>JAJGOT010000225.1:242500-842500 GCA_022457155.1 Cladopsammia gracilis | reverse complement strand
CACACGAAACAAAAGGGCGAACGGATACGAAAATAACGGCAAACTATATGATACACTCAGCAGATATGGTATATAAAGTTTGCATGCATGCGCAATTTGCCTTACATAATTCTAAGATGAAAAACACTTAGTCTGTTGTTTTGGCTATTAAGAGCCATTATGGTATCATGTTATTAAAAGTTGGTTTGTGTAACCTGTAACATTAAGTGCAATTATCGTATGACAAGTAAATCGACTTTACTTAGCCTGTAATATAAAGTGCAATAAGCGGTAGGTATTACCGTATGACAAGTAAATTGGCTTTACTTAACCGGTGCATATAACGGTTACGGAAATAGCAAGGAATTCCACATTTTCCTTCGATTTTGTGAGTCGAATTTCCTGGTAGATTTCAAGTGTGCAATTTGGATCCGATCGTACTTAATTGTGTATGCTTAGTGAGAAATGTGCCCTTGTATCAGCCGACTATCAAAGACATTTTTCTGTCATTAAAGGTTATGGCGTCACAAATGGTACAAGGCACAAAGTCCGCATACAGTACGAACACTGTATGCGAGAAACAGTTAAAATTTTCTTTGTGACTATTTTTAAAATAAGGTTTCCAGACTGTCTGTCAAGCCTCCATATTTGGCCTTGTTTTTTTTTGTCTCTTATGGATATTAACAGATAAAGAAACCTACAGTTGAACCCATGGCAAGGAAGGAGAGACATGATTTTTCGTGCGGCTTGCATAAACATCTTTTCATAATGGTATAAACCGCTGTTAGGAGCGCTGTGTCACGTGCGCATAGTCACGATACAGATGGAGGGGTGAAACACAACGATATTTATGCTTGAGTAAAGGCTGCTGACCTAAAATACTGTACAGAATTTGAAAACCGATAGAAAAACGGAGTAAATTGTCTTCCGAACGAGATGTTTAGCAGCAATTTTGGATGATTTTTGGTGGAGATATTGCAGATCGAAGATCGTAAATTTTAGCCGTGGGATGTTTACTCAGTGGCCTTGAAAAAAGTCGAACTTCAATGTGAATTACCGTGGTGGATACAAACTTTTACGGAAAACCAATTTCATGGTCAAGGACAACATTGTTTCGAGGCAATAATTTCGATTGATAACAGGGAATTGTTTGTCGCTCTGGGTTGTCGTGTTAAATTTTACAAAGGCGATTCTGCTGGAAATTGCATTACGCCATACCGTTGTTACTCAAGAAGAAAGGTTTACTTTCAACGCCAAAACCGTGGAGAGTAAATCTTGAAATAGAGTGATTTTTATGTCAGAGAATGGCCATCGATGTCAAGGAACAGGATCCGATTGATAAAAGTAGAAAAGTCGAAAGCCTAGAGAGGTATGTCAAAATCAATATTTTATTTCACTTAAGCTTCTCTACTTTAATACGTCTGACATGTTTTTACGTGTTTTTTTTCTAAGTGTCGCTACGTACTGCGCACGCGTGCCCCTCCTTCCTTGCCATGTTCATGTGAGGCCACCTCTGCTAAGTGACCACTTTTCTAAAATACCAAATTTCCTCCAGTCAAATGACACTATAGTCCAAACCTCTCCTAAGCGACTACCTCGTCTAAGCTGTGACCGCTTTTCTTAAATACCAGATTTCTTCCAGTCAAATCACTATAATCGAAATCTCTCCTAAGCGACTATCTCGTCTAAGCTGTCACCACTTTTCTAAAATACCAAATTTCTTCCAGTCAAATCACTATATAGTCCAAACCTCTCCTAAGCGACTACCTCGTCTAAGCTGTGACCACTTTTCTTAAAAAGTCCAAACCTCTCGTAAGCGACCACCTCTCCTAAGCGACCACTTCTTCTAAGCGACCACTTTTCCAAAATACCAAATTTCTTCCAGTCAAATCACCATAGTCCAATCGAAAGCGACTACCTCGTCTAAGCTGTGACTACTTTTCCAAAATACCAAATTTCTTCCAATCAAATCACTATAACCCAAACCTCCCCTAAGCGACCACTTTTCCAAAATACCAAATTTCTTCCAGTCAAATCACTATAATCAAAAACCACTCATAGGCGACCACTTTCAACACTGGTGATTTGAATTTTTCTATTGTTTTAAACCTCTGGTAAGCGACCATTCGCCCCATATTTCGATGCCACTATAGACACAAATTGAATCATGTGTTACGGTACAAGTCTAATAAAACGAAAACTTTAACCTTTGCAGCAAACTTTCAATATGATACGATATTTTACGTTGATAGGTGCTTTATACATTGAAATCGCCAAAGGTATTCATCTGATTCAGAGACATTTTCATATGATTCAAAGTTAAGACACCCTGTAGTCCGGTCTGACCTCTTGTAAGCGACCACCTCTCGTAAGCGACCACCTCCTGTAAACGATCACCTTGGCTTGGCTTTGTTCAGCTGCAGTACAGTCTGCGAGCAGCCCCCTTTTATTTTGATTTGCGAGCGACGAAACCGCGAGGTTTTGCGCGCGAGCGTTTAAGCCCCGATTCCCCTCGCGACTTCGCCCCATTCGACCGCTCGCATTCGACACTCGTGCGAAACCTAGCATACGTGAAATTCAAATAAAAGGGCCTGTTTGCAGGCTAACTTTAGTTCAAGAAAAAGCCTAAGAATCGTGTTGCAATTCTGATTCTGATTCTATGTATTCGTCTATATCAAATGTGGGCTTGCTTGACAGGTTTGAAAAAACGTGTCCTTGTTATAATTTTTAAAAGGAAAATAATCGATTCGACGGCTGCACGTCGTCTTTTCAAAGTTATAGGGAACAAACTTTAAAAATAAATATTAAAAATAAAACATTAGAGTTTTTTCGTATCCTTTGTATTTCACATGTGAAATACAAATGGTGAAATTTCTCATGCAAATTAGCCGTCTAGCTTTTGAATTAGAATGTCTCGCGATCAGTCATGCAGCGAGATGAGCAAGCTGTTTTAAGTTTTTGATGTTGTTTTATCGAAAGTATTTCCGCAGGTTCCAATCCATCGTTTAATGAAGACTTGCTTCACAACAAATCACCCGTCAAGTTCAATTTAACGAAATATACAGCTGTTCGTAGTGAGCTATTGTAGGGCTATCAGCAGGATAGTGTAAACATTTTCTGCCGCTGTTGAACCGCTAACACCAAACATACTTCCAAGATGAGAGAATGACGGATATGTTCGAAGCCAGATAAAAAGCATCAATATGCGATCCTGCACGCTCATAAGAAACAGTCTCGTTTGCCTATATCTTGGTCTTGGCTCTCTTGGATTTCGAATGTACTTTTGCACATCGCCTGAAATTCGACGTGCAAAGCTTTCAAAGCTCGCGGGCGTTTCCCTTGTCATCTCCCAGAACTGGACAGGATTTCTTACCAGTTGCGGCCACAATTCTTCCCTTCGATAAAGTAGAGTTGGAAACAGTGCTCTTATGGCAGCCCGGATAGAAATATTACCCGTCTCAGTTAAAATCTGAAGAGGCAGTGTGAGCGCGGCGCCAATACATTCGGCAGGGTAGGGTGGAGGGATCGTTCGTGCTGCACCATCCTCCGAGGCGGCTTCAATAACCGCAACCAAAAGGATAACCGCCATGGCGACAGAACTCATGAAACTCGGGGGAGCAAAAACATCCATTGTCGATGTTTTTTGGTCCGCGTGTCACGTAGTTAATTTCTAAATTGAACTTGACGGGTGATTTGTTGTGAAGCAAGTCTTCATTAAACGATGGATTGGAACCTTCGGCCGATAACAGTAAACTCGCCAGAGAAGGGTTTCTACGGCTTGAAGTGGCAAAAAAACACCACGCGTGACTCAATCATCATTTCCTTGAAACTTAATTTCAACATGAAGGTAAAAGGCGACTTTAATATCTCCACTAAAATTTCAACCGATCGTGTCGCGCGAAGTCTCAAGTTCAAAACACAAACGGAGTGTGGTCTGCTGTGCTCGCTGCATGACTGATCGCGAGACATTCTAATTCAAAAGCTAGACGGCTAATTTGCATGAGAAATTTCACCATTTGTATTTCACATGTGAAATACAAAGGATACGAAAAAACTCTATTACATTAAGTTAGAAAAGTTAAAATCGAATTAAAAAAAAACGTGGCTGAACTTATTTGCATCTCGTTGAATGACAAAAATGCCTATTGTGTTTAATATGCCTCTTTCTGACAAAGCATTTCGACACCTGTAATCATTGAAGTTGTCAATCGCTCCCAAAACGTTTTGCCCGAATGGAGTCTGATTGAGTGTTTAATTTCGGTCTCTTTTTTCTAATGCGGAACATTTAATAGATGACACATAAGAGTTTCCCGCGGTATTTCTTTAGTATCCTGAATTATTGTCGTAGATTTGCTGTTGTCACGTTGCGCTCCTCGCGCAGGTGTTTTCCGATGGCAGTATATTACATTTGTTCTTATATATACTAGCCGTTAAACTGCAAAATTTACATTTTTTTACATCGTGTTATTATCGCTTATATTCGTTTTAAAATGTTTTTCCCAATTCCTTTTTCTTTCAATATAATTTACGGTTAAAGGCACTGGACTTGTCCACAAGTCGACTTATGAGAGCGACCAAGTCGTGAAAGCGAGCGACGTTGTTGCGAACGACTTTAATTTGCATGTTGTTGGCGCGAAAATATGGTGTGATATCATGGCGGCAATCCATTCGACCAAAAACTCCGGTTTGAATTTTTGAAATTTTCATATGTTGAATGGAACGGTATTTTCCACTTGAATGAACTGGTCTCGTTTCTTTAACAGGTCTTATTTTCCACCTAGCTCAGTTTTCTTTGTTCTTTTCAGGGGAATATATCACATAACCCCGTTCATTACAGTGTCTGAAAAGCTGGGTGCGGCTTCGATTGTATCAGGGGAGAGGCGGGGCTGAAAACAATAGCTGATGACAATAGGAAAACAAAGGATTATATATTCCCCTCGACATATATATTCCCCCAACATATTCTCCCCGACATATTCCCCTCGACATATTCCCCTCGCCTTAGTCCCCTCGACTTATTTCCCTCATAATAGAATAACACAAACGGGAAGACAAAATAGGGCATAACAAGGAAAACACTCTAGCATCGGTCAATATTTTTTGTTTACATAAAAAGACAACTTCATCAATCTTATTCCTACGTAAGTAACTTGCCGGTCGCGACGAAAAGCGAAATGTTAATATTGGTAATTGAACTGAGTGGAGTGCAATTTGGTCTGAAATCATACGCGTGATTTCAAAATCAAACGAGCGCGATAGCGCGAGTTTGATTTGAAATCACAAGTATGATTTCAGACCAAAATTGCACGACACGAAGTTCAATTACCACTTAATTACATCCATTTTGAAATCCCCCAATATTGCACAAAAAAGTGTAATATTGTAATAAGAGGATCACCAGTGATTTCAAATGGTGCAATTTGGAAATAAATTGCACCATTTTAAAATGATGCGATTTAGAGTCCAAAATGGTGCAATTTGGAAATAAATTGCACCATTTTAAAATGATGCGATTTAGAGTCCAAAATGGTGCAATTTGGAAATAAATTGCACCATTTTGGACCAATCAGATTCCAAGGATCACCCCCAGTGATTTCAAAATGGATTTAATTAATAGCATTATTTGATGGTATCGTACCTCGATTCAGGTTTCGAGTCTTCAATAATGCATCGTTTTACGCTTGAACCTGAATATGTTTCCGCCGGTTTCCCTTGGAAAACTCACCGCAACCACTCCATTGACCACGAGAACTGTTCATACATTTTCTTCTCTCTCTCCCTCCTTCTACTCATAACGAAGCAAAGTGCTCAATGTAAATATGACGGACCGGCCTCGATATTTTTTCTTCAAACTGTGCTTTGTTATCAATGTGTTGAATTATAAAACTATTATAGCGCTCAAGCTTGCGTGATATCGCCTAATTCTTAGCCGACTCGGCCTCGTCGCTCGTCGGCTATTGGAATTAGGCGATATCACGCGCGCTTTCACGCTATAATAGTTAAGGTTACAGTGTACCTTCAGATCGAAAATTTATCGAAATTTTTTTTTTGGCGTCAAAATAAAGTTTACAGAATAAACTTTTATTCAAAACAAAAATTATCGAAAAATAGTAAAAATTAACGGAGAAATGACAGTATAACTTTTGTGGATGGAGTTTGTTTATGAGGTGATACGTTTTTTTAAGCGCTGTTTTCTCAAAGTTAATTTTTCGCTTGTTGGGGACACTTTAAAGACCTACAACTCAAAGGAAATTTGTTCGATTTTCCTCAAATTTGGACAGAAGTTAGGCTAACATATAATCAACGAAAACGTGTCGGCGAATTTCTTATTTCCGAAAACTTTTTCGTCAAGAGCCATTTCCGTGCGATCATTCCAATTTTTTTCTCCCTTTTTCGAAAATATTCTGTAACTTTTCACTGCAATTGAATATGGGAAATCGCCGACACGCTTTTTTAGCGCTTCGTGTCCGGAAACCCGAGAACAAATCAAATTAGCAAAATACAACAATCGCTTTGAGTTATAGCGTTTTAAAGCTGATTCGGACGTTCGAATTTAGACGTCATAAAAAATTCGACAATTCACTTTATTACTAAATGGTTTCCATATTTAGATAGCCAGCTCTATAAGCTTTAATTTGATATCTGGGTTTAGGTATGTTAAGTGTAATCTTAAGACACTAGAGCTGTTATACTGGAGACACCCCCGAAGGTACACTGTAACCTTAAATGGATGAACGCGGAAAGTTTTGTCAAGTTTGGAGAGCACAAGAGGAGCGTAAGAGTTGCTCGAGGCGATAGCCGAGAGCAACTCTAGCTTCTCGAGTGCCCTCCAAACTTCCCAAGTGCATCCATAACTCGATATATAGATGCACAGCTAAAAGCATGAACCAATTCTTTTATAACATAGCGAAAGGAAAAGAAAAAAATACTGATCGCATGATTGAACGAAAAAAGGCGCGAAAATGATTGCCGCGTATCGCAGTTCACCTTTGCGAAGCTGAATGAAAGTTCACCTTGGCAAAGCTGTTCAAACCGCTTGATCTGGAAAAAGCGAACAATTAAAAAAGCACAAGTTTTTGAAAATGTCTTCTAATATGGTATGTATGGTATATGCTTTATGCTTCCTTGAAAATGTTCCTAAACATTGTTTGAAGCGGATTGGAACCGAAAAATCTCACTACGCGGCTGTAGGAACTAAAAACGAGCAAGTTTGTATTTTTTCGCATCACGGGTTGTTGTGTGCAAGTTTTGTCGAACTCAGTCTGCTCAATAGAGAAATGGTTCATGAACTGAAACGGAGACTCGCTGTGCAGTCCAAAAGCCGTTGTTAATTGAAGAGAGAACAACTGATGCTTTCAGTATGGGTTGACTTCGAACTTGAAATGTGTGGACTAAAGATGCGGGTTCTTTAGCGAATGGTCTGTGTCAAAACAACAACACTGAAGAATAATTCAACTCGCTTAAACTTGTAAAATCAATTTTCTGGAAAGCTGGGTGCTAAAGGAAGGGACTAAAAAGCTACATCGAGTACAGGTAACGTTTTTTATAACGTTAATTTGTGTCCAAATGTACTTATTAATTTTTGTAAGAGTGCCAGTGGTGGATCCAGGGGGAGGGTCGGGGGTCCGGATCCCCCCTATCAGACCTGTGTCTCCCATGTGGTTCATAAAAATAATAGAATAAAATCGTTTTATACGTAGTTGTTTCACTTCCACGAATTGACTGATTGTTAAGTTTTTGACTTAACAAACGCTTTTCGACTCTCAGGAATACCGTAAATGGCGTTTTAGAGGGTAAAATCGGAAAAAATTTCCGGGGAACATGCACCCGGACCCCCCCCCCCTTTTCAGAAATTCCTGGATCCGCCCCTGCGTGCCCGGCTTGATTGTAGTTTTTTTTCAAATCTAATAGCTTTTCGCTCTGTACGGTCACATGCTTGTTCAGTTTGTTTTTCAATTCTGAATTGAAGTCTTTACAGACACAACATTCTCTGCAATTTTACTGCTGTATTTCATGATGTCTGTTGTTTCATAATAGGTATAATTTCCGTAGAAAACCTCGGTTTGTGAAATTTTAGCGTTGCGTGGTCACGAGTAAACTTGAAAACATCGCGCCGCCAAGATTATTAAAAAACTAACATAAATAAGTTAAGTTTTTTGGCATTTTCATACAGTCAATGGCAATAAATTAATAATTGAAGTTTGATTTGTGTAGACTTTTGCTTCCAGCCGTGTATTTAGACCCTATTTACGATGTTGTTCTCCATTTAAAACGCGTTGAAAAGGAGTGAGAAAATCAGCGAGCGAGAAAAATTATGCTCAGTGGCATTTACAGACGTCATTTCTATGATAAAAATTTTTATATTCGCACGGGCATGCGTCCGTCGAGTTATGAATGAACGCTCGCGCTATTGAATTAGATTGGGCGAATTTCCTAGCTATGTTATAAAAACAGTTCTTAAATGACTGGATGTTCTGAAATCCATGATGGATGGGGATGACCTAAGTCCCGGACCTAAATGACCCCCAAAAAACCTTTTTTCGGATCAATCTCTTCTAAAATTCGAAAGAAACTGTCTGTATGCTGTGTGTGGAAGGTTAAATTACCGACGAAAGCTTTTTCCGGGATCCAATAAGTCGCAAGCGTGCGTTAATTTGGAAATCCTCGTTAGCGCGTAACTGGACAGGGAAAGCTTTGTGACTGAAATTATTTGCAGAAATTTTACCACAAGCAACGAAAACGTGGTCTAGACCGGAAACTAATCAAAGGCTCCTAAGAGCCAACCCGTGAAATACGAAATGAGCACGTGTGGAATTTATTCTAAGAATTCGCACCTTTATAAGGGGGGCAAACGAAATATGCGCGCTAGTTACCCCAGGAGGGGAGGGATGATGTACGCTCCATTAGAAGTTTCCGCGCGCATATCACGTACGCCCCCTAACTAAGGTGCGAATTCTTAGAGTAAATTCCACGCGTGCTCATTTCACTTCTAAGCAAAAAACAATCGATGTAAAAGTATTGCAGTACCTTGAAATTCATGTGGAAGGAGTTTGACACCAAACTGCAGGATAATTTTCGAAAAATGATGGAAAACGCAGCAGTGGAGATTTGAGCAGGTTTTGGAGCATTTTATGATATTTACAGAACTAGTGATAGAAGAAAGAAAATGATTTTTGGAACACCACTTGGTGTCCGCCTATTAATTATTAACTACAAATTATATTTTTAAAACTTTACTAATCTTCAACATTTCTTATTTCTCTAAATTTCACAAATCCTTTGAGAAAAACTATTTCCTGCCAAACATACCCAAAAATCACCCAAAAATTTACAAAACACCCCATAATAACATAGATTCATCAGATGAGCAGAGAGTTTTTGGATTGCTTGAAACGTGAAGGAGATATTTCCATTAAAGCCATGTCAAGTGGCGGAAAAATGGCGTTCATGTTTACCCCCGCTTTAATCTTTAATCTTAAGGCGAACTTTTCACGAAAATCCTTGATGTAATCGACATCAAGCTAATATATGTCAAGAAATCCACGCGTTCAAGACTTCTGCCAGAGTTGTGAATGAAGACAGTAATTTTATGACGTTATAGGACGAAAACAAGCTTCGCACCAAAACGAGGCTGCGCCTCGTGCACATCTAAGAACATGTGTCCCACATGGGAGGAAAAGACGCTGTGGCGTCTTATATAATGTTTACAGCATCATCAGGTTATTAAGAGCTCCCTCGTGCGGGTGGACCGGTGAGGGTGGGACTGCAATAGCGTTCATGTTTACCCGCGCCTTAAGGCTCTGTTTAGATGGAGGGAGGGTGACTCTGGTACCAGGGTCACCCTCCTAGCCTGGCTAAAACATGGGCGGGCTATCACACAGGCGAGTATCTTTATTTGGTTGGCTCTTGTTTTGGCGGGCTCATGTTTTAGCTGACAAAACTACATAACAAACATGACAGCAAGGAGAAAGGCTATAGCGAAAATATTCGCCACGCTTGAATGGCGCCGCCATCATATTCACGGGTTTTGAAGTCAACGGAAATAGCCCGCCGAGGAGGGTGACCCTGGGGTGACCGTTTACATGCATAAAAGATCCCCCCCCCCCAAGAGGGTGAATCTGGCAAGCAGACAGGGTGACTCGGATAGGCCGGGACCCTGTCTATCATGTAAATACTTCTGTCTGTGTGCTTTGTAAAGACATGTATGAAAAGTTGGCCCTCCCAGGGTAGCCCGTCTAGGAGGGTGACCCTCCCTCCATGTAAACAAGTCCTATTAATTCAGTGGGATCATCAATTCCTGATTTTGTCTCTTGTCAGACTTTGGTGTACCGTCTTTGTTATTTTAAATAAAAACATTATCTATCTTTCACTTTTAGATGCAGTTGAATCGGAACTCGACAAAGTTTTAAATGAGCCGGCTGATTTTCAGACGATTGAGAAGATGGTTACTCCTAAAACACTTACAAGCTGTACGACGAACGCATTATTCAAGTCATTCGAGGTGAGTTGTGGATCATGAAGGTACACTGATTTGAAAACTGATTTTGACATGACTGTCAAGCACGCATGAAAACATTTGAGATACCTTGTACAAGTTTTTAAATTTATAGTTTTCAGGAAGAACTTTAATTACTTTGTGTAGATTAACTGCTACTACTACTGTTAGAAATGGTTTCAATATGTTTCTAAGAATTGTCAGGATTCTATCTAGAATTTTTGTTTTGGGTGAAAAAGCTGATTCATCAAATTTATGAAGGAAACGTCAAAGATTATTTTTATTATTTATCTGCTTTTCCTTTCCACAAACACCCACCTAATGGAAGTTTCTAGAAAACCTAAAAAGTACTACAAAACATTCTGTAACATCACTGCACAGTAAAGTCACGCTCTTCATGTGCTTCATTACTGCGCCTTTCAATAACACGCGAATTCAGAAGTTATCAGCATCAAATTTCTCATTGTAAGATTAATGTCTTATCAATCAAAAAGGTCATGAGAATTAAGGACATGATCACACAGGATGAGTCCTCTTGTTATCCAAATAATTTCTTCCACTTCTTCTATAAGAAATGTATAGGAGGACTAAAAATTTTGATATTAGGACTTGAAGGGTTAAAAGCACAAGTTAAGGCCCGGTTCAGACGCCGAACTTTTCATGAGCCGAACTTATAATTCGAATTTGGACCGACCCAAAGGGGTGACGAATCGTGGGTCTCGGAAAATTTTGGTCCGGCAGATTTTGTTTTAAATCTCAAAGTCTCGTTTGGCTGGTACTTTTTCTGCCTCAGATTCGCTGATTTTTTTCCTCGAGGTCTCGGAGTCTCGGCTACTTTTGTCAAGCATTCTCATTCTTCATCCTTGTTTGTTGTTTGATAGGTGATTCGGATCAGTTTTTAGCACTGAGTCTCGGGCTCGGTTTTTTCCCGCATTGGGTCTCGGCCTCGGATTTTTTAACGTAGCTGCGGTCGCGGTCTCGGATTTTGAAACAAGGGTCTCGGCGTCTCGGCGAGTCTCGGATTTACCATTGTGGGTGGTAAAGGGTTTTTTCGTGATCCGTGAAAGGCCTTTTTTTTTTTTTTTTTACCCGTGAATTGTGAAATGGCTATTTTTTCCTCGTGAAACGGGATTTGGTTACATACCCGTGAACCGTGAATCGACTTTTTTTCATGAGCACTGCAAAATGACTGTTGTTTTTTCACGTAAAATGCGACTGTAAACCGTGATTCTTTCTTTCTCCCAAAAAATTATCCAGCGAGTGTTTAAATACACCGGTGGTAAATTGCGTGACGAATGCATGACCGTGACTGATCGTTATTCTGGAACCCAGGTCACTCTACAAGGTTAGGTAATTTAACACAACATCGGCAAAACAAAGAACTCGGCTTTCTTTTTACATCAGTAACAATGAGGAGTGGACGGTCGGTGAAGACAGCAAACAAAGCTGTACTTTGGATGTAATTTAATTTGCAAAAAGTAAGGAATCTTTTTTTTTTTTCGTGAAATGGACATTCTGTTCTCCGTGAAACGTGAAATGACAATTTTATTTTTCGTGAAACGTGATCTAGACCCCCCCCCCCGCCCCCCCGTCCCCTTTACCACCCTCACCATTCGCCACCCCTACCAAAATTAACAAAAGTACGCCTGTTGGTTCAGACGCCGAACTTAATTAGCCGAACTTAATTCAGTTTGAAGAAAAACAAATCGAAATATCAGCGATTTTCAGGCAAAGACTGGGGTCAGAACACGCACCAGTCATTATAATAATTTATGCATTAGGTTCGGCTCATGAAAAGTTCGGCGTCTGAATCAAAGCCGTTCCAAAGCCGAAATTCCCGGCTGAGTCAGGCGGAAAGAACGGCTGAGCCGTTCCAAATTCAAATAGCCGTTCTTAACTGATTCAGACGCCGAACTTTTCATGTTCTTAATTCAAGGTATTAGGTTCGGCTCATGAAAAGTTCGGCGTCTGAACCGGGCCTAAGGTTTACGTTTTACGCGGCCGTCAATCATAGTCATTACGCTATTTGCGCTTCTTATGGCCCAAAAAGAAACTCTACAAAGTTCAGGGAATGCGATACCCTGCATTTTGAATTAAAAACCACCAAAAATTGTGCTTCATGTGACCTAAAACAATAGTAACCACGTCGATTTATCACTGTGTTGTGTCAGCTTATGCTACAACCGGCTACCTACGTATTTGTTACTGAAGGCTTTTGTTTAAGGACGTTCGCGCTAATTGTTTTTGCGGTTTTGCGCATCCTTACTGCGCACGCAATTCATGTCGCAACGCCATGCAACGTCATGCACGAGCACGCGCGCAAAGTAAGAAATCTAAACAGATAAAGGGCTGGTAGCCGTTGCGTTAACTTTACTTCGATTTTACTAGCTTGGATGGTCGGTGACCCCTACTTTGTTTTAGCTAAATAATTTTCTTTTCTAATTCTCGACAGATTGTGAAAAAAATGAACAAAAAATCAATGAAGGAAGTTAAAAATATTCCGATTTTTCTACCCACGAAACATCGAATCCAGCCAACTTGCGGCTGTCATGGTTCGCAAATGCTGTTGTTTATAAATAAGTTTTACTTTAAGGGACTCACCAGTTGATTTGACCCACTCGTAAAAAATTGGGCATAGAAAGTTCCATTCTAGAGATTCATTTGCAATATTTTTAGACTGACAGACATCGGGGCCATGTCGAGTAAGGAAGACCGATTTTTCCAAATTAAGGTGGCCTTTCAGATATCTTATCTCTGAAACGAACTCGGTGACCCTCCACCCCCCAATTTTTTGGCATTTCTGACACAAGTAACTCATTACCTAGCTGTAGCAATTTTGTTTTCAGAAAAAAATCAATGTTAGAAGATTTTCGCGCGAACGTCCTGTTTCTTTCTCTTTGGGACATGTAGATGCTATAATAACTTTACTTATATACTGTAATGATAACCACTTCCACCCCACAAACCCCTAGATAGGACCCTGGCTGTATGCGTAAAAGGATGACCAACCATAATGGGCAGAAATGGCAGTGAAAAATTACAAAAATGAATTGATGTAAATGACGATTACATTTTTTTCTCCAGTTACATCCTCCAACCATAATCGCCACCCTCGTTTGTTGTCTTAGAAATGATCCACAATTCCTCTGTACCCAGTAAAGTCACTGCCCAGTATTTACGGTAAATAAGGGGGCCGACGGTGGGTAGAATACAATGATCCAGACGGAGAGCCTATTAATACACTCCTGTCTAGACCTACCTTCTCTGTATTTATCCATTTGTTGCTTATTTTTCTGCAGGTGAATAAAATGCTCAAAGATTTAGTGAAAAGTGCGGTAAATCCCGAGACAGACGAGATCGAAACGTTGTCTAATTCAGTGGATAAATTTACTTGCGCTTTCATAGACCCGCTACGATCGGACAGTGATACCAGGAACACGTTTAAAAGCTGTTTGGATTTTGTGGTGGATAAGGCCATTGATACAGAGCAGAAGGAGGTAACGAACATGAATGTACTAGAAGTAATTAATCACAGATTATCAGAGTGCGTCTGAAGTTCGTACCCTCACTGTTGACATATGGACTAACGGAATTTCTCCCACTGAAACGCGTCGATGAAATGTTGTGTATAGCTATTATTTCTAAGCGTTAATAGGTGTTTTATTAATTTAAACGATATTTAGATGCTTTTCTTGTAATAATTGCTTCCTCAAACAACATTGCATTTGTAAATATAGGTTGCGTTTCTTTTAACCAATCTTAATCCGGATTCTGGGATAGAAAATTGGATTATCGGTTTCGTGTAGGTACAAACCAATCTTAGATTGTGATCTGAAAGATTCACCTTGGTATCTGAATCTGATTCATGTTAGATTGTGCGTTTTTTTTTGCATTCGGCGAACTACAATCATTGTCAGAAGTCGTTGGAACATCCTTCCCCTTCCCCTATTCAATGTTGGATCACACAATGAACGCGCGTATTTATTCCTTTTTTCCAACAACATTCAAACGTGGGAAGGGGGGGACCATCATTTATACACCATCCCAACACACGGTGTTCCAACTTTTTGGCAGAAATTGTAGTTTTGGATCCGTTGCACGTTGTGTTGCAGAACCAACACACAAACAAAATACGCGCGAGTTCTCAACAAATCCTCTACCCAAGGCCCGGTTGCACTTAAGGTGGCTCGCAATGGTTCCCAGCATTTTCTATCGCTTTTACTTTGAAGGATTAATACTACCATTATTTATCAGTTGATCGGTGCTACAATAATGGTATCAACCAAATGCGCAGTCATTTTTGAACAAGTTATGGTCTCTTTTATGATGTAAGAGGCTACCATAGCAACAGTATAACCTGTTAAACGCCTTTAATTATAGCTTTAAATGCTTATATTAAACTAAAAAAGGTGGTAGCATTGATCTATTAAAAGCGTGAGTACTGGAAAAACTGTAGAAACTGTTTTGAGCCACCTTAAGTGAACCTCAAAGTTATCTTAGATGTGTTACGTGCGGCTCGTGGATCCACAGCACTCTGACAATGTCATGACGAATTTTATCATCAATAAGAGGACAGACGCATAAAAACTGACGTCAATTTGTTAAATTTCACATAGAAACATAAGTTAACTACCCAAATATAACGAGAAAAGGCGAGACATGGTGCTTTAACTTGGACTTACCTCCATATTTCATTTCTTTCCTTTCTTACATTTGATCAGTTTATCTCCCACCCCGTGGTTTATGACCTGCTAAATTCAAGATGGTACCGTTCGTTTACTTCAGTGAGGAAAAAGCCTTGGACAAGTGCCAGCCGCTGGGGATATCTGTTTCTTAACCTCTTGCCCGCGCTGGATATGATCTTTTCCCCTTTTCTCTTCGCATTGTTTTATATTGTTCATTTGATTAACGAGAGCTTAAGAAAGGCAAGAGGTTTGTATTCCATCCTATGAACCTTATTTACACACATTTTATTGATCCTTATCATTTTCATTTTATTATTACATGTTTGTTTCCTTAAGTTACCTCATTGTTATTTTACTTCGTTATGTACTTATTTAATATTTACGTATTTGATATTTTAAACGCCTCACTGTATAAGCCTGAGTTATTTAGGCATGTAATGCAAACAACTAAATCCGGTATTACGTATTATACAGCGTTTCACCCTCGCAATCCCAGAGACAATTGTAATGTAGTTCTAACATTTGAGTCTGCAAACAAAATTCGACCATTCAAATGCATGAAACCTGTTCGGAAGTACTTTTGCATGGTATCATTTGTTTTTCAATATTTTACATTTTGTACAAAATGAAATTTAAGATTTTTTCTTGAATTTTTTTTGGCAAGAACACTCTCGAGAGGTAAAGGATTAAACTTCGGCCTCTTGGAGAGAGCGTTTATTCAAGGTTGACACGAAAACGCCAAAATCCCAAAGAGTCTGTGACAAAAATCAAAATCAAAATCAAGAGCTTTGAGGAATACAATGCAAGAGATAAACCATCATACTTCCCTCGAAAGAAAAGCCTGCTAACCCTGGCTGCCCGAGCTTTTCGGTGAAGAACAAACAAAACACGATCGTTAAGCCTGGTAAGACTGGTTTTCATAAATCACCTAAATTACTTCTGGAAAGCCGGTTTTGACCAAAAATGTAAAAGTAATCTTTTTTCAGCACTTGCCGCCAACCTGGTTTGAAAACATGACTTCAAAAGCCTGGTTGGTAGTTTAAAAGGTTCCTCAGAAAGTGAGAGATGTCTGGTTTTTGGTGAGCTTTTTTGGGATCATCCTCAATTGCAGCTTGGTTCGAAAGCAGAAAACGTTACCAGTACCTGCCTCGTTTAGGCAAAATCAAAACAAGAGCAGAAGTCTCTATAGGTGGTGAGACACGAGGGGTCATGTAGCAGGGACATGTCGCTGCGACATGTAGCAGCGACAAAAATTTGTGTAGTACACACTGAAGGACATGTAGCTGGGAGTGTAGCGGGGACATGTAGCCGGGTATAAATCATAACGCTTGCACACCACATGAAAATGTCGCGGGGACTTGTCTCAGGGACGTCTTGCAGCGACACATCCCCTCGTATGAACTGATACTATCATAATTGTGCAACACCAATCTTGGGGACATTTTGTCCCCGCGACATGTCTCACGGAGTTCAACTTGTTGAAAAATCATATTTACCTTGTAGAAACTGAATTCTGCTTCGTTGTGACGCTGAACCAAAAAGCCACATGTGCAGAAGAAGCGTTTAATTTGATCCAAAAGACCATCAGTTACACAATTCACAAATATGGCTACCCCTCTGCTAACTACAGTGTCATTCTACGTGATGAGGACAACGCCACCAGTACTATCAACTTTAAAGAGGTTTGCTCCAGTGTCTCCTCATTACAGAACAGGGTGGATGAATTTTTGCCGAAGTCATATGCTTCCCCTCAACTCTATCAAGACCTCTGTGCTGCTCGTGATGCTTTCAAAAGTCATGCTGTTCGTATAAAGGCGAAAAAGGTTAGGAATAGCATGAAGTGTAATATTTGGTCGAGAGGTAATATATGTATAGATAGGCCAAGCCTAACAGCGTCGCACTTCGAACAAGCTTAACTAAGGTGAAACTGAACTAAGGTGAAAGGTTGGAAGCACAAGAATTAAGATTAACAACCAGGCCCCGGTTGTTCAAAAGGTGGATAGCGCTATCCACCGGATAAATCACTATCCAGTGGATAACACAATAGATTTTGTTAATACTTATCCACTTGAGAGTGATTTATCCGGTAGATAGCGCTATCCACCTTTTGAACAACCGGGGCCAGGCTATTTCCAATTTTAGCAATTCTCAAAAACAGTATTACCCGACCGGCTGCAAAGTACATTTAGACCGTACAAAAGTTCACAAAAACAACTTTTCTCTGTTTAGAATAACTAGTACGACTACTTTCCGAATAAAATACAATTTTTGTTTGTCAAAAATTGCCCGAGAAACTGATTTCGAAATCAAAATTGCAAAAATACACAAACATAAGCTTATTTGAAGGCGGCGCGAGTGAAGACAGAAAATCTAAGTCTTGTTTTGTTAACATAAAATCGCTTTTTAAGCTATGTAATGAATGAGCAAAGACATAAAAACGAACAACATAATCTTCTTTCGAGAAATTTTATTCAAATCTCCATTAATTTATGTTTAAAAGCAAAACACGTACCATTTATAGCGCATCAAGGCAGAGCTGTCCTCGATTAAATTCAAGATAGCAACACGACTTAATTTGAACACGTGTCATAAACATGTCTCCAAAACTTAAGAGAACACAAAGGAAAAGTCAATTAAAAAATTGATATTAACATAAATTACCATCGAAAAATGTGATTTATTTTACCTTTAAAGCACTGGACTGCTTGGAAATTCGTTAAAACTTCTTCGGTTCTGAAATCCGTAATAAAAACAAGGCATCTCCCCGCATTGCTCCTGCATTGATAATATAAAGTTCCTCGAAGCAAGATTTTATCCCTGAAAGCTCTTCTTTTTCCACTAAAGCGGCTTCTGAGTATCCCTTAATTAGTATCCCTGTCTTGAGTTACAAACCGCGAAAAACTGCAGGGAAGAAAATAACGACTTTAATTCTCCGCTAAACACAACAATCCAGCTAAAGTGTTTACTGAGCTCACGGCTGTGTGGCCGCGCGAAAAACAAAGCCTCGGTAGTCCTCGGTTTGCTTTCAAAATTGCTAAGATCCCGGATGTTGTCCCAACACAGGCGAACACATACGCACCCGCGAAACATTCCGCTAGCCATGAGTATGGGGCTGCGCATGAGTATGGGGCTGCTCCGCTATAAACAAAATGAAAGTGTTGTTCTTTTCGTGATACAAGACAAAAACGTTATCAGTTGTCTGATTTGTTACACCCGTAAAAGCATTGATCCTGAAGGATTCAGCCTACATACGTGTTTGGCGTTCTATTTTTGTGGTTATGGTTAAGCTTTAATAGTAAACTTTACGGAAAAATTGTACGTCTTTTCCGAAACGCTTTTCGAGAAACACTACTGATCAAAAAGTAACTATGTACTATACACTAACATAAGTGCTTTTCAGTTTACAGTAACTAATAACGCGTTCTTTTCTGAACAGGGAACCCGTCGAGAAACGAACTCCTTTAGTATATTTAGTGAGTAACAAGCCTTCCTTCTCCATCTCTACCCCTCTACCCCCCCTCCCACCCCGTTTAAAGCCAGATATTCCAATAAGGGTTTTGAAATTTCTGTCAATTTTGTGTATGTTTTTTCTTAAGATACTTGTGGTGTTCACAAATGACAAGTTAAGTAAGGTTTGTGCTGAATATCAAGATCTTTATGCTGTCCTCGATGAGATCACAAAGTTGGGTGTTCAAGTTATTCCCGTTGGCATTGGAGAGGAAGTCAAACTATCAGAGCTTGGAAAAATTGCCAGAAAAAATACAACTGCCCTTCACTTTGGGGAATACGAAGCACCGGAAACATTAGGAAAAGCGATCATTCAGGGTAAAAGAAGCCTTTTCACTTCCATGTTTGCTAGCACAGATAGCATGAACTTCAGTGATGTTTATGGAATCCACTATACGTGTGCTTTCTGACAAATATCTGATGTTACTAGGCTTAGCTTGGATTCTAGTTATGCAGCAAATGCTTGAGGTTCTAAAAATGGCAGTCGTCAAATCTCAACAAACAGTAGCTAACAATAATAGGACGGCATAATTTCGCTCGCTGTTGGAAGGTTGACAAGCACTGGAATGAGTGAACTATTTCAAATAAACACTTATTCATCAGTCAGAGCAGAATAAACTATAATACAATGATTAAAACTACGAACCCGTCTTTTATCTCTTCTTCTCAGTAACTAGTCCGTCTGTTGTAAAACTGAATGATTTGGTTTCCTCTGTGTTTAACAGGTGTGGAGGGAAAGGACATCTTTGGTAAGAACTGTTAATGTTGTAGCGTCGAGTTTGAATAACTTTGTTTTATTCCTTGTTAGCCTGATTATTTTCGTTTTTGTGCTAGAAGGTTTTGTAGAAGTCTGTTGCCCATTTTCTGCTGAGGGGAAGTGTTCATTTATTCAGAGTTTTAAAACTAAGAACAGGTTAACACGTGTTTTTGAAACCGCACCAGAAAGATAACTTCGTCTACTAATACTGATTTTATTTCTTCCATCAGCTACACTGTTCCTTTCTCATAGTTGGGCATTTTTCTTCTTAAGTAAAGCATTGTTGTAAAGCTTCTTTTAATCTGAAGGATATATTATATACACAAATATACGTCGTTCAAAACGAGTGACGTTGTTCAGATTAGAAACAGGACGCTAGATCAGAGAGGTTTGTCTTCTTACGAATGGTTTTTGTCTCTCTGTCCATCTATCATATTTAGTCCTTTTGCAAAGCCTTGATCGTTTTCCTTTTTTTCATTCACAGATCTTTACCTGGATTACTTCACAACTCCATGCTTCATCTTTATTCGTGATACACTGAGCTACATAGCGATTCTTGTCCTGCACTTTGGCTTTTGTCAGTCACCTCCAACCATTGCCTTCTCCCAGCTGGAATGGATCATTTTTATTCTCTTTCTCGGTCGCATTTTAATAGAGGTTGATCAATTCATGGGTGCTAAAAATCCTGAGAAAAAATCAGCACGGCAAAGGTTGCACCAAGGTTCAAGCTATGTTAACGTTTTATGTTCACCACCCGATGAAAACCAAACTATGATGAAGGAATCAGAGGAAAATGTTGTTATTAAAAATTTCTCTAATTATTTTAGGTACATATTGTTATCTATTTCCTGCCGGTTATAACGGGCAAATTTTACAATATTTGTAAAAATATTCACTACACAAAATTTTCGACTGGATAGACATTTCTTCATTATCTTTGACACTGTAAATGGTCAAACTTTAATTTTATTATTTCATCCATGGACTTCAAAATTAAGTTATTAATAGTTACTTTGTACAACATAATAAACAGTATTTAGTGCTGCGCAGTAGCTGTACTTAAATGGTTACACTTAAGGATTTTATCTTCAGTCTTAGGCCCTATTTACTTGGAAAGGGGATGATCCTAGTTCTAGGAGCAACCAAGCGCGAAATGTTTTCTGCTTTCAGTTGACATGCGAAGGGTTGCATTTGGCCCTAGCGCTAGGATGATCCTACGTCCCAGATAGGATGATCCTAGCGCTAGGATCACCCTAGCTCCTTGTAAACGGCCTCGGGAGCCCCAAGGTTATCTTCGTTTTTGTTATTGTCTCCCGCTTTATTGCTGCAACCGCGCCGAACTCAAAGGCTGGGGCCATCCTGCCGAATTTTTCACCAAAATAAAGGGTGATCCTAGAAGCCGCATTTATGCATGTAAACCAAATGAACCTTCTAGGAATATCCTAGCACTAGGATCATCCTCCTACCATGTAAATGGGGCCTAACTTACATATTTACTTACTTTATACTCACTCACCTGCTTGTAGTCTTGCTTACCATTACTATTACAAAAGTGTTATAATCACCGTGAACAGCATAACTATACACCATACCACAGGAAATTAAACTTAGCACACTTCAAGACTTTTTTAAGGAATTTATTCGATGTCTTTATTTTTCAGGGATCGCTGGAATGTGCTGGACTTTATCATTCTCGTTATTTATATCCCTACCTTTATTCTGCGCATGTTCACATGGGCCACATCCACTACAGTGTCTGACAGCAGGACCTTAGCTGTGGCTGGCTACCTTCACGGCTTAATCGCCATGATTCTTACTTTGCGAGTCTTTGGTCACGTGATGGAGTGCATGAGGGGATTGGGCGCCATACAAATTGCCTTGTTCTTTATTATTTGGGATGTATTGGCAATATTTTGGCATTTTTTCGCGACGATACTGGCGTTTTCACTGGCAATTACCAAGATCTATGTGGTGGAGAAATCATATGCTTCAAACGACACATCTGGTGGAAGTCTGTAAGTAAAGAGATTTTTTATCTCATTTCACGCCTTTGGATATCTCAGTCTTTAAAAAAGTAAACCATAGTTAAGTCAGGTGTTAGATTCGTTCAGACGCACCGTTCCTCACATGGCCCAATCAAATGTTAGTTAGGGAATAGGGAGCTTAAACAACCACGACGCCGACGGCAGCGAGAACGGCACAAAACAATAAGTTTAATGAGCGAAAACAATGCCTCTGCACGTGCGTTTTACATTTTAGTACATTTCTTTGCCGTTCCCTGTACAACGACGTCAAATGATCAAATTAGAGGTTTTGTGGAAAACGTAAACACACGACGGTTAATTTTCCTTTCTCCATTTAAATCCACTCACATTATCCAAACTACACAATTGAAGTACTGCAAAGTAGTTTAAAATAGCGCGAATCCTTTTTTCAAGTGACGTTTTCCTTGGTGTTGCCGTCGTCGTTGCTTAAGCTCCCCAATATTAACCACTGGACGACATCGCAATCAAATTTTAGTTAAGTAGTGGTCCTGTTTAATTTTCAAGGTGTTCCTTTCAAGAGCTGATGACAGCTTACCCTTGAGCGTTTCAAAAAGCAATAGACGTCCTTCCAATGTTGAACTTGGATAGAGCAAATGAGAAGCATAGCGTTTGAAGTAGGTTTTAGAAGCCTCCTTATGGGTCTCCATCTGCTTCTGTCTCTTTCTATCTTTCATTCGGTATCCACAATCTTAGAAAAATAAAACAAAACATAGAATGTCTTTTACTCATTAAATTAATCGGACTTTGTGTTTTCAGTTTCAGGGAATGTAAAGATGAGGGTATCACCTGGTGAGTTAAACAGTTTTTAACTAGCTAGCAGCTATTTAACTGTAAACAGTCTGAAAATGAATGATGACGACAAGGAGCGCGATGCCAGAATGGCGCGAGCCGCAAGTAACGAGTTCACCACCAGCTGCTCCTTGATCAGGTTATTCTTGTATCAGTCGTATTTGGTTCAATGTTTTTTTTAATGAAATATAAAAGAGACTGCTCGTAGTCTACAAAACAAAACATGTAAGATGTAAGTAGTGCCGAGCAGATGATGCTTTTCTAATGTGATGTCAATTGCTTAGCCAAATCAAACTAGAATGGAAGTGGCGAGCCGGTAGACAAGAGTTTTGTGCATGAGAGTCAAAGAAAGCGCGCGAGATTAGAAAAGAGCGGGACACGAGAGTGAATGAGAACCCGTGAGGGTTGATGCCCGCGAGCGTTACTAGACATAAATATTATATAATTATTAGTTCACTTGACTGAAACATGGAGACGGGCTGTTGATGCTAAACTCGTTTTCGGAGAGGCCTTCATATACTTTCAGAAAGGGTTTGATAGCATATCGCATAGGAGAGAGCGCTACTACTGTTGGTGCTGTAGAGATAGGAATGAAAGGAAAATTTTGGTAGTTAGGGACGAAGACATTCCAGTGGTGGTTACTGCACCATAAACTGTCTGACTTAAACATTGAACATTGAACTGAATGTAAGGACATATAGTTTTTTGTCTCGCCCTATGTTTGACTCTGTCAATCAAGGCAGTGTGATTTAAACGAGTAGGAACTGGAAATGAGTCAGTAATTGCATTGGATAATAGTGAACTTTAGATCTGAATACGAGTACGGAGTATGAGTTAGGGGTGTATCTCGGAGCATTCAAGAAATGTATCTTACACGTTTGAGTTTGAGTTTTGAAAGTTGTAGAATTTTTAGTTTTAAGTAGGATTCAGAAGGGTATTACTAAATGTTTATTGAATCTCTAATCTTATTTTCAGCTGGTGGATTATAGCGAAGCATCTCGCTTGGTCGTTACTGGGAATAACGGGGTATGAAACATTAGAGTCAATTGACACTCCGTCCACGACTCTTACCTTCTTGCTGTACATTCTGTTTCTCATCATGGGAGTCATTCTCCTTATTAATATGATGGTAGCACTTCTCTCCAACACCTATCAACGTGTTCAGGTATGAGATCATTATAACGGATTTGAAAAGGGGTCAAAAGGCATCAGGTGCGAGTTCCTTTTTTTCTCCACCTCACATGATATTCTAGATCACAGTCACAGCTCTATAAATTAATGTGACTCACAACCTTTTTTTTAGTAATTTCCAGTACTTACACTTTGATAGATCAATAGGACTACTCTTTATCAGTTAATGCTACAATAATGTTATCAAACAAATGCCCAGTCATCGTTGAATAAGTCATGGTCATTGTCATGACGTAACAGGTTACCATAGTAACAGTATAACATGTTAAAAACACCTTTAATTTTAGCTTAAGTGCTTATAACTGAAAAACGAGCCCGGTGACCCCCATTTTTTATCATGGATTTGCATGTAAAGATACAACTTTTTGCAGAGATTCTCGGGGAGGGATTCAGAACCACTTTAAATGTTCGAAAATTTAAGGTCGCTATGAACTCCTCCCCTCTCGTTTTTTAGTCATAAGCACTTAAAGCTAACATTAAGGGTTTCCTTTACATGTTATACTGCTACTATGGTAACCTGTTACATCATCAAAGAGATCATAACTTGTTGACCAATGACTGGGCATTTGTTTGATACCATCCTTGTAGCATTAGCTGATAAAGAATGGTAATATTGATCCATTACAGTATAATTGATGGGAAATACTGGGAAGAGCTTTATAAACCTATTACGGTATTTAAACCAAATACATAAAACTCCAGCTATAACAATGAAGTGCAACTTTTAAGCAATATATTATCGTCTTTTTATTGTTTCAGGATAATTCCCTCAAAGAGTGGTCTTTCAAGAAAGCCATTACCATCAGGACTTACAGCTCGTACCACCCAGTACCAGTCCCTCTCAACCTTGTCTCTATTCCGATTATGGGAATATGGAGGTTGTGTCAGTGTTGTGTGTCTGAAAAAAACCGGATGGATGAGAGCGGAAGGGTAAGCTGTATAACGTTATTTGAGTTAGTTATTTTATCTCTGCTAGTTACGACTCCTCAGGGATTTAGAAAAGTTTTGATGAAAAGTCAGAACAAGGTCAAATGCAACCTTTTTTAAAACTGATGACTGTGCTCCTGTACAGTCTGTTATTTTTTGTTTAGTGCTGAATTTGTCAGAAAGTGAGCACGAAAATTTTGCTTTTAACAACTGAGTTTAGCCGCTGTAAAGATTCAAAAGATGACGCTTCGACCTACCATTTTATGTCAATTTTTTCTCTATAGCGCCTACAGTATGTGCAAATCATTTATAAATAAAGACTTTTGTAACTTTAATAGAAAAAAGTGCTGGACAGTTTGACGAAGAAGTTAGAAAGGACTTACTTTGCAACATATGGATACTCTTTTCCGCTTACAGGTAGGAAGCACCCAACGCAAGTAGCTTAGCCCAGAATTTTTCAATAGTCCTTCTCTTTTTATAATTTAGGAACCGTTCTTTTATTGTTTTAAGTCTTAATTAATGAAAAGACTTGAATATAAAGAAGTAAATATAGACTACAAGTGTCATTCAATATCATAACAGATCATTATATAAACTTCAGTGAAATACAAGGATTTCTCCAACCGAGGAAAAACCATATCTCGACACATGTGAAGATATCAATTTTATATTCACTGTGAAAAGTGCAGATATCAATATCTTCACATTAGCTACCATGTTTACCCTTATTAAATGTAACAAGCTAAAAGGTGTTGGTCTATAATGGAAAAAATGTCGGATATTCCTCGCAAATCTTCGCAATCTTCGGAAAACTTCAGGAAATGATCGGAAAGTTTCGTACAACCTTCGGACAGTATTCGGATAATTTTAAAAAATCTTCGGAAAATCGGTAAAACCTTTGTAATTAGAGTTGTTTATAGACTATAGTAAACAAAATAATACATGGCACGACATTTCTTCGACTTTGTAAACAATTTCAACAGGTGAAAAGGCATAAAAGGGGTCTAAATTAGGATTTCATCAATGATGACCTGCGATGTCTAAATTTGATAAGAGTCAGGTGAAATAGCTGAAAACGTAATTGATGTTGTGTTTTGCCTTTCTTAGATGAGGGGAAGATGGATCAACTGCTCCGTGAAACTAAAGGCAGCCGACGAATGGCCAATCAGATCGTTCAACGAGTGTTTAGACAGCAGGGCTGGAAACAGGACAAATGCATTACAGGAGCAAACGTAAGTTTATTTATGCTTATATAGGATTTCTTGTTGTTGATTAATCCTTGATTCGATTTCTGGCCATTTAACCGAAACATCACTTTCGCAGAAAGAGTTATGTATCGATTCCTGCATCTTGATAACAAACGTAAGTTATTTTTATCTTTTTGCTTTAGGCATGGGAATCCCTTGGTATTGGAATCAAAGGCTGTCTGTTGACATATGAGGGTCCTGATTTCTGCCATGTCTGCAAAGAAAAGGAAAAAGAACCTCAACCGCAACCGCCTCATGGTGCGAGGTATTTGATGCCGTTCACACCAGAAACACCACGGATTGAGGTGAGATAATGATTGTTTACGATGTACTCCCGGGCATATAGTCCAAAGAATTTCTGCCACTTCAATTGGAGTGTAAATGATAAGGACAAATTTGGTTTGGCCAAACTTCCTAAACGGAACTTCCAAATGAAAATGTTTTCACCGTTTTACCGACTAGTTCCTGGCCGTACGTCGATTTTGATGCTGTTCCAGATATTCAGAGTAAATTCCATTAAATGGAACTCGATAAACTCTACATCTACTCCCGGCATAAATGTGTCGTTGTGCTCGGTTGTTGGTCTTAACTATGTGAAATGCTACTACATCAAGGCGATGATATCCAATGAATTCTCAAAGGGAGAGAAAAATATAAAGTATAAATGTAGAAATGAACGCGCAACTGGGTTAAAAAAGACGTTTTCTGGCTCCAGAAGCCCCCCCTATGTAACTTTGAAACCGCTTATGCTATGGTCACCAAATTTACACAGAATAATGTTGTCATGAATTCTAGTAACTACAGATACTTTGGTGTCATAATGACGTAATGTGACGTCATAATGACGTCATATAGTCGATTTTATTGGCTAAAGCAGTATTTCATCAGTATTTTCTCAATTTTGAACATATAACAACAATACTTTAACATTGTTTTTGTTGTTAACAATAACAGTGACGTCATTATGACGTCATATTCAATGAAATAACCAACTGAAACGTTCTATAAGGCATATCTCTGAAACAAACGGTAGTGTTCATACCAAACTTTCACACATTAATGCAGGAGTAAAAGTTAATCAATTCGTACACTTTGTTGCCATGGTAACAGCATGTGACGTCATAGAAGTGATGTGTACATTTTCTTAAAAACTGGAACAGATAACTTTGCAAATTATGGCTTTTCATGTACCTAATGAATTAAAAAAATGCTTTCTCAAGTGAAAAGGACATTTTTATGATATTTTGACAATAAATGTTTAGAGATAATGGAATTACACAGACAGGTAAATAAGTTTCTCATTTTATGTCCGCCATCTTGGATCCGCCATCTTGGATCCGCCATCTTGAATTAGTCCAAACGCGTTTATTTCGGTAAAAACACCGAAAAATAAAGCAAATGGACTGCTAAAGCTTAGTTTATTGTGGGCAAATGTTTTACAATCCAAAATATGAACCAATAATAAAATTATAGAGAGAAAAGACCTTTAGTAAAACTTCGATCCGCCATCCTGGATTTTGATATTTCATATTCTACATTTTCCTAAAATTACCGTTAATTAACCTTAATTAATAAATAATTATACATAATTTGATTAATTATAGCTAAAGTAAGTGGAAAATATTAATTCAATAAGAAAACTTTGAAATAATCTTGATTAAAGAGAAAAATGCTAATTTTGTAAAACATAGGTGTCAAAAAGCGGTTGCTATGGAAACGTCAATGTCGGTGGACAAAGGACGCTAACGGGAAAATGTTTCCAGATAAATTTTAGGAAAAGTCACCAAATTTGGTGGTCATTGCATTGACCGTTTTGAAACGACACAACTTCAAAGTTCGAGCGGGCTCCAAAAGCCCCCCCCCCCCCCCCCCCCCCCCGGTCTGGATAGGGTTAACGCAGAAGAAACTCTGAGGAGCTAAAAACAATAGCTAAATGCCACTTTTTTCAATAGAGATCATGACCATCGCATCAGACTTGGATCTTAGACTTTTTTAGCCGTGATCGCAAGTTATGATACCGCAGACTTGCGCTCACATATGGACTGAGAAATTAACTGATCTTAAGCAGCGACTTGTTCATACTTATGTGACTACTACTGATTGTGCAGCACTTTTAAAGTGAGCCAAAGAAACCCCATGGTTGCACAAACGATGGCATAGCTAAATATTTAAAACGGCTATGGAAAGCGTAAATTGTTAATGTCAGTATCACAGCTAGAGACTATTTTCTAAGATGAAAAAATCGACAACATTGAGAACAACAGCGTTGTTATATCTTAATTTTGATATAAAAGGAAAAATCTCTCAGGCCATTACTTGGGGTTTCTCTATTTTAAAATGCTTTTAGCGACGACTAGGGTTTGTCTTAGGCCTGTCACCTATTATAAAGATTTAAGTCAATATGACCACGGGACTTGTAAAGTAGTCTCTTATCAAAGTATGACATTATATTGCCACAGGTGCTGATTGAAGACAGTGGTGAAAGGCGTATTTTAGCAGTGGGTGCCGTTTTTGAAGGTTACGATTACCACTGGGAGCCGGGATGGAAGGAAGGAACAGTCGGCTATCACGTGGATGATGGTAAAATATTTGGACCTGGCTACGAAAAACTGGGGAAAGAAGTTGAAGGTAATGTATGGGTTATAGATGTGTAGGGTTGAACTATCGTTTTAAACCCACAGTTAGGGCCGGACGATAAGTTAATAGTCATAAACTGATTTGCCTCTATTGTCGCTTTGTTTCCTTAAACAAAAACCTTTGCTCGACAATATTTCTATCCTTGAGCAGTTGTAAAATTTGGTACCTGCAAATAGTCCGGGGAATCTAATAAAATGCTGGCTGGTAACCCTGAGGTGCACTAGCATACCAACTATTCAAATTGCCCAAAAATTCCACGGGAGCTGATTACCAATGAGAAAGCGCTATAAGCACGGAATTCACACCCTTTAGTTTAGTATGCAAAGGTATAAAAAGGACAAAACATGTTGTTTGTCGTGTTTTAACGCTTGAAACTTCTGATCGTGAGTTTCGCTGGAGTTCCGCCTTAGCTGATGAACAACGTCCTGTGTTACCGGTTCCCCTTCCAGCTGCTGCTCTTGCAGCAGCTCCTCCAGCGCCACCAGCGCCAGTTGTAGCTCAACCAGCTCAGGCGGCTCAAGCGGCACAAGTCCCGAATTTAGAGGTAAACACGTGGCCCGTTATTTATTTCATACAGTTACATTAATTGGTTAGTTTCCTCCTTATACCGGGTCAACAAGTTGTTAGTTTTCGCTGTTTTAGCTGGCGTGCTGGTTTTTGCCAGCGTCGAAACCTGGTTCCGTTTCTTTTGACCCTAGGTCAACAAAATTGTGCGAGTTCTGGCTAGTTGCTAGCCGGCGCGCTGGTTGTAGCCAGCTTAGGCTAATTGGGTCATAGTTTAGACTGTTAAATTAAGTTAATATATTTCTGACTGGTTGTAGCCGGTCCGCTGGTTGTGGCCAGCTTAGGCTAATTTTGTTACGTTCTTGACTTTAGTTCAATTAGATATATTTCTTGACTGGTTGTAGCCGGTCCGCTGGTTGTAGCCAGCGTAGGCTAATTTGGCTATGTTTCGGACTCTATAATTCAACTCAATTAATATTCTTGACTGGTTGTAGCCGGTCCGCTGGTTGTAGCCAGCGTAGGCTAATTTGGCTATGTTTCGGACTCTATAATTCAACTCAATTAATATTCTTGACTGGTTGTAGCCGGTCCGCTGGTTGTAGCCAGCGTTGGTTAATTTGGCATTGTTTTTGAACTTTAGTTCAGCTAAATTGATATATTTTTGGACTGGTTGTAGCCGGTCCGCTGGTTGTAGCCAGCGTAGGCTCATTTGGGCTATGTTTTTCGAAACTTTAGTTCAACTAAATATATATTCCTTGACTGGTTGTAGCCGGTCTGCTGGTTGTGGCCAGCGTAGGCTAATTTTGTTGTCTTGAACTTTAGTTCAATTAAGTATTTTTTGACTGGTCGTAGCCGGTCGGCTGGTTGCAGCCAACGAAGGTCAATTTGGCTATGCTTTTTAACTTTAGTTCACTGATTAAATTCATATTGTTGACTGGTTGTAGCCGGTCCGCTGGTTGTGGCCTGCGTAGACTAATTTCGCCATGTTTCTGAACTTCAGTTCAACTCCATTAATACATTTTTGCCTTTTGTAGCCGGTCCGCTGGTTGCAGCCAGCGTAGGTTATTTTGGCTATACTTTCGAACTTCAGTTCAATTAAATTGACATATTTGAGAGGAAAGCGAGTTTCTACCTTCCTGCAATGTGTTCCCTCGTTAAAGTTAGAGTGTTTACTGGCCTTGATATTGTTTTTGTTTTTATCTTGCCAAGTTACACATTTTACTTCCCTCACACCCCTGCATTCATTGGGTCTTGGGTTCTCTTGGGGGGTTGGGAAGTGATGGCAACATCCCAGGGTAATCTTATACCCTTTGTGCCCGACTCCAGCAGTTGCGCCGGGATTGTTCGCCATCACCGATCCCGTTTTACTTCCAGTTTCTGCTAGGTCTTGTATGCCCGTCTATTCCTCTATTTCTTTTAGCCCCCTACGAAACGATGGAGGGAAATTCTGTTTTATGATGTTCCAGAATGGGAACTACGAGGACACTTTGATCCTATAGCAGCGTTACACCGTTCTGAAATCCGCTCTGTAAAATGGATCTCCATAAACGGGATCGCCGATGGTGGGCACATCCCGGATGATCAATTGCCAACAGTGAAGAGATATCTAAGGGAAAAATAATGCATCTCCCTCTCTTTTGAGAGTTCGTGATCCAGACACCTGTGTTGCGGGCGAAATTCATCATCACGTTGACGCATGGGAAAAACTCTCCGCCAATCAAACTAATTCTGGGGAGATTATGTCCTGGATTCGTTCAGGGGTTTCAATTGACAAGTACATTACCCATTTTAAGGTGACAGTTCCGAAGTGCGTATTAGGTAATCGGCTCCTGGTATTAGGTGTACGTTTTGGGTGTGTGTATTTGGGTGTGAGTACTGGGTGTGAGGTTTGGGTGTGAGTATTGGGTGGAAGTATTGGGTGTGAGTATTGGGTATAAGTATTGGGTATGGGTGCTAGGAGAGTTGAGGTTTTACTGTAGGTTGGCTATATAAAGCTAATAAAGGGAGTGGACGCCGGTATATGTGTTTGGTCCCTTTTTCATAATTGTTCTAAGGGACTGGAACAATAATCTTCAATTATTTCCCATTCTTAATCAGCGATCCGTGGAACAAAGGGCAGTTTGGATAGTTTACTATTCAAATTGCCCAAAAATTCCACGGGAGCTGATTACCAATGAGAAAGCGCTATAAGCACGGAATTCACACCCTTTAGATTAGTATGCAAAGGTATAAAAAGGACAAAACATGTTTGTCGTGTTTTAACGCTTGAAACTTCTGATCGTGAGTTTCGCCGGAGTTCCGCCGGCTGTACAATCATCTTGGGTAAGACGGGGAGGGGGGACGGGACGGAGTGGTTCCGTGATGTTCCCCTTTTTTCTTCACCCACCCCATCCCACCCAGTACCATTTTTGCCGTCCTTTGTTCTATGGACCCATTTTTTTCATAATTGTTCTAAGGGACTGGAACAATAATCTTCAATTATTTCCCATTCTTAATCAGCGATCCGTGGAACAAAGGGCAGTTTGGATAGTTTACTAGGGATACTCCTCTTCATGCGATGAAACATCTTGGGCAGCCTGTGGCTACGAACCGATCTGACTGTTCATGCCTGACATTCAGGGAGATACGGGAATTGTTACGTGACACTGCAAGTGACATGGTCTTGTCATTCACGTATTATTTTCATATTTTCAGATGCCATGGCGTACCGCGGTGATCTCATCGCCTGCGAAGTAGATTTTAATGGTGCAACAAATGAAACGCTTCCAGTTTTGTTCTTCTTGAACGGTAGAAAGGTTGATCAAGCTATGATGAAGCGAAAAACTGGTGAAGCGAAACCGTTTCCCTTCATTTCAATGGGATATGAAGGAATTCGAGTTCTCGCCCAGGTACGTTAATTTGCTTAATCATAACTACACAAAATTCTAAATTTTGATTGGCTATTAGCAGCTCCGATTTGAACACTAATAGGACAGTGTACGCGTCATTACGCGCTCTGTTATAGAATAGGTGCAGTTGAATAGCTTCCCTTTCTATTTGTCCTTTTATTTACCATAAAGTTAAAAACTACTATTTTTTCTCAACTTTTGTTGTAGAGATGATACACTGGCAGTTAACAGGACTTCGTGTCGTGTTAGAACAGTCAAATCAGACTTCCGCCAGGGGATCTCCTGAATTTGTTTAATAACTGGCATGATTACAGACTGAATTGGACACCACTTCACTTGCTTGTCTTTTTTTATAATATGAACCTTAAACTTTTAACAAAAGATAAATCAGATTTTTACGACTATGAAAACATTTTAGGATAGTTTTAATTTAAAAAATGTTTGACGAGGAAACCGCTTTTAAAAACACGAGCTTTAAGCGAGTGTTTCGTATTCTCCCAAACTTCTATGTGTGTTTCTGTTAGGAAATAACCATACAATTCTGGACTCGATTGTTCAAGCGTCATACCCCGGATAAATCGATATGACCCAGCGGATAAACGTTCACAAAACCAGTCGCGTTATCCACTGGATAGAGATTCATCTGGTGGATAGCGCTACTCATCTTTTGAACAACCGAGTCCAGACAGGCAATTCACGTTTATGCAGCTTTTTTTATAAATTTAGATGTGCCCGACAAGTGACAGCGGTATGCCCTTAGGTCATGCGTCTCCTGAACAGCAGCTCGCTAAAGATGACGGGATAGATTTGACACAGTATTACAAGCTGAGGGAAGATATAGAGAAGATGGAAAGAGAGAGGAAACTGCAGGCAATGGAACAGTGGAAGATGCTGATGGAAATTCGAAATCTAGTGATGCTTTCGATGCCGGAAAGGAAAACGAAGGAAAGAGCTGACAGTGACGATGTGGTCGGCTCGGAGGATGGGGTTACTAGAATCTCAGTTATCACTTAAATGTCCGCACATTTTTCAGCTATTAGTTAATTTTGGCAGAACTCAGAACTCAGAACTCAGATCCCAGCTATTAGTTAAAAATGCGGCATTCCTTAGCTGACATTTAAGTAAAATTTTGGCCATTTCTCAGCTGTTAGTTAAACCCCATTCAGACCCCCAGGAAGGCACACGTGTAAACTCTGAGTTGTGTGTTGTTTTGAAGATGACCTAGCCAGTGTGGTTGCCATGCTGAGGGGCTGATTAAAACTGTTTTCGTATATCAGTTGCATTATTATTTTAACCGTAACAAACGAATCGAAAAATAAGTTAAGTGAAACGTTATTTACCAATATTTATTATGTAGGATACTAAGCCAGAGGTTTTTTGTAGGATACTAAGCCAGAGGTTTTTTTAGTAACACTTTTACGATATTTTATGGATTGTAATTATGAATATTTTTAGCATTTTAGTTGGTTAATAATTGTAAACGTGAAATTATTTGAGAATTTTTTTTAATTAATTGTAAACGTAAGATTGTTTGAGAATTTTTTAATAAAGGTTTTATCGATAATAATAATAATAATAATAATAATAATTTTTTAATTTCTATTGCGCACATTCCATAAATTACATGTACAATTCTATTTAAAATAACAGTCAAGGCAAGTCCTTTTGAGAGGCTGTACTCAGAGTAAATATTCCCCCTAATTATTAGTAAGTCTGTTATTAAATTATCTAACGAGTTGCTAACTGTTATCAGTTGCGTTGCTGTTTTAACCATTATAAATGCATCAAAAAAATTAAATCCAATGTTATTTACCAGTATTTATCATGTAGGATACTTGGCCAGAGGTCTTCTTTCAGAAGCTATACACTCCTTATGTATTTCTCCAATTATTAGCAAGTCTCTAATCAAATTAATCTAATAAGGAGTTATTAATTGCTGCTAATAAAGAACTATTATCCATTCCTTTGACTCTTGGCCGTGTGTACTACACCTGAATAGTCCCCCACACAACATCGTATTGAATGAACCGGCTGAAGAAAATCATTCTTCATGACACAAAATGTCTGATAATAGCGGAGCACTTGCCAGGCCGAAGGCCTGGCTGCGCAGCTCCATACTCATAGAACCTATGCCGTGATTTTTCATGGTCATGGCTAGCGGAATGTTTCGCAGGCGCGTGTTTGCCCGCCCGCCCACCGTGTTTGAACAACATCCGGGATCTTGAAAGCAAAGCTTTGTTTTTCGCGCGGCCACACAGCCGTGAGCTCGGTAAACACTTTAGTTGTTTTGTTGTGTCTAGCGGAGAATTAAAGTCGTTATTTTCCTTCATTTTTTCGCGGTTTGCTACTCAAGACAGGGATACTGATTAAGGTATACTCAGAAGCCGCTTTAGTGGAAAAAGACGAGCTTTCAGGGATAAAATCTTGCTTCGAGGAACTTCATGTATTACGTTTTTATCAATGCGGGAGATGTTTGTTTTCTACGGATTTCAGAACCAGAAGCGGAGATTTGAATTTCCAAGCAAGCGAGGGACTTAAAGGTAAAACAGATTACAGTTTTCGAAGAGAATTTATGTTGATATCAATCTGTGAGTGACTTTTTATTAGTGTTATTGTTAGTTTTGGAGAATTGATTTTAAAACGTGCTTAAATTCAGTTGTATCGATCTCTTGAATTTCATCGAAGAAAGCTTGAACTCGATGAGCTATAATTAAATGTTACGCGTTTTGCTTTTAAACGTAAACTAATGGAGATTTGAATAATTTTTTTCGAAAGAAGATTGTGTTGTCCATTTTTATGTGTTTGTTCATTCATTAGATAGATTGAAAAGCGATTTTATGTAAACAAAACAAGACTTTGATTTTATAGTACAGTTCTATCTTCACTCGCATCGCCTTATGCAAATATGTTTGTGTATTTTTGCAATTTTTGATTTTCAAATCAGTTTCTCGGGCAATTTTTGACAAACATAAACTGTATTTTATTCGGAAACTAGTGGTACTATTTATTCTAGACAGAGAAAAGTTGTTTTTGTGAACTTTTGTACGGTCTATAAAAATGTACTGTGCAGACGGTCGCGTAATACTGTTTTTGAGAATTGCTAAAATTGAAAATAGCCCGGTCGTCAATCTTAATTCTTGTGCTTCCAGCCTTTCACCTTAGTTAAGTTTCACCTTAGTTAAGCTTGTTCAAAGTGCGACGCTGTTAGGCTTGGGCTATGTATATATATTAGTGCAAAATATAGTTCAGACGTTTTGATTAAACCCTTTTGTGGCCAGTAGAAAAGGAATCCATTTTATTTAGTTCTTTAATCGGAGATTCTTTGACTTTTATTCTTCCAGCCACTAAGAAAATATTCGAATAGCTGTAAATAAAAGCGAGCTCCCTAGTACCCTGTTAACAGAGTCCCTTTTCGACTTTCGATCGGTAAAAGGAAGATCGAAGGGTGTAGCAAGGTTGTTTCCGTGGCCTAGGAATCCAGCCCAAGCAATGATATGTTAAGGTGAATTGAAGTGTGTTGCATTTTCACTTCAAAAGATATATCTCCGAGTATCTTAGCCAATTATTTCCGGCCTCCACCAAACAACTCCGCCCTCTCCTCCATAAATCATTGTTTTTTCCTTAAGTCTCCGATGACATTCAAAGAGAGGCAACATTAGAAATCATTAGACATTCCAGTCCTAAAACATGGGGACAAAATCATCATACGCAGCTGTATTGATATTTTTACGTAGGGCGTGGGTATGGGGTTCAGACTAGTGTGGGTATGGGGTTCAGACTACTTGGTACTGCGCATGAGCGACTAATTTAACAGGAAGCCAAGACTTATAAGCCGGAAGTCAGATCGAAAAACAAAGAAGGAATCAGAGAATTAACTCTGTGTGTAAATTACAGTGCTAAAGTCAACACATAAAGTTCTCTGTACTGAGCGTTAGCCCTAGTCTATATTCCATAAAAACGACTCTAAACCAACCGACGATAACTTTCATTATTTTTGTAGGGAATTTCGTTTATCCCGGTTGGAAATAAAATGGAATAGGCTTAGAACTAGAAATACAAACAAACGGTACAGCGATGTTTCAGCAAACTTGTACCCAAGGTCTTCTCAACTTTCAAAATGGCGGCGGGAGGAGAAGACCCTGGACAAGGCTGACAAAATGGTCCAAGAATCGTGGGATATTTTGTCACGTGACACACAATGAAATGCGTTTTCGGAGATTATTTCCAGCGATGCAGTCGTGTTTATTTTCTGGCATCTGAAACCGTTTTCCAAACGTAACGAAGACATTTTATCATGTTTTGCGCGGCAAAATACTCCAGGTTCTTTTTGAGTATTTTTTGCACTCCTTGTCCATGGGTTTCGTCGCCCGCCATTTCGAACGCGCAGAAGGCCCTGGGGATGAGATTGATGTTGCAGTTATTCCGATAATTTAAATAAAAATAATAATTTCGTTTGGTACAGGTTTGGAGACACCTTAAATTTTCAAAAATTTAAGGTGGCTCTGAACCCCTTCGCAAGAATTTTTTTTAAACTTTGCAAAAATGTGTATCTTAACATTCTTATTTTGAATGCGCAGAAGGCCCTGGGGACGAGATTGATGTTGCACTTATTACGATAATTAAAAAAAAAAACAACAACAACAACAACAACAACAACAAAAAAAAACAATTTCGTTTGGTACAGGTTTAGAGCCACCTTAAATTTTCAAATATTGAAGGTGGCTCTGAACCCCTTCGCAAGAATTTTTTTTTAAACTTTGCAAAAAGTTGTATTTTAACATGCTTATTGCAATTCAAAAATCACCGAGCTCGTTTTCTAGTTATAAGCACTTAAAGTGGCTAAAACTAAAGGTGTCATTAACAGGTTATATTATTACTATGGTAATCTGTTATATCATGACCATGAACTTGTTCACCAATGACTGGGCATTTGTTTGATACCATTATTATAGCAGTAATTGATGTGTCAATACTACAATTCTTCAGTTCATGCTACAATAATGGTATCAAACAAATATCCGATTATTGGTGAACAAATTGTGTTTATCGTTATGACGTAACAGGTTACCATAGTAACATTATAACCTGTTTAGGACACCCTTAATTTAGTTTTAAGTGGTTATAACTAAAAGACGACCCCTATTTTTTATTATCGAATTGCAATCAGGATGTTAAGATATGATTTTCTGCAAAGTTTAAAAAGGTTATTGGGGAGGGGTTCAGAGACACATGTTCAGACCGCACATCACCCCCGACGGGAAGTCTTGTCAGTGGGTGGATCAGTACGTCACGCGGTTAATATATGAATATTATAAATATGAATATGGCCGCGGTATAGAAATGTTTCTGTTCTATTTTGACTGGTGTTTTATTTTATTTATCGATCATAGCCATATCTGTGAAAGCAATTTCCAGCTTAATTTAATTAGCATTTAGTTGAATTGTGTCGCGCACAAATCCAATCATCCAGAACTCCATCATTCTTAAAGAGTGTTATAGTTGATACATTGAAACACGATGATGTTCCTCACCGCATTAAACAGTTTACAGAAATCGTCTTCGCCCTGTCCTACAGTGAAGTAACATCTAGGGGTTTTAGTAAAGAGCTGTTTGATTATATGTTTGTATTTTCTAACTCTGTGTTGTCTGAGCGCTGGAGCTTAGCACTCGGTTTTATGGTTTGTTGTCACTTAATATGGGTCTGATATGGATGTTTTTCAAACTGCCATAATAATATTAATAACAGAGATTAGCGAAAGCAAAATTGCACTCTTACTGTCTAACACTTTCCTTTCGCTAAGTTTTATTGTTTGTCAAAATTTTATTTTTTTATAATCACAATACAGGTTGACTCCTTCTTAAAACACTGTTATAAATGGAGGCCTTGCTAAAATGAAATAGAGATTGTAAATTTAAAATAACTGATCGCTTTATTGTGCTTATTAATAATCGATATTTTCTTTCTATATTTTGCATATGTATTGTTTTCTGTTCTAACTGATATACTGAGTGGGAAAAGAAAACCAAAAGCCAGTGATGATTTTTGTAAGCTTCTGTAAACCAGAGGGTATTGTAAACCGTTCTTGATTAAAAGGGCATCATCGATGTAGCATTCAGTTTAAGACTGAGAAGTGTGCCTTCTTTTACTAGAAATTCTGAAAAGAAAGACACCACAGTAATTGTAAGTGTTTAATTGTGAATATCTATTTTTTAATTACTGATAATGACTGATTATTTATTTCTTAATAATTAAGATCAATCAATCAATCAATCAATCATTTTGTTCATAGTATCAAATTACCTTATTACATACATTGTAGTTGAAGAGGGATAGGAAACCCTTTCGAGCTTTTTACAAGAGCCCCGAAGTTAATTAATAATAATTCCTGTTTACAAATCAGGTAAGGAAGGTACGAAACGCATTACAAACATACTTTAATTATACATCAGAAAGGCTGGCTTTCCCCACTGGCTACACGAGAGTCTGTACAGTGCACGTGTCTGCAGCTAATACTGTTACTGAATGAACTCGTTAAAACTTAAAACTGGACACTGTCGCGTCGAAATAACAAAAATTCGGTTACCTTATTTTTAAGTTATATCGCCAAATACCATCAAATTACAACTTAATTGGATAATAGGATTCTAAAAAGCAAAACAGAAGCAGTTGTTTGGAGATAAAATACAGGACTGCAAGGATGGAAGTGGATTACTGTTCATGATCAAGTTTGATTTCGTTACAAGCGATCAAGAAATCAAAATTGCCATTCTTGTGGAATTTGGACATTTTCCAGCCGTTATTTTGTTTCTTTGGTTATTATTTCTTTACTTTCATCACTTTTGGCGATTTTTTCTTCCTATTTCAAGATAATAAAGCAAACTTAAAGTAAGCTCCTGGCCATAATCATGAAAACACGATATATATCAGCCAGGACCGTGTCCAAAACCAAAACCAAATCGGTAATCTTTAATTTCATAACGAAACGAAATGTAGTTTGGCTATGTTTGAAAAAGTACGTGAGCGAAAAATTATTGCTTGCAATTAACAATTATTGGATGAGGTTGAGCATGATAGCGATAATTATCAAGGCGATAACACAAACTGAGGCCTTGATAATTATCGATATCATGCGAAAACCGAATCCGATAATTGTTTTATTAGTATAGGTAATCATACGGTTTCGAGTTCAATTTGGGATTAATTTGCACAAGTGAGTTTTCAAAAAGCTCAAAATTGCACGAGCCGCTTCGGCGAGTGCAATTTTGAGCTTTTTGAAAATTAAACTCACAAATGCAAATTAATCCCAAATTGAACGAGAAAACCGTATGATTACTTATTAATAATTATACATGAAAAAATTTGCATCCATTTTTGTTTGGAATTTTTTTTTTTTGAATTTTTTTTTCTTGTTTTTTTGGCAAAAAAATTTTTTTTCGATTTGTAATTTGCACCGGTGTTACACTTTTTGCACCGGTGTTACACGTTTTGCACTGGTGTTACACTTGAACTGCACTGCTCTCAGCCAATCAGAATCGAGTAATTTTTTCATGTATATTATTATGCATATTCCTGAGCTGCACTTGTAAAGACAAGAGCGCGCACAAAAAAGTGATCAATGCACAGCAGTCAACTTGTAAGTAAACATTTTACGTCACTTCTGTATGCATAAAACTATTGTCTGTAGGTATGACGTCACTTCTGCATGCATAAAACTATTGTCTGTAGGTATGACGTAACAGAAACAGCAAGCAATAATTAGCTGCGTGCTTATAGCCAATCAAAATCGAGCTAGTGACACCAATGTATAATAATTGCAATTATTGGTCTATTTTGTATCAATAAGTGCAAAATAGCTATGAGAACCAAATTACGACAATTACGCTTGACTTGGCAACTTGAATTTTGTCAGCAAGAATCCAATCAACCATATCATATGGCGGCTGACATTAAAAATATACATCATTTGACTGCTAAATTTCTAAGATTACTAAATCCGCTACATTAATTCATCGCGGAATATTTTCATATTAAAAGCCCAGTATCACCCATTCGGCTTTGTGGTCGTTTGTTTTTGTTTTCAAATGACGAGCCCGCTTGTGATTGGCTCTTTCGGGAATTTTCGACTGCGTTAAATTCGCAATGTATTTTGGGTGATAGTGGGCCTTCAATGTCGTTTCTGAATACCTTGACAATGGCGTCATGATGACTCCGAAATGCCGGTTTTTATCGTTTGTTTTTGCTTGTCTTTGCATTTCCAAACCGTTATTGATTATTAATTTAGTTGGTTCTTAAAATGAAACGGTATCTAAAGAGCATTGCTTTCTGCACTCTCTGCTCTTCCTTGTAAATTATCATTTGTGTTAAGCTTATAGAAACTTTTCACTTCAAGGTCATGCAGACACACATACGCAATGCAAATAATTATCGAAATATTATCATCAAATTGCAGAGCTATCGTCCATGGCTTGTGCGTCACCAGCAGCTCCATCCACAAAGGAGACCACTAATTTTGCGCGGTTGTGTCGTCTCTTGGTGGATGTTGGTACCCAGGCTCTCAGGGACACTTTCGATGCCATACATCCGTCAGCAAATCTGTACGCTGTTTTGGCCGGAAACAGAACTACTTTGCAGTCGCTGAGAGCAAGAAAAAATATTAATCCAACACAATGGGGAAAGATTTTTCCTGTCATATCTTGTGCCATTTCGTCGGCGCCTTTTGACATCACTCTTTTGATGGTCCTGATAAGAAACATATGTGGCATAGCTCCTCCCGCCACTGGCTGGGATGCTCTTCCTGTTGCAACAGACGTGAGTCGTGAAGCAGACATTGCTCGAGTCAAGTACTTCAGGAACATCGTATTTGCCCATGCCGAGCACGCTTCTGTTGACGATGCAACGTTTAAGCCTGGTTCACACGTGCGACGCAAATGCAAACGCAAGTGCAAATGCAAACGCAAGGAATGGAAAAATTTTCATTTCCTTGCATTTGCATTTGCACTTGCGTTTGCGTTTCACACGTTTGAACCGGGCTCAACGCAAATGCAAGCGCAAACGCAAGGTGAAAAGCACTTGTTCGCTTGCGTTTGCGCTTGCATTTGCATTTGCATTTACGTCGCACGTGTGAACTTAATAGCCATTGGCAGAACATCCGAGATACTCTGGTGCGATTGGGAGGGGTTAAGTACAGAGCAGCAATCGATCACCTTGAGACAGACTGCATGGATCCCGAGGCTGAAAAACACTACATTGAGCTTCTTGTGCAGTGGAAGAAAGATGAGGACAACGTGAAAGAAAGGTTGGACGAAATTGAAAGCGGGATAGGAAAAGTAATCAACAAGCTTGATGCTTTGGAAGCAGCAAGGGTCACTCTTAAAATGGAAATCGCTGCTGAAGGTTAGTAGGTAGGTAGGTAAACTTTATTTAGACACGGTATCAATTCACATACATGCTCTTCCATCGAGCCGTGTTTTTAACAACAATAGATTAAGAACTTAACTAATTTAAATTATCTAACTAAATTAATTTTCTATATAAAATTGTATACATGCTAATGACTAAACCCTTGCTACTCAATTGATTAAGTATTGTTGAAACGCTCTACCATTAATTCTTTGGTATTACATAACTGTAAAATTGACAACCAATCTTTTTAATTGAAACAACTTGAGAAGTTTTGACGTATCTAATTTGACAAGTGTAGTAAAAGTCGGCAATTTTTGCAAACACACCTAGAGAGTCTTTGGTCCCAAAAACTCGTTTTCTCTACTTAAGTCCTTTCTTTCCAAACTCCACAAAAATACATGTAACCTCTTTGATCCCTTGTTGTGTCTCAGATGTGTTTAAGGGTGCATGCCCATAACGCAACAGAACATAGTCGGTATAAGTAACAAGAGTCAGTCGCTGTTTTCTCTTAAAGTCTACCAGAATATAGTCATTGCTTCGTTTTCAGTGACGGAATTAAACTTGTAACGTTAGTCATCGCTTGACGCGAATCTACATGCAAGATTGTACATAGACCTACAATACTACATTGAAGATCAGATTACAACTGTTCTTCTTTTGTTCTGTGATTTCTTTAAACTCGTTAGTAATGAGTTCAACAGCGTCTGCGAAAAATTAAGGCACGAAAGCATAGAGCATAACATGTACATCGGGCCGAAGTTACACGAATTGGCGCGTTTTTTATGGCAGAGAAAGCGAGTGTTTATAGCAAATGAAAACAAAGTAAAATAAAATCAAACATTTACTAACGGCCACCTCCCCACAAAGGCCTTTTTTCATATCCCGGCTACACGCAGACTACCTCTTACTGAAAATGTCCCCATAACGGTTACCCCTCCGCTCGAGGGTGGCCGACTGTATTAAGGGGAAACTGTCCCGCCGAAATAACCAAATTTTGTTTCCTTGTTTACCATGTTATATCGAAAAATACCACCAAATATGTAATAGTAATTGGACTGAGTGGAGTACAATTCAGGGAGTAATCGGGCAGGTAATTTCAAATCGGCCGAGCGCGTAACGCGAGGACGATTTGAAATTACGAGCACGATTACCCCTGAATTGTACGACACGAAGTTCAATTACTAATTAATCGAATCAATAACAAAATTCGAGATTAAAAGGTCTATCCAGCATGTGGAGTTTTTTTTACTCAAAACGTCAAGGATATTTTCTATCAGTTTGATAGCAGGAGGAAACAGCCGCGGAAAAAAAAGAACCCATTTAAGTGCACCTGATTGACGCGCGCGCAACGTAGGAGTCCAATTACAGCTATCCAATTACAAAAAGTTGTAATTGGATAGCTGTAATCAGCGCTCCTGTCTTGATTCGGGACAGATTTACGTCATCAGTATGGAATTTCTCAAAGTAAATCGCAAACGCTCTCTCGCGCGAACACCCCTGGCGACCGGAAGCGATGAGAGGCGGCTGTATTTGCAGGCTAGTGCTAACAAGGACGAAACAGCTGTCCATCGCTGCTACTAGCAGGGTCATTTGAATGTGCGCATGCGTAAGGTAATGGCCATTCCGAGGGAATGGCCAATCTCGTTACCCGGAACGCGTTCCTTTTGGTCAGCACCAAGGATGCGGATCTCTGGGATAATCCATATCAAGTTCTGGTTTAAACACAGTTGTAATTGGCTACTATATTTTACCGGAAGTACCATTGAAACAGGATGTTTCCGAATAGAAATAGAGCGCGTTGCTCGAGTCAAAAACATGAAAATGTCTTTGTAAAGTGTTGAAATTGATGGAAACAAGACTTTATAACTTTAACACTGAAAGAGCTGCAAAGTCATGCCGTTGTTGTGGCATAAGAAGCTAGTCCTTTCGGCGTTCTCCTTGACGGTGGAAAATCATCTGAAGATCTACCAATGCATACCTCTGCAGAATTTGCGTGAAAAAGTGTTACATATCAAGAAGAAAACTATGGAACTATTTTTTTGCGTTCGTCCCTACTGACTTTAGCGGAAAAAGAGAGACTGCTCGCAGGCTAAAAGTTCGCGAGCGTGATCACTTTTTGCTCGACTTTCTGCGTTCTCTATAAAAAAGAAATAACATCAGAATGTAGATTATCCTTGGAAACTAGATACAGTTAAACCTGTGTGGGACTATTCAGGTGTAGTACACATGGCAAAAGTCAAATAATAGTTCTTTATTAGCAGCAATTGATAACTCGTTAGATTAATTTAATTAGAGACTTACTAATAATTAGTGGAATACTTAATTTGAGTATAGCCTCTATAAAGGACCTCTGGCTAAGTATCCTATGTGCTAAATCCTATTCGTTTTTCAAGGTTGATAATTGGGGGGGGGGGGGGGGGAGGGGGGGGGGGAATACATACTCTGAGTATAGCCTCTAAAAAGGACTTATGGCTAAGTATCCTATATGCTAAATAATGGTAAATATGATTTGATTCTTTTTCACGGTTAAAAGTGCAATGCAACTGACAACAGTTTTAATAATCAGACTGGTGAGGGTATTATGAAATCAACAGACAACAACTGTTGAACTTGTGCTCTCGTCCGAGCGCAACACATCATTATGATCAGAATTTTCCTTCGTTTTCCTTTCTGGCAACGAAAGCACCATTAGGTCGCGAATTTTTAACAGCATCCTCCACTGTTTGTCGAGTTTTTCCTGGAACTCCATTGCCTGTACGTTCCTCTCTCTTCCTATCTTCTCCATGTCTTCCCTCAGCCTGCCATACTCCATTGCCTGTACTTTACTCTCTCTTTCCAGTATCTTCTCCATGTCTTCCCTCATCCTGTCATACTGGTTTTTGTTGTCTTCAGCGAAGTGTTGTTCAGGAGACGCATGACATACTAAGGGCATACCGCTGTCACTTGCTGGGCACATCTAAATTGACAAAAAAAACTGCCCTTTATAAGCATGAGTTGACCTTTCTGGCCCCGGCTGTTCAAAAGATGATAGCGCTATTCACCAGATAAATCTCTATCCAGTGGGTAACGCGATTGGTTTTGTGAACGCTTACATCCGCTGGATATCGATTTATCCGGGTTATAACGCAATGCATAGCGTTATAATCATACAGCTATATACAACTGTATGGTTAAACTATTTAACAATTAGATCATGAGCTCGAGATTTCTTTCGCGTGATAGTTGATGAGGGCGAAGCCTGAATGAACTATCACGCATAGAAATCAAGAGGGAATAATCGAATTGTTTTAGTATAAATCTACTAGACGTTCAAAATTTAACAACAAGACAGGCTCGCGTTTTTATTGAATAATGACATAAATAACAACCGCACACACTCCCTTTCTACAACAGAATAGATAGCGAGTAGCGTAGCCAATAAGAGAACAGCATTCGTGATAGAACGCTAGTAGATTTATACTAATTCCTAACAGAAACACACATAGAAGTTTGGGAGAATACGAAACACTCGCGTAGAGCTCGTGTTTCTATAACAATTTCTTATTCACGTTTTTTTCCATTAAAAATGTCCTTTATTTTTAATTTTAAGCTATTTTTTCGTATAAAATCTGATTTATCTTTTGTTAAAGTTTAGGGTTTGCATTATGAAAAACGACAAGCACGCACTGTCTAAAAGGACTCGGTTCAATGACACCCTATACTTCAAAGAATTTAGATATTGGAAACATGAAAAGGAGAATAAGTAATGGTAATAGGACTGAGTGGAGTTCATCGGTCTGTAATCATGCGAGTTATTAAAAACAAATCGGGGATATAGGTTACGACTATGATTACAGACCGAATTAGACGACACGAAGTCCTGTTAATTGTCAAAGTTTCATCTCTATAACAAAAGTTGAGAAAAAATATGTAGTTGTTTTAAATAAAAGGGCAACGGAAAAAACGGAGCCATTCAAGTGCACCTGTTCTATAACAGAGCGCGTAATGACGTCTACACTGTCCCATAAGTGTTCAAATCGGGGTAGCTAATAGCCAATCGAATTCGAGAATTTTGTGTAGTTACGGATTAAGGAAATTAACGTACCTGGGCGAGAACTCGAATTCCTTCATATCCCATTGAAATAAAGGGAAACGGATTCATTTTACCAGTTTTGCGCTTCATCAAAGCATCTGCAACCTTTCTACCGTTCAAGAAGAACAAAACGGGAAGCGTTTCATTTGTTGCCCGATTAAAATCCACTTCGCAGGCGATGAGATCACCGCGGTACGCCATGGCTGAAAAAATGAAAATAACACGTGAGCGACAAAGAACAAGACCATGTCAGGTGACGTGCCACGTAACAATTCCCGTATCACACCGAATGTCAGACATGAACGGTCAGATCGGTCCGCTTTTATGGGAGGTTAAGACTCAACACTAGAGCCACAGGTTGCCCAAGGTGTTTCATGGCATTCGCCACTTTAGAAACGAGAAGGAAACTGGGCCGAGTGAACTTTCGCAACGTCTTCTGGGATCGTTACAGGGGACATTTCTTTTGTCTCAGAAGTCATTGCGAAAGTTCACTCGGCCCAGTTTCCTCGTTTCTAAAGTGGCGAATGAAGAGGAGTATCGTGAATCTCCCTATACAGTTCATCTCAGAGTTACCAGCCAGAATGTTGACAGATTCCCCGGATTATTTTCAATTCCACAATTTTATAACTGTGCAAAGTGAGATATATTGCCGAGCAAAGATTTAACTGTGAACTTATCGTCCGGCCCTAACTGTGGGTTTAAAACAACAGTTGAACCCTACACATCTATAACCCATACATTACCTTCAACTTCTTTCCCCAGTTTTTCGTAGCCAGGTCCAAATATTTTACCATCATCCACGTGATAGCCGACTGTTCCTTCCCACCATCCCGGCGCCCAGTGACAATCGTAACCTTCAAAAACGGCACCCACTGCTAAAAGGCGCCTTTCACCACTGTCTTCAATAAGCACCTATGATGATATAATATCATACTTTGATAAGATGGTGCTTTACAAGTCCCGTGGTTATATTGGCTTAATCCGGCAAAGGAACGTCGTAAGGCAACACCATAATTCTTTATCCGGCAATTTTTAGTATCATTTTAACAAGCAAAATGGAACATCACTTTTTTCCATCAATCTAAACTAATGGTCCAGTTGGTTAATTCTGACTATCTTGTGCACTTATCTACCACCTCCAATTCAATGAACCCTACGTCCTCGTCGTTGGAGGTGGAAACGAGAAAAGGTGGTAAACAGGGCTCTATTGCCTAATTTCATATCGCGCGGGAGACTGGCACTACCGGATTTTTGCGGACAAAATATAAACAAATATACAAGATGGCGTCCGCTGTGGTGAGCACTTCGCACAAAGCAAGACAGAATAGTTCCCGTTCTTGGCACTGGTCGTGTTCAAGCAAATATTGTAAGAGTTCCTGGAAAACTGGTGGTGAATACTATACGTTAACAAAAGTAGCCTCAGTAAGAAAGGAGGTTGCTTATTTGTCAGTTCTTGGCAAAGCAAGACATGAAGTTAACTTTAAGCGCCATGTTATTTGCACGAAACACTGGCTAGCAGGAAGCAGAGAAAATATAGAAGACCTGCCGACGATTAAATTTACCACATTGAAACGTCCTAGTAATTCCAATAAATGTAGAGTCGAGCAATGGAACTGTGCTGCAGCACTTTGTACCAATTCGTGGAGAACAAATGGTAAGTTGACTCACTACCGTCTCAGTGAAGTCGCTAATTGTCCAGAGAAACGCCATGTGTACAGTAAAATTCTCAAAAATAAAGGCGTAGATTTTAAACGAGATTTTATCTGTTCTGCCCACTGGAGCCATGGAACAAGAACGGACATAAATGACCTTCCAGACTTGCCATGCAGCAATAGTTACCTTGAAAAGAAAATTACTAAGAAAATACCTCCAAGAAGAAACATTGAGTCGGCCAAACGTGCTATAAGAAAAAAATCTGCAAATGAGAACGGAAAAAGGAGGCTGATTTATAAGAAAGAAGATAACCCCTCAGAATTTAAAGTGTTAAGAAAGGAAATTGAGGATCTAAATGAGAAACTGAAGAAGAAAACAGAACAGCTGAATGAAATGTTTGATGAAGTTAACTCACTTAAGGCAGAGAAAGAAGCCTATGCCAAACAACTGACACAATTTGCTCAAATTAAGCAAAAGTCTACATTCTCCTATGTTTCTTTGAAGGTGTATCCACAACAATTTCAGTATTTGACTGGATTATCATTAAATGACTTTGATTGCCTTTTTGAGTGTATCCAGCCCTACATTTGTGCAATCATCTATCCTGATTGCAGAGGTTATGAAAGTGGACAAAGAAAGCTAACAAAGAGGACAGAACTAATGTGCTTTCTTACAATATGTAGACACACCCTCCACCTTGGAATAATGGGATTTATGACCAACACGAGTGACTCAACACAGTCCAGAATTTTTAGTGCTTGGGCAGTTTTTCTTGCAACTGTTTTTGATGCAATGGACCTCAGCCCTTTATCTGGAGAGGTGCTGTCATTATTACCAAGAGATTTCTGGGCTTCAGGATTTCAGGATACTGTACTACTAGGTGATTGTACTGAAAACTGGATCTCTTCCTCTGAGAATTATGACATCAGTAATGCAACATTCAGTTCCTATAAAAATCATGACACTGGCAAAACTGGAATATGGATCACACCATATGGTAGCCTAGTGATGTGTACTGATACATACCCAGGGTCAATCACAGATAATGATTTGACTTCAGACTGTGGTGTTCTTGACATGATAAAGGAAAAAGGCACCACAGTTCTGACAGACAAGGGATTTGGAATTGAGGATCTCTGTCACTCAAAAGGCCTCCTGCACAATCGCCCACCACAGTCACTCAAATTTGATGTAAAAATTGATTATAAAAATTGATGATATTTTGTAGGACCTCTTTGAAAATCATGTAATGAAAGGGCATCCTATTAAAATATTAGTTAATAATGATAATAATAATAATAATAATAATAATAATAATAATAATAGTATGAGGAAAGTGATATAAGCAAAAACTTTGATGTGGCTACATTGAGAATTTATAATGAGAATTACATAGGTAGAATGAGGGACTGGTCAATACTTAGTGCATGTTGGCCAAAAAGCAGATGTGACATTCTTGGATGTGTTTACAAGGTTTTTGCCCATATTGTAAACCTGTTGTTTGTCCCCATCTGTCCCAAAGAGGCAGCTCAACAAGTGGGCCTTCAATAGTCATTGCCATATTTTGACATTTAATCACTGTATTTACATGTATGCACTGTCTTTAGCAGTGTATAAAGTCCTAGAAATAAAATGTAACTAAGGAGTACAGAAGCATATTGGGCCTCATAAAGAAAGACATAATTTTTCTTCCTGAACAAAACTACTAATGATGTGATTGAATATCAGAGTATTTTGCTTGTATAGAAATAAACTATTTTTCTTTGGCCCTTTAATTTTGTTTTTGTCACATTTTGTTTAGTTGAATATTTAGTTGCTACTCTTAACTGGGTGCTTCGTTGGTAAGGGCATTTTACTTTAGAACGTGACAGGCTTAATTGACTTTGCCATGTAGTTGACCCAGCTTCTAAAATGGCGGGTGTTTTCAAAACAAGATACTGAGCCGGAAAGTTGTTGCATTGCTATTTAATCTTGGCTTTAAGACCTCTTCGTCGTACTCCCTGCCAGCATCCTTTTTCTGATACTCGGTTTTATACCGAAGATGTAGAAATAAGGGGGACTCTTTCTTGTACTTAGAGAGCACACTGTAGATATGAGTCTCTACTGGTTTTAACTGACCGACTTTTGCCTTTACTTCGTCTTCGATTTTAGAAACATCGCGACGATACCAATCACTGTAATCATATTCTGCTCTTGGACTGAGCTGCACCTTTTTCTTTTGCCTCATCCGTTTCATGTCTGCTCTTGCTCCACGCAGGTTTCGTAGGTACTTGAGCTTAATTTGTGATGCTGCCTTTTGATTTGCAGTGGATCCTTTTTTATGCCATTTCTGTAGCCTCTCTGTACAGGACATGTGGAGATGGAGTTTTTTGTGGCAGTGAAAAAACTTCAATTGAATTAAAAGTGCTATTGCGTGGCAACACAATCCACTCTTCCCGACTGGGCAGCTACAATGCAGCTACAATACGCCTTAGCGGGTTTATTTTCAAAGAACTGCACTGTTACCGGACGAGAAATGTTTCCCGAGTAATACTTAAGCATGTTTGCCTTTATATATGTACAACGAGAATTGTTCCCGTCCTTTAGGATTTTAACTGAAACCGTACGGCGCGGGGAAAACATTCTGTAAGCCTTACGATATTGGCCTTTCGCCCCGGCGTATTTCGCCTTCTGGTATTCTCTGATAACACTGTCAGTAGCAACAGGTGCATCAACTTCCTTTTGTTTTCCTAAAACTTTCCAATCTGCTGAAGGTTGAGGAATTTCTGTCGGATCCAGCGCTGTGGAAAAGCTAAACTTTACGGAAATTTGTTTCACTTTTTTATCAAACAACCCCTGGCACTTTCCAAGTGGCGATAATCTCTCGACCAGATCTTTCTTTTCTCCAGCTGTTTTTAAACGAAGTTCTTTACAGTAGTAAAGCAACTGTTCTTTACTGTAGAAAGGTAACTTTTCAGGAGTAATCTGACTCTTAATATCGCCTAAGTTGCATGTGATGACCTTTGCTTCACCTTCTGTTTTGGAAGCCATTTTGAATCCGGAATTTAAAAAGTCCGCAAAAATCCGTTAGTGCCAGTCTCCCGCGCGACATGAAATTAGGCAATATGCGGGACAATCCCATACCTGAAGGATTTAATGGGTTATAGAAACATTGACAAGTATTCTAACTAATGATTTGGTGGAGGGAGGTCCTTGAGTTTAAGGAGGAGAATGACGCTTTTAAGTAAGTAAAATTCGGAAGGACACTCAGCAGCTGAGGAAGTGGAATTGGATCAGTCATAATTCAAGAAAGCCTGCCTATGGCATCACAAGAAGGAGAAAAAGAAAAAGAGGTCGACCAAAGAACTCCTGGGAAAGAGGAGTAGAGAGATACCGAAATGTGGAACGCACTTGAGAAAATGACACCCGACTGAGTCCGATGGAGAGAACTTGTCAAGGGCCCATGCTCCTTTCTGTAACCAAGTATTAAGTGAGTTAAACATAACGAATAATTGTTTGCATTAATTTTTGGTGATATCGCTAAAACGTAATATTATATTTTTCTCTTCCTTTGAAAATTCGTTGGATATCATCGTCTTGATGTGACGCCCTGCCAGGGGGTGGGGGGGGAGGGGGAGGGGGAGGGGGGGGGGTCCGTGTCGCTTGTCTGAATTTTAAAATGTCTACTAAATGTCTCGTGTCGGTGTTTTATCAATGTTTCACGTTGCTGTCGGAAATTGAACGAACATTTGTTTCTTGTCGCGATTTCATTTTACGTGCTGTCGTTACTTTTTGGGTCATGTCGCCTGTCGGAATTTACCCTGGCAGGGCCTCTGATGTAGAAGCGTTTCACACAATTTAGACCAACAACCGAGCACAAGAACACTTTGTCAGTTAAGGGATGGACCATTTTATTTTTGAGGGGGGGTTGGGCAATTACCAAAAAAAAATTCCTGCACAGCAAAAGTCAAGAAAAAAAAAATCATGCACAGTGGGCCAGGGGAAAAAAAAATTCGAGCAAGCCTTTCTACTGGTAGGATCCTGTTAGAGATTATAAAAAAGTAATCTGTAATTTTTGTCAATTTTATTTCAGCAGACCAAAAATGCTGTTAAAATGTTTGTAAAATAATTCACCTCTTTGTGTTTCATACCATAAATATCAAAAATACAACATTTCCATCCATCTCTTGTAGTAAAACATAAATTTGAACCATTTCACTGAATCTGGTATAATATAAAAATCATGTCTTAAAATATCATTTATATTTAAATATAACTTGTATTATAGAATAACTTTTAGCTATCTTCAACATATCTCATATATATTTATTAAATAACAATAACTGTAATGTCTTATAGTGTCTATGTTTCTGCCCCTTCTTCTGCTTCTACGGAAGCTTCTTAACAGACCAAAAATGCTGTTAAACTGTTTGTAAAATAATTCACCTCTTTGTGTTTCATATCATAAATATCAAAAATACATTTCCATCCATTTCTTGTAGTAAAACATAAATCACTATAGAGCCGGTGCTGTAAAGAGGGGAGGCAACTGGTTTCACTATGATGGTCTATGGGAGAGGCAACAGCCAGGAAGTGGATTGAGACTGGGGGGCACAGCTACTCCACATGGCTTTATGCTGTCAAGCTGCATTTATGTCAAGGCTTTGTTACTGTAAGAGGGTGGGAAGTATTAAAATTTGCTAGGTGTGCCCATAACCTAAAATTTTTTATTATTTTATCTGAAACTAGACATTACTTTAAGAACTTTCGCGAAAAGATTTTGCAATTTGAATAAAATACTTTTTTTTTACGAATTTTTTAAGTCTACATTTTTGTGGTACGCCCGCTCCGCTGATCATTGAAACTGACAGGCTCGCATGTGACGTCATGTGACGTAAATTCAGGAACGCGCGTTGCCTTACCTTCACCTTTTGTACCGGACAAAAAGCTCATGAAATCGCGATGTCTTCGCAAGAAGAGAGTTTTTCTGAATCGGAAAACGAGAAATCAAGTACCGAGGACGAAACGATCGAGGTAGAAGTAGTAATAGAAGAAACAGACAGCAGTATACGAGATGATTCCCTCGAATCGTACGCGGATGATCCTCTAACTGACGAGGAATGGCTGCAAAACTACAGACGAGAACAGGCGGAAGAGCTGACAAAGCGTCTTGAAAGCGGCGTGCTTGTGGGTGACTGGTCAGTTTATTTTGCAAGATCTCTTAGCTCCCGCTTGAAAAGTTTACAGGCTACATCTGAATTGAATAAATCGACTACATATGTTATTTACCGGCCGGGGGGAACGAATACGAAAAACACTGTACCCAAGGTCTTGAGTACGGCCCGAGGCCGCAGGGCCTTACTCAAGACCTCGGGCACAGTTTTTTCCTATACGGACCGAACTGGGCCGGTATATAACTTTATTATTTTTTCCTACTTTAATTCTGCGATTCGCCGAGAAAATCATTCATGTACAGCGTTGCAAGAAATGTTTCTTAGGCGCCGCGTAAAGCTAAACTGAGAAACGCGGGTAAAATCTAAATTAACTCGGTAACCTTCACAATTTTCCATTCATAAACAAAAAAACTTCCTTTGCAAAGTGAACTCATTTCTATCAGTTAATGTTTCTCGATAGAATAAACGGCTATTGTGTTTGCCTCCGGTGAGGATAGAGAAATGTTCTTGCCTACAGCGAAACCGTGAAAAGCTGGAGATATAACTTAAAAAACTTTTCAAATTCTTCTATTTGCTAAAAGGAAAGTCGAGCGTTAGGCTTTATTTATAGCAGGTTGAGAGCTTAAACTGAGCTATTCTAATTTAAAAATCATATTTTCTTGAATGATAACTTATAGAATTTAGATAAAAGAGGGTAAAAACTGAGAAATAAAAGCATACAAACCGAGCAATGTAGTGGAAGTACGAATTATCTCGTTGAAAATCCGATCGCGAAATGGCGTGTAGATTATTGACAACAAACTACGGTAGTACAAGCTGACTAGAATGACAAATTTAAGCAAGACTTTTTAATGAAAATTCACAGGAAAAAAAACGGGAAAAAAAAGAACACTTAAATCAAATGGAGTCAAAATCTTTGTAAAAAAGCACTACATTGTCTAATTACAGTAATTTTTAAGCCACTTACAAAAACAACTTTGCAAAGAATAACAAACGCCCAACAAACTATAAAATCAACAAATCATAAAATCCAAACTTGTACTCGCCTTTTCGAGGAATAACATTGGCCTGAATTCTCCTTCCACTTAGTTAATCCGGCTATCTTTCTTCATCGAGCTTTTCGATACCTCGTTCAAGCGATCTTTAGCGTGTTTTCGTATCTTTGTTTGCGAATCGAAATAATGTCAACCATGGTGAAACTTTGTTGGTTTTCTTCATTGTTTTCTTTGTTTGCGTCGTTAGATATTTTATCTGGCCAAAGAGAATTCACTTTCTCTTTGGTAATTTTCGCCTGGGTGCAAAATTCACGAGAAAATTCAACGATATAAGTAAACTTAAAGATTAGAACAGGTCCGTACGCGGGGTCCACTTCGTCTTTAGCGTGTATTGTTAATGTTGGGAACACACAAACCCCGATTTCATCTTCCTTAAGTGAACGCTTGAACTTCGAATTAAGGCGAAAGTTGAAGTCCTCCTCTCTGAAGTAAACTGAACACAAGGAGGACGTCTTTCCCGGCTTCCAAAGTTTCCCCTTTAAAGAACGAAGTCGATCCATCTCTTTCGCCTTCTCTTGGCGATCGGGTTATTTGACCCCAAAAAAGGAATTTGGTGCATACTTATCCCCTTCTCAGGATGAGCAACGTTATTGCATCTCGCTGCCAGGCATCTTTCTGGCATTTTAACCTTTTTCCGTTCTATTATACAATTCCACTCGAAGAAAACTCACAGAAACTCTGGAGGTGAAGTCACGTGTTCCTTAAAGTACGTCATATTGCGTCATAGCTCCGAGAGAAGACTAAGGCGAATGGTGTGCAAAAATGGCGGCCAATTTGAGCGTTTTTAAAAAATTCTAAAAAAATCGCGTTTTAATTTAATCGCAAAATTTTTTCACAGAAGCTCTTGTAGTAATGTCTAGTTTCAGATAAAAAAATAAAAAATTTTAGGTTATGGGCACTTTAAGTTAAGACAACATTTGTCTTTTAGATAAGATATTCAATTTTCCTAATTTCCTGGCATCGGATAAAAAGATCCAGGCTTTTTTACAACATTTGTAATTCAGCTGAACAGAATTCCTTTATATTTATTTTTGTAACCCAACATGTAACACTGAATAGACTAAATGCAGCTTGACAGTATCGGCCTGAAGAGAAAGCACTGCTTGAGGTACATGTACAGCGCCGTAGCTAGTATGAGGCCAACCGAGGCACTCGCCTCGGTAAAATTTTGACGAATTTCGCCGATCCTTTTTATTTTACATAATCGATCATCAGAGCCTGCCAGAAAAGATTTCGTGGCCAAAATATAACAGTTAATATATATATATATATATATATAAATCGTTGATATTACCTGATGAGTGTGGCCATCATTTGACCATACGAAACAGTGCTGTAGTAATAAAACGATGAACTACCTCTGAAGTCTTGAACCAATTTATTATAATTGTCAATGCTCCTCTAAGAGTTGAGCGCTCTCTGAAATACATTCAAATCAAGTTCAAGAATTTATATATATATATACACATTGTTGGATTGCATTGTGGAGTCACGAGAGTGCTCAAACTGCAAGCAGTGAGCGAAGCAATATGCCAATAGTGAACACCTCTATATATATATATATATATATATATATATATATATATATATATATATATATATATATATATATATATAAGCACAATTTTCGCCGTATTAATACTGCAGGCATGTCAGTACCAAAACCTGTCGGTACACCGGAAGTTCCTCGCTTTCATGTGCTTAAATTTACTCGAAAAAAAGTTACCGAAAGGCCCAGAAAACGCTGCAAATCGCATTTCCGAGAGACTAAATTTCAAAACTTCTCGGGGGGGCATGCCCCCGAACCCCCCTAGCAACTCCCGCCTTCGGCGGTCGGCTGCCTCAGTAGGCCGTTAAGTCTGGCTACGGCACTGATGTACCATCTTGTATAAACATACCCTATGGAATGCTCATTTTTGGTGATACTAAATATGAAGACTAAAAAAAAAAATGGAAAAAAAAAAATTCGTGCACAACCTTTAGGTACTAAAAAAAATTCTTGCACAGCCCAAAGGCGAAAAAAAAAAAATTCTTACCAAGCAAAAATTGCCCAACCCCCCCCTCAAAAATAAAATGGTCCATCCCTAATATTAATGCCGGGAGTAGCTAGATGGAAATTCCGTTGGAGTTTATCGAGTTCTTTCAGTTCCTTTTGAGTTTTTTTTTTAATGGAATTTACTCTTAATAACTGGAAAAAGATCAAAATTGAAGCAAGGCCAAGAACTGGCGGTTAAATGGTGGAAACATTTTCGTTTGGAAGTTCCGTAATTCAGGAATTTTGAACTACCCTTTGAGAAGTTCTAATGTTTCGTTTGGGCAAACCAAACAAATTTTCCCCTTACATTTATACTTCAACTGAAATAACAGAAATTCATTTGAGTACATGACCTTGAGTACATGGTAAATATTAATAGCTGTCTTACCTCCATCCGCGGTGTTTCTGGTGTAAACGGCATCCAATACCTTGCACCATGAACACACACAGGTTGTTTTCGTTTGCAGCCATCGCAGACATCAGAACAACACTCGTATGTCAATAGGCAACCTTTGATTCCAATACCAAAAGATTCCCACGCCTAAAATAACAAGATAAACAGGATCTAATCTGACGAGAAAGAGGGTAGGAATCAAGGCTCTCGTTTGTCAACAGACAGCCTTTGATTCCAATACCATAAGGTTCCCATGCCTAAAATAACAGCATTATTTTTTAACGGCGGTGCAACAATCGTTTCATAACTCTTTCAGAAAGTATTGTTTCGTTTAAACGGCTAGGGATTGAATCAAGGATTGATTAACAACAAGAACTCTGCGAGTAGTGAAATCGGGCTTAAAGTGCCTATCACCCCTAGAAAGTTATTTTCAGAATCAACTCTATGTACCTTGAATAGTTGAATGGTAAAATATTTCTTGTTTTGAACGTCGCGTTTGTGAGTTATTGAGATTTGAAGTTACAAAATGCTTATTAGATGACGTCAACCCGGGAATTTGCCATTATTTCTTCGCCAATTTACAGTGCGCAGTTTACAGCTTGAGGATAATTAATTTGATAAATACTAAAAATAAACTGTGGATAGTCAATTGATTCGTAAAAATTATTACTTGGAGGTGAAAACAAGTAGTTGTATACTGATAAATGATTCCCGGGTTGACGTAATCTAATTAGCATTTTGTAACTTCAAATCTCTATAACTCGCAAACGCGACGTTCAAAACAAGAAATATTTTACCATTCAACTATTCAATGTACATAGAGTTGATTCTGATTATCGGTGATAGGCATAGGTGATAGAATTAATCCAGTTGTTATGATTTGTTTTACAGTCGTTTTTCTGGTCACACAAGGTGATCCGTAACGCACGTTACTACGTCATTTGAAACCTTTAATCAGTCTTTCGCAATCACTCGTGCATGCAAGTTAAGTCTTAAATTCTTATGTACGCTTAAAGCCCGGTTTCACAACTCATAGAGTTCTTGTTAATAGTAAACTGCAAAACGAGTCGTGACAGATTGAAAATCAATTAGTTGCTATCTCTTATGACTTTGAAGTTGCTATGTCAAGTGATATGACGTCATTTTATGGTAATTTTTATCTCGTGAATACTTAAAGCAATTTTTTGACTTCAAACTCAGTGTGGAAAATTAAAACAAATCTGTGGACTTCAAATGGATTTTTCAAGACTTCGGTTAACGATACAAAACGATATATGTTTCTAAATGTGTAGCTATTCGAGAAAGCGCTCGGTTTTTCAAAGTATACAAGCACTCGCGTCTGCTAGCCTAATTAAAACACAGGCATTGAGAAGATAAGTCGATTAGCAGAACTTTTTAGATGATTCGCCGAAGGTCTGTTTTCAGTTCATTTGTCATAAATTGAAGTTTTCCAGCTTGTGTCGCTAAAAACTGATTATGGTCGAGTTTCCCTTCGAAACGTCACTTCATATCTTCCTCTTAGTGTTCTATAATCATTTCGTGTTTGACATCACATACAATACATTAACAATGCTAAACTTTTAACCTTTGAAACTCTTATCTCAAAAACACTTCAAAAAGAATTTTCTAGAACTTTCTAGAACAGGCGTCCAAAAGTGACCGAGAATCACTACCCATTTTATCAATCGGACAGACTTGGAATTCTGCCAGAGTAACAAAAAATCCTATACAGTTGAACCTCCCCTTAGCGACCACCCAAAATACAAAGCCAAGGTGGTCGCTTACGGGAGATGGTGGCTTACAAGAGGTCAGACCACAGGGAGACCACCCAAAATACAAAGCCAAGGTGGTCGCTTACGGGAGGTGGTCACTTACAAGAGATCAGACCAGAGGGCCACCACACAAAATACAAAGCCAAGGTGGTCGCTTACGGGAGATGGTGGCTTACAAGAGGTCAGACCACAAGGAGACCACCCAAAATACAAAGCCAAGATGGTCGCTTGCGGGAGGTGGTCACTTACAAGAGGTCAGACCACAGGGCCACCACACAAAATGCAAAGCCAAGGTGGTCGCTTACAGGAGTTGGACACTTACAAGAGGTTAGACCACAGAGAGACCACCCAAAATGCAAAGCCAAGGTGGTCGCTTGCGGGAGGTAGTCGCTTACAAGAGGTTAGACCACAGGGAAACCACACAAAAAGGAAAACCAAGGTGGTCGCTTACAGGAGTTGGTCACTTACAAGAGGTCAGACCACAGTGAAACCGCACAAAATGCAAAGCCAAGGTAGTCGCTTACCGGAGTTGGTCACTTACAAGAGGTTAGACCATAGGGAAACCACCCGAAATACAAAGCCAAGGTGGTCGCTTACGGGAGGTGGTCACTTACAAGAGGTCAGACCATAGGGAAACCACCCGAAATACAAAGCCAAGGTGGTCGCTTACGGGAGGTGGTCACTTACAAGAGGTCAGACCACAAGGAAACCACACAAAATACAAAGCCAAGGTGGTCGCTTACCGGAGTTGGTAACTTACAAGCGGTTAGACCACAGGGAGACCACCCAAAATACAAAGCCAAGGTGGTCGCTTACGGGAGGTGGTCACTTACAAGAGGTCAGACCACAAGGAAACCACACAAAATACAAAGCCGAGGTGGTCGCTTACCGGAGTTGGTAACTTACAAGCGGTTAGACCACAGGGAGACCACCCAAAATACAAAGCCAAGGTGGTCGCTTGCAGGAGGTGGTCACTTACAAGAGGTTAGACCACAGGGAAATCACACAAAATGCAAAGCCAAGGTGGTCGCTTGCGGGAGGTGGCCGCTTATAAGAGGTCAAACCACAGGGATCTTAACTTTGAATCATGTAAATAAACCTTAGGACCTGTAGTAATTTCAATGTACAAACAACTATCAGCACAAAATATTGTATCGTATTGAAGTTTTGATGGAAGGGGCAAAATGTCCTTTTTATTGGACTCGCACTGTAACCCATAATTCAATTTACGACTGTAATGACATCGAAAAGTGGGTGAGTGGTCGCTTACAGAGGTTAAAACAATAGAAAAATTCAAATCATCAGCGTTGATAGTGGTCGCTTTTGAGAGGTGTTCGCTTCAAGAGGTCTGCTGCTGGTTTTACTGGAAGAAATTTGGTATTTTGGAAAACTGGTCGCTTAGAAGAGGTGGATGCACATTAGCAGAAATAAACTTACGTTTGTTCGTGCGATACATTTCCCCTGCTTACAACTTTGCTGTCTAAACACTCGTTGAATAATCTGATTGGTCATTCCTCGGAGGCCTTTAGTTTCACGGAACAGTTGATCCATCTTACCCTCATCTAACAAAGGCAAAGAAAATACAAGATCAATAGCATTTTCAGCGATTTCACCTTACTCTTATGAAATTTGAACATCGCCAGCAACTTAGGCCCTTTTTTATGCATTTTTAATGTTGAATTTGAATTAGAATAAATTTAGATAAACATTTGAGAACAAAGATTAGCGAAAGAAGTCTGACACAACGTTTCGATGTCGCCATGACATCATTTTCAAGTGAGGAAATAAAAATAAAAAATTCACAAAATGACTAATATATGCGTAAGGTGATAAAATTAACAATAAGTAACACATTTAGCATTATCAGTACGTGTATATGGTAAGTATGTCTAAACAAATAGTTTTGCGCGGATGGAGTCCGATTGCGTGTTCAAGTTGGGCTTCTTCTTCTTAATGAATAGCATCTCATAAATTAAGCAGTCTAATTTTCCGTTGCATTTCTTGAGGACGGAAAAATTACTGGTAAGGTCACCGATGGTTTTAATGCCGTGACCGTTCTTTAGATGCTTCCCAATTGCTGAAAAACGGTGTTGTAATAATATGCGTGTCAGGTCATGCACACAAATATGTGCGTCAGTTATATGTAAATTAGGCCGTTCGAGTGAACATTAGCATTGAGTTAAATGTCAGATCATGTACAGAGTTCGGGACATTGTTGATTAAAAGTTTCTACACGAAGTCTCGTGTTATTTCATGGTGGCAGCGGATCTGTTTTGCTGGTCGACGAAGTAAACTGTCTACAGCATGCCTGGTGGTGATCAAGGCTCCGATGAACAAACTGGTGCAACTTCGCAAACTTTGGCGCCTCAATCTACGATGCTTCATCACATTTCACCACCTCAGTATCTTGATCTGAGACACAGCGGAGAAGTTGCTGAAAACTGGAAGCTTTGGAAGGAAAAGTACAACAACTATTTCGTTATTTCCAGGTTGGATCGAGAGACCGCGGAATTTCAGCTAGCGATGTTTAAACATACGATCGGGGACGACGCCTTGAAGGTCATCAAAACCTTTACTTACACTGAAGACGAAAACCAAAATGATTGGCGCGTTGTCATGAGTAAGATGGAGAAACATTGCATCGGCGAAGTTAACGAGATTTACGAGAGATATTGTTTTAATAAGCGGGATAAGCTTCCAACTGAGTCGGTTGATTGTTTCGTTGCTGAATTGAAGTCTTTGGCGAAAACGTGTAACTTTTGTGATTGTTTGCGGGACAGCTTAATCCGTGACCGTATTGTGCTTGGAATAAAGAGCGAGCAGACCACTAAGAAGTTGCTAAGAATGAGAGATCTTACTTTGAATCGTTGCATCGACGTGTGTCGGAGCGAGGAGGTGGCGGAGTTACAGATGAAATCGTTATCGGAGCCGGTGGATACCATTCATCAGGTTAAAGCAAGTAAGAAGTCTCGAGCTGAAACTTCGGGAGGACGATCAACAAAGAAAATTTCTTGCAAGTTCTGTGGATACGACCATGAGTTGGATAGAAAGAAATGCCCTGCATGGGGAAAAGCGTGCAAGCGGTGCAAGGAAAAGAATCATTTCGCTAAAAAGCGTACAAAGAAAACCTCCGTTTACAATATCGAGAGTGAAGAGGAGTTAGAAGAGATTAGCGTCGTAAGAGTACAAGCCGTAAAAGGAAGGGGTGTATTTGCAGAAATGCTCGTGAGTCAGCAACCTGTTAAATTTCAAGTTGACTGTGGTGCAAGTGCAAATATTTTACCACTCAAGTATGCTGAAGGACAAGAGCTCGCCCCATGTTCGCAAACGCTGGTCATGTGAAATGGTGCCAAACTCAAGCCTGTTGGAACCTGTGCATTGCCAGTCGTGAACCCCAAAAGTGAGGAGAAGTACAAGGTCAGATTTCTAGTCGTGAAAGAGGATTTGACACCTCTGCTTGGCTTAAATGCGACGCAGAAAATGAAGCTGCTAACCGTTCACAAGGAAAACTTCGTAAGTGTCGTGGAGGATGCAAGTGATGATCTTACAGTTAAATATGCAGATGTTTTTGACAAAGGTTTTGGAACACTTCCGGGAAAAGTGCACCTCCAAATTGACCCGTATTGCAAACCCGTTGTTCTTCCAGCAAGAAAGGTACCGGTGTCTGTTCGAGAGAAGTTTAAAGAGGAACTCCAAAGACTGGAAGGTCTCAAGGTCATCACGCCTGTTGACGAACCGACCGAGTGGGTCAGTCAGATTGTTGTAGCTGTAAAGAAATCCGGTGAGCTTCGTGTTTGTATCGACCCGAGACCACTTAATGCTGTTTTGAAGAGGGAACATTATCAAATTCCTGTTATTGACGATATGTTACCTGACTTGACAGATGCACGTGTGTTTACAAAGGTTGATTTGACCTCTGCTTTTTGGCATCTGGAGTTGGATCACGAGTCGAGCATGCTCACCACGTTCGCTATGCCATATGGGCGATATCGATGGCTGCGTTTGCCATTTGGTCTCAGTGTTTCGAGTGAAGTATTTCAGAAGCGCCTCAATCAAGAGTTGCTAGGTCTCCCTGGTGTAAAATGCATTGCAGATGATGTTCTCATCCATGGCACGAGTGAGGCTGATCATGACAACAATTTAAATGGATTCATGCAAAGATGTCAGCAGAAAGGCATTAAGCTCAATGCTGAAAAGTTAGAATTCAGATGTAAGGAAGTTCCATTTCATGGACACCTGCTAACCACAGAGTGTCTAAAGCCAGATCCAGAGAAAATTAGAACGATTGTAGAGATGCCACGCCCAAGAGATCGAGACGATGTTCTACGCCTAAATGGAATGGTCAATTTTCTCAGCCGTTTTCTACCTCATTTGTCTGATGTCATGAAACCCCTCCGAGATCTTACTCACAAAGATGCTGCATGGTGTTGGGACGATCTGCAAGAGAAGGCTTGGAACGACGTGAAGAATCTCATTGCGTCAGCGCCTGTTTTAGCCTACTACAAGCCCACGGAGCCCCTTGAGATCCAGTGTGATAGCAGTCAGAGTGGATTAGGCGCAGCCTTAATGCAAAATGGGCACCCAATCGCGTACGCAAGCCGAGCCTTAACGGATACGGAAAGTCGCTATGCGCAGATCGAGAAGGAAATGTTATCGATTGTGTTCTCAGTGGAAAAGTTCAATGACTTTACGTTCGGTAGTAGGACTGTTGTCCATACTGATCATAAGCCACTTGAAGCGATCTTTAAGAAGCCACTTCATCGTGCTCCCAAGAGATTACAAGGGATGCTGATTCGTCTTCAAAAGTACGACTTGGTGGTGCAGTACGAAAGGGGTAGCAGAATGTTCTTAGCGGACACACTGTCCAGAGCGTATCTTCCCTCGTGTACGCAAGTTGAATCAGAGTTTGAGACTATTAACATGATGAGTTATTTGCCGATATCCGAAGCTAGGCTCCTGCAAATTCAGCGGGAAACAGAGAAGGACGAGTCCCTTCAAGTTCTCAAGACCGTAATTCAGCAGGGTTGGCCTGAAGACAAGGACGCCCTGCCTCCCCTGGCCTCTCCATATTTCGATATGAGAGACGAAATGTCCGTTCAGGATGGCCTTATCTTCAAAGGAGAAAGAATAGTGGTTCCCAAGGCTGCCAGAGGTGAACTCCTCAGAAGAATTCACAACCCGCACCTTGGAGTCAACGGTTGTCTTAACCGAGCGCGCGAGTGTCTGTATTGGCCGGGAATGACGAAAGAAATCCGCAACCACGTGTCTACATGTGAAGTTTGTAGAGAGTACGAGCAAAGCCAAACAAAAGAAACACTGGTCAGTCATAAAGCACCTAGTCGGCCATGGCAGTTCGTTGCAGCAGATCTGTTTGAGCTAAGTGGAAAGAACTATCTCGTGACAGTGGATTACTTTAGCGATTTCTTCGAGCTTGACTATCTCAGAAGTACGTCTTCGGTTTACGTGATCAAGAAGCTCAAAGCCCATTTCGCAAGACATGGTATTCCTGAGCAGCTTGTCACCGATAACGGACCGCAGTTTGTTTCGCGTGACTCCCTGAAGTTCCCCAAAGAGTGGGATTTCGAGCACCGAACCAGCAGTCCCTATCACAGTCAATCGAATGGCAAAGCGGAAAGTGCAGTGAAAGAAGCCAAGAAAATTCTTCTGAAGTGTAACAAGGCTGGATCAGACACATTTCTTGCCTTATTAGACCATAGAAATACACCGCCAGCGAGTATGCAAATTAGTCCGGCCCAGCGACTACTCAACAGAAGAACCAGGAGTCTTTTGCCGATGTCCTCGAGCTTACTTAAACCGTCCGTACCTGATGAAGATGTAACCTATAGCAAGCTTCGCTTACGCCAGCAACAGCAAGCTCGCTACTACAACAGAAGCGCCCGTGATCTGGAATCGGTAGAGCCAGGAGACATTGTAAGAGTCAAGCCGTTCCAGACTGGAAAGAAGGAGTGGAAAAAGGGTGTCGTCAAGAGTCGTTTAGACAACAGATCCTACGAGGTTGAGCTTCCGCACGGGATCCTCCGCAGGAACAGAGTTCACCTTCGAAAGACCAACGAACCTCCTCCCTGTAAAGTGAAAGTGGAAGATGATCACGTCACAGAGACACGCGAGGAGACACCCGTGCCGCCAGCACCAGAGACGCGCGAGGAAACGCGCGAGCAGCCACAACCGGAAATACGCGAAGATGCGCGTTTGGAGACACGCGATCAACCGCCTCCAGAAACACGAACCGCATCGCAAGTGCCTGCAAGTCCTGTCAAAGTACCAAGGAGATCTCAACGCATCCGTCAAGCGCCCAAGCGTTTCCAGGACTATGCTCTTACTTAAGCGTTTAGCTTAAGGACTTGTGTTTCATTCAGTTAATTTATTTCAATTCATTTCAGTTCATAAAAGGGAGGGTGTAATAATATGCGTGTCAGGTCATGCACACAAATATGTGCGTCAGTTATATGTAAATTAGGCCGTTCGAGTGAACATTAGCATTAAGTTAAATGTCAGATCATGTACAGAGTTCAGGACATTGTTGATTAAAAGTTTCTACACGAAGTCTCGTGTTATTTCAGGTGTTCGTCAGTACGTTGATGTAAATGCCGGCTAGTGTAGCCGACATACTCTGCATCGCACAGATCACATTGATAATTATACACCACGCATTGTTGGTTAATTAAGGGTAGTTTGGGCTCACGCATCTTAAGATCTTCACCAATTTTGCGGCTCGTAAACACTGGTCGAAGAGTGTGTTCGATTTTCTTGCTCAGGTCGGATAGTTGTTTCTTCAGAGCATCGGCCGACTTTTGATCTTTAAAGGGTACTACCACTCGGTGAATGGTATTTTCATTGGCGGATAGTTGGACTGGCACATCGGGGTCTCCAGACATCACCAAGGTGACAAAGTGAGAGATGGTGGAGTTGATGAGGCTGTCAGGGTACTTGAGGTTCTGGAATATTAGTCTAAGACGATTACATTCAGTTCCTCACTTGAAAATGATGTCATGGCGACATCGAAACGTTGTGTCAGACTTCTAATGTTGAATTGTTTAAAAAGTCGTGAGTTGTGGAAGCGCACTGGTTTGTTTTTACAGTGGACTATTAGAAACGGAGGCTTTTATAAACTTGTTGGTGTTCGGACGGATGAAACGATACTTAAAATGAATGACTTGTTTTCAATCGCAAAAGAGAGCACATCCTCTTTCCCATCATAGTATTTTATCTCATACGTCTTTTGGAGTCAACATATCCCGCCCCCTGGAATTAGTATAAATAGTATCTCTTTCCTGCCTAAGCCGCATAGTACGTTTCTCCACACCTATGTTGTATCCGCTAGATATATTGTTCGGTTTTAAGACGTTTTATACTTGACTCATAAGAGCAACCTTGACCTTGGAGTAAACGAAGCCGAATAGAAAAAAAGCAGGGCTGTGAAGCCGCTCTTGCTTTTAACAAAACCGTTCTTGTTAACTTTACATCAGCAAAAACTGAAAGAAAAGCTCGAAACGTTGCAGTCATCTTGTGAGTTGTGAACGCTTTAATCTTAACTGACGTTCTTTACATCAATATAAACTTAAAACAATAAAAGAGTGGCTTCTAAAAAGAGAAGGACTCCCATTGCAAAATTCTGGGCTAAGTTACTTGTGTAGGTTGTGCAATAACGAGGTGAAATGTAAAGTTATAAGTAACTACCTATTGTACCAAAGGTACCTATTGTGCGAAAGTTTTCCTACCTGTAAGAGGAAAAGAGTATCCATATGTTGCAAAGTAAGTCGTTTCTAACTTCTCCGCCAAATTATCCAGAGCAGTTTTCTGTTAAGTTACAAAAGTTTCGATTTATAACTCATTTACACACAATGTAGCCGCTATAGAGAAAAAAAAATGAAGAGATCAAAGGCTTCTACGAGGCAACTCGTAAATACGAAACAAACTTCGAACGCTCCCCTCTCCTACGCGATTTGCTTCACCGACACCCCCTCCCACCCTCTGCGTCCAACTCCCCACCCTCCCCACGCCACGTTGAACATGATTGTTATGAGTTTGTTATGGTAAAAGGCGAATAAAGTCTACTTCGCCATTATATCCTGACATGCTACACTAAGAGTGCATTGTTCTTCATTTTCCGTGTCCTGGATTGTACAAATTATTTTTGGCAGTTGCCTGATGATTGCTTCGCGAGAAGCTTGAAACTCCGAGTAGCAATTAAATGTCTTTGAACAAATAATCGAACTACACAAATCTACTTATTACTTATCTATAGCTCTAGTTTATCTATTGAGCACTATATACACTTGGTCGGAAATTTGCATATTTATCCCCGTCTGCTGTAACTCGTCTAATGCTTCGCGCATTCACGAGTTAAAAAGTGACATTAAATGGTAGGTCGAAACGTCACCTGTTAAATCTCAGTAAAGTCTAAATGCTATAGCTCAGAAGGAGGTCGGACACCTTAATGAGAATATATAACGGAGCAACTGGTTAGCTTTCAGTTGAGGTTGGGGTTAGCAGTTTATATAGCTACATTTTGGCCTAAATTACATCAAAGAAGCTAGGTGGTACCCTCGTACGGTAGGCTATGTAAGCCTAAGCCTGCCATTTCACACAAAAAGTGAGGAGGTGGTCTAACTTTTTGAGTCTTTATCCATAAGAACGAAAAACTTTGGCAGAATAAACAGTTTGCAAATGTGGTCATTTTCGTACGCAGAAAATATGGAAATTAAATCACGTGACTTGTCAGGGCTATGTTTAGCTGAAAAATCTTATACACAAAACGGGAAAACTTTTTACTATTTCCTGGAGTCTGCCATCAGCTTTATGATTTTAAGGCCACAAGGTACATCATTTCCGTGCATGGAAACTTTAAGATAATTTAAAAGAAAGGCAGGAAAAAGAAATAACTGTTAGGGGGGACTGGGCACTAGTACAAAGTACCGTTTATTTTCAAACATCACGAAATATTCAACAATTTCCAAGCACAGATCTTTTGTTTCTCCTCTTAGGACTTATCTGGTAGTAGTGAAGGTTATTTAAGGTTGTCATAAACTGTTCCCATCATTGATTTTGGTTTTTGTGGCCGTATCAAGTCACGTGACATAATTTGCATATCTTCTACATCCCAAAATTAATGCATTTGCAAACTCTTCAGTATTCCAAAATTTTATGTCTTTATGGCTAAAGTCTCCGAAGATAGATCACCCCTACCCTTTTTGAAAATAACCGTTGACCCATGCCTTAATATACCTGAGCTGAGGTCACAGGTTCAGTGGGGAGTTTAGATCTTCTTTTTTACACTTAGAAATTTATTGAAAATAAAATTCTAAGTGTCGACATTACGTTATATAATTCTCAATAAGGTGTCCGACCTCTTTCTCAGCTATAGCAGGTAGACTCTACCTTAAATCTCTTTACGGCGGCCGATTTACCTTGAGCTCAGTCAGATTAAAAGCACATTTTCGCGCTTCACTTTCTGACAACTTCAGCACCACACAGCTCCTTAGAAACTAATCCCTTTAACAGAAGCAGGAGCACGATAATGGCTTTCTAAAGTTGCATTTGATCTCGCTACTCTCCATAAAAACTCTTGTAAATTCCCGAGGAGTCGTAATCATGCATCAGAGAAATAACTAAATAAACTTAAATAACGTTATACTGCTTACCTTTCCGCTCTCATCTAAACCATATTTATCATCTACAAACCGTTTTTTTTCAGACACACAACACTGGTACAATTTCCATATTCCAATAATCGGAATAGAGATAAGGTTGAAAGGGACTGGTACTGGGTGGAACAAGCAGTAAGCCCTGATAGTAATGGCTTTCTTGAAAGACCACTCTCTGAGGGAATTATCCTGAAGTAAAGTGAAAAACGTTATGGTAATTTATTTTTATAGCTGGAGTTTTAAGCATTTGGTTTTTAAAGCTGTTTTTGATTAAGAATACGTTAACACGCAGGCATTTCTTGGTGTTATGGAAAATATTGTTGGTTAGCTTTTGTGTTGCGGTGTGGGTTTTGAATATTTTGTTTTACGTCATTTGGTGATCACCACACCCGTAGCACCGAGAAACTATCGTTAAAAGATAGGAACTTGTGTTTGAAACACAAATTAGCAATAATGCAGACTTTTACTCTGTAGAAACCCGTAAGAAAACAATAGCCAAGTGACACAAACCACTGTTGAATGACAGTAGTTGCTTTCACTTCTAAAACAATAGGAAAATCTGCAGGTTCTGTAAGAAACAAGAAATTAAACTACGTACAGTTTTGATGTGCAATGCTGAATACCAGAAGTGACCTACCAGAACGCACACCCGTTGCCTTCACATGAAGCTATGTTTATTATTATTATTATTTTTTCAAATTTGTTATAATCTAGCATGCGTAGCTGGCGCGCGCCAACAAAACCGCCAGCTACGCAGGGTATTTATAACCTCATACCTGAACACGTTGATAGGTGTTGGAGAGAAGTGCTACCATCATATTAATAAGGAGAATGACTCCCATGATGAGAAACAGACTGTACAGCAAGAAGGTAAGAGTCGTGGACGGAGTGTCAATTGACTCTAGTCCCTTATACCCCTTCATTCCCAGTAACGACCAAGCGAGGTGCTTCGTTATAATCCACCAGCTGAAAATGTGATGAGAGATTCAATAAACATTTACCCTTCTTATGGAACTTAAAATCCCTAATTGTCCTCACTTACAAAGGTTTCGAAAAACATCAAATATTATTAGAGTCGATAAAACTGTATTCCTTATATCCGTTGGTCTGTGGTGACTCAGAGCACTGACCAGATGGGCAAAGAACTTACCGAATGCACTCAACCAGAATAGTTTTCAATAATATTAAAAGTAGAAACATGAGTTAGGCAATAAATAATTAATAGTTGGCTCATGGGAGCGTTTGATTTTCAGACTGTTTACAGCTTTCAGCTTCTTTTATAAAAACTGTTTAACTCACCAGGTGAAACCCTCGTCTTTACATTTCCTGAAACAGAAAACGCAAGGTCTGATAAATTATATGTCTGAGTAAAAGACCTTGTGTGTTTTATTTTTTTTTCTAAGATCGTGGATACCGATGGAAAGATAGAAAGTGACAGAAGCAGATAGAGACCCATAAGGAGGCTTCTAAGACCCACTTCAGACGCCATGCCTCTCGTTTGCTCTATTCAAGTTCAACTTCTTTGTAGGGACTATCGCTTTTTGAAACACTCAAGGGTAAGCCGTGATCAACTCTTGAAAGAAACATAATATCATATCGTCCAGTGGTTAACACAGGGCCATATAAGGTACGTTGCGTCTGAACGGACGCAACACCTACTAACTACGGTTTGGTTTCCATTCACACATTTATTCGACAGTTCAATAATCTGAAGGTAGAAGAACTTACTTATAAAGAATGAAATGTCAAAAGGCGTGAAATGAGGTCAAAAATCTCTTTACTTACAAAGCCTCATCAGATGCGTCATTTGAAACGTAAGATTTCTCCACCACATAGATCTTTGTAATTGCAAATGAAAACGCCAGTATTGTCGTCAAGAAGTGCCAAAATATTGCCAACACTTCCCAAAGGATAAGGAACAAGGCAATTTGTATGGCGCCCATTCCCCTCATGTACTCCATCACGGGACAAAAGACTCGCAGAGTAAGAAACATGGCGATTAAGCCGTAAAGGTAGCCAGCCACAGCTAAAGGCCTGTTGTCACTCACAGTAGCGGATGTTGCCCAAGTGTACATGCGCAGAGTGAAGGTGACGATGTAAATAACGAGAATGATGCAGTCCATTAGACTCCAGCCATCACTGAAAGAAATAGAAAAAACCTACGACATCGAATTAATTCCTTAAATAAAAACATCTTGAAGTGCGCTATCTGTATAATTTCCTGTGGTATGGTTTATAATTATGCTGTACACGGTGATTTTAACGGCTTTTTTGAAAGCAAACGTACAGGACTGGTGTAAATAAAAGCTACTGAGTAGCGCTATCTGTTTATTATCATGATGTTGTACAAAGTGACTGTAACGTTTTAAATTTATGGATGAGAAGTAATATACAGTTGACAGTTTTGTGTAGTTTTTACAAATATTATGAAATTTTCCATTTATCAAAAACAGGAGGTAAAGCGGCAGGGTTTGATAACAGTATGTACCTGAAATAATTCGTAAACATTTTAATGACAACATTTTCCTCTGATTCCTTCGGCATAGTTTGGCTTTCATCGGGTGGTGAACACATAACATAGGACGAGCCTTGCTGCAACCTTTGCCTTGTTGCTTTTCTGTCAGCTTTTCTAGCACCCATGAATAGCCCAACCCCTAATAAAATGCGTCCAAGAAAGAAAATAAAAATGACCCATTCCAGCCTACAGAAGGCAATGGTTGGAGGCGACAAAGAAAAAACAAAGTGCAGGACGAGAAGCGCTAGGTGGCTCAGCGAATCACGAACAAAGACGAAGTACGGAGTTGTGAAGAAATCCAGGTAAAGATCTGTGAATGAAAAAAGAAAAATTAAGGCCTGGAATGGGGATTAAAGCCCTGGACTTGGTTGTTTTATCCGGTGGATAGCGCTATCCATATGTCACTATCCAGTGGATAACGGAATGGATTTTGTTAGTACTTATCCACTGGATAGTGATTTATCCGGTGGATACAGCGCTATGCACCTTTTGAACAAAATAACTTTGAACTTTCATGCAATATGATATTCTCAACTATCACGTGCTATATCATTCACTTTGAACATGCTCAAAATTTTCATGATAGTTGATGATAGTTTTGATCGTTTGATCACGGACAAGATAGTTTTACCAATGTATAGTAGTCGCAAAAGTCAACATGCTGTCTCTGACAAGGTCGTAAAACAAAGAAAAAAATTTTGCTTAGAAGTTGTTTATTCGTCGTACAACAATAGTTGGAATTTAAACGAGTAGTCATTGGGGGCCTGCTTGCGTGACGTTACTGCCATCAACGTTCACGCGCTATCTCGCACCGTTTGACCGGTAGCATGATAGTCAACAATAGTAGATGATAGTTTGGGATCAAAACTATAACCCCAACTTTCACAGACTATCATGCGCCATTTGACCAGGACTTAAAACTAAAAGGTGGACAGAGAGGCAAAAACCATTCTTAAGAAGGCAAACCTCTGTGATCTAGAGTCCTGTTTCTAATCTGAACAACGTCACGCATTTGAAACGACGTAGTCATGGTACCCGGCGTGTTGTTATATTTTTTCAAAATTTAAAAAAAGCTTTAAAATAATTGTAATGTTTTACTCAAGTAGAAAGACGCCCAACCATAATATAGGAACAGTGCAGCTGATGGAAGAAATACAATCAGTTTTGGTCGATAGAGGACACTTCCTGGATAATTAAATACTTTCCCTCAATAGAGGTCAATAGAAAACGGGCAACAATATCGATAACAGACGGCGACAACTATCTTGCACAAAAATGGAAGATGATCAGGCTAGTAAGGAATAAGACATGAACTGGGGTGAGTCATTCAAACTCGACACTACGACATCAATAGTTCTTACCAAAGATGCCCTTTCCCTCAACACCTATAAAACAGAGGAAAGTAAATCATTTTTACAACAGACTAGTTCTAATAATGAAGAAATTTACTCAATACTAAGAAGAAGTGATCAAAGAAGGGTTAATTGAAACGATCCAAATGTTGGCACCTGGTTGAAATTCTTTGACGACAAAGTGTTTATTTGAAATAGTTCACTCATACTTATAATTACTACTTACAATCTATTGGTTGTTGCGATTTGACGACTGACACCTCAAGCATATGCTGCATAATTAAAGTGCCCATAACATTTATTTTTTTATTTGCTCATCTGAATGTAAACACCACACAAGGAACCTCTGCGAAACAATTTCGCGCTTTGCACAAAACGCAATTTTTTTTATGAATATTTCAAATCTTCAAAATCCTATTTTTTTGCGGTGTACCCGTCCCGCTGTTAGGAAGGCCAACGGGCTCACATGTTCCTTAATCTACGTCACAGTTCCTTTGTTTGAAGTCACAAGTTCCTTTGTTTGAAGTTATGTGTTCCTTAATCTACGTCACGGATCCTAAACAAGAGGGACCGAGAGGAGACTAATGCGAATGGTGGACCAAAATGGCGGCAAATTTCGAAGACTTTAAAAAATCATAAAAAAATCACGTTTTGCTGAAATCAAAAAAAGTTTTCGCAGATGTTCATTACGTGACGTGTGGATTTAGATACGAAAATAAAAAGAAAAGGTTATGGGCACTTTAAACACCAAGCTAAGTCTAGTCACATCAAATATTTGTTACTGTTTTGAACTTGTTCGAATCATAGATTATATTCCACAAACTTTTGCATACTTTTGATGATTCGGAATCGAGCAACACACCAATCGTATCTAACATACTGCAAAATCCAAGGTGACGGAGTTATCGTACGCCATAAAAGGCACGTCATCACTGCCTAACTACTTCGCAAAAAGTTTACATTTCTCAAAAAGCACACAATCAGTGGGTACCATGAAAATCACACAAAAAATAGAAGTGAGCAAGCTTTTTATACCTTGTATGATCGCCTTTCCTATTGTTTTCGGTGCTTCGTATTCCCTAAAGTGAAGGGCAGTTGTATTTTTGCTGGCAATCTTTTCAAGTTCTGATAGTTTGGCTTCTTCTCCAATGCCGACGGGAATAACTCGAACACCCAACTTTGCAATCTCATAAATAAGATCTTGCTCCTCCTTTCTTAATTTGTCATTTGTAAACACCACAAGTATCTTAAAAAAATAAAAAAATTAACAGAAATTTCAAAACCATTATTTGAATATCTGGTTTTGAAAGAGGGGGGGGGGGGGGGGGGGGGGGGGGTTAACGAGGGAGAAGGAAGGTTTGTTACTACTCCGGCATTAAACATACAAAAGGGGTTTGTCTCTTGTGAGACTCTCTGTTCAGAAATGGACGCATGTTTTTTGTAAACTGAAAAGCTGTTATGTTAGCGTATAGTATATAATTAATTGGTAGATTTATTTGGAAAAGCGTTTCGGAAAAGACGTAGAATGTTTAGTATAATTTACTGTTAGAGCTTAACCAAATTCACGAGCATGGAACGCCAAAACCGCCTGGGCTAAATTTTTCAGGATTGCCGAATGCTTTTGAGGACATAATAACCGATAACACTTTTGTCTTGTATTACGAAAAGAAGAACACCGTCATTTTGTTTATACCCCTTGACCAAAAACTACAATTCATGCTATCATCTATACAGATACCCACTTTTTTTGTTTTTGTACGAACAACAGGACTTTTGAAAGCATCACAAGCAGCAAAGAGGTCTTCATAGAACCGAGGAGAAGCATTCGACTTCTGCAATGCCCTGGGGGCGTAGACCTCATCACGTAGAATGACACTGTAGTTAGCAGAGCGGTAGCCATATTTGTGAATTACGTAACTGATGGTCTTTTGGATCAATTTAAACTCTTCTTCTTCACATGTGGCATTTTTTCCTCGCGTCACAACGAAGCATAACTCATTTTCTACAAGGTAAGAACTCTTTCTTGGTTAAAAACCCAAAAGGCCAGATAAAAATATGCCATACAATATACCGATGATACCATAGTTACAAGGTGATATGGATACCTTAAATATTTAAGAAATCGTATTCAAGCGATAACAAGTAATAATTTCTAAGGAGTTCAGAACCCAAAATACACGTACATTCTTTATCTGTTAAAGGAAACAGAAAACCAACATAAAAGACACTCCGACCCTTTTTGGGATTTTCGCTGTAACATTCAGGTTGACTCACTTTTTCGATGTCCGTTACAGCGATGCTTTGAACTTCAACGATCAAAAACAACTCTACCCGAATACTAATGTCTCTTAATTATGAACAATGCAGACAATAACTTTTTTCATGCCCTGCCCAGGAGGTCCCAGGTTAAAACGAACTTCTCTCTCACTAAATGATGGCTGATACTGCAGTTAGTAGTTTGAATTACTTAATCCCTGTATAGGTCATGCTAATACTGGAAGGTGTTAAAATATCAAATAAGTAAATATTAAATACGTCACAACGAAGTAAAATAATAACGAGGGATGGTAAAGAAATAAACAGGCAAAAGAACGATTTTCAATTGAGTATCGTAAAAATTATTTTGATCAATTTAGCCAATCGCAACAGACGCAGATAATCCAATGAAACAACCGCATATCAGAACTTTGGAAGGAAATACATGTCACCGACGGGGCCAAGCGCGGAAAACACGTGCGAAAAAAAGTTTTTGTTCCTTTTTTTTTGTTTGATTGGCTGAGAAAGTGGCATGAAACATTTTAGCCAATCACAAAGCGGAGCATGCAATGACCAAGGTAATCGCGAAATTACATCCGACACTCAATTGAAAACCGGCTGCTCTAATAAAAGGAATATGATAAGGAACAATAAAATTTGTTTAAATAAGGTTTATAGAAGGATGGAAAACAAACCTCTTGCCTTTCTTGACCTCTCGTTAATCAAATGAACAAAGAAAAACAATGCGAAGAGGAAGGGGAAAAAGAACATGTCCAGCACGGACAAGAGGTTAAGAAACAGATATCCCCAGCGGCTGGCACTTGTCCATGGCTTTTTCCTCACTGAGGTAAACGAACCGTACCATCTTGAATTTAGCAGGTCATAAACCACGGGGTGGGAGATAAACTGACCAATATGAGGAAAGCAAAGAAATCATATATGGAGGTTATTCTGAAAAGTAGTGCTTGTTTACTTAAAAACCGCTTTACATTTGTCTCCTACTAAGGATCTCCCGCAAGAGAACGTGTAAGTGCACCATAAGTTCCCCATTTACGAGAACGATGCGTTGAGAACTTTAATACGCGTACATAAGAAGCAAAGGACCGCGAACGAAAATGCTGCCGGTGTACGTAGGATCTGTAACAGATCTAGTCAGCCAAAAATAGACATAAAATGTTCTGTCTATCCTTAATTTCTTTATCGCGACAGCGACATGATATTTCAAATTCTTTGCCTATTACTCATGGTCACGCGCCGCTGTGAAGTGGGTCAATTGGCAAACATTTGAATTCGAGCTCACATCTGTTACCATCACCACATGTGATTTGGTAGAGAATTGGCGTTCGCGCTGGTTTTTCTATCTTTTTGCTGCTTCACCGTGCAGACGAGACCCAAACAGGTCGAAACAGCTGTCCACGGTTGCATTTTGGCTTTCAGTTTGGGCTCTATCATGTCGTTGTCGCGTTAAATGTTCCACGTAATATCAGTCTTGCTCTATACTTTGATTTTAATACGCGCACTTTGTTTGTGTATTGTGTTGGTTCTGTTGCAAGACACCGTGCAATGGATCCAAGACTAGTTCGCCAAATGCGATGGAACGCACAATCTAAAATCAGATTCAGATACTATGGTGGATCTTTCAGATTGCAAACTAAGATTGGTTTGTCCCTACACGGAACGGATAATCGAATTTTCGATCGGAACTATACATATATTCACAAATACAATACTTTTTGGGGAAGCAATCATAAGGAGAAAAGAATGTAATATCGTTTAAATTACTAAAGCCATTTGTCAAAAGTTGGATTGATTGTGGCCAAATTCATGGTCGTTACCTTCTTCTGCTCTGTATCAATGGCTTTATCCATCACAGAATCCAAACAGCTTTTAAACGTGTTCCTGGCATCACTGTCCGATCTTAGCGGGTCTACGAAAGCGTAAGTAAATTCTTCGACTAAATTAGACAACGTTTTGATCTCTTCTGTCTCGGGGTGTTCCACACGTTTCACTAAATCTTTGAGTATTTTATTCACCTGCGGAAAAATAAATAGCAAAAGGGTAAATCCAGAAAAGGTAGATCTAGGCAGGAGTCCAACAATAGGCTCCCACCGCTCTGTCCACTCTGGGTCATTGTGTTTCACCCACCTCCGCCTCAGAATTTACTGACTTTACTAGGGTGGCGATCATGGTTGGAAGATGTAAATGGAAATAAAAATGTAATCACCATTTACTAAAATTCACGTTTGTTATTTTTTTACTGCCACTTAAGCTAGTTACGTTGTTTGTTTGCTTGTTGGGTTTTGATGCCAGTTTTGTTCTACACCTTTCCTAAGCGAAGAACCTCAAGGAAGGTCCCAGCCTTTCCATAACACTTTGCATTTATATAATTTTTTTATTCATCAAATAATTCTCAGAAAGTAACCTTTTGAAACTATTTCTAGCAGTTAAGAAACAAAGTAAAGTAAAGTTGTACAAAGTTTCTCAAATATTTTCATACGTGCTTAACAACCATGTCGAAATTACTGTTTTAAAATTGTATCCCTCATGGTCCACAACTCACCTCAAATGACTTGAATAACGCGTTCGTCTCACAGCTTGTAAGTGTTTTAGGATTAACTTTCTTCTGAATCGACTGAAAATCGCCCGGCTCATTTAAAACTTTGTCGAGTTCCTCTTCAACCTCTGAAAGTGTAAAGACAGGTATATGTCTTTATTTAAAATAAAAAAGAAGGTACACGAAAGTCTGACAAGAGACGAAATTAGGAATTGGCATCCCACTGAATTAAGACATCTAAGAAAACAACCCTTTTCCAATATACCGGTATGTAAAAATTTAGAAATTATATCAACACAACATTGTCTCTAATTTCATTATTCGACTCACAAAATCGAAGGAAAATTTGGAATTCCTACCGATTGTTACTTCTCATTTAGAATTTCCACTTTTCAGCAATATTAAATGTGAAAACTTTTCCAATAATAAAGAAGTCTAGTGAAAGGACAGCAATGAAAACAAAAAGGGAAGAAAAGTTGTGTTAAGTAAAGTTGATTTACCTGTCATCAGTAATGTGTACCGACTATTGCACTTTATATCATAACATTCATTAAAGCGGAGCTCTCGCGGGCCGAAGGCCCGTTCGCGGAGCTCCATACTCATAGAACATTTTTCATGGTCATGGCTAGCAGAATGTTTCGCCGGTGCGTCAGTCCGTGTGTCCGTCCGTTCGTCCGTCCGTTGAGCGGGGCTAGCTCGCGGGCGCGTATGACGTCGCAACACATGCGTGTATGACGTCATGCAACATCCAGGATCTTAGCAATTTTGAAACCAAAGCGAGACTTTGTTTTTCGCGCGACTATACAGTCGATGTCACGTCAGTTGCAGCAAACACTTTTGTTGTGTTTAGCGGAGAAAGCGGTTTGAAAGTCGTTTTTCCCTGCATTTTTTTCGCGGTTTGTTACTCAAAACAGGTTTCACATTTCTCAAACAGTGGTCAACAGAGACCGCATTTGAGGCTGCGTAACTCTGCAAGTCAAGCGTTTTTGGAGGAATATAAAAGAAGTGCTTATTTTTAAACTTGATTTCGTCTTAGGACAATTGAAGGTAGTAGATTGACACGTCGAAGCACTTGTTTAGAGGTAAACTCCTTTAACCCATTGACGACCGTGCCAGCCAAAACCGGCCGTGATTTCGCAATAACACACATTTGAAATATTGAAAATAGAAAGAGAAAGCTTTAAAGAATAATCAGAAGAAGAAGAGCTTTAAGGTGGCTCCAAGTAGCTTTTTGGGGGATCACACGTTCCTTTGTGAATGCGCTTATACATAATCTTACATTAGCTCAATGAATCTGAATTTGATACCCAGTGTTAGGCTTTGAAGGGGGGGTCCGAGGAGCCCCCCCCAGTCACAGATTGCCTAAAAAAGCCCAGTCTGAATACGGTTAAGCGGTGAAATCTTGCTTCGAGGAACTTTATACCCGCGAAGAAGTTGAGTTTTAAAGAATTTTCAAGCCGCCGAGGGACTTAACGATTAAAAAAAATACATTTTTCTATGGGAATTTATGTTGATATCAATTTGTGATTGACGTTTTCTTTGTGTTCTCGTTAGTTTTGGAGAAATGTTAATAAAACGTGCTCAAATTCAGTTGGATTGACATCTTGAATTTCGCCATGAGCTCAGCCAGACAGCTTCTCGATGCATTCAGTAATGGTACGCTTGCTTTAAATCGTAAAATAACGGATATTTGAAAAACATTTTTCAAAAGAAGACTTTGTTGTCCATTTTTATGTGTTTGTTCAATCATTACATAGGATGAAAAGCGATTTCATGTAAACAAAACAAGACTTAGATTTATAGTTCTAACTTCACTTGCGTCACCTTGCGCAAAGACGTCTGTGTATTTTTTGCAATTTTGATTTCCAAGGCAGTTTCTCGGGCGATTTTCGATACGCAACTTACAGGTGTATTTTGTTCGGAAATTAGTCACACTAATTATTCTAGACCGAGAAAAAGTTGTTTTTGTGAGCTTTTGTGCAGTCTAAATGTACTGTGCAGACGGTCGCGTAATACAGCTTTTGAGAATTGCTAAAATTGATAAATAGCCCGGTCGTCAATCTTAATTCTAATTTTTCTTGTGCATCCGACCTAAGTTAAGCTTATCATCCTCGTTTCTGTTCAGAGAGCTCCGCTGTTAGGCTAAGCTTATCTATATATATAAACTCATATGAAAAATACAAAAAAAAAAAATTAATGAAGGTTTGTAAATCCCGATGCAGAACAGCTGATACAGAATACTAATAAGAATGCTAATAAGTGTCGTCGCTATTGTTCTTTTGTAAGTAATATAAAATATTCGCAGCAGGCACGCGGCTCTCCATTGTAAATATCCAAACAGTTCTGCCGCTCACATTTTATCTATTACTTACAGGTTTTAAGTAAAGTCAATTTACCTGTCATCAGTAATAGGTATCGAATATTGTACTTTATATTACAGGTTGAGTAAAGTCTGTCATCAGTAATAGGTATCGACTATTGCACTTTATATTACAGGTTGAGTTAAGTCTGTCATCAGTAATAGGTATCGACTATTGCACTTTATATCACAGGTTAAGGCCCGGTTCAAACGTCGAACTTCACATGTGCCGAATCTAATGCAAATGAGCAAAATCTATTGTTCTTGCTCATTTACATTAGATTCGGCACATGTGAAGTTCGACGTTTGAACCGGGCCTTAGTTAAGTCTGTCATCAGTGATATGTACCGACTATTGTACTTTATATTAGAGGTTAAGTAAGTAATAGGTTTTGCACTTTGTATTACAGACTAACTAAAGTTGATTTACCTGTCATCAGTAATAGGTGCCGACTATTGCACTTTATATTACAGGTTTATCTGTCATCAGTAATAGGTATCGACTATTGCACTTTATATTACAGGTTAAGTTAAGTCTGTCATCAGTGATATGTACCGACTATTGTACTTTATATTAGAGGTCAAGTAAGTAATAGGTATTGCACTTTGTATTACAGACTAACTAAAGTTGATTTACCTGTCATCAGTTATAGGTATCGACTATTGCACTTTATATTACAGGTTAAGTTAAGTCTGTCATCAGTAATAGGTATCGACTATTGTACTTTATATTACAGGTTAAGTTAAGTCTGTCATCAGTAATAGGTATCGACTATTGCACTTTATATTACAGGTTAAGTTAAGTCTGTCATCAGTAATAGGTATCGACTATTGTACTTTATATTACAGGTTTATCTGTCATCAGTAATAGGTATCGACTATTGCACTTTATATTACAGGTTTATCTGTCATCAGTAATAGGTATCGACTATTGCACTTTATATTACAGGTTAAGTTAAGTCTGTCATCAGGAAAATGTATCGACTATTGCACTTTATATTACAGTCAACAGTCAGCAGCAATATGTACAAAAACATGTACATGTTAGCGGTCCCTTCTTCAAATATGTCTGCAATCACTTACATGTATATGTTTGGTCTAGTGACTGTGTGGGCTGTATTATACTTTGAACTGTGGTAAATTTACTGTAATAACTTTGCGTTTTGTAACGACCGTCGCATATTGTTGCATAATTACAGTTGTCCCATCACTAATCCCAATCGCTAGAGTGGTTTCCATAGCATCACTACTAACGCTGAACATTTTTCCGCGATCGTAGCGATCGTAGCAATCATAATCCTTTTTGAAAACCATATCTTTTATGAAAAAGTTTCCTCAATAAAGATGATGATCATATGGAAACCAGGCCTTATTTTTGAGGTTGAGCTGGGACTGAATGTTCTAGTTTTTTTTTTGCGCTTTAAGCATGACGCCTTTCTTACAAATTCTTGAGATAAATTGCCAGTATAGTATATCAGTAAATTACAGTCCGAATGAAAATTAAAAAATGAAAAAAAAAAAAAAAATGGGGCAAGTTCTATCAATTTTTTAATTGTTATAAATATTTATTTTAGCTAATTTGAAATGGAACGACCTGCAACGTCGAAAAACATTCAAGCATTTTGGGCTCAGTTGGACTTGAAATTTTCTCTTATCAAATTATTACTCTTTATTCAGCCTGGGTATGTTCTGAGCACATTCTTAAAATGTTGGTCAATCCAGGCTTCAACGTTCTCGTAAAAAAGGTTCTTATAAATATAAAAAATAAATGTAACGCCCATCGCAATTTGTAATAACAAATCTATCGTAAAACGTAATTACTTGTTGTCACAAATTTTGTAATAAAACTTTGTAAAATGCAAATATCTAGAAGTTCCCATTTTTTATAATTTAAAGGTTAATTTTCTGATGTGTGATTATTCTCCTGTGTATTTTGAAGACAATCTGAACATATATATGAGCGAATCCTTAATTGTAGGGGGAAACATTGCAATAACAAACGCAGACAGCAATTTTTTTTTAGAAAACAAAATCTTTTGGGGCCAGCTGGCCGTGTAAATATACTGACTCGTAAAACTGACCACACAAGAAATGCAACTTTTGCCTTCGTCCAAAATAAGAAAATACTGAATGCTATGTATACTAGATCTAACTGTACAACTATAAATCATTGACAATAACTCTTTATGATTACAATTCAAGCCAAGTAAATTCTATTCACCTTTGTTATGCCGATTCTCTCTATGGCTTGATGATTCTACATGGATAGGAGCAGAACACGTATCATTACGAACTTCCATACGAATAAGTTCTTCCATTGCAGATTTGTTCTTCTTTCATAGAAATCGGGGTGAAGATGAGCCCAAATGACAAAAGCCAAAAGCGAGCGATATGTTTCAAAGACAACTAACTGAGTAACCGTAACCTCTCTTAATTATGAAACATGCCCTCGCTTAAAATGAAATGTCCGCCTGTCTTAGCGTACTAAAATTTATTCCAAGCAATATTACCCAATTTTTTCAAACTCCGCGGAAGAATTGTATTTATAATTACTTCAGCAGCCAATAACTGTGGCTAAACGTGTTGGCTAAAATGGAAACACTCAACGGTTTATCACTCGGACAAAGTTTTGGGGTCAAATTTTTAGTGAGCCGTGACTTTCACGATCGCGGTCGAACGAAATCAAGGATCTAACTTGACGAACGCACGGGAAAATAGAAGACTGTGAACAGTCTATATATTCAATTAACCACAGCTTGGTTTATTACTCATGCGCGTAGCGGTATGAGGTAAGGTTTCGGCTCCGTTTTTCTTGTTATTTTTATTATTATTATTATTTTTATTTTTTGTGTCACGATTTTGCATGCAAATTTATGCACGCATATTTTAAATTGTACACTTCCGGTTCATAGCTTTTCCACTACACTTCCTGTTTAGTGACTTCCGGCTACTCTCACTTCCGGTAAAAGAGCGTTACTCAAGTGTCACGACAGCGTCTCCTACAACCCTACTAACATTAGCAATGTTCATGTTTGGTATATATAAGTCTTAGAAGAATCATTCCCTTCATTGTGGTACAGCCTACTTACGCATGCGCATGAGTATAGGCTGCTAGGGGCCTCTTGTTATTTTTATTATTATTATTTTTATTTTTTGTGTCACGAATTTGCATGCAAATGTATGCACGCATATTTTAAATTGTACACTTCCGGTTCATAGCTTTCCACTACACTTCCTGTTTAGTGATTTCCGGCTACTCTCACTTCCGGTAAAAGAGCGTTACTCAAGTGTCACGACAGCGTCTCCTACAACCCTACTAACATTAGCAATGTTCATGTTTGGTATATATAAGTCTTAGAAGAATCATTCCCTTCATTGTGGTACAGCCTACTTACGCATGCGCATGAGTATAGGCTGCTAGGGGCCTCTTGTTATTTTTATTATTATTATTTTTATTTTTTGTGTCACGAATTTGCATGCAAATGTATGCACGCATATTTTAAATTGTACACTTCCGGTTCATAGCTTTGTCACTACACTTCCTGTTTAATGACTTCCGGCTACTCTCACTTCCGGTAAAAGAGCGTTACTCAAGTGTCACGACAACGTCTCCTACAACCCTGCTTACATTAGCAATGTTCATGTTTGGTATATATAAGACTTAAAAGAATCATTCCCTTCATTGTGGTACAGCCTTCATTTCCAAAACAATCAATAGTAAACAACGTAGTTTGCAGGAACGATGACTGAATGAAAGGAGTAACTCTTCGCCATGTCGGACATCTTCTTATCATGTTTAAAATATATCATAGAACTCACTTACGCATGCGCATGAGTATTATTTTTATTATTATTATTTTTATTTTTTGTGTCACGATTTTGCATGCAAATTTATGCACGCATATTTTAAATTGTGCACTTCCGGTTCATGTCTTCGCCATTTACACTTCCCGTTTAGTGACTTCCTGCTACTGTCACTTCCGGTAAAACAACCCTACATACGTTACTATGTTCACGTTTGGTATATATAAGACTTAGAAGAATCACTGGCTTCATTGTGGTACAGCCTTCATTTCCAAAACATTCAATAGTAAACAACGTGGTTTGCAGGAACGATGACTGAATAAAAGGAGCAACTTATCTCCATATCGGACATCTTCCAGATCTTCTTATCATGTTTGAAATATACCATAAAATTTTCTTTCGCATGCGCATGAGTAAAGGCTGCTTGAAGCCTCTTGTTACAAATGTGACAAGGTGTTATTACCAAACGACAGCTTGGTTTATTACAAATGTGATGATGTGTTATTACCAAACGAATTACGACAAAGTGTTTAAAGTGCCACTATGATCAAAAATATACATTTTCTGTTCTCTTCATATTTTGAAACTATAGGTACTCGTTGCTTACCTTGCGAAGTTTCAAGTCAAAACTCGTACAGGAAAAGCCATTATTTTACATTTCGAATTCGGCTTGCCGCCGTTATTCAATTAAAAAATGACCGGGACCGAACCCTGAGAGTTGGATCGAGTTGGCTTAAAGATTTTGTGACGTCAGTGACTCAACACGTACCTTTTGGCTTTGTTGTCCATGATCCAGAGGGAACAGCGTTGAGTCATTGACGTCACAAATCAAGTCACGTGTACCAGATCGCAAACCAGTAGAACGTGGGCTCTGATTTATGAACGGAGTAATGGCGGACGGCTTTCACGTGATTTTTGTGGGTTTCTGGGCTGTGTAAGAATATATCAATCTAATTTATAGCAATTCGCATTTGTCTAAACCTATAAGATACATTTGCGTTAACAAAAGAGGAAAAGAAATACAAAAATTTTCGTCTTAGTTTTGCTTTATATTACAGTTAACTAAAACTTGGTTTATCACTAACAAATTCGACAAAGTATTGTTAAGGACCGTTTACACATGCGATTTTTGATGCGATTTTTGTTGCGCTCTCCATGCAATGCAACTTTTGTAACAAGTGCAAACTAGCGGCGATTTCCTGTGCGATTCGGGTGCGACATTCGCTTTGATTTGCTGTGATTTCCCCCAAATCGCTGCCAAGTTACATCAGGTTTCGAATATGTTCGAAACCTCTGCGACATCGCGCGACAAATCGCACCCAAATCGCACTAAATCGCGGTCCGTTTACACATGCGATTTGAAGATGCAACTAAATTGCATAGACAAGCGCGACAAAAATTGCACAAAAAATCGCCTGTATAAACGGGCCTTTAAAATTAACGACAACGCCGTTTATTACATATAGCGACAAAAATTATTACATTTTGCGGCAGTCATCGCAAAATGCGCCATCCGGTACAACGATTTACTAATAACCCTTTCAATGCCAACCAATAACCGTTTATATAATATGTGCTTAACTTTGGCGCGTGCGTTTGCCGAGAACGGAAGAATTAATATATCAACAAAATTTTTAAAAAGGCCATTACATTAAAAACTTTATTAGACCAGCTCGCTCGGTCCGTATTGGGAATATTGGTTTCGTTCTTTTTTTTTGCAGGTATATGGACAGATACTGACCTCACGCTAGTTCAATAACATCTTTATGTATTTTAATTTTGACACTGCCACAAATTTTGAATTGAGCTAAATTTATTGCATTAAAAATATGTATCATATGACAAAATACACGTAGTAGCAGTGGTAGTAGAAACACGATCAATAATTAAAGCAATTAACATGCAGGTGGGGTCGTGCGACTAACACTCCAATACATTCGAGCAAATATTAAAATTGCCCTTAAAATGTCAATGCGTTTGTCGGCCTGATCTGTTGGGCCGACATGCTCAACATGTCGGTTTGGCTCTCCATTCCTTTCATGTTGGATTTACTTTTTTCTTTTATAAAAAGGTTTATTTAAGTTTTAATTGCCCTTTTTTAACATTAATTTAAATTATTTAACATAAGCATAACGATGGTGCTAATTCTAGGTTAGGTACACGCAAAAAAGATAAACAAGAAAATAGAAGATGAGTGATACCCACTGTATCATCTTGGGTGTTTGTGGTGTCTTCCTTGTAAGCAGGAGACCGGGGTTTAATTCCTCGCCGGTGAACCATATTTTCACATGGTATGAGATATCGTGCCTTTTGTACGCTAGTTTGCTTTGTTCCTTTGATAGGGCAGCTTTCAATGTGTGTACCTTAAAGCCGAAACCAAAGTTATCACTCTGACCAATCACAATAGGCACAGACAATCCAATGAACCAATCAGAACTCGAAGCAAATACATGTAGCCGTCGCCAAGCGCGCGAAAACACGTGCGAGCAAGTCACGATTGGTTGAGAAAGTGGCACGAGGTTTTTTAGCCAATCACAGAGCGCACCAATGCAAAACCAAAGCAACTGCGAAATTACTTGCAATACTCAATCGAAAACCGCTCTTTAACAAAACTTTACAGAGATTCTATGTGAAAATATGATTGTTAAGAATATTCATTGCAGGAAGACATAATTTATGATTACAGTTATGAATGCTAAGCTTCTCTATACACCTGCTTTCTTCTTTCGGGCTTTTCCTACAATTATTTGATAGCTCCAGAAAAATACTGTTTCATTCCAAATGAACCAAAATCTGATTTTCCCAATAAAAATCCTACAAACTTGATTCAGGTCGGAATAGAGCGCGGCTAACTGTTTTATCAACAGTTTGGAGACAATTCAGTGGCGTTATTATACATGTCAATTTGGAAGCTAGTCGCGACATCTTTATCACTTAATGAAAGAACAATTCATACAGAAACAAGAAGCTGTACACAGCTTGAACTCGTGGCGCCTTTAACTCATTGCAGCATTGATTCCCAAGTGATTTGAGTGCTTTTACACAGAAACATAAGCTTAAAATTATATCTAATCAAAGGCTCCTAAAAACCAACCCGAGACGAAGAAATGCTAACGCGTAACGCAATATTGCCGTAAGCTTTAATACGTTTTTACACTGACACAGTTCGATATATATATATATATATTTTTTTTTAAATTTAAAAATTAAACGTAAGGATTTTTGACGAACGAAAAAAAAAAGTACATCACTTTCATAATGTCCAGTTCGAAAAAAGAAAAAAAAAAGAAAAAAAAAAAGGACTTGATGGAGATTCGAACTCGGGCCGTCCGGGACTAAGCCACAAACTCGATCACTGTGCTGTCCAACAGCACATACAACCTACGAGCTAAATTTTATTATTTTAAGCTAGATACGCATCAGGACGCGTGTTTAGGTTGCAAAATCCTTTTAGATCGATTTTAATGTTGCACTAAAAACTCCAAATGCGAAACATCTGTAAACTTATTGTTGTCTATATTCGTTTACATCAAATTAATTATTGTTATCGTTGGATTCACGTTGAATTCCTGTTACGAAACGTGTTCGTAACAAAGCATTTGCTCACTAGGTTTACAGCTGATGGAAGGAGCGAGTGAGTGAGTGAGTGAGTGAGTGAGTGAGAGAATGAATTTTATTTAAACACCCTTGCCGATAACCTGTTCATCATGCTTTCACGTATACACGGGTTTAAAAGTAAGACTACACTGCATTCACTAGATTCAGTAGCTGACACTTAAGCTCGACCCGGAGCTCGATCGCTAAGCAAATGGCAAGTTTAATATATAAAACACAGAACTTGCCAGAGCAAAAATCCCACAGGAATAAGCGGCGAACACAATATCAAACGGTCCTATCCATCCATGAACGCCTTGAATTGTCTTGAAAGTGTGCAGTTGTACGCAGTAGTTCTTTATCTTGCTTCTCGAGTACACAAACGGAGAGATTTTACGGTATGTATTTCATGGCCGAAAGCCATATAGTCGTCTATATAGACTTAAATATGCGTGCATAAATTTGCATGCGCTAATGTGACACGAAAAAAAACAAGAAAAGTCAACGCCGGATTTATAACTCGTGTGCTTCGCCACGAGTAATAATCCATTTTTAAAGAAAGCAGAATACTCCAAAATAATCTGTATTCAAATCAGCTCTTAAAAAAGCATTTTGTGAGTTTTGTGTGACTTTTAGGAATGTTTGAGTAAAGAAATGGGGTTGAGGTGGTGAATTTGGAAAATTAAAAAAATAAGAAATATTGAAGATTAAATAATAAAGTTCTGAAATTAGAGTTTGTAGTTAATAATGAGTAGATGACGCCAAGATATTTCGCTATCAACCTGGACTACTCTTGTGTGAGTATTGACTGGTGTTGGTTTCTCAAAACTTATTTCCCGTCTTCTATCCTTTCTTTAAAACTCTTACTATTTCATCGGAATTCAACCGTAGGCCCTCTTACAGACGAGTGTAGCCGGACGTTTTGTGGTTCCATTTATTCCATAGTCAGCTGAATTTTTCGACGTTTTCCATAAGTTTAGAACAAGTAAACATTAAATGTTCCATTCAGGCCGGATGTCTTTTGATTATCGCGTAATGACTGTCCAGAAAAGATGTAAAAATGGCGTAACCATTGTGAACTAACAACGCGAAATAAATATGATTAACCGTTTGTTTCTGAGTGCCATAGACCTTTTTCAATTTGGAGGCCGATTTTTTATTCATTTTCAGCCTTAGTGGCCTCGTTAGCGTGTGCAAATTCAAAATAATTTTTTTGCTTTAAAACGAGGCCATTAAAGCCAACTGAACATACAATCATGCATATAAAAGAATAAATAAAGTAATCGGCAGCCATTTTTTCGTCAAGTTTGATTGTTGGTAGTGTCCTGTCGATTTTTATTTATTTCCCCCATAATGAACGCCAACAGTTGATCTTCAGCTGCCCTCTGCACGTTTTCACTGTAGTGCACGTGATCCAGTGTGCCGTTAGGATACGAGGCGGTCATGGAATACACGTCCAGCACAGGGATACCAGCTTTGCACATGGCACTAGTGGCGTATTTATGGAACAACTCCAGTCTCTGGAAAAATAAGGATCGGGAAGGATTAGATACCGAATGCAACAAAACGATTATTATTATTACTAGAAATACGTGGCGGCTATCGTGAATAAGGCCTATTCGTCTTTAAATTTGTGCCAAGACGGAAAACATAGACGGCTTTCGACTTTTATAGTAAAAATTCCTTTGAATTTTGCACGTGCTAACGAGGCTAGTCTCAGCTCATTAGCATGAATACAAAAGAATAATTAATCGGCCGCCATTTATGAAAAACGTCTATATTATCCAGACTTCCACTCGGTCTAAAAATAACAAAACATGCGTCGCGATCCGTCTCATGCATACGTCACAATTTGTATTCGGATTTATATCTAGACGGGTTATCCAGTATAAATTGGGCCATTCAAAACGAGCTGACAGACGAATTAGCCGAGGACGAATTTTGCCCCATAATTCGTCTAAACACCGAATTTATATCTATTCTTGGTTTGCACATGACGTCACGGCGGCCATGTTGGAGGACACCTACAAAAGAATTTTGATGAACTTCTTTAATTTGTTCTGGCACCAATATGGCCGCCATGGCCTTTGTCATTTGAGTCCCACAGGACTGAAGGTCACGTGATTGCAAACCATCAATACGAATTATCCGTCTCAGAAGGATAATTCGTCTCTGGTATAAAGTCGGCCAATGTCGTCTATCAGTGCGTGACGAGGACTAAATATATGTTAGTACCAAACTGGTCGTGAACGGTAGAAAGAGAATATATAAATGCGAATAGAGTGTCTATCTGTTCCAGAAGCCCTCGAGAGTGTTTTCACTGATGTCATATCAAAATTCAGAAGCAGTTTACGATTCCGAAATGTTTATGAAATTGTAGAGAGTTTAAAACTACACATCTGGGCCAAATTTTGAAGCGCAAGAGCGTTTCGTTCAAGAGTTAAAGGCGAACGAGTATTAGACAATTTTAGTAAGAAATGTATGGAGCGGCCATCTTGGTGCCCCACTCAGGGACACCAACACGGCCAAAAATTCAAAGTCTTAATTACACCAAAAATCTCATCACAAAATATTGTATTCACTATAAGTGCCATTAAATCGACTTATAAGCATTTATAATTCAAAAATAACTTTCAACTGTTTCAATTTTGTTTATTTTCACGGCTTATTTGAAATAGCGCGACGGATTGTAAATCGGAAGCAAAACATCGTTAAAACCTGACAGAAACTTTTTGCGAAAGATTATAACACTGGTATCCGCATACCATGTTAGAAACAGTTTTGAAGGATGTATACTTTAGATTTTTGAATTTTTATGACGTCATGTGCAAACACTCTGTTTTAAAGATATTTCTACTTCGTATTAATTTTGTTTAGATCTTTTTTTATGGTAATCATTATATTTCAATGTTATCATACCTGATGAGTATGGAATCTCCAATGAGTTTTATTCCTTGGAAGTTCCGCGAACATTAAATGAGTCTTTTCTTTTTCTATGGAAGTTGTCGTTTTCCATACGACAATGGGCATTTTTCGATTTCCAACATAAACCTTGCTCATTATAAGTTTTAACACGCTATCTACGAGGTCTTTGTAAGTTGTAAAATTGAGTGATATAGGGTAATGTACGCCAATATTGAACAGAAAAACACTGTTCCGACTTCTCATTTCGGGCGAATCCAAAATTTTAGTCATATGTTGAAGGATAACTGTTTTGTTGAAATCGTTTGGTTCAAATTTTGACTTGGCCTCTTCCACGCTTGTCAGCTGAAAAATTAATAAAAAAAGAAAAGTGATTGAATACGTTACAATCCAGACATACACATGCACAGAGAAAAATAGTAATAAATGAAATAGTTACTTTTGCCATCCTTCCTCTTTCGAGTTTCTATTTTGCTCGGTGTAGAGCGTGATATATGATGTCTTACATGAGTATCTAGCGACCCTCCAACTTTCCGATACAGGCAATCAAATGCTCTCAGTAAAAAGTAATAAAAGCAAAGACAACGAAAAAATGCTCTAGAATGACTTTAAGGTTACAGTGTACCTTCGGGGGTGTCTCCAGTATAACAGCTCTAGCGTCTTAAGATTACACTTAATATACCTAAACCCAGATATCAAATTAAAGCTTATAGAGCTGGCTATCTAAATATGGAAACCATTTGCTAATAAAATGAATTGTCGAATTTTTTACGACGTCTAAATTCGAACGTCTGAGTCAGCTTTAAAACGCTATAACTCAAAGCGATTATTATATTTTGCTAATTTGATTTGTTCTCGGGTTTCCGGACACGAAGTGCTAAAAAAACGTGTCGGCGATTTTCCATATTCAATTGCAGTGAAAAGTTACAGAATATTTTCGAAAAGGGGAGAAAAAAATTGGAATGATCGCACGGAAATGCCTCTTGACGAAAAAGTTTTCGGAATTAAGAAATTCGCCGACATGTTTTTGTTGATTATATGTTAACCTAGCTAACAAGCGAAAAATTAACTTTGAGAAAACGGGGCTTAAAAAAACATATCGCTTAATAAACAAACTCCGCCCACAAAAGTTATACCGTCATTTCTCCGTCAATTTTCACTTTGATTTTTTGATACTTTTTTTTGGATGAAAGTTCATTCTGTAAACTTTATTTTAACGCCCCAAAAAAATTTTCAATAAATTTTCGATCTGAAGGTACATTGTAACCTTAATTATTAACTTAAGTTATTGCATAACAAACAACCATGGATGATATGGATGAAGTTACTCGCATTTTGGTTGATCAACCAAAACATCCTGTTATTCCATACCTCATATATCCACATGTATGAGTCTTTGCACTTTTTAAAATTCTTTTTACAGATTCCTCGGGATCTCAGTGATTTTAAGAAATTTTGAGCTACAGAATCACCATATATCCACAAAGTATCTGCCTGTGTGATGGGTTTCTCTGTCAATGCTGTTAAAGCATAATCTGTTCAAAAAAATAGAATAAAATGAATTCGAGATTCATTCATCATCATCACCGTCATCATCATGTTCATTAAAACGACAGCTCACAAAAGTAACATTTATAACAAAACACTGAGCAACAGTAACAAGATAACGTTTCGTTGTTTTTAATTTCTACAAAATGATTTTGCGTTAAGTCTTTTGTAGACAAGACAAGTTTGTTATAAGAGAAAAAGGAAAAAGAAAACTCCACACAAAACAGTGACAATTAAGTCTACACAATAAAGATTAAATTGTTCTACATGTTTGCCACGTGAAAGTGTGAGCCGTTATAAGGTGTTAGTAAACCAAAACTTAGCACTAAACTTACTCTGAACATACGGCAGCCACGCACCTCTGACCCATCTACCGAACCCGTTCTGTAATAGGTTGCAAGTGATTCCACAAGTTGTTGCTGTCTTCATTGAAGAAGGATCAGCAGATTTGAAGTTTCCATTACCTATGGGTTTTTTTTAAAATAATAAAACAATGTAAATCAAAACAAAGGGAAACTCTGCGTTGTCATTAGTTGTAATAGATGATTCATTCTGTGGAAACAGGAACAGCATGTTGAGTGCAATTCATTAAACGATGAAAATGCTTTCTTTTCTGGCTAAAATTGAAATATGTTCAAAAATATTTTGTTTCTGTCCCAGCTGTCGCTTCTTTTTCTCTATTCTTGTTTTTCTTTTATTTATACTTTAACCCGTTTTAAAAAGCTTTACCTGGAACAACAACGTACTGCGAGGTATCGGAATTTTCTGGCACAGAGAACGTGTTGACTGTTTGTCCTCCCAGAGGCTCTAGTATGTAGTCATCGCCAATGTATCCCAAGATCCCATCGGGCTGATATTTACCTTGGACTGTTCCTATTTGTTGAACACAATAAAAAAATCACTAAGTGTAAAATCTATTCAAAATAACACGTTGAAAAGCTAAAGTCCCATTGCAGTATACTGGTATACTTTATGTAATATAACAAACATGAGGAAGAGTGTTGCGTTTCAAAAGGAATTCCAAACACAGATAAGTGGATATGTGAAAAAAAAAAAACCATGGCGCAACCGCGGTCTTTGAACGCACTTCGAGGTGTTTGGATATATGATGAAACATTATTTCGAGTGTTTGATACAGCTTCTCAAAATGATCATTAAATACAAAGAAAACGAAGGAATAAATTGCGCTAAAATCTATGCTAATCGATTTGGGGTTTCCAAACTACTGTCACCCTAATGTTTTTCTTTGTTCAAACCTGAGAAAAAAGATCAGTTTGAGAACTATTAATAAAATGTTTTGTTTTGCTGCAAATGGCCAGCATGAAACTGAATGGATTGCAAACTTAAAAAGTGGGATAAAGGTACGCGTTTTTCAGTACTGAGTCGGTGCAATTAAACAATAACAATGTCCAAGCTCTGGACTTCTGGAAATGCATGTCATTCGATGCACTCATGAACAATGATCAAAGCTCCCTCAACCACCATGCCACCTTTACTGCTATTTGAATGCAATGTTATTTAAAAACGTCTTTTAGTCCCAAACCTTTGATAAACCAGTCCACTGGCGGTTCACGCAGACCGTCGCACAGAGTGAAATCTAAGGTGATCTGGGCAGAGTAATCACCAGGCTCCATTACCAGAAATACCACTTCGTAGATTCCGTTACCATGGTCCCACACGTGCGGGGCGAGGGATGCTGGGCCTTGTCTGATGTACACTCGCCAGGCATCGCCACCAAAATTCTTAAAAACACCATCTCTTGTAACGGACTGGATAAAGAAACGACTAAAGTGGCCTAAGAGAAAAAAGGGAATATAAAGGATTAACTCATTTTAAAACTGAATTCAACTTTATTTCTGTCACCAAATTTTTAATGCAGCACAATAAGAAACTTATAAGTTTGCCTGGTTCTTCATGAGTTCTTGATTTTTCGTCTCCTTATAAATACACGAGTGGAGGTGCGCTGGTGGAGTGCTTAGCGCTGGTTAGCTGAAGGTCGGTAGTTCTGGTCTCTGCAGTTGCATATGTTGTTTCCTCAGACAAGAAGCTTTGCTCCGTATTTCTTTCTTTACTCATATGTATAAATGGATAGCAGCGATATAAAGGTAACGCTGGGGGTAAACCTACGATGAATAAGCATTCCAGCCGCGCCAGGCGGACTAGCAATACTCCTACCACAGAAATCAGGACTTTGCCATGTACATGTACATTAACATACAAATGCAGGACAATTTTGGAGTGTCAGTGCACAAGAGAGTGTTCGATAGAACTAGAAATACGTGTCTCGCAGATCCTCGCGAAGCTCGGGGGAGGATGCACTGCAAAATTTTAGCGATGTGGGCCTTTTTGAAGTTTGTGAGTGCTATCTCCCAAAATTAACCTGTTCCCTTTACATTCTTCTGTAGCTGTTGTTCTATGTACTGTGTATCAAATAATTGCTAATTTAATTCACTATTCGCTTGAATGGTTGAGATTGCAGGAGTTAATAGGATACAGGTCACGAGAATTACGAAATTGATTACAAAAGTTAAACATGAATATTCAAGATGAAGCAAAATATTCTTTGCAAATATCATAAGCAATGTATGCGAGAAAATCAATAATGATCAATTTACAGCATGTACTAAGAGCTACTAAGACAATAGTTTCCAGTGTTTGAGTACTATTTTTTTATATTGAAAAATATCCTCTTATGATCTGCGTGTCAGTTGTTCAGCTACTTGAAATCTTTTTTTTTTTGAAAATGGTAGATTAAAGAATAATTTATGGAGGGTTGTATATAAGCTTAAGATTGCTTGCCTTTAAATGTAGGTTGTTTCAATTGAAGAGCATTAAAGAGCGGATTAAAGTGCGGTAATTTGAGCTAGATTTCTAGCTTAATCGTTCTTCTTCTTTGAGCCTTTTCTAATCAGTGTTTGCTCTCGTTGCGTCTATAAACAGAATTCAGAATTCTAATGGAGGCATTTGGTCAGGCTGTTCGAAGTCTTTGTAATCGATGCTGTCGTTGTTTCTTCGTTGCTTGATCGCGTTGAATTTCAAGTCGCCGTTCTCGCTCCAGCGGAGTTTCGGTGGTTAATCTTCTCGAGAAAGGATTTCAAGCCACTTGTTCAATCCAGCGTTGTTGTATTTGCTGTTCTTTCTCATTTGCATCAGAAATTGGTCGTGTTTCACCGAGAGCGGGGGGGGGGGGGGGGGGGGGGGGGGTGGGAGGGTTGGAAGCCTATCCCATGATGCAACGCAACGTGTTACCGGCGACATTTGAAGCGAATAAACGAACTTTTTGTAAAATCTCATATTTCGGTGATTTTGCCGGTAGTCTCATTTTATGGTTTTAATTATGGGAGACTTGGGAATCAAAGAAATAGTTCGTTGGTAACAGTAAAGAACTGCAATGCAAGAATTTCATTTATATTTCTAAGTTTAATCCTCGTTTCTCGTCCTTAGAAAATATCATTTTCCGTTCGCAGGAAAATGCGATCATCCCCGAAAATACCAGGAAAGTGCAGTTGTACCTCCTTCTTAATCGAAGCATCACTAGCATTTTAACATTAATAACGTATTCCTTAATATCATAACGACTTAAAACATCAGATCCCTCCAGATCCCTCCAGGTTTATTCAAGCTGAATAAAACCATCAAAGTGTCGGTACTTTCAGTCAATGCTTTGAATTGACGGCGAGCTGATTTAGGAAATTCGCGCACATTTGCAGAGTTGAATATGAAAATTCTTTGAGGAATAAAACGAATTTAGACCGAAGCAAGTTCAAGTAAATGAGTATAAAAAGGGTTACATTGTATTTCCAAAAGCCGTCTTGAACAAAGGTTATAGCGGAAAAAATCTTGGCAAATGCGTAAGTGCTGAAAGCTCAAATCAGTTCAAAACACGTAGCAAAATTAAATATATGCGCGCGCTATATCGCGCGCTATATCGCGCGTACAAGCTAGCTGTACGCGTCAGTTACAGTTTTTCCTGTCGTTGACATCAGAACTACTGTGTCTAGCTAAAACCGTGGATAAAACAAATAGCTATTAAGAGAAGAACTTTTTTCCCAAAGGTTTTCAGTTTTTTAGAGCACTTATTTGGTTAACACAGTGCAAGAGTGTCGTCATATGCGTGGACAAGCAGTTGGATGCTTACGCGTTCAAGCGCGCGCAAATTTCGTTTGTCGTGTCATCCTTCAAACAAATTTTCGAAGGCATGTATCTGTTCGTTGCAAGAGAAGTTTTCTTAACATTGCAAATCCTGACAAAAGAAGACCGACAGACAAGAGGCCTTGAAAAGGGTGTCTTGACAGCCACTGCTTGCCTCGGCGATCACTGGCAAATGCGAGGTAACGTGATGAGACATTATGGGATAGGCTTCCAACCCCCGGCCGCCTCCATGAATAAACATGAGAGCGCGCCATTGTTAGCGGTCACGATTTTTGTTGCTAGGCAACTGCACGACATCTTCAGTATATATATATATATATATATATATATAAACTTTTCGCTCGATTGCGCACGGCTCAGCTCCCGAGACCCGAGCACCCGAGCGGCCTTCGGCCGCCAAATTTATTAACCTCGCTTCGCGAGGAATTAGAATAATTTTCATCGGCATGCTGTATTCTAAAGCTGAGCGGGGGCAGTAGCTGGTATGAGGGAACATAATTTCCACAAATGTATAAGAGGTGCAGCGTGAATAGTCAATAACACTCCTTATACACCTTTGTCAGTCAACCGTCAAACTGAATGAAAGGAGGCAGAACCTTCACTCTATCCGTGTGCCAGCTGTGGAATGCACTTCCCAGCAAACTAAAACATCGACGTCTGCCAAATCTTTTAGAAAATCTCTTTTAAAGGAAACTCTTAACAGGCAGAAAATGTTATCTCATTTTAATCCTTAAGTTTTTACAAATTTTATCATTCGTCATTTTAGATTTTCCATTTTTTATCCAACTTGGTTTTAGCTTGGTATATTTAAATTAGTATTTTTTTTTTAGAATTTTATCTATGAATTTGTAATTAATATAATTAACTAGTTAGTCTTGTTATATAAGATATTTTTAATGTAATTTGTATAGTTTGAATCGAGGGCCACAAGTTAAGTGCTTTTTCACTAATGAGTGACTGTCACCCTCCTAAAATAAAGTGTACTATTACTACCACTATTATGTTCCCTTCTTGATGAGTGTAGGACATCCAAGTAATATTGCTGATCCCGAGGCTAACGATCGAGGACGATTACTCATTACTTGCCAAAATCATTTTTGCGATCGTGTCCGCAATCAGAAGGAAACCTTTCAAAAGGGCTAATATGTTTTCTATTTTTAGTGTTTCTTGGGAAGCCAAAGACTTATTTCGGCATCAATGGAAACCAAGAAATAATGTTCCAATTGGAGCAATTTTTATTTTACTTGTTTTAGTGTGCCTCATGAATGCTGTGGTCACACAAAGGCGTAATATCTTTAGTCTGTGAAAAGCGTTCACATCAGGCGGCGGCACATTGCGCGAATCATGATCGAGGTAGTTTCAATCTAAGCAAGACAAAACACATTAGCGCAAATGTCCTCTCCTTGTTAAACACTGCATTGCCCTTCGTTCCCGAAGGTCTTGACAAGTGAAATTTTAAGCTATATCTGTTTAGTTTACCTGCTGGCTGTATCTCCCAATTTCTGATAAAACTATTACTCGCATCAGTCCTCCACAAGGAATCTACTTGTCGCTGGTCCCAGGCCACTTGTCCTTCACAGCGCTTGGCCATTTCTGCCCAGTCTACCCGCCATCTCTGCATTCTACACCACTGCTGGTGGAAATTTCGTATGTCATTTTCCTTATTTTCCAATACGGGTATAGTGTTCCCGCCCAAATTGTATAGTCTCCATGTGAAAAAAAGGGTTGTCATAGCAACACTTAAGATAATGGCTTTGTTGACAGAGCGTTGATAGAAGATTCGAAAAACTCGACATCCCATTCCTAGAAAGCAAGCAAATATTTAGATTGAGATTGTAAATGAAACACGCCATCAGTTTTCTTGCCAATCTAGATTTTGCTTGTAAGCATTTTTATTTAGTTATTCAGCTTGATTAGATAAGTAATTCGGCGTAATATTTACCTGGTTATGTTTTAATAATCGGCTCTTGGTTTCAACCCTCAGACGTACAAGGCGGGTGGATGCTACCACTTAAAGGCGCATTGTCCCGCCGAAATACACAATTTCCTTATCTTATTTTTATGTTATATTACCAAATACCACCAAATATACAACTTTATTAAACATAAAGATTCCATAGAGAACAAAACATAAGCAATAGTTTTGAGATAATGTGCAGGATTGCAAAGATGGAAGTGGATTACCGTTCATCAAATTTGATTTCTTGACCGCCTGTCAAGAAATCAAAATTGTAATTTTATTTTATCCGTTATTTTGTCTCTTTGGTTAATATTTCTGTACTTTCATCACTTATTTCAAGATAATAAAGTAAGCTTAAAGTAAGCTCCAGGCCATAATCATGAAAACACGACACATCAGCCGGGACAGTGTCGCTTCAAGCTTTTTCTCCGATTTTTTTCAAGAGCATTTATTGTTAGCACATACCGTCTTCCGTAGCTGTTCGTTTGTCTTTGGGACACATTTTACAAAAGGTTAGCGACAATCGGTTGCTATGGTAACGAGATATGACGTCATTAGTAGCATGAGGTCAAGTAATTTTTGAATAAAAATGCCTTCACATTTTTCGGTGAAAAAAAAAAAATAATATAAAACGCTACCAAAAGCAGAAAAAAGTTTAACTCTATCATTCCCGATAAATTTGAATTTTCAAATTCAAGATGACGGCCATCTTGGCACGTCACGGTCACGTACGGACCCCCAGCAGCGCCATAACCCATAATATTTACCTTATCTTGTAGAACACATCACAGGCTATCCAACTATGCAACTATCCCCCCCCCCTTGTGCTACGATAGGGGCATATGTTTGCGTGTACGTCCGAGGGTTAACTCTTGTTTTTGAATAAACCAGTCACTCAAGGTCATAAAATGTTTTGGTGGTTGTTTATTAATCAGTATGAATCCACCATAGCTAGCTGTTGTCTATATAAGCTGACCGTTAAATCACTCATGAATAAAGCCAATGAGCGAAAACAGAGCGAGTAATAATTGTTTTACTAAATCGTTTTGAAACAAGAAATTAAACTTTGGCTGTTTTTTTTTTCCCAGTGGGCGGGGAGGAGTAGAGTAAAAAGCTATGCTCGTATCATTAGTAACTACCTTAAAAATATTTAGCCTATTTTTGGCTGAATAGATCTTCTCTGGATCCTACGTACAAAAGCAGTATTTTCGTTCGCGGTCCTTAGCTTCTTGTTCAATCGCTAGAAATATGCCTTTCGGCTTTAAAACGATACTTATATTTTGGTATTTTATTGTTAAACAGCAACAGTGACATAAACGTTTACGCATAATATATACATACACACACCTACAGTTACAAACGCGCGTGCACTCCTGAATGAGACATTTAGGGAAAACACGTGCGTCCAAATTATAAAACGGGAGCCCAAGAATTTAGAAATAGTTCTTCTTTGTTATTTGTAACTGCTATAGTTCGCATAACGGATATTTTGTTTTTCAGGCGTAAAAGAAAGCTGTCAAAGTCTAAGTTGCCATTGCACACACTTGTAATAAAAATGTGGTATTTGGCAATGATGAGGGCGCAAATGAGCGTTGACCAGTTATTCGATTTTTCGTGCCAGCCATACAGAATAACGCTTTACGTCTATATGCTCCCTTTCCGAGTCTTGCAAGAACCAAAGCTTATAATCTTCCAGGTCAAAATTATTGGCCATTATTCACAACATCCTACCAACGCAGTCCAGTTTGTTTCGCGTAGGTATAAAGGACAGTGATATTTGCCCGCCATGTTTACCTGTAATAATTCCTACACGTTTTGGAACCTCTTAACACAATGGTGGCAGAAATCATTTCAAGAAAATATAAATTTCTCTTAAAACGATACAGTAAAAACCCGCAAGTAAGAACCTACATTTTTTAGAGTTAGCCTAAACAGGTTCTTGTTTAAATGGTGGTTCTTAAATAGGTTCTTATTTCTGTGTAACAACAAATAAAATCCAGCTACAAGATAAAATGGTAATCAGCCTATTTTTCAGTCAACCCCACCCACCCCTCTCCCCTCAACAACATCCTATTACATTAATTGATTTATCTGAACAGCAATGGCAAGCTCCTATTTTTCTAAACAGGATTCTTACCCAGCTCTGCATCACTAAATGATGATTTTTGAAAATAAGAACCTGTTTTTCATTTTCTAGGCTAAATAGGTTCTTGTTTATAGGGGGTATAAATGACAAATTTGAGACTAACAGGTTCTTAATTTTCAGGTTCTTACTTGCGGGTTTTTACTGTACTTATTATTGATGACATAACAAAGTCCCCTCTACTAATTGTGGACACTGTCACGCGTGACAGATGCTTATTTGTACATATTTCATACCTATTTTTATAGTCGTGCGATTGTATATATTTTTTTTACCTATTTTTATATTAAGCATATTTTTAATATCACATGTATAGTCGAGTGTGCCCAGTGCTTACTTACAGTGAGAATACCTTATATAAAATACTTTTATATAACAGGTTACAATTTTAGATAGAAAATTCCTTGAGACAGTAACTCGAGGTTCAAACGTCGAACTTCACATGTGCCGAATCTAATGCAAATGAGGAAGAACAATAGATTTTGCTCATTTGCATTAGATTTGGCACATGTGAAGTTCGACGTTTGAACCGGGCCTGACTGTGCCGTTGGTGGCGGTAGAATAAAATTTAAACTAAATTAAGGCGGGCGGTTGAAATGATCCCGCTTCTGATTGGCTGCATAGAGTTTATTTCCATGCCGGAATTTCGTAATCAACTCAGATCTTTTGATGAGGAGCGTGGACCTGTTGGCAGTCAAGATGCATAGCTTCTCAAACGCCCGTCAAGTAAATGAGTAAATTTGCTTTTAGCTAATAGCTTTTCGTAGCTTAACTGTTTGTCCTGTACTGAGTCCTCTTTCTTCATGTTTCATGTTTTACTTCCACGCTATTCATATTCATAAGTCAAACTTGGCTTATAAGCGCACGGGTTAACTCTGTTAATTAACCGTCAACATAATTCAAATTCAAATGTTGGAATGTCATCCGCATTAAGTGTCACTTTGAATAACCACAAAACAGATCTATATGAATGGAAACCAGAACATTATGGTCCAGTTTACTCTATCAGTGCACAGAAACTAGCCTCAATTGTGTTTGGCTGTGGATGGCCTGGATGGAAATGGATTGCAACGTGAGGCCATTTTGTTCACGTTTTCCTCGTGTGTTTTGGAAAAAACGCATCAGTCAAAGAATCGAAACAATCATGTAATTTGAGAACACGATACCGCAAAGTTTCAACGGTTGCTTTAGATTTATGCTATTTTTTACACCGCATTTTCGGTATATTTCGAAGATGGACAAATTTCGGGTGTAGATTCCCCTGCCGCTCTTGTCTTTGAAATCTCAGAGTGTGTGGATCGCATGATTTTAATTTATGTTAAAGCCCGGTTTCCATATGATCGCTACGATCGCTACGATCGTTGCGATCGCTGCGATCGCTGAAAAAAGTAGTTCAGCGATCGCAGCGATTGATGGTTTCCATATGATCGCTGCGATCGCTACGATCGCTGAGAAAGTGAATGAAGATCGAGGGGACCTGGGTCTGACAATATCGTTTCGCCTCATTCTTGAAATTCAACATAGCGGCTGTGATTTGTTTTTAAAATTTGTCATAAAGACAGTCGTATCTTTGCACTTCTTCCATAAGAAGGGCCAAATCGCACCCTTTGAGTGAGCGTACGCAGTGCATCCTGGTATTTTTGCTGTCGCTGCGATCGCTGCGATCGCTGCGATCGTTGGAGAGTGGTTTCCATATGATCGCTACGATCGCCACGATCGCTGAGATAGAATCACAGCGATCGCAGCGATCGTTGTCGCTGCGATCGCTGCGATCGCTACGATCGCTGGAGAGTGGTTTCCATATGATCGCTACGATCGCTGAACTTTTTTTTCAGCGATCGCAGCGATCGCAGCGATCGTAGCGATCATATGGAAACCGGGCTTTACTTGCATCGATTCTGGTTAAATTTTTCAAGGAATGAAAGCAAGGAAAACCGTCTTTTGATGGGAACCAATGAAATAAGAAAACAAAGAAGCAGACTTACGTATATCAACCGAAGATCCGGCGCCAGGAACTAAACACTACAGATCAAGTGGAACATCCACGAATGTTGTGAAGTGGTTCAGTGTAAGATCAGACTGATAACTCAATTCAATGGAATCAAATCTAACGTCGTCCCATACAAATGAATCACGTAGTTAAATAAATGGATATGTGGTAGAAAAAGTGTTTGTTTTTTGCTGGTTTCTAGGAAACAAACTCTATTCAGCAAACACTTAATTATTCAAAAACTAAGCGTAATAGGAAAAAAACTTGAATCACATGCTTTTTTAAAAGTAAACTTCTGTTTCACCACGAGTAAAACATAATACAATAAGTAAAAGTTTACTTTTTTTTAAGTTAACAAGAAATCATGTTTAAACGCGAAAAGGAGTTTTTAATTTCAGGCGACAGTTTATACACTGAGCAAAGCTAGTCTGTTTAGAAAAACATTGTCCCTGTCACTTGAAGGTTACTTAGTGACTAAAATTCACAACTGATCTGAATTGTTGTATAAATCTAGTGAAAGGGGGAGGATTTGTGAAAATTGAGAAAAATAAGAAATATTGAAGATTAATGAAGTCTTAAAATAAGAATATGAAGTTAATGATTAGTAGATGGACACCAAAATAGTCCACAATCCATCGGGAGCGCTCTGGCGTGGATAAACTGTTTTGGTGTTTCAAAAATGATTTTCTTTTTTGAGAGCGGTTTTATGGAATTATCTCGTTAACGGTTCAAGCAATCAAAAAATGCCACCATAAATTTGTAGATGAATGTTATGTAATGTTTTGTCAGGAATTTTTTTGTGATTTTTAGAAGCGTGCGAGAGGACAAGGAAAGGGGGATGGAGGTTTTGTGAAATTTACAAAAATAAGAATATTAAAGATTTAATGAAGTTGAAGTTAAAAATGAGAAGATGGACACCAAAACAGTACGCGACCAACCTGGGTGCTCTTGCGTGGATAGTATATCAACCGTTTTTGTCCCCCTTTAACAATAAAATGAAGTTTCCGCGTCATATCGCGAAAGGCAATTAAATATACAAGTAAATAATAGTTTTTCTTGTTTGGATGCCGGGATACGGAGTCTGAGAGTCACTTCCCGCGCGCTGTCTGGTAGACACATAGTCACGTGATCACCAATGACGTAAACGTGTCTCGATGTTGGTTCCCAATCAGCAGTGAACGTAGCGAGATTTCCACTTTTGTTAAGATCCCAGGCGTAGAAGTTGTTTCGATGGAACGTAAACGCTACGGTGTCGTTTGAGATTAGAATTTTGTGAGCGGGTTCACTTCTGTGTCTGTGACGAACCTGCCCTGTGGAAACATCGATCATCAGCAAAGTTCCGTCTCTGTGGGATGTCACAGCCAGAGACGAATCTTTCGAGAAAGCCGAAGCAACGACTTCTTTCACTTTTAAAGTGTGTAAGGGCTTGGTTTTCCTCACATCCCAAATCAGTGCGGTGTGATCGACAGTTGAGCAGAGAAGATGATGGCCTTCATCGTCCAGGGAGGCTGCCTGAAGCGTGAGCTGCTTGCCTTTAATCTTCAACAGATGATGCTCGTCGGAGTTTGTATCTAGTACGATTAGCGGCAGGGATCTCTTGGGTTTCTTCATCCGTTGCACTAGAGAACACACGACAACGTTGCCATTTCTGCTCAGCATAGCATCCGCCAGTCGAAACCTCCTGCCGAAAGATCGCTGTTGAACAAGACTACCCGTGGAAACATCCCAAGTCTCGAGTTGTCGTTGTACTCTTGAGAAGGCGAGGAAGCGTGTTTCATTCACAAAACCCATCGCCCAAGAATGACCCGCGTTACCCTCTATCCACCTTAACACCATCCCTTCCTTCAGGTCTACAAAACCAAAAGCAAATTCTTTGCGTCCTTCAATGAAAATCTTTGCGAATGCTTGTGTTGCGCTCAGCATTCTAACCTCGTTCACTCCAATATTTAAGCACCGCAGGCGACGAACCACTTCTGAGGAAGTTACATCCCACACTGACAAAGTCTGACCTTTCGGACCCATGGATGTCGTAACAAGGTGGCGGCCATCCTCGCCAGGGTAAACTCCGCTGATCTTCTCATTCGTAAAATGGTCGTTTTCTTTCCTATTCTCCATTTTTCCCGGCTGGTATTTATAAATGCGAAGAATTTTGTCAAAACAAACTGCTAACACATGCCTTGCATCTCGTGTAAAAATGTTGGCACAGTCGACTCGACTTCCGAGGAAAGAACTTTTAAGTGTTCTCTGAACTTCACCGCTTTGCAGATTTGTAACAAGGATCTCCGATTCATTGTAACTGATAGCTTTGGTTCCATCTTGAGTTAGCTGGAGACGTTGCAAGCCAAAATAACTTTCGTATTCAGGAATGTTCTTAATCAAGTACCTGGTGTCTAAATCATAAAGGTAGAGGCCCTTTCGTGAGGCTGGGAGTACAGCAATTTGCTTCAAAGCAGATATTCTAATTTCTTTGACTTTCTCGCCAACTTCGACAGCCGCTATTTCTTCTCCGGTCGAAACATCTAGGACATGAAAACCTTGCCCGTGGAGGCTGTAAATCAATACGTTTCCTTTCGCATCCATGGTTCTTGCAGTTTCACGGTCTAGTTGTCTAAGAGGAAGGGAGTGCAATAACTGACCGTCAGAAGCGTTCCAGATCTTCAATGCTGTGTCGCTGAGAGCTGCAACTACTTCTTCGTTCTTGGCAAAGGAAACCGGAAAATGAAAATTGTACAAAGTATCGCTAAGCGCTTCGTATGTTTGAACAACTTGCCTTGTTTGTAGATCTACGAGAAGCACTGTCTTTGAGCCGGCTAACAGAAGCTTGTCTCTGTGTCTCACGCTCGATCTCAGAAACCATTTGAACGCTGTTTCATTCTCCCAGCAAAAGCTGACTCGGCGGATAAACTTTCCAGTTCGGACTTCAAGTACTTTAATCTCAACTCCATCAGTGGATGGGTAGCCGACGAAAACTGTTTTGCCGTCACAACTGAATTCGCAAACTGCATTCTGATCACCTACTTCAGTAGAAGACAACAACACACCCCCAGGCGATGTGAGGCATTGGTAACTTGGGATGAAGCAAGGAACACTGGAATTGTAGGCATCTTTCACAAACTGAACAACGCATGTATTCCGTCCATTGTTTTCAAAGCTCTGAAGTCTTCCAATGAGCTGTGTAGCAAGCTGTCGCGGGTCTTTCATCAAGGCCATGGAAGAGAGCCTTAGCAATTTTTCAACAATTTCAATTTCATCTTCGTCGTCGTAAAGTTTTCGGGCCGCAGAAAAATCCTCCAGCACAACATCCAAAGAGGTCGCTCTCAGTTTCGCGAGTAAAAATTCGAAGTTGCAAAGCGCCTCCTTCTTGAGATTTTCCAGCTGGTCAGAGTTTAACAAATGGTGAGGCAGTTCGGTCAGCTTTCGAAAGTTGAAAACTGTTTTGTCCTCGTTTGTTTCAAACATTAGAGGTTGTTTGGCGACAAGTCTGTCCATGTGTACTGACTCGCCATTTTTGTGGACGAACGGTTTTTTGTTTCCGTCCGCCCAAGTTCCAAGGAAATACTCGTTCATGTTGTAATGGATGATTTTACTTTGTTTGCCATGAAGATAACGATCTTTAGCCACCTAACAACGAATAAAAATATAAAATGAAAATAAGAATGCAACTTTTTTGCATTATGAAATTTTGATCATCCAACACACAAACACATACTGATTGGTTGCGAAGCCGTTTTAGATGGGGTTATGCACTCATGGGTATGACTTTACGTAACATTTAGTTGGCTTTATGTTTTTTTTAAACGAAAAAAAAAATGGCCATTTTGTGCTCATATAACATGACACTCACGAGAGTTTGGGAGAACTTATGTAAATATTTTTGAAAGCTTAGGTGTCGGACTTCAGATGCGTTGAGATCAATTTTGAGCCAACAAATGTGAATTAGATCCTTGAAGTTATATTGACGGACTACTTCTTTCGTCTGCCTTTTAGTTCACTGTAAAAATGTAAATTTCTTGCTTGAGACATTCTTGTGAGAGAAGGGTGACTAAATATCCAAACCATACCTCAATAAACTGCCTGTGATACCAGTAAACCACAGGAACACCATTTGCACCTCTCTGAATCAGATAATCTCCAATATCAGCATGGATCCTGAACCACAGGGAGGGTAGCATTCTCCTTATGGGAGGAGTCCAAAACTGATACACGTCATTCAACACAGTGTCATCCAATGAAAGAAGATCCTCTAACTCTGGCTCCGTCACGCCACTCTTGGATGCCGTGATGTAGCCGAGTGCGTGACTAACAAGAATTTTACCTGAGAAATTGACAAACGAAGATAAAGATTGCCATTCTGCAATTATCCTTGGCTTTCACTTACGTCATATCAAAATTCAGAAGCATTAAAAAAAAGATTTCGAATCCAAAATGTTTATGGAATTGTAGAGAGTTTAAAACTACACATCTTGGCCAAATTTTGAAGCGCCAAAGCATTTCGTTCAAGCGTTATAGGCGAACGAGTATTAGATATTTTTAGTAAGAAATGTATGGTGCGGCCATCTTTGTGCCCCACTCAGGGGCACAAAGATGGCGGCCAAAAATTCAAAGTCTTAATTACACCAAAAATCACATCCAAAAATATTGTATTTGCTATAAGCTCCATTAACCCGGCTTATAAGCACTTATAATGCAAACAATAACTTTCATCTGATTCAATTTTGTTTATTTTCGGGGCTTATCTGAAATAGCGTGACGCGTTGAGTGACACATTTAAAACCTTTGTAAATCGGAAGCAAAACATCGTTAAAACCTGAAACTTTTTGTGAAAGATTATAACACTTGTATCCACATACCATGTTAGAAACAGCTTTGTAGGACGTATACTTAACTTTAGATTTTTTCATTTTTATGACCTCATGTGAAAACCAAGAATTAACCTGAAAAAAATAGCTCTTCTATTTCGAACACATAATCGTTTTTTTTCAATTAAAAGTGTTACCTGTTGCCTTTCTCGAAGGCACTAACCTGTTCTGCCATCCCTAAAGGCGGTGCTTTTCTAGGCAATGTTTCGAGCAACTTGTCTCGTAACAGATTAATATGCTACGTTGCAGGTACATGAAGAAGGGATATCATTACATTAGGCAACATTGACCAGGGAGGACTGGGGCGCATGTATACGCACGTGCAGTGGGTCGCGATGTTAGGAAAATTGCGAAACAACTTTGTAGTACAATGTTGTAGTATTAAAATTCTCAGATACCCTTGCCTGCTTTTTAGACGTCAATATATAGTCGTATTGCCGTCTCAAAAACTAGCTTTGAAGTTGGTTATAAAACTTGGGTGCACCACGTTTTTTTCAACCCACAAATCCTAATAAAACACTCTTCTTCGTGTTTGATATATTACTTACCATGTAGTCTTTCCAGGCGGTCAAACAGAGCGTTGATGATCTGCTTCACTGTGGACTCCACGCGTGTCTCGCTGATTGGCGTATACGACTTCCAGCGGCAAGCTTCGTCAAACGCTAGCTTTAGGTACAGCGGTAACTGACAATTTTGGAATGCGCCCAGGATGACCTCTTTCTGCGGCATCTGAAGAGTGCGATTTGTTGACATGAGTCAGCTGCTTAAAATGAGATCTGCTTCTGACATCGCCATTTGTGGAACCTCCAAAAAACACTTTCTGGGTAACAAAGTCTGGAAGGTATTATACAAAAAAATTCCAGTGAAACCTCTCCTAAGTGAACACCAAAAACGGCAGAGTAGGGTAGTCGCCTAGGAGAGGTTTGGTAAAAAGTGCGTTGTACCATTGTATCATTGTACCGATCGATCTCATACTTTGTAAAATCAAAGTATCGTCCTCTTCCTTAAAAGAAAATTAAGTTCTGTATCATGCATCATTACCAAGTGTCGCTTATATTAATGAGAAACATATACATATACAAAAGGCGTACATAAAACATATTGCTTACCCCTCGCACTGTTTATTTGACAGGCTGATTGAATGGAAAGAAAGAATAAATGACGAGGCCAAGGAGATTAGGTGTGACATGGAAGAAACTGAAAACGCTCGGCCCTTTCCCCCCTGGCAGTCTCACACGAAAAATCTCACCTGACTCTCTCATCTTTCCAGCTGTGAGTTGACTCACCTTCAGGTTAGGAAGTACTTCAAATTCCTCTCCTGGGAGAGTAGACATGACAACAAACATATTATCTGGTAAGGAGCGAGGCCACCAGTCCAGCTGCCTGCCGCCATCTTCAGGCGAGAGTTGATCCAGCGAGTCTAGCACAAGAACTACCTGAACGTCACTGCAAGCCACTTCCAGGCATTTTGGAAAGAAATCTGACAACGGCTTCATATCCTATAAGAAAAACATCGGGTGATTAGAACAACGACAAATATCTTAACCTAGATCCCAAGAAGGATCGTTGAACGCGAGACGCAACGTGCGTGCTCGCAATAACAAAATTAATAATAAAAAGATAGAACGTGTGCGAGAACTCGTGTGCGACGCAGGTATTACCGTATTTGTAAACTTCAGACTAATTTTTTGATTAAAGGACACTGGATATATGTAACAGTGCCACTTTTCAATTTCGTCCATCCACGTTAACAAAAGTTTGAAAAGTGTTAATCATAGTAAATCTTGAACGCATCCACAATGGATTACATTGCTTTGTACCGTGTTGCATTGCATGATGAGCGATATTTATGGTGAGAGATTTTTCGACCTAAATCTAGGGCGCGGTAATACAAACGCTAATTCGACAAAAATTCAAGAGGGTCATATGCAAACTAGACATCAATAGCTTATTTGTTAACAATTGTTACTGCTGCAACCTTTGCAGGGTATGATGAAGATTTTATATTTGATAAGTTTTATACGTTTTTAGTATTATAGCTTTTTAGTTAATCATTTAGATAATAACAGGTAACATAGAACAATATCCCCAAATAGTTTGTCAAAACTAATAAACCCCGACACTTAACTAAAGTTGTTATTTATGTTTTATTTTAAATTGTTAAGTCCGACTTACATCCGGGATATTAGCTGTGCTCTGTCCTGTCAACTTGCACAGTTGTTGGCAGATGCTTCGGAGCAGGAGCCTGGCACTAGAAGAGTCTGGTGATGTTCCAAGAAATCGAAAGATAGTAATAGAGTTGCTACTTTCCATCCACTGCTTCACGTCTTTGGCAATCTTTGCCAAGATGGAGGTCTTCCCGCAACCTGATTCACCATGAATTACGACAAGTCTCTCTCCGTTCTTCATTAAACCGTCACGAACTGCCCCCAAGAAATCTTTCCTTCCATAAAATGAGTTACACTTTCGCAAGCAGAAAGACGCATGATCTAGAACCTCTTTCGTCAAAGGATCATTGATGTGCAGCGTGTCCCTCTCTTTGATCCCCTCCTGAATCATGCGGCACAGGGTTTCGTAAAACCGGTTGCACAGGTTCTCGATGTATTCTTTGTGCTGCCGCGTGGAGACTGGGTCGACGCCGTTGTCTGTCCATGTGATATCATACTGTATTACATTGTTAGCGGGTAATACTTACGGGATCTCTTCATCTTGCAATGAATTTAACAGCCCTTGCGCCGTCTCATCGACGTTTGAAGCGTCTTGGGTTTTGTCAATGAATTTCGATGCCTTAGGTTTGTGAACGTTACTTTTCAAGTCAGTGATGACTCTCCTAAACCAAAAACAATGTTTCGCGGGTGAAGAAGAACTGATAATACCGCGTCGAATCTCTTCTTCAGTCACTAGATAGAAAAATAACAAACAACAGCTTAGCTGCACAATGCCTGGCAATTCCAAATGTACCTGTTAAGCGGGCGCAAATAACAAGCAAGCAATGCAAATGACTAACCGATATATAGTTACGAATTGTGGATGGAAGTGGATGAACTGACAGCTGTCTATGATGTTTAATCTATGGATAATATGACTATGCGCATTACCAACAAAATCACATAAAACCTCGGGGGTGAAATTTAGGAAATGTGTTTTGTGGCTCTTGCATTCAATAGGAAATAAATGCAATAATTGCATTCTGGTGCAAATGTAGGAACATTTGTGAACAAGTTGTCTCAGGTCAGAGTTTTGTTTACTTTTGACGTTTGAAAAAGGTATAGCTAATTTCCACTGTAACTACAATCGCTGCAACTTTTTTCCCCTTCTTCGTGGAAATATGCCTGAGGTGGGTATATTTAAACCAATTTATGTATTTTCTTTCCTTAACTGACCTGACATGTAAAATTTCTTTCTTTCGTCCTTGGTTAAAGCTTTGTCCGCCGCCTGCCTCATTATGGCGTGAAGTCTCTCATAAGCTGCCCACCATTTTGCTCTTGCCTTGCCTCTCAGCTCAGGATCACGCAGTTCGTTGTAGTGAGGAAGGCGTGACGAGATAGGTTGTAGCACGTACACAGGCGGCACACTGTTGTCGTCACGCCAGTACCAGTGATTCAAAAGATCACGGCCTTCGTTATTTTCAACCGCTTTCAGAAGGCGTTCAAATTCGCTGACTGCAACACGAGGCTGAAGAGGCCGATAACCGTACTTTTGTCCCATAAAAGTCTGAAAACAAATTGGTCTTCATGAGTCATGTAAGATTCCTCTAACCTTTCACTCTGTGTAAACTGTGTATTAAATCCTGAGTTTGGTGTACAGGTGGTTCTGGCATTTTGATCTGTGTATAAAATCCTAAGTGTGACCATTCAAATAAAAGCCATCGAGTAGTGCTTTACTGTGTAACTGTAACAAGGTGGAGTGGATGAACACCTAAGTTTGATATTGAACTAATGAATAGCACTTATACTATACGTATAAGTATACGTATAAGTATACGTATAAGTATACGTATAAGTACGTATGTGTGGATAAAATACTTACGGTCAAAATACTCAGCGTGTTCCGCTTATCATTTGGGAATGACTTTCATTAATCGGGAACGGATTGCATTATTGAAATCAAAATTCAGGTTCACAACAACAACAACAACAACAACAAGTTTAATTTCAAGTAGAATTATAAGTTCACAAAGCTTTTGCCTGCAATTAGCAAGGGCTATTCGAGACGGGCACAGTAGGAAAAGAAAATTTTATAATAAATATATGTATATGTATCAGGTTTTTGGAATCTTCCAACGGTGGCCTCATTCAAAATAACGAATGCTGATTGGTTATTACTGTTCGCCCAACAAAAATTCATCACTAAGTATTTTTTTGACGTAAAGAAGCTCTACATTTATAAAACTCTAAAGAAAAGTTCAGCTTAAAATGCTAGTGTGCTGGCTCTGAAGGAGAAATTTTCACGGAAAGTGAAGAAAATTTCCTATTAAGTCCAAGCGACTGAATTCACTGAAACCAACAGCGGCCAACGGTCGCCTGTGAACGTTTGACTGACGTCAGTAAATAAACCAATCAACATTCGTTATTTCGAATGATTAGCTACCATTGGAAAATTCCAATCATCAATTTGAAACCTGAATTTAAATTTCAATAATGCAATCCGTTCCCGATTAATGAAAGTCATTCCCAAATGATAAGCGGAATGCGCTGAGTATTTTGATTGTAATTGTGACCAGGAGCGGGAGTGAATAGGGGGCGCGTGAAAAAGGGGGTAGTGAATATGTTTCAGATTGAAAATATTTTTGGCCCATCTTTTTCCAGATAACGACGTTGGGGAAGGGGCGGCCCCTTCTCTATATCCACCACTGATCATTCATATCATATTTTAACATACAACAAAGTTAGGTCCCGTAGACAGCTTCTGGCAGGTTGTTAGTTCCTTCATACACAGCTCGGTCATCATATGATCATCTGTAGCCTCCTCTCGGATTTCCCACCGCATGTCCACAACCTGGAAATCATATCCTCGCTCCTGACAGAACGACTTCAATTTCGGGTAAACTTGTTCCATCAGGGTGTTCCTTTCAACTGACGTATCTGAAGATACAAGTCATTTTCTTGGTTAGTGAACAACCTCGTCTCCAGGACCTTCTCAGCATTTAAAATGGCGGACAGAGACTGAAGCCCCGGTTTTTCAAAAGATTGATAGCGCTATCCACCGGATAAATCACTATCCTTAATGCTTATCCACTGGATAGTGATTTATCTGGGCTGGGTTGTTCAAAATGTGGATAGCGCTATCCACAGGATAAATCACTATCCAGAGGATAAGTATTAACAAAATAAATTGTGTTATCCGCTGGATAGTAATTTATCCGGTGGATAGCGTTATCCACCATTTGAACAAACGGGCCCTGGTGGAAAGCGCTATCCACCTTTTGAACAACCGGGGCCTGGACAAGGCTACCAAAACCGCACTTCAAAATTCCTGGAGTATTTTTTAAATCAATCAATCGTTTATTTGTCTTTTTTTGTCTTTTTTTTTCAAAACTAATCACAAGAGTTACATGGTAGATCAGTTAAGCTAAGGCAGGGGCTCTCAGCAAACCTTTTAGGATTTTTCGAGGAGAACCCCTGTAAAACATGAACAAATGTACTCGTTTTGTTTGAACGGTTTCAAATTTCCAGAAAAGAAACACAGCTGCCAATCGCTGAAAAGAGCCCCCGAAAACGCCATTTCCTCGTGTGTCACGTGACAAAATACTGCAGGACGTTTAGAGCTGGTAGTTTGGCAGCATTGTCCAGGGGTTTCTCCTGGGAACGAGATTGGGTTAATGAAATCTTTATAAGCCCTCAAATGTGCGAGACACAACAGGATTATGTAGTAGCCAGTGGTTTACTGAGGTTTGTATGCAAAGGAGGGAGAAAAGGGTGAGAAAGAAGGTTGAGACGTGTGTGGAAACTATGACAGATCTACATGTAGAAGCTTGGAAGGAAAGCAAAAAGTGTGAGGAAATTGGTAGAAGGGAGCGAACAGTTTGTAAGATTATAAGTATGAAAGGTGCGCCACTGAGAAGTTTGTAAGATGGGCGAGAAGATGGCAAGAAGTGCAACAATGGATGTTGTGAGAAGTTCGCAAAACCTGCAACTGAAAATGAAGGGAAAGATTGAAATAATAGTGGGAAGCGTGTGCGAATAACTGCGAAACGTTTAAATGAAAAATGTTTAAATGAAAGCTAGAAGCGTGAAAAAGGCTACTGAGAAGCAAGTGCGCCAGAAGTTTTGAAGAAACTGAAAATGATTGAGCACATAGCGTACAAGAAGTACAATCAGTGTTTGTAACGTGGCGAAAAGATTGAAAGAGAAGGTCGTTGCTTACGAGAAAAAGTGCGCGAAAAAATTCTGCAAGAAGAGCAAATAAGTGGCTCAAAAGCGCGAGACGAACCTGTAAATGTGGAGCTAGTAAATATTCTTACAACTTTCACATTTTCCGGAATATCATCATTAATATCACCGACTAACAACTTTCTTGCCGGTAAACTGTACACCACAGGGTCGTTCTTAGGGGCTCCACTTGCTGTTTGCCAATCAACGGGCACTAAGTTTTCCTTGTGTTCTGGGCCCTCCGCGTTATCTGAGTCCCTTGAGAGCCCATTATCATCTGCCTCACTTGCTACTGAAGTCTCGCTGTCGCTTCCATCAAGTTCTTCTTCGTCCTCTACGATTTCACCATCTGTGTTGTTTGGTAATGGTGCATTCTATGACAGAGGACAATGTACATAATCAAAAGTGATTTTTTTTATCTCCATCTCCAAACTTACATGCACGACACAGCATAAAAATCTGGCAGTTGGATTATAGGTTTGTTCAGTGTACTTCATTATTTTGTACTTTTTTAGCTTTATAATAATAATAGAGGGCACAATTACTGAATGCTGATTGGCTGACGAAGCATTTTTTCTTAATTGAGGGCAAAATTACTTGCTCCTGATTGGTCGAGCATCAAAATTATTTTTCACTCGTGATTGGTTGAGCGCGTCGTTCCCGTTGCATTCAGTTGCCGTGGCGGGATTTTGAAGAAAATTTACAAACAGAGCGCTTGCATATTTCGCCGGAGATTTTGTTATAAAAAAAGGAATGAAATCGGATGATACGTCAGAAAGGAATTCTATAGATGAATTACAGCATTTTACGGCAAACAGGAAGCGATTATTTGCGTTAAAACTTAAGACTAACTAGGCGCCTTCAGGCCAGTCTGCGACGTTGAAGACCTCTTCATGGCCACAAAAGCCGGTTAAGTTCCATCACTTCACTGATTACATGCGGATTTCTGCGGACCTAAAGAAAAGAACTTTGACAGATTTTGCTGAAAGAGACAATTAAAATTTAACAGGAGAAAGAATAAGGCTGAAATAAAGAAGCGAAAGAAAGCAATTAAATCGCCAAACGTACAAGTTACTTGAACTCGCCATTTGTTGTTGTCGGGCAGTTGATCAAAGCGACAAAAACTTCACAACACAGGTACGCTTAAATAAAATTAGCTTTGTTTCTCTCGTAAAGTGTCTTTTATCGATAAATTAGGCTTTGTTTTCTAGACTCATAACAGCCAAATGTATCTTTGACATTAGCAATTTAATTGACAACAGTGAGTTTGAAAGTTTTTCTTGTCAGTTTGCGAGAAAGTATTTTCATTTCGGGTCGGTTTCAAGTCTGAGTGACTATTGAAAAGTCTGAAAGGTTTCCCTATAATTTTGCCCTCTAAATTATAAACAAGTAATCGCATGTTCCCTCGTAAAATTAAGGATTAACACACTTGTGTTTTCAGAAGCTGTAGAAATTGCCGTCGCTTCGCGACTCGGGCAATTTCTACAGCTTCTGAAAAGCACGCGTGATATTAATCTTTAATTTTACTCGGGCCCATGCGATTACATATACTTATAATATGGAGGGCAAAATTACTGAATGCTGATTGCCTGACGAAGAGAGCATTTTTCTTAATTGAAGGCAAAATTACTCGCTCCTGATTGGTCGAGCATTAAAAATCTTCACTCGTGATTGGTTGAGCGCGTCGTTCTCGTTGTATTCAGTTGGCTTGGCGGGATTTTGAAGAAAATTTACAAACAGAGCGTTCGCATGTTTTGCCGGAGATTTTGTTATAAAAAAAGAAATGAAATCGGATGATACGTAGGAAAGAAGTTCTATAGATGAATTACAGTATTTACGGCAAACAGGAAGCAATTATTTGTGTTAAAACTTGGACTAACTAGGCGCCTACAGGCCAGTTTGTAAGATTGTATTAAACTGAAATGAGACGAGTTATAATAATTTAATAACTATTAAGTATAAAGTTTATTATTACTTCATATTTCTTAGTTTCATTTTGGTCCAGATGTCGAATAAATGACTAAATAAAAATGATTCAGAAAGCAGGGCATAGAACTGTAAGTGTAGATCCAGAAAATACCCATACTCAGTCAATTTTTCTCCGTCTGACTGACTCATTGACTCCCATTCAAAGGCTTACAGTCAAACCGGATGTTCTTTTGCGGGCAACTTTGCAAACTTCCGCCGCACCATTGGTATTTTGATTGACATTTTGCTTCGAGCAAGTGCAAATGCAAGTTGCAACTTTCGCGAGCAAGTTCCTAACTTGCGGTCAGTTGCCGGATTTCTGAATTGAAAGTACTTGCTTTGGTTACCTCGCATGACCTTGCAGTATTCCACAAACTCTAAGATGTCAGGAGTAGAAACTGTTCGTTTCTTCCAGCCAGGTTTATCGGGAAAATACGTCTCGTGTTGTCAAAATCTGTTTACAATATTGGATACAGTTTGCCTTGATAATCCAACAATGCGTGCGATTTGTTCTTGTTTTACACCAGACGTTCTCTATCTTTTCTCAACCGAGGTGGTATTATTGCGATGTACGTGAGCCATAATTGAAGAAGGAAGTGTTTTCACAAAATTCGCAATTCTTGGCTTTCTCTTACGTCATATCAAAATTCAGAAGCATTAAAAAATAGATTTCGAATCCAAAATGTTTATGAAATTGTAAAGAGTTCAAAAATACACAACTTGGCCAAATTTTGAAGCGCAAAAGCATTTCGTTCAAGAGTTATAGGCGAACGAGTATTAGATATTTTTTGTGCCCCATCTCTGGGGCACAAAAATTCAAAGTCTTAATTACACCAAAAATCACATCCAAAAATATTGTATTTGCTATAAGCTCAATTAACTCGGCTTATAAGCACTTATAATGCAAACAATAACTTTCAGCTGATTCAATTTTGTTTATTTTCGCGGCTTATCTGAAATAGCGTGACGCATTGCGTGACACATTTAAAACCTTTGTAAATCGGAAGCAAAACATCGTTAAAACCTGAATCTTTTTGTGAAAGATTATAACACTTTTATCCACATACCATGTTAGAAACAGCTTTGTAGGATGTATAGTTTAGATTTTTTAATTTTTATGACGTCATGTGAAAGCCAAGAATTTGCAACTGACAACAAGTTTGAAATAGCTAGGAACTGCTCGAAGCAAACTGTCAATCAAAATACCAATGTTGCGGCGGAAGTTTGCAATAGAACATCCGCTTTGACTGTAAAAGTTCAGCCCTTATCTTAGGAACATCTCATGAGAGACACACTGCTCTGTGCTTTTTTCACCCACATTATCTACACCAAAGAACTCGAAATGCATGACGCGCGCATTCACATTCATAGTTCAGTGTGATACGCAGAGCTCGCTCGAGATATTGAGAGTTCGCCGGAGTTTATACCCGCCAAGGGTTAAACTCTATAATTGAGGCAGCGAAAACCCTTTTTGGTTCGAGTTAGAGAGAAATTTGAGTTATGGGGGTTTGAGTGATCGAGATCCAACTATTGATGAACAAACGATATTACTATTAGTTTCAAACGGATCAATCGAAACAATCTGTTGAAAAACTTACATTAATCTCCTTTACAAATTAAAAAAAAAACATAGAAAAGTCAAATCTATCTATTATTCAAATTGAATGCAACAAACAAGAAGATATAGTTTTAGACCAAGAATAGCAATGATTGCTATTTATTTAATCTTATGCTGATTATTTATGTAATCCTAAGCTTACCTCAATTTGCGTATCGACCTCGCGTATCGATTGTCTTGTTTACTTTCCTATAAACTTAGTCCGTTTAAAGACTTCCGTTCATCTCCAAAAGCTGAGGTAGTGAATACATCTTCCATTAATGGCGGATCAGAAAAGTCCATTGCTACTCTTACTAGTTTACAAATAAAATGAATCCAGTTTGTTGACAAGCAGCAGCCTGTGAACTGTTGATTGCCATGGCTGCGTTGGGCAATCTTGCATGACCGCGTGACGAGATTACGTGAAACACAGGTGAGGAGCCTGTGTACGTGACAATATATTGATTTGCAACAGTGTGCTGGAACGGTGATGGCGCGTTCTAGTTTTGCGAAATCTCAGTGGCGTTCCTTCTGCTCGAACGTCGTTGCCGACTGGTCCGGGGTTTTGACCAGCTGGGACGCCAACACGGAGAAAGTTAGACGCTCATTCAATTGTTTGCGATCGTTCAAAGCCCTAAACGAAGAGCAAACCATCATCAAACATCAGAATATATCGGATACCGAATCGCTTCACCCCATTTACGGAGGTCCATTTGAGATTCGTTCGGAAGACACTGATGAATCTGGAATTTACCATCCAGCAAAACCACAGGTCAGAGCCGTGTTGCACGAGAATGGAGGCGGGGTGTGGGCACCTAGAGCACTCGCTGACAAAGAAACGCTGCCAATTGAGTTATTTCTTTGTCGAGGCGAGTTTCGCTGTAGCGTGATCCTTAAGTATGATGAATCAAAACAACTTGATATGTTCGGGACGATTCGAGAGAAACATACGAAAGCCACAACCGAAATGTGGTCTACAAGTACAGATCTGCAAGAAAGTTTCCTTCATTCTGATGTCAACGAAGATTTTATTGGAGAGGAGAAGACGTTTGACAGGAATCTTCAGCTCAGCGTCAAATCAGAGTGCAAGTGGGACAAAGCCGTTTGGCTAGGAAATAAAGGAACGGATGACTCTGAAAATTTGCTATGGAAATTTCTTCCTGATGGAATCAGCCTGTTTTGCCCAGGTAAACTGTGTTCCAACTCATTCAGTATGCGTACATGTGTTTTGTTTCCAAATGGCGATAAAAAAGAACTACAAGAATTGACGGTGACTTACGTCGATGGCCACTTGAACTCCATTAAACAAGGACTGTATCACTAAAATTCTCAAGCTGGACACGCGCGCGCTCTCGTAGCTTGCGAGGAAAACGAGAAATTTAGACGCGCGCGAAGGGAGGGGAATGTTTTCGACAGTGATCCTCACGTTTCGCGCAAGTTATAGACTGTATTGTCTTTTAACCATTATAGCAGCCTTTGGTCGGATGTATACAAAACATGGACCGCAGTCCATGGACTACCTTGTGGACTGGGTCCATGGACCACCTGATGGACCACCCCTAATTTTCGTCAATTGTAAGTTTTCGTTTCCGAATTTTTCTGTCAGTATAAAGGATGGACTGCAGACTGGGGACAGGGTATAAAACACAGTCCTAAGTTTAAATAAATACATGTATGTCATTCAACATCAATATTTAAAGTGCACCTAAACCCAATTTTTTTTTTGCTTAATTAACTCTATGTACGTTGAAAAGTCGAATAGTGAAGTATTTCTTGTTTTTAATGTCGCGTTGGTGAGTTATAGAGATTTTAATTTACAAAATGCTAATAAGATGATGTCAATTCAAGATTCATTTATTATACATCTACTTGTTTTTACCTCCAAGTAATATTTTTTTACGAATCAACTATCCGTGGTTTATATTTAGTATTTCTCAAATTGATTTTCCTTAAGCTGTATCAACTGTGTATTGTAAATTGACGTAGAAATAATTGCAAAATCTTGAATTGACATCATCAAATTAGCATTTTGAAAATTCAAAACTCTATACATTTGTAACTCACTAACGCACCATTAAAAACTAGAAATATTTAACTATTCAACTTTTCAACGTACATAGAGTTGATTAAGTGAAAAAATAATTTTGGGATTAGGTGCACTTCAACATCTTACTATCCACTTAATTGCAATTTAGGCTTTTGCCGACATTGCATTTTATACACATTCTGATTCCTGGCCGGAACTGTTGGGGCAGGAGCCTGTGAAGTTTTACAAACTGCAGTGCCCTCCACACTGATTTCGCTCGATGCAGGTAGAACAAGAAGGACTAGTGAAGTCCCAAGCAGCTATTAATTATTGTGGTATGCTGATAATTCATGTGCTTTTCATTTGGATTCACTTTGCATGCGCAGTCAAAAAATACTGATAAAACAAAGCCTAGTGCAGTATAAACAAACGCATGCGCAAGCCACCATACTGATTGTTTTGTTATTGTCTCTTTTTATAGGTGCTTTGTGGATTCTCGCAAAGAGCTCGAGTGTTTCTATTTGGAGTTCTTGGTGAGGCAAGGGGGGTGCTCAAAATAAAAACACTGCTCTTTCGCAAGTTTCTACAAAGCACCTAGAAACAATAACAATTGAAACCAACCTTATCTTGTTCTGGCACTAGGAAGACACAAGGCTTTGTTTTATCAACATTTCTTGATAGCACATGCACAGCTTATCCAAAAGAAAATAACATGGGATTGTCTGCAGCCCAGTCCTTCTTGTTCTACTTTCTTTGAGCGAAATCTGTGAGGGTCAGAGCACTAAAACTTGATATGCTCCTGCCCCCACAGTACCGGCCAGCAAACAAAATGTGTATAAAATGCAATGTTGGCAAAAGCACAAAATTGCAATTACATTGATAAGAAGTTAAATATTGCTGTTCAGTGCCATATTTTTTTAAACTTAAGACTGTGCTTTTAAATACCCTGTCCCCAGTCTGCAGTCCATTCTTTACAGTGACAGAAAAATTTGAAAACAAAAAATTAAAGTTGACGAAAATTAGGGGTGGTCGGCCATCAGGTGGTCCATGGACCGGGTCCACAGGGGTGGTCCATGGACCAGGTCCATGTTTTATATACATCTGCCTTTGGTATGCTAAATCCGATAGTATCAAGGGCTGTTACTTTTTCTGAATTCTAGTGGTTGGGAGAATTTGCAATGCTACATTCTGGTAGCCATGTTCCCTTTCATTTTAAGTTAACTCATGGAAATATTGTTGCATCAATTAATTGATTTGAATTTAATTTAGTGTAGCAATTTTTGTGGCATGTTCATAAAAATAAGAGGTGATTATTTGGTATATTTGCAGCAAATTAAATAGGCGACTATGGGCCTGAAACCACCCCTCCAAGGTATCATTAAGGGGTGGCATTTTTTGGTTATTTCGTTACCACACTGGGAAAGTAAACAGATGACTTGCACCAAATTATTTCAACATCAAAATTGTAAGGAAATATTTAGTCACATTATGAAGTCACAGTTGATGACATCATACTACACCCTTAATTAATAGTATAAATTTTCCAACTTTTTATATTGTTTTCAAAAGAGGACAATTTTAACCAGAGTAGGTAAAAACTGAAAACCATTTGTCAATATCACAAATATTAGGTGAGATATGACCCAGGTGTTAAACGGCCATGAATATTAAAGAAGTGCTGTATGTCTTAATTAGGCCTAGCTACAAATATACGGATATTTTTTTTTAGATATTTAGAAGCTCCTGGGATATTTAGAAAATTCCGAGATATTTAGAAAAAAAAAAATTAAAGGTGGGATTTTGCTATTGGTTTTATTACTTTTATGAGTTCACGCATGTTTTTTTTTCTTTGATACTTGAAATGGAATCTACTTTGAGGCTCAATTAAGTGTCAGCAGTGGTCCTGTTCAGCGGGTTTTCTCACGAATATTATATCCCATGAGTCTTGGTAAGTACACCCACTTGTTTTTCTGTTGGTCACTTTGTACAGACTGTGAAGCATTCCCGTCTTGCCAATAAATGATGAAGAAAAATGTTAAGAACATATTGGGAATATTTAGAATTTTTTCAAGATATTTGGGGGGGGGGGGGGGGGGGGGAGGAGGGGGGGGGAGCGAGATATCTAGGGAAAATATCGGGAATTTCCGGAAAGATATTTAGGTGATTTTACGTGATATTTGCAGCTAGGCCTAGTCTTAATAAGTGAAAAGAACAACAAAGCCTGCCACAGAGACGAGTAAAGAGAGGCAGAAATCAGTTCTGAAGAAAGCCCAAAGGCGAAAAGAAATATTTTATGTTACACTCTAGTGGCAAAGGTACGTAAAATAAATGATAAAAATGAACTACCAGTATGACTAGGAGACCCATTTTAAATAATAACATTGACACAACAACGCTATCAGAATATTTTATTTACATGTATTCAAAGAAGCACTCTTTGCTAGAAGTCGAAATACAAATCTTGGGAAAGGACACTTGAAGCCAAATAAAATAACATGCATACAAAGAATATTCCTAGATATTTCTTACCACTGTACGATAAAATGAGAACATTTGGTTGGAGATGAAGAGTGTTGTTATCTTATGTGGGACATAAGCGTTTTAGCTGACCTGCGCATGCGTATTGTATTGCGAAAACAGCCTTGCTTGCGGCTAGGAGCATTGAAAGGCAGCTGAACAATTTGCAGGCTACCTGTATCAAATTTGCTGTTTACTGTATGAGTGGTACTGCTAAAGGGGGATTTCCATGATGGCATCATTTTACTTACAACTACCAGAATTCATTTCGTTTTTCCTTATTTAAATTTTGTAATCCCAGTGGAGCTTAAATAACAATAAGCCCTAATTAATTGACACAAGAAAACAAAAAACTGAAGGATTCTGGTATTTGAAGTAAATGACACCATGAAGATGGCCTATTATTTATTTAGTGTCTGAATTTTAAACCGAATCTTCCTTGTGAAGGCAAGCGGCGCACGAACCTATCAGTTCGCATGTGCACTGACTTTTTCTGGTAAGCCGGAGAGAAGGACAACAGGGAGCATTCTTGTTCCCAGTTTGTTTTGGTCAGCGGGGCGGTTGATGACATGCATAAGCTGCGGATCCCTTGGGGCGAGAATAATAGTTAAAAGCCTTTTATGCAGCAGACACAATAGAAGTTTTTCTAGCTTGAGGGCCAAGCTGTTGAGATTATTAAAGTTACCCATTTTCCACTACTGTCTGCAGATCTTGTACAGGAACATCTGGGAATTGATGCAGCAAACGAAGAAGCTCTAGCCTTAGGTGAGTGAACAAGAGAGTTTGGGTCTGAAAGTCTGATCAGTATCCCTTGTGGACTGTTCCAGGCGTTACGATTATGGCGCCGGGGAGCATTCTTCACTCTACACTATCTGAGCGCCTGGAACAGGCTTTAATATCCCTGCTCTTGCATGGTAACATTTCAGTGAAGTCACTTGTCAATGAATGAAGTACAGTCAACTCTCTCTTAACGGACACCTTTATAAGACGGACATCTGGTGTTGGTCCCTGCCGTTTTTCAGTGATTTTATTGTAACTAAACTCTCTATAAGACGGACACATTGAAACCGTCAACGGACACTTGAGAAGTGCTTTTGTTTAGTGAAAAAAAACTTCAAAACGGAAATGTTAGTGCTGAATATGAACAAACGAGTCCACTTTTCTAATGTTATTTTTGTTCCAGTTTGTTGGTTTTGCTTAAGCAAACGACTTTAAACAGACTTAAAACAAACATGTATTCATTGTGCATAGGTTAAGCTTTATTATCTCAGAATTACTGGTTTCACGTCCCGGCGATGTCCGTCTTATACCCCGTTCACACCAACGCTTAAACATGTTTAAATGTTGTTTAGTTGAAAACAGGTTTAGAAAAATACCCCCAAACGTGCTGTAATATTTGGAGTGAAATCTTTACTAAAAGCAACTTTATTGACTTTTGTTACCATTCCAAGTAGTATGAGTCATATACATTTAAAAACTTTCAAAATACAGGCTTAAAACGTAGTTAAACTAAACAACATGCTAAGGGACTGTGCAATAATTACCTGGAGGGGGGGGGGGGGGGGGGGGGACGCAGTAAAACGAGAGGGGGAGCACAATGTAAACTCACAGCCTTAGGGAGGGGGGGAGGGGTAAATATGGGCATGGATGTATAAAAAAATTAGTTGACGTAACTATCTTTTAATTTTTCTCAAAATCATGAGCTTTTCTCCGTTGAAAAATGACCAAAACTCTGGCGCCGACAATTCTGCAGTTCACAGTTTTTAAACGCTTAGAACTTTTTGGTAAACTTGCAAAACGTTTGGTAAATTAACAGTGTATTGGCAATATATTAATAACGTAATAGTTACCCCAGGAGGGAAGGGAGCATGTTCGCTACATTATACAGCAACATCAACAACAACTTTATTTTGTACTCCACATTGATTTACATTATATAAAAACTACTTTTAAATATAGAGAGAGTACAGGCTGCCCATAATAACCATTGAGGGCTAAAAAATAGGGCAGCCCTACTTAGGTTATTAATAAATGATTTTATTAATGGTCAGGTACACACGCGACACACAGCTACTCAAAACAAAAAAAGAAAGAAAGAAAGGCAGCAAAGTAAAACTAAGTGGGCCAGTATTAAACAACGGAAAGCCAGAAAAAATATATTGTTGATAAATTTGCAATTAATATTTGTCAATAAGAAGTGACTTTAGCTTATTTTTAAAACGTTTAAGAGGAAGGAGCTTGATGTCATCACTTAATATATCCGATTCCAAACTTTAACACCCTGGAATCTCATTTTTAAGAATTCCATAATTTGTTCTGGCTTTTGGGATAAGTCATCCTACAGGACAACCTAGTGTTATAACTACATATGTTCCTAACAGGATTAAAAAAAGTATCAAATACAGAGGGTAAAAGTTGGTTATGAACACGGCAAGTTGAAGGGTAATGATATCAGACAGCTTAATAACATTCAAGTCTTTAAATAAAGGACTTGAGTGTTCTGTGAGATTATTCTTATAACTTTTCTTTTGCAAATTAAATAAAGGTTTCAAAGTTGACTGATATGCATTACCCAAGCAATCACGCAGTAGTTGAAGAATGCTCTACTAAGGTATCATACAAGCCAAGTAACGTTTTTGTGTTCAGGAAATAGCAAAGCTTAGAGAGAATACCTATGCTTCTTTTGATTTTTTTGGGAATATAGTTAATGTGGCTCTTCCAACTAATATTTGAATCTATATAAACTCCAAGATACAAAACGATGACTGAACAGAAAGGAATAAGTCATCTCCATGTCGGAGATCTTCTTATCGCGTTTAAAATATATCATAAAACTTTCTTACGCATGCGAATGAGTATAGGCTGCTTGGAGCCTCTTGTTGTTAAATAATAGCTGCAAGTTTTCACAAAGTTTTACCAGCCATCGCTTAAGAGCCGAAAAACGGTTATTGGATTCAAACAATAACAAAAAATTCGAAGAGAAAAAAGAGATAGTCTGTCTTGTTTTTGTCATATAGACAAACAAAACAGCGTGTATTGACTTACCGGTAGTAAAAAGACTCGGTAATTTTTTGTCTTGCCCAAAGTGATGAGTTTGGAAATTAAATTAGCTACACTTACTACCTTGATAATGAAGCAAAGCAAAACATTCCCAGAGCATGCCTAAAGCAGGTCACGTCGAGCCAGTCCGTGAGTGGAAGACGTACGAAAACACCCGGCATTGTACTCTGCTGAGCTTAGTCTGTTATTAAATTAAAATGCTGTTTTCCAAGAACTTTATGGCAAAGACGTATTGCATACTTATTAGAAAAGGATCATTCTATTTTTGAGGGGAGGGTTGGGAAAATACCAAATTTAAAGCCAATTTTTCTTAACAAGTTTTAGATTTTATCCATTCTTTTTTTAATATTATTTCCAAACCTGTGTATGGCAGCAAACATAAATCGACTCGGCCGTGCAAACTTCTAGTTAGCACTTGTCTATCCTAAAACACGGTCGGAGAGCTATGCAAGCCGTTTCCTAGAGATTCTTACAATTGTTACTTTCCCAAACTAAGTAAGCGTGGAATTTCTTGAACATTTCCTTGCCAAACCTTGGACCATTCGCTGAAACCAAAGTTTATATATTTATTTTTTTTCCACCAGAGTCAACTTTAAGTTTTGTAAAATGGTTCTGGAAGCAAAAACAAACTGAATGTTTTAATAACATGAAGTGTTGAGAAATTGCTCTATAACCTAGGCTACGAGTAGTCCCTCCTTTTTCCTCAGGGATAGTAGAGCGAGCGAAATGTGAGTGTGCGTGAAAATCACGAACCATAATTGGTGCTTAATAAAAAAATCGTACTAAGATGATACATCCATGAAAACAAGAGGTCATTTTTTTCTTGGATACATTTAACGTGATTTAAAGTGGCTCCAAGCAAATTTTTTGGGGGTCACACTTCCCTTTTTGAATGCGTTTATACATAATCTTACTTTAGCTCAATGAATCTTAATTTGATACCAGATGCTAGGCTTGGATGAAAGTTTTGAGCGATGCTCTTTATATGCTAATCAGCGTTTCCATAGCAACGGTAAACAAACATGGCGAAAAACAGTTTTTCCTAATTATCTTTCGATTTTGGGGGTGCCCGCGACAAGCGAATAAATGCGCTATAATCTACACAGTCTAGCACGCTAAATGGGAAAATTTCAAACAAATTAAACTGTTCGATTTTGAATAAATCGCTAAAACATTTCTAACATGTGTTTTTTGATGATTGAAATATAAGCGGTCAAAACATTCCACAGGTCTCACAAATTATCATTAAATTACCACAGAAAGTTTCGTCAGACTTAAATTAATACTCCCTGCAAATAGCTCTGACTAACTCCTCCGCAATAAAGAGATTGAGCTTTTCATTCAAATGCAGTTTTGCTTGACGTTTTCACTCTTTTTAAACTGCATTTAAATGGTGGCTCCCCTTTTCACACTTATTTGTTTTCGTTTTCACCTTGCTCGCTCTTGGCGTCCCCACAGCCGTTCGATCTCTTGTTGAGAAATGCTCAAGAATCTGTTAGATCTACACCCATTTGGTGCAATTGGAAAGGGGAGCCCTCTGACTGGGCCGGTCCACTCCCGTTCATCCAGATGGTGGCTTCCGGGAAGGTTCACGCTTCACCAGACATTCTGCGGTTTCGTGACCCCTCGTTTTTCATTCCGGGTTTTATCCATCGTAACATTCCAATGTGGTCTACGCTTCTTCATGATTCCCCCAAACGTTCAGCATTTCTTCGGTACTTGGAGATTGCGTGGATGTAAGGGAGTTTTTCGTCGAGTTTAAAGGTTCTTTCCAAGGTCAAGTTTATAGCAGCCCTTCACCTCCCCGTGCCTATTTTCCAAACAGCAGAAGTTGTCAGGCCTCTTCCGAATTTATTTCTAAAGTTACTCTAGAAAGAGTAGCCAATGGATCCTTGTCAGTATGGGGAAAAGTAGGAGAAGTGTCACTACCCTACTTGGTCATGCCAACAACCGTAGAACCATCAAAACCTCGCATGTGCCATGATGAGAGATTCCTAAATCTTTGGATCAAAGATCTCCCTTTCTCCTTGGATCCCATTACTGACCTTCCTCGTTACGTACACAAGGGGAGTTATCAGACCACTTGTGATGACAGCGGGACCTATTTTGGTCTTCAGTGGAATGGTTGGTATGTTGTTTTTAACACCCTCCCCTTTGGATGGAAAGCTAGTGCATACCTGTATCATTCCATCGCTTTGATCCCTACCAGCTGTATTCGTTCTCATGGTATACCGTGTTCCCAATATATCGACGACCGCCATTTTGGACAACTTCAAATTCAACGTAAAGCTCCTCCCTGTTCGTGGTCTGATTTTGAACGCGCTCAAGCAGCCCTTTATATCGCCTGTTACATCCTGATCGATCTTGGCTACTTTATTGGCGTCAAAAAGTCGACCCTCGTCCCTACACAAGCGCCGATCTTTCTGGAATATGTCATAGACTCTATTAAAACCGCGTTTTTGATGCCCCTTGCATTGACAAAAAACTCAAATTTGCTTCCCTCAGAGAGGATCTAATTAGCCACAAGACTGTATCTCTTAAATCCCTGCAGAAGGTTGTTGGCAAGATAAATTCGTTCACTCTGGTCGTCCCTGCCGCCAGGTTATATTCTCGTGTGGCCTGTCACGCTATGTCAAAGGCACATAAGTCTCCAAGAGCTATCCCCGTTTACCTCGACTTGAAGAGAAAGCTCGAACACTGGCGTTTCCTGGATTGTTGGTCCGGTATCTTACCATGGAAAGATGAGAAAAATTTCCAATTAAATGCTTTCTCTGATGCGTCAGGCTCTGGTTGGGGCGGTGTCCTGCGCTTCCCTTACCAACCTCAGCAGGAATTTCATGGTCACTGGGACCTTACCGAGATTGATCTTCCCATCCTTGTTAAGGAAGCTCTGGCCCTTTTGTTCGTTTTGCAAAGAGTGGCTCATCTGATCTCAAACGCTAGGGTTGATTGCTTTATGGATAGTGCTCCCCTGGTTGCTTGCTGGAAAAAGGATGGTTCGCGGAATTCCAACATCAACAACGTTCTTAAAGAAATCTTCCATTTAACGCTATCTGCTAATCTGCACGTCGCTTTACACTTTCTCCCTTCTCGAGAAAATCCAGCTGATTCTCCTTCCCGCATTCCCTCAGACTGGGAATGCATGCTGAGCTCGGCATCTTGGCAGTCCATTCAGCGAGCATTCGGTCCGCACACCATCGATCTTATGGCTACTTCCGATAATGTCCAGAGAGACCTATCTGGTCAGGCGCTTCCCTTCTTCGCACCCTCGTCCTCGCCGCAAGCGCTTGAGGTAAATGTTTTCCCATAAGTTATGGTTCTGTCATATAACGCATATGTGTTTCCTCCCCTTGTGCTGGTTGGCTCACTGATTAGATTTCTCGCCACTCAGGGCTGTCCTTACACGATCGTAGTACCCGACCTTCGTCCCAGAAAGTATTGGTGGCCACTTATCGTTTCTTCTTGCATAGCCTCATTCAAGCTTGGCTCTAAAGGAGATTGTAATATCCTGCTTTTCCCGACTTCCTCCAGTTCCGGCATGAAAACCAGACCGCTTCAATGGGATTTATGGGCTTTCCGTATTTGCCCAGTTTGAACTTTGATTAGTTGAGAACAGAACGTTTTCTTTGACTTACACTCCGAGCCTAGGCCCTCAATATTTCGTATTGTATTGGTTTTCTGTATTGCCTTGGTTATCCAATTTTTTCTGTTAAAGAATTCAAGCCCATTCGTTTTTACATTTTTTCCCTCTCCTTAGTCCTCCGCTAATGTTCCACGCATTTGGAAACCTGTCTCCTTGTGCCCCAATTGCGGTTACGCCAACGACTTTGGTTTTAACTTCTGCCAATATTGTGGTTTTCAAGCCGCTCCGCCTTCGCGTTCGACTAGTATCTCCAGGGTTCCTCTCGATCTGCCCGCCATCGATCGTAGAATCTCCTCTCTTCAATCAGTCAGAGCCGCCAAACCTTATGAAAAGCACAAATGTAGATTGCAGTTGGAACTGGAGTCGTTCCTGTCCTCCTTCCCGAGCCCCAAGACCCCTGCCTCCGCCTCCCCAACGGACGTCATGAGATTTCTCGTCTGGAAGGATTCTAAGGGCAAGACCAAAATTCACACACCTAGTTGCCCTAACTTCGGCTCTCACTCCAAACATAAATGTGCCTGCCCCTCCAGTTTGGCGCTGGTACGGTTGATAACACGATTGGAAAGTTGCCCTCCATATTCAATTCCATTGGGCGATCAGGCGATTGGTCGGGACTATCCCCTGGTAACCCTGCAGCTCATCCGTCTGTAAAAGAATACCTGGCCTCAATTTCCGAGGAACAGGCAAAGGCAAGGGTCTCTCCTCGTCAGGCCGTGCCACTTTTCTTCGACAAATTTATTAAACTGTGTACTTATCTTTGTAACCGAGCATTTTTACCATTCATATCCTCGCTGGAAAGATACATCGTGAGTCGTGATCTAGCTTTCTTCTGTCTAGATTTCTACTCCGGTGGCAGAGCTGCTGATCTTGGTCGGGTTTATACGAAGGAGGTTCTGCTGCTCCCTGATAAGCAAGGTTTATTGTTTCACCACAAGTTTGGTAAAACACTTCGGGGAAAAGACTCTAATGTTTTCGCCATCAAACCGTGTCCCCATGACAGTATGATCTGTCCCGTCGTAAATCTCACCACGTACGTCAAGTTGGCTGACCTTAATGAACATCAATCTTCGAGAAGGCTTTTTGTTCCGCGCTACCGCACCGAAGGACGACGTATCCACCAAACCTTTCGTCGGCTCAACTGTGGCCAACCGTCTGCGCCTCCATCTGTCGGCTGTTAATATTGCTGAGGGCGAGACTATGCACAGCTTTAGGAGTGGCTGCTCTATAACCCTGTCCCTTCTTGGTGCTTCAAACCACCAAGTAGCTAGACATGTTGGTTGGAAAAGCATTCAAACAGCACAATACTACTCTCAGGTTCCGAAAGTCATGGATCTGTCTCTTCCGGCTTCTCTTCTCACTCAAGGATCAGTCAAAGGGACGAATAACGTTTGTCATGCAGAATCGCTGGGGGCTGAGTTCCGTGCCCGTAATAATATCAAGGGATTGTCCCTCGCGTTTCCTTGATGCACTGATAATAAAATCACACCTTTTCTGAGTGGAGCGTCTGAGATTGGGAGGAGTATGTTTTTTTTTTATTTTTCGGGGTATGTTAGCCCATCAGCGGCAATTTGTGCTTGGGTATGAAATTATTTTCGCCCCATATCTTAGTATCCCCGCGTGTGCCATAGAGGTGCAGCATGACAATGAAAATTATTCTATTATTTTCATTGCTATGTTTGCGCCGTAATGGTCTCACGCGCAACATAAATTAGCACATTTCCCCTCCTGAAACCGTTGTAATACCCTTGGGTATTTCGCTTAGTGTTTATACGCCCTCCCGACTTGGGATCGTTCTCATTTTGCGTTCATGCCCCGAGAGGTCTCTTCAGAGCTGTGCTTTTTTGCCCCTCCTTCCTCCCCTCAGCGACGGAAACCTCCACATGCTGCGGAAATTATTTTCGCCCCATATCTTAGTATCCTTGCGTGTGCCATAAAGGCGCAGCATGACAATGAAAATTTTTCTACTACTCTAAGGTAAGTCTACGATTTCAGATTTTAGTAGTAGACCATGTCGGTTTGAAATGTATGAAACCTTTTTCTATGGAGTGCGAGTTTATATCATTACCTGTTTACCTGAAACAGTCAAATTTAAACAAAAGAAAAACAGTCATGACACAATTGATGGAGTTCAAAAACGAACAGATTCCCCTGAGATCTACTTTTAAAAATCCAACGTGAACATAAACAAGCAAGTACATCAGCCTACCCAAAGATCAGTAATGTTGCTCCGAAAACAAGACAAATGAAAAAATAGATAAAGTTCCGAAAAATACTATATCATTCACGGTTTCGAGGTATTTGTTTAACACTGATACTTGCATGCAGTCCTTGGCGTAAGTGTGAATGTGAAGCTAGCAGCATTTTCATTATTGGTTATGTTTATGATCACGAGAACGCCGTTTAAAAAAAATAATTGAAATAACACTTCTCAAACCATGTTTGACCAATAATTCAAATAATCTTTATTCGATAGTACAGTAAGAGGATCCTGCACGCTATGTTTGTTGTGTTCGGAGAGGATATAGCGAGTATAAACTCGTTAGTTGCTTTTGAAAGCCATCGGCCAGTTAAATACGTAGAAACCCAGGATGCAGACAACAACATTTTCGAAATTATGCATTTTTTCTTTTCGATATTATTATGTTCTTCCAACAGACAAACGTGACGCACTAGTGGATTGTTTTAAAAGTGTTGGTCGCAATAAAAAAATATAATTTCTACTTTGGATTAATTTCAAGGGAAGTTCCACTCAGTATACAAACAGCTCCTTTTCTTCGATCTCGGACTGTTTTTTTATACGCAATATATCGGTAACGTTCTGAATTTAGAATCAGTTTCGTTTGCGTATAATCAATCAACGTATTCAACGTTATTCTCGTGCTTTGAAGTTTTATTCAAACAAATAATTGCTACAGAGCCGATGATGTTGAAGTCTATCTAGGAAAAAGGAAAAGTTTAACTTAAAATAGAATAGTATATAACGTAGACAAAAAAAGGTTATTACGTGTTATTAGACACCTGCACCTTTGAAACACTGAATAACCAAAAAGTTTACATTTTTAATGTGAGAACGCCGAAATATTATATGTAAAATGTCCAAAACGTCGCCAAATACACTCTATTACGCCCCCATCTCTATTAAGCCCCCTCTCTAATAAGCGCCCCTCTTGAGCTTCGAGGTTTTTAATTAGCCGCCCTCTCTTTTTAATATTTAATAAGCCCCCTCCTCTCAACAGCCAAATAGGTCAGGTTAGAATCACATTATATTCTTGATCTCAACATTTCCAATTTGATATGGGACGGTTTTAATACTTTCTTATACAAGGGTGGTTGAATAAAGAGAACGTTTTAAGCCTAACGATTTTGGATATAGATCTACTTTCAAACTCATAATTATCAGTTCGTTAAAATATTCTAGACCGCAAATGTTCGTAATGTTTTTCAGCCATGGGTGTGTTATTTCTACATGTCGGTTAACGTCTCACTTGCATTAATTTTAAAACAGTGACACGGCTGACTTCAGTTCACGTTTATACGAAAATTTTACTGGATAATTAAAATCGGGCACTTACAATGAGCACTTCAACCATGGACACAAATTTAATTTAAAGCTATAGCTGTTATAATCAGTTTCAAAAAAAACTACAGCTCGAATGCTTTCATTCAGTAGTCATGTATAGACTTAAAAGGCAATTTGGATATGAAATGTTTATATTATGGAAGGTAAGTTATCGAATAATTGTTGAAATCGAGAAGACGTTTTCGGAAAAACTCCACATGCAATATTCACTTTGAGTCTGTTTAAAAAGATGAAAACTCGAGATAAATGAACTAAAACTGCAAATGCAAATACGTTAAAATGACATACAGATGACGAGCATTAAAACAAACAACGCGTCAAAAGGTTAATGCACGCTGGATTATAATTATTGGCAGAGGAATAAATTGCACTGATGGTCATGGTAACATAGAACCTATCAGAACTGGCATAAATTATTCAAGACTTTTCAACTCAAATGAGCATTGCTGGTGGTCAAGTCCCCTGTTTATTTGGATGTTTTACCTCGCGACAGAAAACGAATAAGAGACAAAAGCTTTCCCTGAAGTAAGTAGAGACTGCGTTTCTCGAATTTCTATGTCTTTCAAACGATCACGATCGATCGATCTTATAAAGAATTGCACCAAGCCCTTGGCCAACATATGCAAACTTGTATGATGACGATAATTCCTACCTAGCTTTTCTTTAACTGGGAAAACTAACAATGTTCGCGTTATGAACATTCTCATTTTTCTTTCGCGCAATCATGGATACAGGTATAAGTTTCTTAAACACTGGAAACTGTGGTGCTAAGGCGGGTGGGTGAGGGATGGAGGAGTGAAACGCGGAAATTTGGGTTTAACAACTGAGTTGAGATAAGGAAGTCGAGGCCTCAACTTGTAAAGAAAAATACTTTTTTGTTTTCAGAGCGCTAGCTCTCTAACCTTCTAATGCCAAAGTTCCAATCAAATACGAAATTAACGCTTGACGTACAGCAGGGGATCTTTGGTCACAAATTTCCATTTAACTGTCCTTTTAATTAGTTAATTAATTCTTCAACGCGGTCATAAAGGAAGCCGTAGTGCTGAATGCCAGTTTCATATTCAAGAAACGTTTGAGCTGTTTTGAAGCTATTAAAAGATAACAATGCTACTCTAAGGTAAGTCTACGATTTCAGATTTTAGTAGTAGACCATGTCGGTTTGAAATGTATTAAACCTTTTTTTGGAGTGCGAGGTTATATCATAACCTGTTTACCTGAAATAGTCAAATTTAAACAAAAGTAAAACAGTCATGACACAATTGATGGATTTCAAAAACGAACAGATTCCCATGAGATCTACTTTTAAAAATCCAACGTGAACATAAACAAGCAAGTGCATCAGCCCACACAAAGATCAGTAATGTTGCTCCGAAAACAAGACAAATGAAAAAAAAAAAACAATCCGAAAAATACTATATAATTCATGGTTTCGAGGTATTTGTTTAACACTGATACTTGCATGCAGTCCTTGGCGTAAGTGTTAATGTGAAGCTAGCAGCCTTTTAATTATTGGTTATGTTTATGATCATGAGAACGCCGTTTCCAAAAAAAATTGAAAAAACACTTGCCGAAGAATCCAAATAATTTTTATCCGATAGTACAGTAAGAGGATCCTGTACGCTATCTTTGTTGTGTTCGGAGAGGATATAGCGAGTATAAACTCGTTAGTCGCTTTTGAAAGCCATCGGCCAGTTAAATACGTGTAAACCCAGGATGCAGACAACAACATTTTCGAAATTATGCATTTTTTTTCTTTTCGATATTATTATGTTCTACCAACAGACAAACGTGACGCACTAGTGGATTGTTTTAAAAGTGTTGGTCGCAATAAAAAAATATAATTTCTACTTTGGATTAATTTCAAGGGAAGTTTCAGTCAGTATACAAACAGCTCCTTTTCTTCGATCTCGGACTGATTTTTAAACGCAATGTATCGGAAACGTTCTGAATTTAGAATCAGTTTCGTTTGCGCATAATCAATCAACATATTCAACGTTATTCTCGTGCTTTGAAGTTTTATTCAAACAAATAATTGCTACAAAGCCGATGATGTTGAAGTCTATCTAGGAAAAAGGGAAAGTTTAACTTAAAATAGAATAGTATATAACGTAGAAAAAACAAGTTATTACGTGTTATTAGACACCTGCACCTTTAAAACACTGAATAACCAAAAATTTTACATTTTTAATGTGAGAACGCTGAAATATTATATATGTAAAATGCTCGAAACGTCGCCAAATACACTCTATTACGCACCCATCTCTATTACGCCACTCTCTAATAAGCGCCGCTCTTGAGCTTCGAGGTTTTTAATTAGCCGCCCTCTCTTTTTAACATTTAATAAGCCCCCTCCTCTCAACAGCCAAATAGGTCAGGTTAGAATCACATTATATTCTTGATCTCAACATTTCCAATTTGATATGGGACAGTTTCAATACTTTCTTATACAAGGGTCGTTGAATAAAGAGAACGTTTTAAGCCTAACGATTTTGGATATAGATCTACTTTCAAACTCATAATTATCAGTTCGTTAAAATATTCTAGACCGCAAATGTCCGTAATGTTTTTCAGCCATGGGTGTGTTATTTCTACATGTCGGTTAACGTCTCACTTGCATTAATTTTAAAACAGTGACACGGCTGACTTCAGTTCACGTTTATACGAAATTTTTACTTGATAACAATTAAAATCGGGCACTTACAATGAGCACTTCAACCATGGACACAAATTTAATTTAAAGCTATAGCTGTTATAATCAGTTTCAAAAGAAACTACAGCTCGAATGCTTTCATTCAGTAGTCATGTATAGACTTAAAAGGCAATTTGGATATAAAATGTTTATATTATGGAAGGTAAGTTATCGAATTATTGTTGAAATCGAGAAGACGTTTTCGGAAAAACTCCACATGCAATATTCACTTTGAGTCTGTTTAAAAGGATGAAAACTCGAGATAAATGAACTAAAACTGCAAATGCAAATGCGTTAAAATGACATACAGATGACGAGCATTAAAATAAACAACGCGTCAAAACATTAATGCACGCCGGATTATAATTATTGGCCGAGGAATAAACTGCACTGATGGTCATGGTAACAGGGAACCTATGAGAACTGGCATAAATGATTCAAGACTTATCAACTCAAATGAGTATTGCTGGTGGTCAAGTCTCCTGTTGATTTAGATGTTTTACCTCTCGACAGAAAACGAACAAGAGAAAAAACGTTCCCTGAAGTAAGTAGAGACTGTGTTTCTCGAATTTCTATGTCTTTCAAACGATCACGATCGATCGATCTTATAAAGAATTGCACCAAGCCCTTTGGCCAAAATATGCAAACTTGTATGATGACGATAATTCCTACCTAGCTTTTCTTTAACTGGAAAAGTAACTTAATGTTCGCGTTATGAACATTCCCATTTTTTTTCGCGCAATCATGGATACAGGGGTAAGTTTCTTAAACATTGGAAACTGTGGTGCTAAGGCGGGTGGGGGAGGGGTGGAGGAGTGAAACGCGGAAATTTGGGTTTAACAACTGAGTTGAGATAAGGAAGTCGAGGTCTCGACTTGTAAAGAAAAATACCTTTTTGTTTTCAGAGCGCTAGCTCGTCAAAGTTCCAATCAAATACGAAATTAACGCTTGACGTACAGCAGGGGAACTTTGGTCACAAATTTCCATTTAACTGTCCTTTTAATTAGTTAATTAATTCTTCAACGCGGTCATAAAGGAAGCCGTAGTGCTGAATGCCAGTTTCATATTCAAGAAACGTTTGAGCTGTTTTGAAGCTATTAAACGATAACAATGCTACTCTAAGGTAAGTCTACGATTTCAGATTTTAGTAGTAGACCATGTCGGTTTGAAATGTATTAAACCTTTTTTTGGAGTGCGAGTTTATATCATAACCTGTTTACCTAAAACAGTCAAATCTAAACAAAAGAAAAACAGTCATGACACAATTGATGGATTTTAAAAACGAACAGATTCCCCTGAGATCTACTTTTAAAAATCCAACGTGAACATAAACAAGCAAGTGCATCAGCCCACACAAAGATCAGTAATGTTGCTCCGAAAACAAGACAAATGAAAAAAAATAGATAAAGTTCCGAAACATACTGTATCATTCATGGTTTCGAGGTATTTGTTTAACACTGATACTTGCATACAGTCCTTGGCGTAAGTGTTAATGTGAAGCTAGCAGCCTTTTAATTATTGGTTATGTTTATGATCATGAGAACGCCGTTTCCAAAAAAAATTGAAAAAACACTTGCCGAAGAATTCAAATAATTTTTATCCGATAGTACAGTAAGAGGATCCTGTGCGCTATCTTTGTTGTGTTCTGAGAGGATATAGCGAGTATAAACTCGTTAGTCGCTTTTGAAAGCCATCGGCCAGATGCAGACAACAACATTTTCGAAATTATGCATTTTTTTCTTTTCGATATTATTATGTTCTACCAACAGACAAACGTGACGCACTAGTGGATTGTTTTAAAAGTGTTGGTCGCAATAAAAAAATATAATTTCTACTTTGGATTAATTTCAAGGGAAGTTTCACTCAGTATACAAACAGCTCCTTTTCTTCGATTTCGGACTGATTTTTATACGCAATGTATCGGAAACGTTCTGAATTTAGAATCAGTTTCGTTTGCGTATAATCAATCAACATATTCAACGTTATTCTCGTGCTTTGAAGTTTTATTCAAACAAATAATTGCTACAAAGCCGATGATGTTGAAGTCTATCTAGGAAAAAGGAAAAGTTTAACTTAAAATAGAATAGTATATAACGTAGACAAAAACAAGTTATTACGTGTTATTAGACACCTGCACCTTTAAAACACTGAATAACCAAAAAGTTTACATTTTTAATGTGAGAACGCTGAAATATTATATATGTAAAATGCTCGAAACGTCGCCAAATACACTCTATTACGCCCCCATCTCTATTACGCCACTCTCTAATAAGTGCCGCTCTTGAGCTTCGAGGTTTTTAATTAGCCGCCCTCTCTTTTTAACATTTAATAAGCCCCCTCCTCTCAACAGCCAAATAGGTCAGGTTAGAATCACATTATATTCTTGATCTCAACATTTCCAATTTGATATGGGACAGTTTCAATACTTTCTTATACAAGGGTCGTTGAATAAAGAGAACGTTTTAAGCCTAACGATTTTGGATATAGATCTACTTTCAAGCTCATAATTATCAGTTCGTTAAAATATTCTAGACCGCAAATGTCCGTAATGTTTTTCAGCCATGGGTGTGTTATTTCTACATGTCGGTTAACGTCTCACTTGCATTAATTTTAAAACAGTGACACGGCTGACTTCAGTTCACGTTTATACGAAATTTTTACTTGATAACAATTAAAATCGGGCACTTACAATGAGCACTTCAACCATGGACACAAATTTCATTTAAAACTATAGCTGTTATAATCAGTTTCAAAAGAAACTACAGCTCGAATGCTTTCATTCAGTAGTCATGCATAGACTTAAAAGGCAATTTGGATATAAAATGTTTATATTATGGAAGGTACGTTATGTAATATTTGTTGAAATCGAGAAGACGTTTTCCGAAAAACTCCACATGCAATATTCACTTTGAGTCTGTTTAAAAGGATGAAAACTCGAGATAAATGAACTAAAACTGCAAATGCAAATGCGTTAAAATGACATACAGATGACGAGCATTAAAATAAACAACGCGTCAAAACATTAATGCACGCCGGATTATAATTATTGGCCGAGGAATAAACTGCACTAATGGTCATGGTAACAGGGAACCTATCAGAACTGGCATAAATTATTCAAGACTTTTCAACTCAAATGAGTATTGCCGGTGGTCAAGTCCCCTGTTTATTTGGATGTTTTACCTCTCGACAGAAAACGAATGAGAGAAAAGACTTTCCCTGAAGTAAGTAGAGACTGCGTATTTCTATGTCTTTCAAACGATCACGATCGATCGATCTTATTAAGAATTGCACCAAGCCCTTTGCCAACATATGCAAACTTGTATGATGACGATAATTCGTACCTAGCTTTTCTTTAAGTGGGAAAGTAACTTAATGTTCGCGTTATGAACATTCTCATTTTTTCTCGCGCAATCATGGATACAGGGGTAAGTTTCTAAAACATTGGAAACTTTGGTGCTAAGGCGGGTGGGGGACGGGTGGGGGAGTCAAACGCGGAAATTTGGGTTTAACAACTGAGTTGAGATAAGGAAGACGAGGTCTCGACTTGTAAAGAAAAATACTTTTTGTTTTCAGAGCGCTAGCTCTCTAACCTTCTAATGTCAAAGTTCCAATCAAATACGAAATTAACGCTTGACGTACAGCAGGGGAACTTTGGTCACAAATTTCCATTTAACTGTCCTTTTAATTAGTTAATTAATTCTTCAACGCGGTCATAAAGGAAGCCGTAGTGCTGAATGCCAGTTTCATATTCAAGAAGCGTTTGAGCTGTTTTGAAGCTATTAAAAGATAACAATGCTACTCTAAGGTAAGTCTACGATTTCAGACTTTAGTAGGAGACCATGTCGGTTTGAAGTGTATTAAACCTTTTTTTTGGAGTGCGAGTTTATATCATAACCTGTTTACCTGAAAAAGTCAAATTTAAACAAAAGAAAAACAGTCATGACACAATTGATGGATTTTAAAATCGAACAGATTCCCCTGAGATCTACTTTTAAAAATCCAACGTAAACATAAACAAGCAAGTGCACCAGCCCACCCAAAGATCAGTAATGTTGCTCCGAAAACAAGACAAATGAAAAAATAGATAAAGTTCCGAAAAATACTATATCATTCATGGTTTCGAGGTGTTTTTTTAAAACTGATACTTGCTTGCAGTCGTTGGCGTAAGTGTTAATGTGAAGCTAGCAGCCTTTTCATTATTGGTTATGTTTATGATCATGAGAACGCCGTTTCCAAAAAAAATTGAAAAAACACTTGCCGAAGAATTCAAAGAATTTTTATCCGATAGCACAGTAAGAGGATCCTGTACGCTATCTTTGTTGTGTTCGGAGAGGATATAGCGAGTATAAACTCGTTAGTCGCTTTTGAAAGCCATCGGCCAGTTAAATACGTGTAAACCGAGGATGCAGACAACAACGTTTTCGAAATTATGCTTTTTTTTCTTTTCGATATTATTATGTTCTACCAACAGACAAACGTGACGCACTAGTGGACTGTTTTAAAAGTGTTGGTCGCAATAAAAAAATATAATTTCTACTTTGGATTAATTTCAAGGGAAGTTTCAGTCAGTATACAAACAGCTCCTTTTCTTCGATCTCGGACTGATTTTTATACGCAATGTATCGGAAACGTTCTGAATTTAGAATCAGTTTCGTTTGCGTATAATGAATCAACATATTCAACGTTATTCTCGTGCTTTGAAGTTTTATTCAAACAAATAATTGCTACAAAGCCGATGATGTTGAAGTCTATCTAGGAAAAAGGAAAAGTTTAACTTAAAATAGAATAGTATATAACGTAGACAAAAACAAGTTATTACGTGTTATTAGACACCTGCACCTTTAAAACACTGAATAACCAAAAAGTTTACATTTTTAATGTGAGAACGGTGAAATATTATATATAAAATGTCCGAAACGTCGCCAAATACACTCTATTACGCCCCCATCTCTATTACGCCCCTCTCTAATGAGCGCCGCTCTTGAGCTTCGAGGTTTTGAATTAGCCGCCCTCTCTTTTTGTATATGTAATCGCATGGGCCCGAGTAAAATTAAGGATTAATATCACACGTGTTTTCAGAAGCTGTAGAAATTGCCCGAGTCGCGATGCGACGAGGGCAATTTCTACAGCTTCTGAAAACACAAGTGATATTAATCCTTAATTTTACGAGGGAATAGCGATTACTTGTTTATAATGTAGAGGGCAAAATTATAGGGAAACTTTTCAGACTTTTTAAGAGTCACTCAGACTTGAAACCACCCGAAGTGTACTCCCTCGCAAACTTACAAGAAAAACTTTTCAACTCACTGTGGTCGTGGTTAAATAAATTTCTATTCGGTCGAAGATATATTTGGCTGTTATGTACATCTAGAGAACATAGCCTGATTTTTTATCGATAAAAGACACTTAACGACAAAAACAAAGCAAGTTTTATTTAAGCGTACCTGTGTTTTGAAGTTTTTGCCGCTTTGATAACAACAACAAATGGCGAGAGTTCAAACTTGCTTGCACGTTTGGCGATTTAATTGCTTTTTTTCACTTCTTTTAGCCTTATTCTTTCTCCTGTTATACGTTATTATTTTCCCTTTCAGCAAAATCTGTCAAAGTTCTTCTCTTTAGGTCTGCAGAAATCCGCATTTTTTCATTGAAGTGATGGAACTTTAAAACCTTTGTCGCCATGAATGAATTTCTTCGAGGTCTTCAACGTCGCAAACTGGCTGCAGGCGCCTAGTTAATCCAAGATTTGACACAAATAATCGCTTTCTGTTTGGCGTAAACTGCTGTAATTCCACTGGTGGAATTCCTTTCTTAGGTATCTTCCGATTTTATTCCTTTTTCATAACAAAATCTCCGGCGAAACATGCGAGCGCTCCGTTTGTAAATTTTCTTCAAAATCCCGCCAAGCCAACTGAATGCAACGAGAACGACGCGCTCAACTCGCGCTCAACCAATCACGAGTGAGAAATTTTGACTCTCGACCAATCAGGAGCGAGTAATTTTGCCCTCAATTAAGAAAAAATGCCCTCTTCGTCAGCCAATCAGCATCCAGTAATTTTGCCCTCTATATTATAAAATATTTAATAAGCTCCCCCTCTCAATAGCCAAATAGGTCAGGTTAGAATCACATTATATTCTTGATCTCAACATTTCCAATTTGATATGGGACAGTTTCAATACTTTCTTATACAAGGGTCGTTGAATAAAGAGAACGTTTTAAGCCTAACGATTTTGGATATAGATCTACTTTCAAACTCATAATTATCAGTTCGTTAAAATATTCTAGACCGCAAATGTCCGTAATGTTTTTCAGCCATGGGTGTGTTATTTCTACATGTCGGTTAACGTCTCACTTGCATTAATTTTAAAACAGTGACACGGCTGACTTCAGTTCACCTTTATACGAAATTTTTACTTGATAACAATTAAAATCGGGCACTTACAATGAGCACTTCAACCATGGACACAAATTTAATTTAAAGCTATAGCTGTTATAATCAATTTCAAAAGAAACTACAGCTCGAATGCTTTCATTCAGTACTCATGCATAGACTTAAAAGGCAATTTGGATATAAAATGTTTATCTTATGGAAGGTAAGTTATGGAATAATTGTTGAAATCGAGAAGACGTTTTCGGAAAAACTCCACATGCAATATTCACTTTGAGTCTGTTTAAAAAGATGAAAACTCGAGATAAATGAACTAAAACTGCAAATGCAAATGCGTTAAAATGACATACAGATGACGAGCATTAAAATAAACAACGCGTCAAAACATTAATGCACGCCGGATTATAATTATTGGCCGAGGAATAAACTGCACTAATGGTCATGGTAACAGGGAACCTATCAGAACTGGCATAAATTATTCAAGACTTTTCAACTCAAATGAGTATTGCCGGTGGTCAAGTCCCCTGTTTATTTGGATGTTTTACCTCTCGACAGAAAACGAATAAGAGAAAAGACTTTCCCTGAAGTAAGTAGAGACTGCGTTTCTCGAATTTCTATGTCTTTCAAACGATCACGATCGATCGATCTTATAAAGAATTGCACCAAGCCCTTGGCCAACATATGCAAACTTGTATTATGACGATAATTCCTACCCAGCTTTTCTTTAACTGGGAAAACTAACTTAATGTTCGCGTTATGAACATTCTCATTTTTTCTCGCGCAATCATGGATACAGGGGGTAAGTTTCTTAAACATTGGAAACTGTGGTGCTAAGGCGTGTGGGGGACGGGTGGGGGAGTGAAACGCGGAAATTTGGGTTTAACAACTGAGTTGAGATAAGGAAGTCGAGGTCTCGACTTGTAAAGAAAAATACCTTTTTGTTTTCAGAGCGCTAGCTCTCTAACCTTCTAATATCAAAGTTCCAATCAAATACGAAATTAACGCTTGACGTACAGCAGGGGAACTTTGGTCACAAATTTCCATTTAACTGTCCTTTTAATTAGTTAATTAATTCTTCAACGCGGTCATAAAGGAAGCCGTAGTGCTGAATGCCAGTTTCATATTCAAGAAACGTTTGAGCTGTTTTGAAGCTACTACAAGATAACAATGCTACTCTAAGGTAAGTCTACGATTTCAGATTTTAGTAGTAGACCATGTCGGTTTGAAATGTATTAAACCTTTTTTTGGAGTGCGAGTTTATATCATAACCTGTTTACCTGAAACAGTCAAATTTAAACAAAAGAAAAACAGTCATGACACAATTGATGGATTTTAAAAACGAACAGATTTCCCTGAGATCTACTTTTAAAAATCCAACGTGAACATAAACAAGCAAGTGCATCAGCCCACACAAAGATCAGTAATGTTGCTTCGAAAACAAGACAAATGAAACAAATAGATAAAGTTCCGAAAAATACTATATCATTCATGGTTTCGAGGTATTTGTTTTAACACTGATACTTGCATGCAGTCCTTGGCGTAAGTGTTAATGTGAAGCTAGCAGCCTTTTCATTATTGGTTATGTTTATGATCATGAGAACGCCGTTTCCATAACACTTGCCGAAGAATTCAAATAATTTTTATCCGATAGTACAGTAAGAAGATCCTGTACGCTATCTTTGTTGTGTTCGGAGAGGATATAGCGAGTATAAACTCGTTAGTCGCTTTTGAAAGCCATCGGCCAGTTAAATACGTGTAAACCCAGGATGCAGACAACAACATTTTCGAAATTATGCATTTTTTTCTTTTCGATATTATTATGTTCTACCAACAGACAAACGTGACGCACTAATGGATTGTTTTAAAAGTGTTGGTCGCAATAAAAAAATATAATTTCTACTTTGGATTAATTTCAAGGGAAGTTTCAGTCAGTATACAAACAGCTCCTTTTCTTCGATCTCGGACTGATTTTTATACGCAATGTATCGGAAACGTTCTGAATTTAGAATCAGTTTCGTTTGCGTATAATCAATCAACATATTCAACGTTTTTCTCGTGCTTTGACGTTTTATTCAAACAAATAATTGCTACAAAGCCGATGATGTTGAAGTTTATCTAGGAAAAAGGAAAAGTTTAACTTAAAATAGAATAGTATATAACGTAGACAAATACAAGTTATTACGTGTTATTAGACACCTGCAACTTTGAAACACTGAATAACCAAAACGTTGACATTTTTAATGTGAGAACGCTGTAATATTATATTTAAAATGTCCGAAACGTCGCCAAATACACTCTACTACGCCCCCATCTCTATTAAGCCCCCTCTCTAATAAGCGCCCCTCTTGAGCTTCGAGGTTTTTAATTAGCCGCCCTCTCTTTTTAATATTTAATAAGCCCCCCTCTCAACAGCCAAATAGGTCAGGTTAGAATCACATTATATTCTTGATCTCAACATTTCCAATTTTATATGGGATAGTTTCAATACTTTGTTATACATGGGTCGTTGAATAAAGAGAACGTTTTAAGCCTAACGATTTTGGATATAGATCTACTTTCAAACTCATAATTATCAGTTCGTTAAAATATTCTAGACCGCAAATGTTCGTAATGTTTTTCAGCCATGGGTGTGTTATTTCTACATGTCGGTTAACGTCTCACTTGCATTAATTTTTAAAGAGTGACATGGCTGACTTTAGTTAACGTTTATAATATATGTAGATAGGCCCAGCCTATCAGCTTCGCACTTTAAACAAGCTTAACTAAGGTGAAACTTAACTAAGGTGAAAGGTTGGAAGCACAAGAATTAAGATTGAAGAACGGGCTATTTTCAATTTTAGCATTTCTCAAAAACAGTATTACCTGACCGTCTGCACAGTACATTTAGACCGTAGAAAAGTTCACAAAAACAACTTTTCTCTTTCCAGAATAACTAGTACGACTACTTTCCAATAAAATACAGTTTTTGTTTGTCAAAAATTGCGCGAGAAACTGATTTGGAAATTAAAATTGCAAAAATACACAAACATAAGCTTATTTGCATATGGCGACGCGAGTGAAGACAGAAAATCTAAGTCTTGTTTTTTTTTTACATAAAATCGCTTTTTAATCTATGTAATGAATGAACAAAGACATAAAAACGGACAACACAATCTCCTTTCGAAAAATTTTATTCAATCTCCATTAGAAAAGCACGTATTATTTCTAGCGCATCAAGGCAGAGCTGTCCTCGATGAAATTCAAGATAACAACACGACTTAATTTGAACACGTTTCGATTCATAAACATGTCTCCAAAACTTAAGAGAACTCAAAGGAAAAGTCAATCAAAAATTGATATCAACATAAATTCCCATCGAAAAATGTGATTTGTTTTACCTTTAAAGCACTGGACTGCTTGGAAATTCGTTAAAACTCCGCTTCTTAGGTTCTGAAATCCGTAATAAAACAAGGCATCTCCCCGCATTGCTCCTGCATTGATAATATGAAGTTCCTCGAAGCAAGATTTTATCCCTGAAAGCTCTTCTTTTTCCACTAAAGCGGCTTCTGAGTATCCCTTAACTAGTATCTCTGTCTTGAGTAGCAAACCGCGAAAAACTGCAGGGAAATAACGACTTTAATTCTCCGCTAAACACAACAATCCAACTCTGAATCCAACTAAAGTGTTTACCGAGCTGACGGCTGTGTAGCCGCGCGAAAAACAAAGCCTCAAAAATCCCGGATGTTGATGACGTCGTACGCATGCAGCTGACGTGACATTCGGCATTCCCGGATGTTGTGTGGCGTCATTCGCGCATGTTTTGCGACGTCATACGCGCTCGCGAGCTAGTAGCCTTGAGCGACGCTCGGACACACGGGCACACAGTCTGACACACATGTAACAGACGCCGCCCGCGAAACATTCCGCTGGTCATGACCATGAAAAACGACGGGCATGGGTTCTATGACTATGGGGCTTCGCGCGGGCCTTCGGCCCGCAGTGCTCCGCTACTAAATTTGTACTTGATAACAATTAAAATCGGGCAGTTCGCACTTCAACCATGGACACAAATTTAATTTTAAGCTGTAACTGTTACAATCAGTTTCATAAGAAAGTACTGCTCAAATGCTTTCATTCAGTAGTCATGTATAGGCAATTTGGAGATGAAATGTTTATATTATGGAAGATAAGTTACTAATAATTGTTGAAATCGAGAAGACGTTTTCGGAAACACTCCACATGCAATATTCACTTTGAGTCTGTTTAAAAAGATGAAAACTCGAGATAAATGAACTAAAACTGCCAATGCAAATGCGTTAAAATGACATACAGATGACGAGCATTAAAACAAACAACGCGTCAAAGCATTAATGTACGCTGGATTATAATTATTGGCATAGGAATAAACTGCACTGAAGGTCATGGTAACAGGGAACGTATCAGAACTGGCATAAAAAATTCAAGACTAAGTCCCCTGTTTATTTGGATGTTTTATTTCTCGACAGAAAACGAACAAGAGAAAAACTTTCCCTGAAGTAAGTAGAGACTGCGTTTCTCGAATTTCTATGTCTTTCAAACAATCACCATCGATCGATCTTATATAGAATTGACAGGATTCAGGCATAGTGAAATGTATCGGTACCGATACATTTTTTTACCGTACCAATCCGAGCACGAATTCACGTATGAGTAATGCCCTAATGAATGCGATTTGGTATAGCAAAAAACCTGGAAGGAATAGGCTAGAGTGTACGAGTGTACTCTTCTTCCAGTTTTAAAGGAGGGCAATGACTGTCCGACACTGAGATCTGAGTGACATCCGCATCATGCAAATTAAGTTGTGGGAACCTATTGTAATTTTATGAGTATAAGAAAGAGTGGGGAACTGCTTGCATTTCCCTCTGTTAAACCTCTCCCCAGGAGGTTTAACAGAAGATTTACTGTTCTTATCTCCTAGTGTAATACTTCAAATATATACTCTCCTTTCCCCAGAAAGTGTGTACAAATTTGCTTTGCTGGATACAATACACTTCAGAAACACTAACTACGGCACTTATGTTAGTGACGCAAAGTTACTTGTGGCAAGAATATGCAAGTTAGAAAGACAAAAGGAACGCAACAGATGCAGCTTTGAGCGACGAGCGCGCTAGCCCTAATTTGTTTTGATGGTCGGGTGGCCATTAAAGTCAAAAGCAGATGAAAGTAGATTCAGCGAAAATCAAAAGTTTTTTCTTGGAAGCAAGTTTTTGCAAAGAAATAAATCAACTAAAAGAGGACGAGCGATCGAAGCGTTAACGAAGAAAATGCCAAGAAAAGTTAAAGACGCAAAAATTCAGCTGTTTACAGTTAAAGTATTCCTAAGGAAACGGCATTTAGTTTCTGCTCGTACTTTCCTTGCTTAGCAGCATAAGAAAAAATAAATAAATAAAAGAAGCAGCTGATCGAGTCACAGAACAGGCATTTACCAAAAACGAAACTATTGTACGAAAGTCAGTTACAGAAGAGAGCAAGAGTTATAATATCAGAAGAAAGCATCCAGTCGTTCACCTTTTGTTCACAGTGTAATCTACATGTAAATAGAAAGAAAATCTAACAAAAGAAGAGTTCTTACATTCCAATTCCAATAATTTTTGGCATGTCAATATGATGCGGACACCATCTTGGCATTTTATGGAGTCAAATCGTATTCTAGTTATACCGCGGACTAGAGATGTTTTTGCCTGAACTGGTGGCCTGAACTCCCGGGGAGGGGGGGGGGGGGAGGGTACTCGATATATCCTTGGGTGGGAGGTGCGGCCCAGCCCCTCATACCCTGACCCTGTTTTAAGACAAAAATCGCTGATTTTCCCACCCTGTTTAAGACAAAATTCCGATTTTTGATACCCTGTTTAAGACATTTAACCCGAAAAAATTTTGCTGTAGTTTAGTTCGTAGAACATCCGCGCAGGCTGTTTATCGTCCAAGAAAAGATACCCTGTTTAAGACAACAATTGATGAAATCGATACCCTGATTAAGACAAAAAATGATAAAATCGATACCCTGTTTAAGACAAAAATCCCGAGAAACATACCCTGGCTGGCCGCACGTCCCCATTAAGCCCTTATAAGGGAGTACTCCCCCCCCCCCCCTCCGGGCCTGAACTACGCCAAAGAAAGGCGAAAGAAAGACGGTAAAATGTTTAGCAAAATGTAATTGATCGTTAAAGTATTAATCAGAAAAGCGTTTTATCTCCTTTTGGAGCGAATGATGACATGTGACGGAGAAATATACCGTAAATCCAGATTAGAAATGTTCGTGGACGAACAAAGCTTCCGACGATGGGGTTTACCTATTCCCCGGAATCCGGAATCCGGCCGGAATCCGGAATCTTAAGCTTGAAATCCTAAAAGCCGGAATGAACCAAAATACCCGTTTAATTTTTCGTACTTGACATCGTGTGGCATAGTTTTGGTCTTCAGTCGCGCAGTTTTCCGATTCCTTATTTTACCTTTTTACGCCAAAATTTTGACTATAGCGTGACCCGATTGTATAACGCACGCTGTGGTCTAAACTGAGTATACTGCGACACACAGCATTGCGAGTGATTTTGCTTGTGGTTTTAGAATTTATAAGAACTAATTGTGCCATCAGGTGGGGAAAGGGTTTTTTTGCGAGCAGACCCAACAGTACATTTTTGTTTACAATAATATCATAAAATATTATTTGCTTTTTTGTTATAATAAAAAGGAAATACATCAATAAAGGGAGACAAAATAAATTTATACTGCAGCTAAAAAATTCACTGACGTTTCAAAAACTTCCCGTTAGAACCGTTTGTTCTGATTGACTCGAATTCAATGTGAAATTGAGATTGCACGTGCACGTGTTGTGCTAGCTATTTAAAACACGACTTTCCCCACTGAGCGGCGGCGCGACATTGTCAAAAAATCGCCATGGCGAAATTCTTTAAAATGTTTAAAAATGTATGAATTCAAAAGTGCATAATACTGTATGGAAAATTTAAAATCGCGACTACTTCGTTCCAACGGGCCGCTTGTGCTGCCACGATTTCACTCTCATTTATCCTGTTTATAGATTGGCTAAGCTTGTGAATGTGCTTGACAACAAAGTGCGATGTGTCGCACTATTCTCAGTTTAGGGCATAGGGCATCGATAAAATCCGGAACACGGAACATTCCGGAACATTCCGGAACATCTAGGAACATAAAAAGTTAGAACAATTATTACAAAAAAAATAATAACTAACTAACCAATAAAGAGAAATAAAGAAATAAAAATAAAATAAACGGGTATCATCTGCGAATATGAAAAAAAAAGTATATCAATTTAGTTGGAAGTTGGGCGGCGAGGAGGTGTTGGATGGGGGGGGGGGGGGGGGGGGGGGTGTTCTAGCTATCCGTTGTTCGCCGTCGGCTTATTCATGTTCCGGTCATCCATCTATGGCTCTGTTTAAATATCGTACCTTTGAGCATTCAGAGCATTCAGAACTGCTTTTTCTGATTAGCGAAAGCATTATGCGAATCATCTTTCCGGATAAGAATGGCATTCTATATACACTGGAAAAGTCGGAATTTTTAGAAAACATAATAACAATACTAGGAGATAGGTTGCTGAATTGAATTATTTTGTGATGTTTATTATATTTTCGCAGACGCTAGCATTCCGCGCCATAATCACAGGAAAGACATTTTCATTCAAGGAAATATGAGTTTCATTCAAACGTTTCGACCTCTTTAATATAGAAAAGATATTTTGGATTCAGCCTTTCAGTGGTCATAAAGAAAACAAACAACTTGCTATCAAATTACATTTCACGTGAAATTTGCATAAAACAAAATTGTGTATTTGCGACAATTAACTTTGAAGAAACTGTGAAGCCTGGAAAAAACTTATTATAGATGGCGAAATCAAAGCATTTTTTAAAAGAACCAGCTTTATGGGGGAGTATCTAATTTTCGCGGGTTGCGGGTAAATTTTCGCGGGTCGCGGGTAAGTTGTCGCGGGTAGCGGGTAAATTGTCGCGGGTCGCGGGTGAAAAACTAATTATCACTAAGCGCTGCTCACGAAGAATTCTTTACACAGGTGTTTCGTCTAGACAGGTAGTTCTCGCCCTCTAACTTACGTACGGTTAGCACCAACCGTACAGTAGCCCTTTTTGCTATGTCTCCCCAGGAACGTTGAAGAGGACAACGATCGAAAATATTTACACAGGTGGATTGAATGGTGGCACAAAAGAAGAAACTATATATTTCGAGCATTTGTCCCGTTACCAAGTGTTCCGAAAATGAATCAAGCGGAAACCATACACGCCAGCTGGGTGAAAAGAGACCGTATGAAGATGTCCCTTCTCTATGCAGATCACGCTGATGCCCGAGACAACGTGCAACTGGAAGTAGAATACAAGGCATTTTCAAATGGCACCAGCAAGGGAGGAAGTGGTCCTTCTCTGGAACAAAGGCGTGACGAAGCGACAAGAAGTCAACTGAAATGGGCGAAAAGCCTCGGAGAGGACCTTATTCGAGAAGATCTAAGAGACGAGGATAGGGCTGGTGACTTTACCAACCCGATGTCTAGTCCTAACCCGTACGATCGGCACAACGCCAGTGTTGAGTCTAGGAGGTCTGACGAGGCAAGAGGTGGTCGTTACAGGCCAGTACGAAGCAGACTACTTTTACAGAGGCTTCAGAAGGCAAAACAAGAGAAGGAGACAATTAAAACTAAATCAAGTTTTTCACAGTCGTCTCTCAAACGAACTTTTATATTGTAGTGAATTCTAAGAGTGAAAATTCCGGTTACAAAGTGCAAATTGGAAATACTTCCTCGTGTGATTGTGAAGATTTTTGAAAAAATTCTGGTAAAGAACTATGTAAACACATCATATGGGTAATGCTAAATGTTTGTAAAGTGCCAGAGAACAGTCATCTTCTACAACAGCTCTCCCTAACCAACGGCGAAGTCTTGTTAGTGTTGGGTAACACACCAACGGTTATCCCGGAGCATCTCCTTTATAAAAATACAACCTCGCCCAGATTCAGGAAAGAAATAGTAGAAGATCTCTTGAGAAAAGACGCCAGAAACCAGCACGCCAAAATTTGGACTTTGGAAAAAAAGGAAAAGTAAAGGGGAATTGTCCCAAGATGTCGAGCCTGCAGAAATTTGCAAAATGAGGGAGAGTTAACAATTAGTGTTAAAGGGTTGTACGTCCCATACGGTCAAAATTTTGTCATCGAAACTATGTTTTACTTTTGCCCGAGCGTGACTTGTGTCAACAGCATACCATCTTGGACTAATTTACAACCCCCCAGTAGCATTGTGGTTGACAAATTGTGAGTAACTGAATCCACGATAAATAAGTTAAAAGAGGATGGCTTACCAATAAAGTAACCCGTTAAGGTTACAGTGTACCTTCGGGGGTGTCTCCAGTATAACAGCTCTAGTGTCTTAAGATTACACTTAACATACCTAAACCCAGATATCAAATTAAAGCTTATAGAGCTGGCTATCTAAAAATGGAAACCATTTGGTAATAGAGTGAATTGTCTAATTTTTTATGACGTCTAAATTCGAACGTCCGAATCAGCTTTAAAACGCTATAACTCAAAGCGATTATTGTATTTTGCTAATTTGATTTGTTCTCGGGTTTTCGGACACGAAGCGCTAAAAAAACATGTCGGCGATTTCCCATATTCAATTGCAGTGAAAAGTTACAGAATATTTTCGAAAAAGGGAGAAAAAAAATTGGAATGATCGCACGGAAATGGCTCTTGACGAAAAAGTTTTCGGAAATAAGAAATTCGCCGACACATTTTTGTTGATTATATATTAGCCTATCTTCTGTCCAAATTTGAGGAAAATCGAACAAATTCCCTTTGAGTTGTAGCTCTTTAAAGTGTCCCCAACAAGCGAAAAATTAACTTTGAGAAAACAGCGCTTAAAAAAACATATCGCTTAATAAACAAACTCCGCCCACAAAAGTTATACTGTCATTTCTCCGTCAATTTTCACTATTTTTCGATAATTTTTTTTTGGATGAAAGTTCATTCTGTAAACTTTATTTTGACGCCAAAAACAAAATTTCGATAAATTTTCGATCTGAAGGTACACTGTAACCTTAACTCGAACTTGTTAACCGAAAACTTGGCTGGAATTTACCGCGTTAGCTTTATCTGTGCTGTTTTTAAAACGGTATTCGGTCAAAAACCAATCCCGCTCTCGAATCCACAACAGTTCCATTTCGTTGGGTTTTCAGTTTTGTATCTTGTAAGTGGGCATACGTTGTGTTCAAAGGTACTTTCTTAAATGCGAGCGTTTTCATTCAACGTTGACTTTTAACACGGCGCGTGTATTTTATAAAAACGGTCATCTAAACCAAGGAAATTAGTGTTAGGTTTCTAAATTATTTTGCACATCATTTTGTACATTTTTATCATTAAAGTAATCAATACTTTGATTGATTGCCACCCACTTTAGTCTGATGAATAGTTTCCTGGGGCGAAAGAGCATAAAGGGCTTGGTACGCTAGGGACCGCTTAGACGAAAACACCTAGACGAAACACCTGTGTAAGGAATTCTTCGTAAGCAGCGCTTAATGATAATTAGTTTTTCACTTACAACCCGCGACAATTTACCCGCGACCCGCGACCCGCGACCCGCGAAAATTAGATACTCCCGCTTTATGGAAACATGCCATTTCGATTTGGTCTTGAAATCACGGAGAGGCTTCAGTGAATACGTCACGCAACGTTTATTTAAAAAATGTTTGACCAATTTATAGCAATTATCACCAAAGATTTGAAAATAAAAAAAAAATCCCGGATCTCCTGACTGCGATTTCCTTTTTTTTATTGCTTTTATTACCTGTTAATTCAGGGCTACAAAAAGTTAATGGGTAATCCAGGCAGGAGGGGGTCTATGGGTTAAAAATCAAGGTTAAAACTAAATGCAAGGCTGATCAGACAGCTATAAAGGGTATTTTATTACCCAATATTTCGGTTAGGCAAAACTAACTTTCATCAGGGGCTGCAAAGAGAAGGTAAGCTTTGCCTAACCGAAATATTGGGCAATAAAATACCCTTTATAGCTGTCCGATCAGTCTTGCAATTAGTTTTAAGTTTTATTCAGTACTGCTGTCTACACCAAGATCCGGCTTCACTTCGCCGTGCTGTTTGTCCAATGGTCCTTGCTTTATTTGAAAGTTACATAAAAATCAAGGTGCGAGGGTGGGTCAACACATGAATCCAATTCTTTACATTGATTATCAATTTCCTTTTTACAGCAGTAAACACATGCAGTCCTCGACTGCTTATTTTTTGAACATGTCTAAATTGGAATCTGTATTTAAACACTTGAGAATCCCATTTTGAAAGAATTGCAGCACTAAACAAGTCAGCTATTAGATAACTGAACGTCTTTTTTTTTGAACTCAGAGTACAAAACTATTAATCAAGATGGTGGAATTTTCCCGTAAAATTGTTTTGAAGAAACAAAAAACAATTTTAAGCTCTTCTCGCGATCACAGAGTCATGGATGGATGACCGTCACATGATTAAACTCATGGCTGCATGGGGATAGCTAGAACACCCTCTTCCCTACGTCCCCATTTAAAAGATTTTAAAGAGGTGAGCCTTCACTCGTCGCGGTCAGTTGCATAAACTGTATCCACCTCCTCCCCCGCCCAACTTCCAACTAAATATATTTTTTTTCATATTCGGAGATGATACCAGTTAAGTTTTATTTATTTATTTATTTCTCTTCCTTTGGTTATTTATTTTTTATTTAGTTATTTATTTTTTCATAATAATCATAATTTTTTTCATGTTTCGGGATGTTCCAGGATGTTCCGGAATGTTCCGGATTGTTCCGGAATGTTCCATGTTCCTGGTTTTATCGACGCCCCTGTTTATATGGTCTCGGGTACCCGACACAACCACCCCCCTGAGACAACTTTGCCGAGTGTTTATATAAGAAATGTCCCTGCTGACCGAGTAATATTCACAACGCTGCATAAATATTCAAATCTATCGTATCCCTGTTCTTTTGAGTTTATTTCATTTATTCGATCATTGTGGGCTTGACTGATTTACATTTTACTTCTTTAATGCGAATTTGTGTTCTTAAACCAAAAAACTTGGCTTTACGTGACACGCAGAACGTCTGAGTTGTACCGGGTGTTTATATGAGAAATGTCCCGCCCAACCGAGACGAATTCTCGATTCTCATGTAAACGGTTGGTTGAATTTTTTAAAGAAAGAAGTGAAAAGTTAGCTCAGCCAGGGTAACTCGAGGGGAGGGTTGTCTCGGGTACCCGAGACCATATAAACACGTGCGTCATACAATCAGGTCACGCTATAGAGCGTTTTCACATGACGTCATAAAAATTGAAAAATCTAAAGTATACATCCTACAAAGCTGTTTCTAACATAATATATGGATACCAGTGTTATAATCTATCACAAAAAGTTTCAAGTTTAAACGATGTTTTGCTTCCGATTTATTAAGGTTTTAAATGTGTCACGCAATCCGTCACGCTATTTCAAAAAAGCCGTGAAAATCAACGAAATTGAACCAGTTGAAAGTTATTTTTGAATTATAGATGCTTATGAGCCGATTTAATGGAACTTATAGTGAATACAATATTTTGTGATGAGAGTTTTGGTGTAATTAAGGCTTTGAATTTTTGGCCGCCATGTTGGTGTACCAAAGTGGTACACCAAGATGGTCGCTCCATACATTTCTTACTAAAAATGTCTAACACTCGTTCGCCTATAACTCTTGCACTAAATGCTCTTGCGCTTCAAAATTTGACCCAGATGTGTAGTTTTACACTCTCTACAATTCCATAAACATTTTGGAATCGGGACCATAAAACATTTCCAAAACATCCTTTAACATTTTTCCATCTCCTTTTATTCTCATCTGAACTAAAAAAAGGTACCAGTAATTAACAATAAAGGCCTTAAGAAATTTATTAACCATGAAAAAGCATTTATTATGTAAGTATCGAGATCTTTTTCGTTCCAAAGCAGTGACGTAAAAATCGTCTTTCACTGACACGAAGCAATCCTATTGGGCATACGGTTTTTCCCGCCACTACAGTTTGTTTATCGCTTCGCTGGAGTCAGTGTACGATTTTAAAGCAGAATTGCGATTTCCTAAAAACAAGTTTGCCTTATACGAAAAGGAAATACGAAAAAATGCGGCTCTAAGCAAGAACCAGAACAACCCCGTAAACATTTCAAGCTTACGACTACAACATCACAAACCGTTTCCTGGGTGGACAATTTAAAGATTCAAATAAATATTTATTTGTTAAAAGTCGAAAGACTGGCCGCAATTCGTGTCCGACAGGAGAAATGAAAACGGTTGCGACACCTACTGTTGAGAAATATCTGCAAGAAAAGAAAAAAAAATCAACTTTGGCGCCATCATTTCATTCATCTCAGCGAGTTCGGTTCACGGTGATCTCTGCTGTTGTTATTATCAATTTTAGCTTCGGGTCAACTAGACGACTGACTAAACATATTCATAAACTTAATCTTTTTGGAAAAAAATAACTGTTTTAATATCTCAATAACTGTATTAAAATTACTTCATTGTTGGTTCGCTTGTACAATTTATATTCACTCGTTGCGAAGAATCGCAACTGTGAACTCGCTCATTCGCTCCATGAAGTAATCTATATATCTAAAATATCTGGTAACTTATCTTTTTACAGAATATTGTCTTTGAAAAAGAAATATGATAAAACATACGAAAGCTGCTTGATGAACAAGGCACTCCTTGCAAAAACGAGAGGTCCTGGAAATTAAGCAGGGTTTTTTATTTTCTTGGCTTAGGCCTGGTTCAAACGTCAAACTTCACATGTGCCGAATCTAATGCAAATGAGCAAAATATATTGTTCTTGTTCATTTGCATTAGATTCGGCACATGTGAAGTTCGGCCGGTTTGAACCGGGCCTTAGCTTGTTAAATTATCAAACACTCCTTGCTGTTTATCGTTTAATTGCTTTAATATAGTATCTGTAGTAGACTAAAAGTATGAAAGAAGAATACAACTTTGTCAAAAATATAACAACAAAATATTTATTTCAATTGCGATCCCTGTGGTGTACGATAACGCTCTTTATTTTCATGCAAAATAGTTAAACTAGTGATTACAGATTGCAATGAAAATGCTGCGAGCAGATGCTGGGCAGTAAAACATAAAGGAATTTATTTATTGGGTCAATTACCATCATTTTAAAATTACATAACATTATAAGCCTTTGTGATTGTGAAGTGAAAAATGCAAATATTTTGAACAGTAAGGGAAGTGGTGGATCCAGACTTGGAGGAAAGAAGATGGTGGGTTCTGATAATTAAGTGGGGAACCCGGTGTCGAAAATATTTTTTGTTGGTCCTGCAAGGCTTGTTTTGATGAAGCAAAAATAACATTGGTCTTGGCCTCTCCTAGATACACCTCAAAAAATATAGATTCAATTACAATATTTTGGGATCGAACGTCAATAACATTAACGATAACAATAATGGTATACCTAAATTTACTGCCAAGTGCATGAAATGAAGTTCCAAGTTACTTTTGATCGCGTTCGAAGAACGCAATTCTAATTTGATTCGTGTTGGTTGTCCTGTGGTTTACATGCAGTAAAATTTGAGATTTTTTGGTAGACGGTCTTCCAAATGGCCGCCCCTATTGTTTTTTTTCATGGGCTCATTTCCGCCGGAAGTTCCTTCGAACGCGTCTCGGGTACTGGTTAATAAATACAAAGGAAAATAACAGTTAATGTGAGACTTAGAGAGTGAAATAGCCTTGATACAAGCTTAATCTATTTTGATTGCAGATCAGAAGTCACTTCTAGCATTTTTCTATACATTGTTAAAATTATCACCAATTCTTTCAATATTACATTCTACATTCAATTCTACAATTCAATTCTACATTCAATTTTTTCTAGCAATTACACGTACAGAACAATAAAATTTTAAATGTAAAGAAAACCTAAGGAAATTAGGAAAGGATATAATTATGAGCTTTATGCAACAGCTCAATAACAAATCAAAAAACGATAATTTTAAATCTGATATCCTGAATGGATACAGAAACATTTTTTTTTGTAATTTGATGCTAACAACAGAAACAGTAACAGTAACTTTGAAAATCAAGGTAACTAAATGAAAATAATAGGCTGAGAGAAGAATATCTACCCGGAGAAGCAGATCATTTCAGTATCCGCCCGGAGAAGCTGATGTTTGCACTTCAACCGCATAAGCGAATCATGTGTCACATTGGGCAGATAATCCAGGGACAAGGTCTCTGTGTCAGTGATGGATCTACTTTCAAGAGCATCCAAATAGAGTTGATTTCCTTTTGTAAGAATCTGATCTACTGTGGAGGCGGTCCATTGTCTAATCGGCAAACTCTGAGCACGTAACAACGCTGAAAAACTCATAAAAGAACATTGTCTTCCCCGTGTAATGTTACTAAATCGTTCGTGACCTTGATGAATGCTTCCAGCAATAATTAAGTTTGAATTTGGCATGATGCATTTGCAAATAGAAACACACTTACCTTGAAATCGAAGAAGCGAGCACCTGCTATGGACAGCGAAAGACGCATCCAGATCCAGACGCATCTAATTTATGATGACACCGCTAGAGGTACACTTGCTCAAAATCATCGTGACAAACAAAAATCGAGACTGCCCGCATGAGATAAGGCAGAGAACCCAAGGACTGAACCACAGGCAAACCAAAGATCAGTTTTTTTCTGATGATTTATTATTACAAAAAGACAAAAACAAAAGGAAAACACCGCAAAAATCCAAACTGATCTAAATTCTAAAAAAATTCAGTTTTACTTGGCTTGGGTACCCTGTGGTAAAGGTGAGCCATTTTCAAAGCTAATTTTAACCATGTTCCACAATGCAAATTTTGGGGAACTTTTAGTATGTTGTTTAACTAGCTACTGTCACCCTCAGAACAGTGAAAAAATTTATGTTGCAATTAGTTTTAGCTTCCCCTACAAAATTTCATAAGATTGACTGGACTATTATCGGGGATGGGGGTTCTGTGACACCCCTAAAAAGTTACGATTTTTATCCCCGAGCGCCGACCCCGAACATGTGAGGGGGAGGCGCTCGGGAATAAAAGTCGTAACTTTTTAGGGGTGTCATAGAACCCCCATCCCGCATGTGTGTCGACATAGTTATTTTATTTTCCCATGACAACATTAATCAAATTGACAAATATCTTTTGAGTCGGAAAAAAATAAATGCCAGGTGTAAAAGCTAGAAAAGTTTTTGTATACGGACTTTATTTTTCTATGCCGGTTACAATTTTGCCATGGGAAATAAATTTTATCTCTCAGCAAAACCTAGTGTTCCTAAGTTCACTTCACAGTCAAATGATTCCATTTGATTTAATTACCTTCAGTCCACTTTATTCTTAAAAAAACAAACCGACATTGCGTACGCTTTAAAACATGTCCTTCTAAATTCAAAATTAAATTTATTTTTGTAAAAATTAAAATGAATTGTTTCTGGGATTTTTCCGAGGTTAAAATATCTCTTAAAATCGACGTTTCGACCAGTTTTACTGGTCTTCTTCAGGTTGTTTAAAATGTTTTTCAATATGGCGGATCGTTTAGTCGTTCAGCTTGGTAACCGCACATGACATATCGTGATTATTACATGACATGTAATTGTTGTCAAAATGCGTGGAAGATGCAGTCTGAGCCCTGTCAAGTACTTTTTCACTTTCGCGGTGACAATTCACTGTCTATTACAATCTTTTTAACTGGCCTTTCGCTCTGCGACGAGTCAGTTCTTAAAATACCCTCTTTTTTTTCTGTCGTGTCACCTGCCCCGGGAATCGGTTTTGCTGCGGCCAACACCGTACCAAGTTTACTTCCGGTTTTCTGAAATGACGTCATCAGTGATGTCATCAAAACGACGTCACGGCAACGTCACGCGGTCACGCCGTAACGCCACCAATCACAACCCACAACCCACACTACACCTCTACACTAACCTTTACCTTCAAGTCAACCTATATATTAGGCAAAGACGAAGCAGGGGCTTCCTTGTGGTAGAGTTTTTTTTTTATAACAGCAATTTGAAATAGAAACGTGCTGTACATAGATGCGTCATGGTGTTGTTGCTTTAGAAAAATTGCTGCTTTTGTTATGGTACATTAAAATATATCACAAATGTTTCTTACGCGTGCGCATGTTTATCACGCAAAAGGAAGATTTTGTTGGGGGGAGGGGTGCGTGACTCGTTCCAGACCTTCCTCTGATATTGTACTGATCCAGGTCTACAACTGGGAGATCCGGCACCACTCAACGGCACCACTCAACGGTTTGTCGCTGTGGTCTTGCTGACCTTCCTCTGCTCGATTGATGGTGCAATTGTTTTATTTTTTCAGTTTAGTTGTTACAAAGAGTTGCTTTATACTTCCGTTGATCGTTATAAAAGCAAGCGATATCGTTCGTTTGCTGTTGTAAAACAAAACGATACTGTAACAAGACTCGGCTGTTGGATTTGTGAGACATCGATGGTCAATTTGATGCAGTTGCTGTGACATTCATCAATCGCTTCACTTTGACAAATCTCCAAGGTAAGCGCTCGATCGTCTGCAGCCGTTTTGTGATTAGTTCAAAATAAAACCATATGTTTTCCACATTTTCTTCGTTTTAGGAGACGTCTAGAAGGAAGTCATGATCATTTAAGGGAAATGGCTTTGCTTTGAGATTTATATCCTTTGTATATCGCTACCGTGTGTGATTTTATTTGTGTTTACACAAGTAGTACAGCGAACTGAAACCAATAATTAGGCAACTACAATTCAAATATTTACCGTTCTAATTTCCACGGAATTGTTAAACAATTTTCGTATATGTTCTATTTCTAGTAAAAGAAAAGCTGGTTGATCTTTTCTAACCAAATCAATTGTCAAACAGTTGATCGTTGAACACGTCCTGGCAAGTCTAAGAACTGCTGAGTAAACAATTCTCATGCATTACGGCATGGAGTCACGCTCAAATTCCACACATCTCGCATTTATGTCACGCTATGGTGGGCTGTTAATCATTTGATCGATCATGTTGATTTTGTTAATTTATTCGAAGCCCCATCACCGATTCTCCAAAATACCTTTCTTTAAACAATCCTGATTAGGTGGTTTCAAGGATTTTAAAGCGAAAAAGAAATGTAAAAAGTTCTAAACTTATGTTTTTTCCAACAATACTGAGCCAATCAGAGAGAAAAATATAGACCTGAAATTGCAGCCTACAAAGGAATGGACGATTTTATTTTTTGTGGGGGAGAGAGGGGGGAGGGGGAGGGGGGTGGGGGGCGTTGGGCAATTTTTCTGATCATGATTTTTTTTTCTGTCTTGATGTTGTGCAAGAATTTTTATTAGGATTGTTCCATACCTGTTTTTTTCCATTGGCTCGCTATGCATTATTTTTTCTTTACTTTTCCTGTGCAGGGATTTATCTTTTTAATAATTGCCCAACGTACGCTTCAAGCACTTCTTTGGTCTGTCCCAAATCGGTACGCTTCAAGCACTTCTTTGGTCTGTCCCAAAGAAGTGCTTGAAGCGGGCTGTGGAATGTAAATGTAAATGTGGACTGGACTGTGCATATTGATAGATTCCAGATTGTATTTTGTGAATTGCTAATATAAAACTCTAAAGTGAAAACCGGGTGAAACTGAGACCAAACGAGCCAGTTTCGAAGCCCATCGGGCTCCTTGTTCACGATCAAAGAAGGAGTTTAGGACTGGTTTCCATATTTCAACGTGGTCAAAGTTGTTGAGGACTCTCATTCCGCGATGTTGCTGTCGTAGTGACTCAATTCCTTCGAGAATTTTTCTTTGCTTTAACCCTCTCTCTCTTGTTACAATCTCTGCGTTTTCCCAGTCCAAACCACTTTGGCATTCCACGTTGTGCCGTGCTAGGCCTCCATCTTCTTTGCCCATCCGTTTTTCGGCCGATTGAGTGTTTCCTTTACGAAGGTCTTCATTTGTTAGTCTGACTTTGTCCATGTGTTCTTTCTTTCTTGTTTGGAAAAGGCGCCATGTTTCTCCTACATACACACTACAGGTGTGTATGATGTGTATAAACATTTTAAACAACCTGAAGAAGACCAGTAAAACTGGTCGAAACGTCGATTTTAAGAGATATTTTAACCTCGGAGAAATCCGGAAACAATTCATTTTTAATTTTTACAAGAATGAGAGGTGAAAGTTTCAGAAATACGATTAAATTTATTTTAACCCGTGGATACGCGCAAGCGTAATGAACGGGTTATCGGTAATGGTGGCCAATTCACTCACTCATTTACTCACTCACTCACTCACTCACTCACTCACTCACTCGCTTGCTCATTCACTCACGCGCTTCTTCCATCAGCTGTAAACTTAGTGACGTAATGCTTTGTTACGAATGCGTTTCGTAACAAGAATAACGTGAATCCAGCGATAACATAACTAATTTTTAAGATTTAATTTTAAGATGAAGATAATGATTTATAGTAATTTTTCTCCTTTTTAATTCCTTTTTCCCCTTTTTATCTCGTTAATGCGCTTGCGCATTAAGCGAGATTTCGAAGTCGAGAACTAAAAAGGGACAAAAGTTGTTAACAAAATTTTGTGGACTTTTGTCCGGGGGGGTTTCTTGTTCCTTCTTTATAGAAGCTATATTAGGGCATTGAGAATATGGTTGGTTAAAGCGGTTAGGATTTCAAGAAGGGCGTCACATACTGCCACTAAAATGTTTGGGGAGCACCCCCGGACCTATTGTTAATTTCCCTAGGGTATTGGGATGTCAGAACTTGTGATGAACTTGTCATATCTCACATTACGTTACCGCAAAGGTATTAGTCCTTCTTAAATTTCGATATCTCACGTTACCTATCAGTTTCAATCATTTGTCGTAAAGCCATTATAGCTACTTTAAAAGGGTAAAAATAGGTTAAATGCGTTTTCTTGGGAAACGTAGTTTAAGAATTTCACGGTGTATTTTACTAATGGAGAGGTTATAAGAAAGTTAAATGGGACAGGAAAGTTTGTGTGTTAATATGAGCGGTATGGCAGAGCAAAATAGCATGAACTTTGCGTTTTTTTCTATTGAGTTGTGGTTACACACACCTTGGGTTTGGGGTTAATGGCTTGGGTTCGGTTTATCTCAGGTTTCATCTTACCCTTGGGGATGCGGTTATTTGAACTTTGCGTTTGTATGCAATAGTATGGGAAAGACGTCATAGTTTTATTGGTTTAGCTACCGTGCACAAGGAAATTTTTCGGATATTCCGACTGAATTTGTTTTGCGGGAGGAAATTTTTGCGCGTCGGGACAGCTAAAATTTCTGCTGGGAGGAAATGTTTGCGGATTTCTGGTCAAGTATAAATAAAATCCAAGGCATCGGTATTAAACAATTTTACTTCCTGACCGGAGGTTTGTATAGTTCTCCTAGTTATATGGTTGCTGTTCTGGAACCAATATGAACATAAACAACGAGAAAACTAGTGAGTGAATTATTGTACGTTGTTGTAAAAATGTATCAGTATTATGATAACAGTCTCTGGTTCTTTTGAGGACGTGTGTGGAGTTGAATCGGGAATACAGATGACTGTTGTGCCGGTCGCCTCGGAGTTATGATGGCAATATATTCACTGTTGAAAAGTTCTTCTTAAGCCGATATACATCATTAAAACAAGTAATTTTTTTCTGCGCGAGTATATTTCTGCGGTGGAAAATTTAATACAAAATAAAGTAATACTGCATAATAATGCAACAACGGACAACCTTGCCTGTATCTCGGATCAGAAAAAGGTTTTGAAAAATACTGCAGTCAGGAATCCCGCATGTTTGATTACTTTAGTACAAATTTTATAATTTGAGAAATTGGGGCGCTAAGTTTCATGATGTCACTTTCCGGGAAACTTGATAAAGAGTGTACAGCTATCATGCTGGAGATTCAAATATTTCAAACCGGATGAAATGATGCTATACTTCTGACCCCGAGGTGGGGGGGGGGGGGGGGGGTTACTCCCTATAATGGGCTATACGGGGATGCTCCGCCTGAAAGGGGTACCTTTTTGAGATAAGAGGTATATGAAAGGGTCGGGATTTCACGGGTTGAAGTATATGAAAGGGTAGGGATTTCACGAAGAATAGGAAAGGGAAGCGAAGCCACGCCGTTGAAGAATAAAAAAGGTAGGGTAAACTGCCATTTAAGTATTTAAAAAATGGCCTTTCAAAATATATCAAACAGACGCACGTAAAGGCTCTGAAAAGGGTACCATTTTCATTGAAAAGTATATGAAAGGGGTACCATTTTCAATGAAAGGTATATGAAAGGGGTACCTTTTCTGTCAAAATCGGTATATGAAAGGGTAAGGGTTTGGACCTCGGGGCGGAGCATCCCTGTGCAAAACTTTGTTGAGTACCCCCCCCCCGGGCTTCTGACAATGGAGATACTGCCTAGCTCCGAGAAACACATTACACTTACACGCGGAATAAACTCTGAGGAGCTATTAAAAAACAATTGAAAGATCCCACTATTCCAATATATGACTATCGCATAAGACTTGGATCTTAATAGAATATTTTACGAAATTTTGCTGCGGTCGTGACCCTGGGGGTCGTTAAGAAGACACTGTCAACACTATATTTTGAGGTTTAAAGCAGACCCATTTAATCTCTAATAGTTACTAAACACATGATACCGGAAATAGAAAACTCTCGACTTTCGAATAAAAAAAGACAGAACTACTATATATTCGCAAATAACCCATTCATGTATAACATTAACTTATGCAGCCATTTCTTTTTCAACTCTCCACAAAAGAAAAATCAATGTCCGCTTCACTTTCCAAAACATTTCACATCGATATCGATAACAACATACAACTGCGTGAAATATTTCCTTTTAACAAGCATTGACAACTAAGCGGAAAACAGATATTTCAGCCCACCCACATCTGACGTCTAAGTTATCAAAAGTTTCTTTGCTTTTGTTGATCCGATGGATTATGAATGTTCTGCGAACCTTGTTATCTTTGTGGAATGTCCGGTTTCCGGAAGATTATAAAGAACAGGAAAGAGCGAATCTCAAAACTGTCTTAAAAACGAAATTAACGTTGGAAAAATATATATTTGCTTAATTCTTTCTTTGAGGAATAGAGGAATTCTAAGGATATGCACTTTTTTGTCTTGACTTCCTGACTGAATTTAAGTCTTAAAATAGCAATGAATATGCGTGAACGGACTCTGATCGATCAATGACAGACATTGTAGCGACCATAGGTCATGGATCAGTTCTTTTCTTCTTTAAAATCTCCGTAAAATTCTTAGATGTTTATATCTTATATATAAAGATCTACAAACGCGGATAAGCGTAAACATTTATCCGATGCGTTGTGGCACACATCAAAGATTTAAATTAGATGATCCCACAGGCAGACCAATCGTGATATCCAGTGCACAGTAAAGAAATATACTAGGTAATAATACGATTTGTCACGGAATTGATAAGCGATAGAAAAATCGAAAATATTACACACTTAAGTCTTCTCACCTTTACTTTATTGTCTCTTGATGTATCCTGACCGGTTTAAATGCATTTTTACAACTTTTGTCACTCGCCCCACTATCCACTATAAAAGAAGGGAAGGCTGGAGACCTCTGAGCGAACCCTCGCCACGCGAAAGCCAGGTTAAATGTCTACCCGTGCGATTCGTGCTAGCTTCCAAATTCCCTTTCACGGGCTCTAAAAGGGCTCCGTTTTGGAGCGATTCTGGCCATCTTCGCTTCGCCATTGTCCGCGATCCAAACGGCTGTACCACGAAATTCGAATACTAAAGCTTAGCGACCGACATTCACCCGAGGGGAGGGTCGTTACTTTTGCCCTCGCGCAAATTGACACCGTCGGGGGAGCCGGCGGTGCGTGTAATTCGAACGGAAACCACACGCGTGACCTGTCACTTATTTGTCTTTATTTGATAAGGGATGGACCATTTTATTTTTGAGGGGGGGGGGGGGGGGGGGGGGGGGGTTGGGCAATTTTTGCTTGGTAAGAATTTTTTTTTTTCGCCTTTGGGCTGTGCAAGAATTTTTTTTAGTACCTAAAGGTTGTGCACGAATTTTTTTTTTCCATTTTTTTTTTAGTCTTCATATTTAGTATCACCAAAAATGAGCATTCCATAGGGTATGTTTATACAAGATGGTACATCAGTGCCGTAGCCAGACTTAACGGCCTACTGAGGCAGCCGACCGCCGAAGGCGGGAGTTGCTAGGGGGGTTCGGGGGCATGCCCCCCCGAGAAGTTTTGAAATTTAGTCTCTCGGAAATGCGATTTGCAGCGTTTTCTGGGCCTTTCGGTAACTTTTTTTCGAGTAAATTTAAGCACATGAAAGCGAGGAACTTCCGGTGTACCGACAGGTTTTGGTACTGACATGCCTGCAGTATTAATACGGCGAAAATTGTGCTTATATATATATATATATATATATATATATATATATATATATATATATATATATATATAAATATATATATATATATAAATTCTTGAACTTGATTTGAATGTATTTCAGAGAGCGCTCAACTCTTAGAGGAGCATTGACAATTATAATAAATTGGTTCAAGACTTCAGAGGTAGTTCATCGTTTTATTACCACAGCACTGTTTCGTATGGTCAAATGATGGCCACACTCATCAGGTAATATCAACGATTTATATATATATATATATATATATATATATATATATATATATTAACTGTTATATTTTGGCCACGAAATCTTTTCTGGCAGGCTCTGATGATCGATTATGTAAAATAAAAAGGATCGGCGAAATTCGTCAAAATTTTACCGAGGCGAGTGCCTCGGTTGGCCTCATACTAGCTACGGCGCTGTACATGTACCTCAAGCAGTGCTTTCTCTTCAGGCCGATACTGTCAAGCTGCATTTAGTCTATTCAGTGTTACATGTTGGGTTACAAAAATAAATATAAAGGAATTCTGTTCAGCTGAATTACAAATGTTGTAAAAATGCCTGGATCTTTTTATCCGATGCCAGGAAATTAGGAAAATTGAATATCTTATCTAAAAGACAAATGTTGTCTTAAGAAAACACCTAGCAAATTTTAATACTTCCCACCCTCTTACAGTAACAAAGCCTTGACATAAATGCAGCTTGACAGCATAAAGCCATGTGGAGTAGCTGTGCCCCCCAGTCTCAATCCACTTCCTGGCTGTTGCCTCTCCCATAGACCATCATAGTGAAACCAGTTGCCTCCCCTCTTTACAGCACCGGCTCTATAGTGATTTATGTTTTACTACAAGAAATGGATGGAAATGTATTTTTGATATTTATGATATGAAACACAAAGAGGTGAATTATTTTACAAACAGTTTAACAGCATTTTTGGTCTGTTAAGAAGCATCCGTAGAAGCAGAAGAAGGGGCAGAAACATAGACACTATAAGACATTACAGTTATTGTTATTTAATAAATATATATGAGATATGTTGAAGATAGCTAAAAGTTATTTTATAATACAAGTTATATTTAAATATAAATGATATTTTAAGACATGATTTTTATATTATACCAGATTCAGTGAAATGGTTCAAATTTATGTTTTACTACAAGAGATGGATGGAAATGTTGTATTTTTGATATTTATGGTATGAAACACAAAGAGGTGAATTATTTTACAAACATTTTAACAGCATTTTTGGTCTGCTGAAATAAAATTGACAAAAATTACAGATTACTTTTTTATAATCTCTAACAGGATCCTACCAGTAGAAAGGCTTGCTCGAATTTTTTTTTCCCCTGGCCCACTGTGCATGATTTTTTTTTTCTTGACTTTTGCTGTGCAGGAATTTTTTTTGGTAATTGCCCAACCCCCCCCCCTCAAAAATAAAATGGTCCATCCCTAAAGTGCAAGTTTTCATCAAGATCAAAAGAAAAGTCTCTTTTTAAAATAAAAATGCTCGAAGGAAAATTATTAAGCTTGTTAAAACCAATTTGCGCCAAAAAATCAAAAATCAAAGGTCACGGATATGTATGTGTATACCGGGAGTCTAGGGTGTACTCTAACTGCACGTCCGATCCAAGAGAGAGGAAGATAGGGGCCTTGGGAACGAGGTTGGTAGACGTTTCAATAACAAATTGATCATTAAAACAGACCGTTGGCCGTCGGGTGTTGATATGAACGATATGGTCAATAATGTTTAATTTTTATTGGTAAATTGCACAACCTTCTAAAGTCGCTGTCGTAATTTGTCGTATTTTTGAAGCGGAATCGAGCCGCTTCTCGCTGTTCAGAACGTCTCATGTCGGCAATTTTCGGGGCCACGTCGCTTGTCGTTTTTACCAAGGCTTCTTTAAGCCGAGATGTTTTGAAAACAGCTTCGGCTATAAAAGGAAACGAAATCTAATTACCAGCTCTATTCCTACAAGAGACACCATTCTGCCCGAAGGTACACAATTTTTTAGTTGACGGAAAAAGCGACAAGTAAAATATTTTCATTTGCCTTTTTTACAATAGTCTACCTTAGTGAAGTATTTAGATAAAACATTCCTTTTTTACTGAAGTCTTTTTACTGAACTTATTCATATGCACAAAGTTCTTGTTTTGTCTCATACATCCACATGTACACTGCACATATAAATTGGCTGTTTAAAAACATTGCTAGTAAATCAATTTTAATCCCAAATGAAAATCGTTGCAATATGTTTTAGTTTTGTTTAAATATCAATAAATAAAGATAGTAAATATTTTTTAACCTTCGTACATCTTTCCCAAATTTCGATCGATAAGAAAATCGCCATTGTAATGCCATACAAGTCATTGCTACTAAAATACTGTGACTGATACAAAACATAGAAAAATTAACTAAGTAAGATAGATTGAATCTAAGTAGTTTTGCCACCCCCATCCCTCCTCATAATTTTCTCCCGTAGCAACCAAATTGGCCTCGGCTCATTCGCTAAATATAATCAAGTTGAAGTTTCCCCTCAACTGTAAAATGAAGACTATTTTGAATAAATACGGTAAATTAACATGAAAATTATTTACATTCATACTCGTGATTATTTTGTTGCTCATGACTTTTATTGATTTGGTGGCTCCTAAAAGAGCCCTTAAGTCCTCTATGACTGCAATGTCTAACTCTACGATTAGACCTACAGGTATTTTCAATCTTTCAACTTCAATAAACCATTTAGCAGCTTTACACATATTACCTATCACGTCTTTACTACATTTACCTATCAAAGGCACCCAACTTTTCCAATTCTTGTTGTTGTTGTTGTTGTTTTTTATTAACCTTACATTCTCTCGCATTAACGAGATGGCTTTAAGAGCCCTTTGATTAACTCTAGAATGCTATTAAAGAAGACCTAAAATCAGCGAGTCGTTTTCGCTTTATAAAGCTTTTAAAAGAATCTGTTATCTCCGAATATTGATTGGTGTACTTTATATGCAGTTAATTGTGTGCATAGCCGTTGTTTTCTCGTCTTTTTTTTTTCGCTTGTGTTTTTTTTGTTTATTTATTACAGCTTAAATATATATTTTTTGGGTGTGTGTTTTTTGTGTATCTGCCTATTTATAACAACTTAACATCTCGTTACTCTACCGCATGGCCCAGTCACTCAGCGCGATTAGCTTTTGCTATTTCTGAGTGGCTGGACTCTCATCCTTTCACAATTATTTCCATTAATGATTATACACTTTTGTATTAGAGCACAATAAAGATTGTCGTTGTTGTTTGTTGTTGTTTTCAGACTACTAAACAGCTGAAACAGTTTTAGAACGATGTGCCAAAGAGCGAAATACCTTCTCGGGTTCATTGCTATCGTCACGTTGGTCTACACGTCAGGTACCGTGAACACTTAAACGCCTTTTGAGCTAAACGTGGGAATGTTAACAGGGCGGATCTAGGGGAAGGGTAGCCTGTTTCAGGCTCCGAGATAGTGGGAACTCGCAAAGTAAAAAAAGAGGGAAAAAATCGCGAGGGAACTTGGGAGAGGGGGGCGGCGAAGCTGGCTAGGGTAAGGGCCTGGGGCAGAACAGTAGACATTCTTTTTCTAGCTCACCTAACTTAAAATAATTCCTTTTTTCAGCTCAAAACTTAGCATTCTCTCCATTTAATAAACTTGGTAAGTAAATAATTTTCCAACATGTTAAACGTTTCCTGAGTATTATGTTGAAAACCACTCATTCAAAAGAATGATGACAATATGATATGATAATTCATACCACTGACTGACTGACTGACTTGCTGGCGAGCTAACGGACTCGATTGCTGACAGACTCAATTGCTGACGGACTCGAAAGCTGACGGACTCGATTGCTGACGGACTCGATTGTTGACAGACTTGATTGCTGACTAACTGGTAATAGCTGACGGGGTGATGGACTGACTACCAGACAGACTGGTTTACTCTGCTGATTCATTCCCAGAAATTCCGAACCAAAGTTGGCGCTACGCGGTGGCCAGTCGAGCTAGCAATGAATGTGATTTGTCAGTTGTGATACATGTGACCGACCTCTGTTCGCTAGGGCAAGCTTTTGTCACGCAAGATGCACGATCATGGCGTTTTTAAATGACGATTTTCCCCGATTAGACGCAAATAAACCGTAACAACATCGGAAAAAAAACGGATATGTAATTTACTGAGTAATAGATTAGCTCACTTTCGAGGCCAATTTAAATACGAGACCTATTTTTGTCCAAAAAATATAGCAAATGTTCTTTGTTTTGCGTGTTCGCGAAACCATTTTAATTCAAGACACTCAGCTTCCAGGCCTTTTCCGTTCACCAGTCTCTCCTCAACTTGTAGTGATTTAACAAAATGGCGGCTGATTTTGGCTTCTTGGTTGATTCTGTGTGATAGCTTAGATTTGTCGCTACTAAACGCACTGTGACAAGGCAATTTAGTTCGGTAAATGGCGTATCACGAGGTCACGAGGTCAATTTTTCTTCGAACAAAATTTCAAAAAAAAAAAAAAAACGCAGCGAGTACGCAATTGGAAAGATTTATTTTATCATGGAATTCGAAATACGAAGACAACATCGAGCTTCAATAATTTGATCCGAATGGGGGATTACCTTCTACAGCGAAAGGGCAGTGGTAGTTCGCACGAACTAAATTTAGTTTGCTGTCAGCTCTTATTGTCTTTATTGTTATCTTGAAGCCGTTTTCGAAAAAAAAAAAAAAAACCTTCAAAACACACTTTTGAAACATCACAGCCGAGAATTTTAGTTTAATCTTTTGATATGGCATCGGCATGATTCGCCTAATAACGCTCTTATTTAGATATTTTTGTTTTTTTAACTCTCTTCCTATACAAAACTCTACAACTCCGAGGCGGCCATTTTGTTTATCTGTCACGGATAAATGATTACTGGCGCGTGATGGCGCGTTCGATTTTCTGGCAATGATCCTAAATTACTGCAGCCTGAAACAAATTGTCATACTAACTGTCTGAATAACAGTCACTTCATTGACCGATAATTAAACTTACAGACTGACTTCCGGCTAAGTGACTAACTTATTACCACCTGGAATATTACTTAACGTAGTTTAACAATCTTGCTTTTGTTTTCCTCGCCAGCTCCACAAAGTTACTGTCGGGACACCGACGGAACACTACGCAAAGTTGGTGACAGGTGGCTAGATAATCCTCAAATCAAATGTCGTTGCACTGATCAAAACGTCGTAATTTGCGAAACTTTATCTGAGCCTATGTGCCAGGATATCAGCGGAATATTACGAAATAATACGGAAACTTGGATGAACGGTTCATGTGTTGAATGCGCATGCGTCAATGGCAGCATCAATTGCAATGAAACGGTTGTCAATATAACTTACGGATTATATAAGGTCTCGGTTTTTCCAACGTGTGAACATTGTGAAACACCACAAACTTTAAGTGCTTGCAAAGGTGGGTAATCAAAACATAATTTAATAGGCAACGATTGGGATGACATGATTTAAAGTTTTGCGATCGAATTGTCAGTTTACTTTATGATTTACCGAAAGTAATTAGGTATCCCCAAAAGCAATCATATCCTTGATATTAACGAGAAAATTTTCTTAACTCCCAGATACACCTACTGTAGTAAATATTACTCGAAAGTAACAATCTGAAACTTTTCCTTTAAACAACAATGGAGAAAACAATAAATCGAAACATAGAATGCACGATCACTGCGACAAACCGTTGAGAGTTGCCGGATCTGGGTTTCCAGACCTAGATCAGTATTAATACTTGAAGTGAAACAAAAGAAACGGCAAACTGATCCTGACGGAAAAAAAAAAACAAAAAAAAAACAAAAAACAAAAAAAAAACAGAAGCAGAAGCAGAAGAATATAATAGTGCCCAATATTTCGCTTTGCAAAACAAAGCTTCTTCAGGGGCTAGCACTACAAATGATAACAACTATAAAACCGTTATACAAGTGGTTTTGAAAAAAACTAAAGAATAACAAAAACAATGAATGCGTGAAGCATTTCTCATAGACAAAGCAAAGACGTTAGAACCACTTGGAATCAACAGACGTGACGAACTTCATTAACTTTCTCATCACTAGTCAGTTTAGTTTATCACCCGTCAAACCCTTCACCAATCATATTCATTGTTTTTGTTATTCTTTGGTTTTTTCAAAACCACTTGTATAACGGTTTTACAGTTGTTATCATAGTGCTAGCCCCTGAAGAAGCTTTGTTTTGCAAAGCGAAATATTGAGCACTATTATATTCCACTTTTATTTTATTTTATTTTCTTCTGCTTCTGCTTCTGTTTTTTTTTTTTTTTGCCGTCAGGATCAGTTTGTCGTTTCTTTTGTTTCACTTCGAGAAAACAATATATTGTCCCAACAAACCTTTCAATACGTTGCATCGGCTTTGCTCTAGCCTTTGGTTTTCTCGTCTTTCCATATTAATTTTAGAGCGGTTTTCAAATGGGTATCTAAAAGTAATACGCATGTTATCTTCAGTTTTGTATTGCTATGCTTTGTGTTGGACACCATTTTCTTAACAAATCAGAATAAAAAAAGCAAAAAATTACGCAAAGAACATTTTATTAAAAATCGCTGGTATTGTAAGCACCAAAAATGAAAGGGCACAAAGTTTGGCGAAACATGGGAGTTTCAGCATAAAAAAAAAAAAAAAACAATTATTATTTTTCCTGTTGTATTTCAGCCTTCCGCGATAATAGACGTAATTTAATCAAATGTGAACGCGAGGGTTTTTACATCCGGGACATTCACCGCTGTAATGGTAACGATGAATGCTCGGATGGATCAGATGAAAAGGGATGTGAAAATGGTATGTGCTCGTGTTGATATCTTATCGGTATTGTTTTGAATGACAATCAACTTCCGTTTTGAGGACGTCTCGCTACAACAAACATACCCCTGGGCACGGTTGCATAAAGCAACTTAAGATTCAGTGGAATATTTTGAAACTTTTCTGTAACTCGGCCGAAGGAAGATTAACGAGTAAAGGAAACACAAGGAGAGCGCGAGAAAATCCTCGGAACGAAGGGAATGGTTGTGTTAAACCCCATTCATCTTAATTTCATCTTAAGTTGGACAACCAAATTGTGTCCGCTTGTGTCAGTAATATATTGGCAGTTGACTGTTTCCCGAATTTATTTCATTGCTCCCTTCATTTATAATGTTAGTTTGGAAAATCAAAGACTGTTCCAAGTGAAGAAAGGAAGAAAGGCGGCGCGCCCTTAAAGTGCATAGGAACCGAAAATTCTTTTTGCGTAGTTATAAAATTTACCCATTGAAATACACGATTCTCAAAGTTTGATACGTTTAGGGTAAAAATTGTTGTAGTTACAAGCGTTCAAAGTTGTTCGCAATTTTAATCTAAGAAATGGTCACAAAATCCAAGGGTCTGGGGTCGAGTTATGACGTAATGTTGGTTGCAAAAGTTTGTTTACGCTCAGTGACTCTCAGTGAGTTTTAGCTGGTATGGAGGATTCAAGAAGGAAAAGATTCAGAAATTGATAGCTTGTCTAAAGTTTCCAGCAACCACGAGGAAGTTGAAAGCGACGAAGATGAAGATGTGGAGGTTTACAGCCAAGTTACACTGTATCAGGACGAACTCGCTTAGTTTTCTTACTCTCCGCCATACTAGCTGTACCAGATTGATCTGATCTTGCAACCAACATTACGTCACATCACGTGACATTTTGATATTTGGCCGCGTGATTTGAAGACCATTTTTAGGCCAAAATAGGGTACTTTGAACGCTTTTAACTTCGACAATTTTTACCTTAAACGTCTTAAACTTCGGAATCGTGTGTTTCAAAGGGTGAATTTTATAACTGCGTAAAAAGAATTTTCGGTTCATATGCGCTTTAACTAATTCCATTGATTCTAATTCCAGAATGGTTCCCAGAAAAACGCGCCTCTGTTGAGGTTTGAAGATTCTGTATCATCTGCTTTGGCATACAGTTTCTTGTAATAGACGCGTTCAGAATTTCCTTATATTATTATTTATAAGAGCCTTTTTTCACGCTCATTTTCCTGCGTATATGAAAAATATGTTTTCACTTCACTCTTCAGTCTTCTTATGATCTTCGCGGCAATTACATTCTGTCACTAAGTATACCTAGAAAAACTACTTATGGCCTGAATTCGTTTTTTTATTTCTCAGCTAAACTGTGGAATGCGCTGCCTGATTCTTTCCGTGCTTGTGTATAGGTGGTTTTCACGCTACGTCACGGCGGCCATGTTGGTGCACACCTACAAAAGAATTTTAATGAACTTCTTTTGTTATGTGCACCAACATGGCCGCCATGGCCTTGTCATTTCAGTCTCACAGGATTGAAGGTCACGTATGTGAAAACCATCTATTTACAGACTTAGAAGGAAAATCTAGGGTTGTAACTTTGTGTAGTCGCCGTTCGCTTAGCTGAATGAATTTCTAATGATATAAATTTATTTGTAAATACTATATATTTTAACTTTTATCTTCTCTAACATATTAGCTTCTGTAAACTACTCTGCAATTCGAGAGGAAATAAAGTTTATGTATGTATATAATGTTTATGTTGCGATTGTACAATTATGCAAACCTTGGGATTTTATGCAACTCGACCGATGCTAAGTTGTTTAATATAACTTTATTATTTTTTTTTTAGTCAAATGTAAGGACGAGGAAGGAGGCACATTTCTTATAAGCGACAAACTGAATGGCTGGAAAGTTTCCCCATGCCTCAGTTGCCACTGCAAAGGAGGCCTCACTACATGCACAAGGAACTTGACCATAAATTTTCCAGGTTATTTCAATGGAATCTATACATATGTACAAAATTGTACACAACCGTCTTGTAGGGTCCTCAAGTTTGTAAGAGAAAAGAAAGAGTTGTGTCAAGGTAAGACTTAATCATTTTATTTTCCTAGCAAACAACTTGTTGTTAACTTGCCATACTGCTGCTGACAACTTAGAACATAAACTCGCCTATTAACTACTTGTTGCTGGAAATGACACAATTTACCAAAAAAAAAGATCAACTTGTGAAATCGTTTGAAATTCTTGAGTGAAACAAGAAATAGAAAATGTTTCTTCAGAAACAGTTCGCAAACTGAGTGAGCTCTTGGCATCGTGCATTTTCGCGATACGTGAATTAAAATGACAAAAAAATTTAAAAGAAAACTTAAAATTTAGATTTATTTATTTGATGCTGATCGAATGGCGCGTATTCCGAGTGATATTTAATAGCCTTCCATGGTCTTGACCAAAAGTACTCTCACAAGAAAATCGAGGTACAGTCTCGATACTTTAATCAGTACTGACAGAAACTTATTACTCATGCGCATAGCGCGCATGAGGTAAGGTCTGGGGGTCGTTTTACTTCGTAATTTTTTTTTTTTGGTGTCACATTTGTGCATGCAAATTTATGCACGCATATACTATTACTAACCGGGTCGTCAGGTCACATAAAAATTCTACAAAAATGGCTGCCGCGCTCGGCATGTGCTTAGTTTTCAAAACCATAGTTTTGTCTTGTTGGAGTAATAACACACATTCAAAATGGAAAGAGAACGTTTTAAAGAATACTCGATCAGAAGCCGCTAGCGAAGAAATCTTGCTTCGAGAAACTTTTTTATCAATGCGGGGCGATGTTTCTTTCGAAGAAGCGGAGTCAAGCCGAAGTTAACTTTACCGTAAAAGAAATTAGATTTTTCCATGGGAATTTATGTTGATATCAATTTGTAATTTTACACGCGTTGCCCCGCTTAAATTTAAAAATAGCCCGATCTTTTACTGATTTCATTGATTTTAAAAGTAGCCTTTGCAAATGTAACGGAAAGAAGTCATGGTTTGGGAAGTAAAAGACGAGTGTGTATTTCATCGGGAATCAATAAATTAAATATTCAAAGCGAGTGCAGTTGTCAACAGACGGTCGCGTAATACTGTTTTTAAGAATTGCTAAAATTGAAAAATAGCCCAGTCGTTTACTGATTTTAAAAGTTGTCTTTTCAAATGTAACAGAAAGAAGTCACTAAAATTTGTTGAGGGGGAAGGGGTGCGTGACCCATGAAAAAAAACGTAAAACTTTCTTATGCAAGCGCATGCGTATAGGCTACCAATGTAGTCTCTTGTCTCTTGTTAGCTTCTGGTGCTGACATATAAACTTCTCGTTTTTTTTTATTATTTTAAGGCGCTGAGTTAATAAAAGATAAGGGAATCCTTTTTGAAGGTCAAACTTGGAAATCTGGTGGATGCAGTTTTTATTTCCCTGGGTTTCGTAATTGGAAAGTATGTCCACCAATGAGCAGACCTGTTTGTTACGTCTACAATGGAGCTGTCTGCTGTAGTTCTGAGTGTCCAGGTATTGTGTTCATATGCCAGAGTGCTAGCACGTCCTCGCTCCCGTCACTTGTCCCAAACTTGTTTTCCTCTCTAAAATAAACAAATACAGGGAAACCTGTATTAAGCGGACTCCATATTAAGCGGACACCCTTTATAAAGCGGACACCAGCTTTGGTCCCGAGCGTTTCTTCCCATATTTACTGTAAATCGAACCTGTATTCAGCGGCGAGACCCCTCTATTAAGCGGGCGCGGACACCAAACTTAGGCCATTTTGTTACACGAAACTTGTATTCAGCAGACATTTCAAGTGTTTTTAGGATGCACTTTTATTTAGATTGTGGGATTATCGTTAACTTCTAAAACCCTGTTTTCTGACAAACAGTAATTCAACGCGATACAGACATTTGCGAATTAGGTTTATGAATTAAAATGTAATGAAATCAACATTGCTTTCATATGGTGCTGTATATTATATTGTACATGGTGGTTTTAACTTTTGGTACTGTGGACGAAATCCTAAAGTGTGACCATTCAAATGAAAGCTACTGAGCAGTACTTTCCTGTGGTACTGTTTATTATACTGAACAAGGTGGTTCTAACTTTTGAGTCTGTGTCTAAAACGGAATTTTCATATTTTGATAACTTACAAAATAAGGTTTTGTGGATATTTTATAGTTCCGATGTGGCCAGTCTAGATTTTCGTTTATTTCTTCTGTCTATAGGCCTTCAGGAGATAGGAAGTCAAATGAGAGGAAACCTGACTTTCTGCCCCAGTCGCCGCCAACTGGAATCAAACAGCTCGCAGTGCAGACATGCTAATAATTGCTCACGAAATTTTAACATCCAGAATTGTTCATCAGGTAGTAATTTATTATTATATCCTTTACATGAATAAATAGGTTTAAAAACGCACTTAAAACTGACTAATTTTTTATCCGTTAAGCCTGTTTTCTTTCCCTCGAAAATCCAAGAAAGCGTTTTCAGAATTAAAAAAACCACCCCACCCCTAAAAGACCCTATAGCTAAAAATGGTCCTTGCGACGCAAAGCAAATGTAAACGGAAATGCAAACATGCAATTCAATACGCAAATTCAGGCGCACGAAAAGGGAGAGTTGTCCATCCAAGGTCATTCAATTCATGTGCTTCACGCCTTGGGTTTGCGTCTGCATTTGTTTAACTTGTGAATTGCAACCATGGAAATAGTTCGATTTCGTTTAAACGTCACTTGTGAACACAGTGCGTTGCGTCCATCTTTTTAACCCGTGAATAAGCGCATGCGTAATGAGCGGGTTATCGGTAACGGAGACAGATATGCAAATGAGCTCTCACTCACTCCATCAGCTGTAAACTTTTGTTATCACGTAATGTTTTTAATTAGTTTTGTTACGAATGCATGCGTAACAAGAACAACGTGAATACAGCGCGCGATAACTATAACTAATTTACTGTAAACGAATATGAGCAACAATAAGCTGAAAGATATTTCGCATTTGGAGTCCTTTGATGAATTAAACATATACGCATTGTTTAATTGAAATAGGAGAGAACTGGACACGGTCAGTGCGCTTAAGGTCGACTTTCATATATCGTCAGTGGATCTGATCTGTTCTGTTCCTCAAGTGAAAATATATCCTTGCGTTTTTCTATTGAACAGAATATGTAGATTTTAAACATCACACATATAATATCGCGGATTACTATTTCAAAAGATATCGAGCCGTGGTTATAATTTCAAAATACCGTACATTGTGTTACGCGTTAAAAACCTAAATTTGGCAATCCTATCGAATGCGTTGCGTAACAAGAACAGCGATAACATAACTACAGTCGAACCTCCCGCAAGCGACCACCCAAAATGTCAAGCCTAGGTGGTCGCTTACGGGAGGTGGTCGCTTACGAGAGTTCAGACCATATTGGGTCAAAATTTTGCCTTATTAGCATATGGTAACTGCAGAGACTTATCCCATGTGCCAATGCCCATCTAAACCCATGTAATAACTTTTAGTAGTCACAAAAATATTTAAGCTTTCCAAAATATTTATTCAGAGTTTCATGGTTCGCTTCTGATAAACTACCTAATAAGGCGAATGGAACACGTCTCACGATAGTCACAAATTGAATCTTTAATGTTCTGAATGTTGTCTAAACGTTAAGGGGAACTGAACATGAACTAATAAGGATTGGATTGCTAGCTTTAAATTTGACAGCCCTTTTATATTACTGGTGGTTTACATGTTAACAAGCGTAAAAAACTGTACATTACAAATGCCATTTTATGGCCATTATCTAACCAAATTGAGGCCGAACAGTCAAAAACATCGTTTACAGCTCGGAAACTAAACCCTCCTACCATTTGTAGAAGAATTTGAGAATTTGAGTTCGGCATAGGTTTTGAACGAGAAAAACAGGACTTGTCTTGAGGAATGCGATAATGCTACAACACCTCATTATCCAATTTCCGCTCTATTATCTGTCAAGTAGCTTCAAGTGGTCGCTTACGGGAGGTTAAAAACAAAAGAAAATTTCAAACTTTTAGCTCTAAAAGAGAGAGGTGGTCGCTTACAAGAGGTTCCAAACATAGTGATTTGACTTGGAAACTTTTGGTATTTTGGAAAACTGGTCGCTTACGAGAGGTGGTTGCAACCGGAGGTTCAACTGTAATTTGTTGTAAACGAATATAAAAAAACAAAACAACGGCTTAAAGATGTTTCGCATTTAGAGTCTTTTATCGTAAAATCAAAACCGAGCTGCAGACTTGAAACGGATTTTAATACGCGTTTTACTGCATATCTACGTTATAATTAAATAATAAAATGTTACCCTTCAGTTATCGTAGGTTTTCGTGGCCTAGTGGCGTGGTTCCTGTTATGGCTATCAGACATCAGTCAGACGGCTCGAGTTCAAATTTCTCCGTGAACCTTTTTTGGCGTTCTTCAGAAGTCATAACGTTTAATTTTATAAAAATATCGAACCGCGTCAGTATAAAAGCATATTAAGCTTACAGCAATATCGCATTACGCGCTATCATTTCTTATTCACGGGTTGGCCCATAGGAGACTTTGATTTTCTTTTTAATCACTTATTTTCCTTTTATAATTCTATCTCTTTAATTATCAGTGGTCACGTGTCAAGATGAAGACTCCAACCAGTACTTTGAAGGGACCACGTGGATTGTTGGTGCCTGCATGAAGTGCTCATGCGTGCGTGGAAATATTTATTGCTCAAGAACAGTAGTGTTCGTATCATTCCTGCAGCTTACAGCACGTACTCAGGATCCTGAGCTTTCTCTAGCGAGTGATCAGAATTTCATCGATCATTGCAATCAAACGAAGTGCAATGTGGCTAGCTTTATGAAGGCAAATAAGGGAATATGTAATGGTTAGTTACTGTTTAGCCAATTGAAGGCAACTACGTACGTTTAACATTTGAAACGTTTTCAACTCTGAGAGAAGGATAAAAAAGCCTTTACTGCATATAAACCGCAAAGATCATTCTATTGAAATATCTGCCTGCAGTTTGTAAGACTAGTACGATTTATTTCATATACGCATTATCACAATACCCGTAAGCGTCAGTTTACGAACAAGTAATCGAATCCTATAAATTTAGAGCGTTTAAAATGGAGAAACAAACAATAATTTCGTAAGGAGCTCGAGAAAGACCGCCGCACCTGATACGTCACCAAAATGAAATTTGTACCCTTGCAAATTATTATTCATAACGAGAGTCGAGACAATTGATTGTATGATAAATGTTCATATTGTTAAGCTTGCAGTTGGAACAACAAAATGTATTACGATGGAGACCATTGGAAAGAAAATGGCGTCGATTTTTACTGCAGCAGTTCGGGTCAAAAAATGAGGCCTGGTTGCTATGTCGAAAACAGACAAGTTACATGCACTGGAGCGATACCAGGTTGGTGTTGTGATTTTGTTATCTGAGCCCTTTGATTGGTTATATGTTTTGGGGCAATTCGTGCATTATTTATAAAGCCTCTTTTGGAAGCTGAGGCATCCATGAAAGATCCAGCTTTGAGCATGCGCAATGACGAAAATGTTTATATTTCTTTACCAGGCGGTGCGCGTCACGAAATTTGACCAATAGCAAGCCGTTGTTTAAACAATAGTCCTCGCGGCAAACAAGAAGCTATTTCAGCGCGTGGAGGTGAAAAAATTGTTCCTTTTCAAGGATTTCAGCGACGTCAATTCAAAATGTTATCAGACAGAATTAAAGAGAAATATCCCTTCTTCGTTATGGCTACAATTAAATGTTACATTCAAGCACGATTGACTGCCTTAGCTGATCTCAAAGTAAAGCTACTCGGTTCAGTTGCCACATTATCGTAAACTGAACTTTCACACCTTTTCTTAGACTTCTCATTCCTTTACACGTTTGTTTTTCGCCAATAATTTGGGACATACAGTTAATTTAGCCTTTCTTCTTTGAGAATTTCGGGGTCTACCCGGGTCTACCCATTTAGTTTTCTTGGTTGAAGCGGTTCAAAATTGATAAGTTCACCAACTCGCCTAGATCTCCTGGTGAGTAACAATAATTTTCTGCGCCCACGCGGCGGTCACGCGCGTCCTTTATCGACTTTATCATCTTCTTGTTTGTCCTTTTTTCTTGCCTTTTTTCCTTAATTATAGTTGAAGAAAGAAAACATTGAAACTTTCATAGGTATTGATGTTCAAAGTGACATCTTTTGTCGGCGTTTGCAGTGTTTGTCCTGTATAACACGTGGAGCGGTCTTTGCGTGATTTTGGTCTCGTGGCGTTCACCCGTGCGTAAATTTGATCTTTCCGGTTGTCTTGTTTATTAACGGATTGTATGTTTCGATTCAAATCAGAATAGTGTCTCTGATAAAAAGAAAAACCGGCCTTTACGAAGTTGTTTTGCGTTTTTAGACTTGTCTATTTGATTACTTTACCAAAGAAAAGGCGCTAGGAGATGCTCACTCCGTCGAGACGAAGGGAAAATGAGGGGTCTTTCTGCATGTACCGGTATCCATGAACCACTCATTGTCTTCTATTGTTTGTGAGGTATTGCATTTTTGGTCTCGTTTTGCATTTGTATTATTGTCGTTCTTTGTTCCTTTTGTATCACGTAATATGTGACCGGTACATGCAGAACCTACCAAAATGAGCCGCTCCACAAATTAACCCATGGGGCATTGCAAGTCGTGACGTACACCGCCTTTTTCTTTACCAAAGGCATCAAAACCGGTAAGCAATAACAATCTCTTCTAAAATATCTTTCTTTTAGTTGTTTATTATTACCTCATGCGCGAAGCGCTATGAGGTCATAAAATGGGCTTCGTTTTTCTTCGTCATTTTTTTTTTTTGGTGTCACATTTGTGCATGCAAATTTATGCACGCATATATTATTGCTAACCGGGTCGTCAGGTCACATCAGGACATTCTACAAAAATGGCTGCCGCGTTCGGCGTGTGCTTTGTTTTCAAAACCATAGTTTTGTCTTGTCGGAGTAATAACACACATCCAAAATATTCAAAATGGAAAGAGAAAGCTTTAAAGAATACTCAGAAGCCGCTGTAGTGGAGAAACAGGAGAGCTTTCTTTAAGCGACGACATCTTGCTTCGAGGAACTCCATACGTTTTTCTCAATGCATGCGGGGTGATGTTTCTTTCAAAGAAGCGGAGTTTTGGAATTTTCAAGCAGCCAAGGGACTTTATACCATAAAAGAAATTACATTTTTCGGTGAGAATTTATGTTGATATTAATTTGTGGTTGACGTTTTCTTAGTTTGTGTTCTCGTTTAATAGTTTTGGAGAAATTTTCCATGATATTATGTAAACAAAACAAGACTTGAATTTTATAGTTCTTTATAGTTCTATTAAACTTCACACACGTCGCCTTACGCAAAGATATCTGTGTATTTTTTGCAATTTTGATTTATCAATTCTCAAAAACAATATTACGCGACCGTCTGTTGACAACTGTACTCGCATTGAATAATGTATTTAATTTATTGACTCCCCATCAAACATGATCAAATACACACTCGTCTTTTATTTCCCAAATCGTAACTTCTTTCCGTTACGTTTGAAAATACTACTTTTTTTTCCGCATGGCTCTGAGCATATCAGGGGCACTATGATCATGATAAGAAATTGTTTAGAATTTGAGCTTAAATCTATTGGTCAGGATAACCAAGGTCGTTTTGTTCTGGTGGAGGCATTAGTACAAGATCAAAAGTTCATATTTTTGAATATTTATGCTCCAAACAAATCTGATGAACAACTTCTTTTTTTCGACCAAATCAAGGATGAATTGGATAAAATCAATATAGAGGACGATGGCAAGATCATTATAGGTGGGGACTTTAATATTATTTTGGATCCAGACTTTGATAGTCATGGCGGTAACCAAAATTAAGAGAATCTATAAAACAAATTGAAGACATTTGTTTGTTGCATGACTTAGTCGATATCTGGAGGATCAGGAACCCAGAAACGAAACGTTTTATTTGGAGACAGAAAACTCCCTTTATACAAAGAAGACTTGATTTTTGGTTAACGGATAACACACTTCAAGAGGATATTGACCAAGTTGACATCATTCCTTCCATTAAGTCTGATCATTCAGCAGTTGTGTTATCCATCAATGGGATAGAAAATCAGTAATGGGTGAGAAGGTTGAGCTGTTAAGTATCTCCTCCAAAATGATATATAATGAATTCAAGTCCCATAAGGCGAGTCCCCCTACAGCAAAAGTCTTTTTTTTGACTGGAAGAAAATTTATTCGTTAGCTTTTAATGGCTGCGGCCGCACTTGGTGAGTTGCCAAAATAATCTACAAACTACCTAGCGAAACTCCTGACTCTGATGTTCTTGATCTTGTTAAATGGAAACCCTTAGGCTATATTTACAAGCGTAGGCTCGCTTCCATAATGTATCCAGGTTTCCACAATAGTTTACCTGACCATCTCACAGCCTTATTTAAAACATTCAACACCGACAATAATTATAACTTAAGGCGTATTAATGACTTTTCGCATGTACGGTACAACTGTAACCTTGGCAGAAATAGTGTAAGGTACAAAGGTCCAATAGTTTGGAATTTAATACCTAAAGCCATCAGGGATGCTTCCTCTCAGCAACTTTTTAAACAAAAACTCAGACAGGCCTCAAGGATACTAGATCAAATCCAATTTGAAAAAGAAGTCTGTCAGATAACTTCAAAACAAACGGATTTTCTGTATTTTTAATTTTTGGTATGTTTTTGTAACTTAAATATTTAGATTTAATATTTTCATTAATTACTTTTATTTTTTGTTTAATTTTGTAATTTAAGTACTAAGTTTCTGGCAGGTCCCCACCAGCCTTTAGGTTGCCACATATCAACCTGCCTTAACAAAAAGTATATGTATGTATGTATGTATGTATGTATGTATGTATGTATGTATGTATGTATGTATGTATGTATGTATGTATGTAGTTAACTGGGTTATTTTTTTAGTAGTCTAACCCGGTTAAAATAACCCGGTTAAAATAACTCGGTGAAAAGTTGTTTGTTATGAAATAACCGAGTTTATTTTTCTGAGCGGCCACGCTTCAAAAGGTTGAACTTTGAACGCGAGAGATCGTGTCATCATTTGCTAGCGAGAGATGCACAAAACAATATGATTAATGAGCGAAAACAATGCCTCTGCATGTGCATTTTACAAAATGTTATTCCCTGCAAAGCAACATCGTCAAATGATCAAATTATGGGTTTTGTGGAGAACATAACCACACGACGGTTTTCCTTTCTCTATTTGAAATTGAAAGTCGTCCCTAGTCTACCAAGGTCCACGAATTCAACAGGAAGCCAAATATTACCGCGTAAGCGAAGATGATTGACGGGTCGGGAAAGTTAACCTGCACTAAACCACCTGGTAAGGTGGTTTAAATAAACCTAACCCGGTTAAAAAAATATATTGTTCTTTAATTAATTTCCATGGGAACCGCTAACACGATTAAATTTCGATGAACGCAAAAAATACGCGGCAGCATCAGGAATTTTGTTAAACCAGTTAATTTTAATTCATTAGCTGTGGTTACACGTTGCAACTTTTACCTAGGTAAATGTGAGATAACAATAGCCAAGGTCGTAAAAAGCGTGCAGCGGCTATTGTTATTTCAAATTAATCGTGCAGCGGCTATTGTTATGTTCGAATTTACCTAGGTAAAAGTTGAAACGTGTAACCGCGGCTAATAATTGCAAATAACCGGGTTACTCTAGTGCGGCCGCAGCCAATGTCTCTTTGGATACGAAATTAAGAGCTTTTCAATATAAGCTGTTAAATCGCATCATATTTACTAACGACAAGCTGTTTACTTTCAAAATCGTTGATTCTCCTGTTTGTACTTTCTGTGAGAATGAACACGAATCCCTAGAGCATTTGTTCTATTTCTGTAATGTGACAACTTTCTTTTGGAAGGAGGTGTTATCTTGGATTGCAATTTATAATATTAAAGAATTAGAATTCACGTTTAAAGATATATTTTTTTGGCAAATTTGACTTGGACAAAGATTTTATGTTGATTAATCATATTCTATTATTGGCAAAATTGTTTTTTTACAGATGTAAAATTGGTAAAATTGTTCCATCTTTTGAAATTTTCAAGGCTAAACTGAAAGCCAATTATAACCAGGAATTCTTTATCGCAAGGAAAAATGGAACTCTCTTAAAACATTTCACTAAATGGGATTCCTTTAGTTCTTTTTTTCCCTTTATAGCTCCTAACTCCTTCTATCTGGTGATCCATATCTTTAAAGTGGAAATTACTACCTTCAAACTCGATCTCAAATAAAACTGATAAATATATATGACATTAAACTTTTGTTACTGTCCTTTCAATTGTATTTGTTTACTAAAGGGAATTAAAGAAGAAAACCTAGTGCAGTATTTTTTTTCTTTTATTTTGTAAGTGGTGTAATGTAGTGTAAAGTAGTGATGTAAACTTTTGCGTGAGGCGATTGTGTAAGTGCTGAGATCAATGTAATCTTTTTAGTAATGTAATTAGTGTAAGCTAGTAAAGTGACGAAAATAATAAAATAAAAAAAAAAACTTAAAAAAAATATATTTCCGTTACGTTTGCAAAGACTACTTTTAATAGCAATGAAATCAGCAAACGACCGGGCTATTTTTCAATTTTAGCCAATCTCAAAAACAGAATTACGCGACCGTCCGTTAGAGTGCACTGAATTGGACATGTCGTATCCAGGACAAAGAGTAGACACGAAGAGAGACACCAATTTTTGCATTCTGAGAATCTTTTAATTCTTGTAAAGAGTCAAACTTAAAAAATAAAGAATATGGTACTATGTACAATGTTTAACTAAAAAAAATATACAATGCTATACTCACAATTCTGGTTGACTATCTTCTGAGATTTTACAAAGTTGAAGGCTTAGTCTAGCGGTTTTTGTTTTTAAATGAACAACTTTATTTGAAACAATACATTATTTACATCACTGCATTACAATATGATACTACATGAACTACACAGACGCACGATTACATTTACAAATGTAATAATACTAATTACAGAAGAACAGTCCACTTTCGGCGAAAAGCAGGCAAGCATTTCTTTGTAATTGCAGTCTCTTTAATTATTTCAATTTTTTCTTGGATTCGCAGCAGGAAGTTACGGGAAGTATATATTCACCTTGGCGCCTGTTTGACGTGCATAATACATTGTATTTTGCTATTAGAATTGAGTAATTTAATGCCTGCCATAGTATTTTGCTATTAGAATTGAGTAATTTAATGCCTGCCAGTATTTTGTATTGTCAAAATAGCCGTATAATATGCTACCGTGTTTTAAAGAAAGTCGTTCACGTGCTTTTTCAGACCACCAACTTTATGAACATTTTTTTCTAAAAAGCCGTGTCGTAAAATTTTAGTTCGAGAGGTTGGTGGTACTAAAGTGTTTTTTAAGTTTGCTGAATAAATAAAACGTGTGATTAGAGGTGTGGTAGAGGTATCGTTGAGGTTGTTTTGACCATACGGTTTAAAGCATTTTTCCACGCGCGAGGAATGACATTGATAAGACCATAAAACTTCGTAAAGGGTACATCTAAATTAAACTTTGTTTTGAATTCTAAAAAGTTATAGAAGTTGCCTTGTTCATTTAGTAAATCTTGCACATGAATAACATTTTTTCAGAACCATTTTCTATAAAAAAACTTGCTTCTTATCAATTAAAATATTACAGTTGTTCAATATAATTTCAATTTTGATATTGGTTGTAATACAATCAGGTAAGTTTTTGAAGTCGCGCCAATAATCGAGAAAAAAATAGGGAGGCTCTCTAGCTTAGGTAATTCGGTTTTATAGTTACATTTTGTCAGGAAAGAGAAATCACCGAGATGATTTACACAATGTTTAGGAATAATTTTGCAAGAAGCAGACGATTGACTTTGAACTCTACTAATCCAAGCAATTCATAATTATTTTAAAATCGCACATTTTGAGGCCACCTTTTTTTCTGCAATAACAGTACTTTTTTTTAATTTTTGCGGGTTTGCCGTCCCAAATGAAACTGAAAGTAATTTTATTTATTTGTTGTATATAATGTTTAGTGCATTTAACATGTTTAAAACGGAAGTGTTAAAAGTCAGTTTAGAGAGCCCTAATGTTTTTACGATATTGATTTTTTCGTACAACGTAAGGTTTCTTTTTTGCCAGGTATTTAAAGTATTCTCTAAATCTCGAATTTTGGTTCCAAAGTTGAGTTCTTCGCATCTGTTTGATTTTGTGAGAAAAATATTCCGAGAGATAGTATCAGTTCTTTTGGCCAATTGAAACCAAAAGGAGTATCTTGATTTTTTTTGCATTGTCCTAGCCACATTGCTTCAGTTTTAGCAGTGTTTATTTCCAGCCCAGAGAGAGAGTTGAAATCATTTAGAAATTTAAGTTGTTCGGAAACGGATTCTTGGTCACGGACAAAGACAGTAGTGTCATCAGCGTATAGAGCGTATGCACATGACGTCACGGCGGCCATATTGGTGTACCAAAACAATAGAACGGCGGCCATGTTGGTGTACCAAAACAATCCTGTGGGATTTGAACGCTTTTCTTATGTTAACACTTTCTTTTGTTCCAATAAATTTGCATAGCTGCTTGCCACGTGAGTGCATACGCTCTATTGTGATACTTTTATTTCTTGATTATCTAATCGGATGCCTTCTATAGATGTATTGCTTTTTAAGCCTCTCGCTAGAAGTTCAATCACCAGGACAAATAAGAGATCCGACATTAACTTAAGTCGATCAGTTGATGTTTTTAAATCCAGATTGAATACATCTTTTTAGACTTGCTTTTAATTGATTTTTTGTTTTAGTGCTTTTGTTAGTTAGATATTTTTTGATTGTAAAGCGATATAGAGCTTTTGTATATACCGCTATAGAAATAAAGTTATTATTATTGTTATTATTATTATTATTATTATTATTATTATTATTCCATAACAAATTGACTCAGCAATATTGCTGGAGATGACACTGGCCCTGGTCAAGTGGCAACAAGCCACCTTAGATCCCAAGGACTCTTCTGAGGATTCTTGCAGTCCCTAAGAAAACCGTCTTTTGGATACTTACTGATCTTGTCCGCACACCAATCAATCACACCATTATTATTATTAGCAGTAAAAACTATCTGTTTTATTATTATTATTATTATTATTATTATTATTATAAAGGGCAACCTTGTCGAACACCTCGCTGCAAAGAGAAGAAATTTGAAGCATGCCTATTATTTAAAACACAACTAGAAACGTTATTGTAAAATATGTTAAACCAGTTTATAATGTCAGGTCCGAAATTAAAAGATTTGAGAGCGGCGTTAAGGTATGGCCATTCAATCGAATCAAATGCTTTTTTTAAAATCAAGAAATATTGCAATGCCTTTTTGTTTGTCTGGTTGGTGTATTGTATTATGTCTTGAATAAGCCGAATGTTTTCACCAATGTAACGACCTTTCACATAACCAGTTTGGTCAGGATTTATAATGATAGGGAGCACTTTTTCAAGTCTTTTAGCTATGGCTTTAGTAAGGATTTTGTAATCGACATTAAAGAATGATATAGGCCTTTGATTTTCTAAAATAGTTGTGTCTTTAGACTTTTTTTTGAATAAGCGAGATGATACCTCTCCTCTGGCATAGCATCCCTGATTGAAAGGCAAAGTTGAAACTATCTGTCATTTCTTTACTGATTTCAGGCCAAAAAAGCGATAGAATTCAACAGGTGTACCAGGTGTTTTATGTTTTGTGAAGTCTTTTTGTGCGTTAAAGCATTCTACTACGGTGATTTGGCCTTCACAAGAATTCATTTATTCCTCATTTAAAGTGGTTACGCTTTCTGGGTTAAAGAAAGCTGATTCTTCGAGTTCAGATTCGGTGATTGTGACCTTTGATTTATAAATAGATTCATGAAAACGTTTTTCCTCTTCTAGAATTTTGAATTGATCATCAGTGTAAACGTTTTCAGCTAATTTTAAGGTGGTTCGATACAGTTTTCTGAAGACCATACCAACATTTTTCAATTGGCTTTTAAGCGGTCTTCTCCAAGTCAGATCAACGTGAAATTTTCGCCACTAACTGGTTTTGAATTGAAGTTTGGCAAGATATATTTTCTGGTAAAATCGATATTACCATGACAACGATAAACAAGAAACTTAGAAATCAGTAAATTAAAGTGAAATTTAGCGCGTTTAAGATTTCGCATTGAAAATCCCACATAGGCATCTTAAAATATGGTATATGGCATATACATTTTGTAAGAATAAAAAAATTCTGTATGTTTGAATTAAAATAAGTCGCAATAACATTTCAAACCTTACTATTTGTGTACTGGTATTAAATTGATCGAGAGATTAACACTGGTTTTGTGAAATTCCTTAATGATAATGTCAAAAAGTAGCTTGATGTTATGTTTGTAAACCTTGAAAGTTTTGTTTACTTTCTCTTTTGCGATCTTGAGAACTACCTTTTTTCCTAACATCGCATCATGTGCAATTTTTGGATAATTTTCGATTTTAATGGCTTTTGCAAAAATCTGAGAAACGGCTCGATGGATTTTTTTAAAACATTCACTGTGCATGCTTACCGATGTGCAAAATATTATCTGAAAGTTTCATTGGCATTGATTTACTGGAACGCCACGACGTACGAACCGGCCGAAAAAATGGCGTTACAAATTTACCTTTTTAAGTTATTCTCAGTAATGATTTAAAATCAATGCGCACTACATTCTTCCGTGATTGAAACATTGCAATGTACGCTCGTTGATGCAAATTTCTTTGCATCTGTTTTCTTTTGCGTTCAAAACGCCTGCTGTAAAAACGTTTTCAAAACGCAAAAGGGCATTTATTGCTCAAAATAATCCTAAAAAGAGACTTATAATTAAGGGAATCTGGAAAGTAGCAAGAAGAGTAATAAGGTACAATCATGCTCGAATATAGATAATAATAGATGCAAAGCAGATCACAACGAAAGTGTAAATCACGGAGGAATGCAGTGCGCATTGATTTGAAATCATTATTAAGCATAACTTAAAAAAGTAAAGCAAAACTTTTTAATTTCTTTAATGACCGACGCTTTTTTTTGTGACAGAATTTCCACCTGTTTTATCTTTAGGCGAGAGTGCACAGTTGAAATCGCCACTAATTATCAAATTTTCTTGTGTAACATCTTGTAAATGATTGTTCAGTTTCGAAAAAAAGTTTACAATTGTTGATTAGCGTCATTTGGCGCGTAAATATTAACGAGAACAAAAGGGATTCCGTGAATTGATATTGCTAAAATAATGCACCTTCCCTTTGTATCAGCAGTAAACTTTTCTTCTTTTAAATCCAAAGATGGGTTAATTAGTATCATGACACCTTTACTGTGATTTGTACCGTGACTAAAGAAAACCTTCCCACCCCATTCATTTTCCCATGTAGATGTACATGAACTAGTGCTATAACATTCTTGCAGAAAAACAAAGTCTTGTTTCTGTTTGTGCAACCATCGAAAAACCAAACGGCGTTTGAGAGATTTGTTCAGACCTCTGACGTTTAACGACAGGCATTTTAAATTCAGAGCATTAGTTGTGTTTATTCTAGGTTTTTGTATATGTACGGAGAGCAGTCAGCACAGGCGTCAAGTATGAATAATATGAGAACAATAGTCCATTTTACAGTTGTGTGCTTGGTGACCTTGCCTTTGAGTGGAAGCGAGGCTGAAGGTGACCTTGCTTTGATACAAACCTTTCTGCCATTCATATGTTAATAAAGCTTTTCTCATGCTAACCAACTGAATTTACATCTGAAAAGCTCCAAGGTCTGTATCATAACAAGGTCAACTTCAGCCTCGCTTCCACTCAAAGGCCAGGATACTAAGAAGACAACTGTAAAATGGTCTATTCCTCATGCGAGATACAGACCGTAATATTTGCAAAGCAACAGAAATGATCGCAACATTTAGCTTTGGTAGACAGTCGAACGATAAATGACAGTCGAAAACACACATAAATACTAATATAAATAATAATAAGTACTTACGTTCTATAAAAGGTCTTAAGATTTGAACCTTAGTAAAAGACTAATGGAAATGATTGCCATTGACAATGGAGTGTTTTCACATGACGTCACGGCGGCCATGTTGGTGTCCCAAAACAATGGTGGTGACTAGAATGGATACTCCAAAATCAGGTTGGACACCTTATTGAGACTTATATAACGGAGTAACTGGTTAGCTTTCAGTTGAGGTTAGGGGCAGCAATTTGTATAGTTAAATTTAGGACTAAGCAACCCGAGAAGCTAGGTGGTACAGTGGTACGGTAGGCTATGTAAGCCTAAGCCTAGCTGAGGTCACACGTTCAATCCTAAGTGGGGATTTTAGATTTTCTTTTTTACACTAAAAATTTATTGAAAATAAATTGTAAGTGTCGACATTACGTTATATAATTCTCAGTGTCCGAGGTGATCCAACCTGATTTTGGAGTATCCATTCTAGCCAGGACCCACAACAATAAAACGGCGGCCACATTGGTCTCCCAAGCTAATCCTGTGGGGATTGAACTCTTTTCTAATGCAAACACTTTGTTTTGTTCAAATAAATTAGCATAGCTGCAGACCACGTGAGTGAAAACTACGGCATTTGTCAGCGTAGTAAATAGGCCATTTGCACGATGACGTCATTTGACTACTACTACCAGAATCCTTCAGTTTTTTTGTTTTGTAATGCAAATTAGGGCTATTGTTATTTAAACCGCACTGGGATTACAAAATTTAAATAAGAAAGGAAAAACGAAATGAATTCTGGTAGTAGTAGTCAAATGACGTCATCGTGCAAATGGCCTATTTCTGCATAATATCTAATTTGCTTAAACACGGTTGTTGATACTGGTATGCTATTTTTTTTATTCAACTCGTCGTAACGATACCACGGAAATAGAAAACAAATAATCACATTTGAGGCATAATCTAGTTTGATATTTTAGTCTTATTTCGTTAGCATAGCAGCTTCGTATAAACTTAAACAGATAAACTTACTGCATAACTAGAGTTTTTTTTTTTAAAAAATTGGCTGATCGCTGAACATCTTCATTTTTTATTTGGTAAAAGGTACTCTGGCATGTTGTTAACTGAGAAGCTGTTTCCATTAAATATGAGTTTTTTACCTCTGATAAATGCCCTTTCGATGTTCAAGGTCGCGGGGGACAGGAGAAGTGCGACGGCTGATACCGAAAATGCGCGAAATATTCACGAACAGGCTCTGTAATGTTTCTGCATCAATAATTGCACGTGCAAAGCGTGTCAACGCTTTGTTCTTTCTGCATGAAGTGTTGACAATAGCCCGTTGATTAAAATTAGCAAAATTACCATATATACAGTTTTTGCATTCGTGTTTGCTCGGGAAGCCTTCGGAAGCGTAAAAACAAGCAATTTTGTGTCCAAGAATTCAGCGCGGATAGAGAATTTCATGAGTTGACACTGCAGGGAGGTAAACTAGGTGTATTGTAGATTGTCATATCTGACTCAAAATTTTTAAACAGGCTTTCAAAGGGAAGATATGGGGCTTCAAATTCTAACATGGACAATTTTACTCCTTTAAAAGCTAATAACTTTGAATTAAAGTTGAAATCAAAAAATCGGAGTCAGATATGACACAATAGACGTTTAGACGGATCAGTGAGTGGCGAAATCAACTTGCTTTGTGTTCTTCTCGAGGAGCAAACTTGGACACAAAACCACGTTTTAAAACAAACTAACTTTAGTAGCTTACAGCATTGACGCAAAGCGCGATCCCTTCAATAAAAAAACAATCCTTATGCACTTCCATTATTCTCCAATATCTCTGTTAAATGTTAGCGAAACCGGCTTTCAAACGTTCACGATAAAACGTTTTTCAAAGTGACACCCCTGCTAAAATTTTGCCTTATGAATTTATTCATGACCGGGTATCCACCACGACCTTAACTCTTTGGCTTTCTTGCACGCCGCATGCAATTTGCTTCGCTCTTTTGCTGATTCTATGGATAAATCTTTATCAATAAACACTGAGGAGAACCGGGAATGTGCATAAGTTCCTTTCTCTTTGTCCAGACCAAATCCATACGTGAAACGAACCGCACAAATATCGGTCTTGGACGAATCGCAGCTCTTGATCTTTCTTCTCTTGATACACTTGTAGCTTCGGAATTGCCGGATACACTTTCCATAGATTGAATATTTGCACCTACATTTGATTTCCCTGTGCGGTGTATAGCATGAAGCTTCAAGTCGGGAGGTGCACCAAGTTCAAACAGTATATCTTTGACTTTTCGGCTAAACTTTACAATACCTGTCCACTCTGAAAGCGTAAGGTAAAACAAGTGTCACCGCGGTCCGCGGTCCCGCATTCGATGCATACATTAATAAATTAAGAATGACGAAAACACTAAGATTTGCCAACGCGGTCCGCAGCTAGATGAATAAGTTTACATAAGCTTATATAAAAAATATGTTATCAATGAATTGCGTTTTTGGAGTTTAGCGCTGATCTATAGTGATTAAGCACTGACTCGAACTAGTGGTTAAGCACTGACTCGAACTAGTTTCCTGCCCGCTCCTTGATTTCTGAGGTCTTGAGCTTTCACTGCCACTTGTCGAGCTTCTGCTTGCGACTTTTCCTTGGCGGTTCGTAAGCCGTTGACTTCAAATAGGTGAGCTTGTGGGTTTTATCGGCAATTGCTCTTCTGTTGATCAGAATTTTTGACTAAATTGGATATGTGTCGTTTATCCAGGACGCAGAGTAGACACCAATTGTGGTATCCAGGAAGAGAGACACCAATTTTTGCACTCTGAGAATCTTTTAATTCTTGCGAAGAGTCAAAATGTACAATGTTTAACTTAAAAAAAATTAAATATACAATGCTATACTCACAATTCTGGTTGACTATCTTCTGAGGTTTTACAACGTTGAAGGCTTAAGGCTGGTTCTCATATAATCGTCCCGGTCGTCCCAGTCGTCCGAGTCGTTTCAAAACTTTTTTGCAAACGACTCAGACGATCGGGACGACTCAAGCGATTTGGGTTCTCATATGATCGTCCCGGTCGTCTCGAACGTCTATAGCGCAGTCGTAAACTGTGTCCGACAACATGTTTTGGGCAATAATACTGCAGTCGTCCCGGTTGCCTGACAGTAGTTCTCATATGATCGTCCCCGATTATTCTCGATCGTCCCAGTCGTCCGGATAGAACACAGTTCTATCCAAGCGACTGCGATCGTCCCAGTCGTTCGGGTCGTTTGCGATCGTCCCGGGTCGTCTCAGAAGTGTTCTCATATAATCGTCCCGGTCGTCCGTGCACTTTTTGAAACGACTCGGACGACCGGGACGACCGGGACGATTATATGAGAACCAGCCTTAAGAACCGCATAAGAATGTTAAAAGCTCATTAGCATGTTACTGAACTCATTATCATATTAAAAACGGCTTACGGGCAAACGTTCTATTACGAGTGAATTTAATTTGAGCACGTTTTATAAACATTTCTCCAAAACCAACGCCCGAGAACACAAAGAAAAAGTCAATCACAAACTGATGTTAACATGGACTGATTCCGATTGAAAAATGTAATTTCTTTTACGGTAAAGTCCCTCGGCATGACTCGACTGCTTGAAAATTCTTTAAAACTTCGCTTCTCCGAAAGAAACATAGCCTCGCATTGATAAAAACGTATGAAGTTCTTCGATGCAAGATTTCGTCGCATAAAGCTCCTTTTTCTCAACTACAGCAGCTTCTGAGTATTCTTTAAAGCTTTCTCTTTCCATTTTAAATATTTTAAATGTGTATTAGTACGCCGATAAGACGAAACTATGGTTTTTAAAACCAAGCACATGCCGAGCGCGACAGCCATTTTTGTAGAATTTGTATGTGACCTGACGACCCGGTAACAGTAATAAAATATGCCAATGTAACACAAAAAACGGAGGGTAAACCCTACTTTATGCGCGTTCTGCGCATGAGTAACTAGACTAGATATTTCATTGGAGAATGAAATAGTTAAATTGATCGATTAAAGTTATTCTAATCACTCTGATTTCAGGATTACAAGAATTGTCGTTAATTTCAAAAAATTATCTTTTCCTGTGCGACAGTGGTGATGAGATAAGATCGCTTGGTGAAAGATGCAACATTCAACCAGTCTGCAACGATCGCTCAGATGAGAGGAATTGTAATCAATGTGAGTAATCTTTAGTGATTTTCCGTAGCAGTTTTATGAAAACCAGCCTTAAACGTGAAGAAGCCCTTAATTGAAGAAAGAACGAATTTTGTTTTATTCATTCAGGAAAATGGCGAAATTAACAGCAGTCAAATATACTCCCAAATAAATAAATGCTCCATATAAATTCAAGTATACTACCCTACGTAACTATTAAATACACCATAATTTTTGTTTGTTTATTCTTTTCAGTATCTTTTGTTAAATGTTTGCAGACTATTGCCCTGACGAGATAGCGAATGGCTTTCTTTGGAATAGAACACAAGTGGACAAAGAAGTTCTAAGGCAATGTTCATTAATAGACCCTTCATTTACAGGTGAATTGCTATCAAATCACTATCGTTGGGCATGAACATTTCCTCTATTCATTTTTTCTCAGACATTTGTTCGTTAATCAGTTTCATCGATCAGGTTAAACGCTTTTCAAAACCTAATTATAACATTTATAAGAGGCAAATCGAACTGAATAAAACTAAAAATTGGCTCTATTAACAAACAATATTCAGTTGAAAAGAGAGACACGTTAGGCCCATTCCTCAGAGTATAACAAGAAAAAAAAAAATATATATATATACAATTGTAAGGACCGAAAGTTGTAACTCACTTAGGGCGTGAAACGTGAGTTACAACTTTCCGTCCTTACATTTGTAATTTGCTCTGCATATCTATGCATAGAGCACTCATAGAACAAGTAAAACAATCTATATTTTGTATATCCATTTATATATATATATATATATATATATATATATATATATATATATATATATATATATATATATATATATATATATACAAATATGTATACAATATGCCCTCCCGGTTATTACCATAATGGCTTTATGGCAACTCCTGAACTTGGGCACAGGATGTACGGTTACACATTGTTGGATTGCATTGTGGAGTCACGAGAGTGCTCAAACTGCGAGCAGTGAGCGAAGCAATATGCCAATAGTGAACACCTCTTACGAGGCTCTCCACCCAATCCAGAGAGTGCTCAAACTGTATGAACAGTGAGCGTAACATACAAATATGTATACAATGTGCCCTCCCGGTTATTACCATAATGGCTTTATGGCAACTCCTGAACTTGGGCACAGGATGTACGGTTACACATTGTTGGATTGCATTGTGGAGTCACGAGAGTGCTCAAACTGCGAGCAGTGAGCGAAGCAATATGCCAATAGTGAACACCTCTTACGAGGCTCTCCACCCAATCCAGAGAGTGCTCAAACTGTATGAACAGTGAGCGTAACATACAAATATGTATACAATGTGCCCTCCCGGTTATTACCATAATGGCTTTATGGCAACTCCTGAACTTGGGCACAGGATGTACGGTTACACATTGTTGGATTGCATTGTGGAGTCACGAGAGTGCTCAAACTGCGAGCAGTGAGCGAAGCAATATGCCAATAGTGAACACCTCTTACGAGGCTCTCCACCCAATCCAGAGAGTGCTCAAACTGTATGAACAGTGAGCGTAACATACAAATATGTATACAATGTGCCCTCCCGGTTATTACCATAATGGCTTTATGGCAACTCCTGAACTTGGGCACAGGATGTACGGTTACACATTGTTGGATTGCATTGTGGAGTCACGAGAGTGCTCAAACTGCGAGCAGTGAGCGAAGCAATATGCCAATAGTGAACACCTCTTACGAGGCTCTCCACCCAATCCAGAGAGTGCTCAAACTGTATGAACAGTGAGCGTAACATACAAATATGTATACAATGTATATATAATAATAATAATAATATATATAATGTATGTGTACAATTTTATATATATATATATATATATATATATATATATATATATATATATATATATATATATATATATATATAAAATCATGTATACAATGTGCCCTCCCGGTTGTTACCATAATGGCTTTATGGCAACTCCTGAACTTGGGCACAGGATGTACGGTTACATATTGTTGGATTGCATTGTTAAGACAGACAACGCAACAACATCATCTGGTATAACCCTCCGTTTAGCAAAAACACCAGCACCAACATCGGATACAAGTTCCTCGCCCTAATAGACAAGCACTTCCCTAAAGATCACAAGCTCCGAAAAATCTTCAACCGCAACACCATAAAAATAAGTTACAGCTGCATGAATAACGCCAAACAGATAATTGATAACCATAATAAGCAGATTCTACAGTCATTTACGCAAGCCAACGACGCCGCCACAGCTAACTCTAATACCATTCAAAACAAAAAGACATGCAACTGCCGACAAAAGAACACATGCCCACTCGACGGAAACTGCCTACAATCATCAGTCATCTACCAAGCTACAGTCACGCGCAACGACAACAACACAACAGAAACATACATCGGACTCACGGAAAACGACTTCAAAGCAAGATACCGAAACCACACCGCATCATTCCGCCACTCTAAACACAGAAACTCAACTGAACTAAGCAAGTACATCTGGACTCTCAAAGACAACAACATCGAACACTATATTTCATGGCGCATCCTGTCTTCGCATTCACCGTACAACAGCTCAAGCAAAAGATGCAGCCTCTGCCTAAAGGAAAAATTTCTAATCATTTGCCGACCGAAACTTTCTACACTTAACAAACGTAATGAACTCGTGTCTTCTTGCCGCCATAGAAACAAAGCCCTTCTACGCAACAGCTGAACTGTTAAACTTCGCGCCGCATAGATTTGTTATTGTTATTATGTAAATTATTTTGTATATAAGAAGCGACGGTAAGGAATAGTCTTATTGAATCCCCTGATGAGTGGGCAGCCACGAAACAGGATTGTCGGGATGAAAGCGTAGTTTATTTGTTTCTTTCCTCCATAAACATATACTTCGCTCTACATTAATGTATTGAGCACTGTTTTACGAATATCCAGTTCTACACTTTATATATATATATATATATATATATATATATAACTTCATGAGAGTTCAGACTTCAGGAGTAATCATCGTTTTATTGCGACAGCTCTGTTTCGTATAGTCCAAAATTAAAAGGACCACACTCATCAGGCAACTTGAACGAATGACCGGTAAAATGGAATACAAGCAGTAAAATACGAAAATTCAAAAATGGTTGCTAGGTAGCAAATGCGTGCCGTTTGACAAAATAAGATGTAAAAGTGTATCCGGTTTCGCCTCTTACAAACCGTCTTCTGCGTCAATAAAATTGTGGTACACCACTAACTAAAATCCTGTAATTAAGCAATTAAATTGTGATTTTCCAAAAATTAATGTGTAAAAAAGTAAAGTCGCACACGAGCCAGATGGCCCACACGGCCGGAGCTTAACCCGGTTTCTGTAGCATGAAGCGACTAGGAAGATTGCTACTCCCCCCTGGATGGGATGCTAGTCCATCGCAGGGGTACCCCCAGCATTTTGTCGCCGGTACCCATTTATACACCTGGGTGGAGAGAGACAGTGTGGAGTAAAGTTTCTTGTCTAAGGAAACAACACGACGACAGAGATCAGGCTTCGAACCACCGACCTTCAGGTTGAAAGTCCGACGCGCTAACCACTAGACCACCGTGTCTCCACCGTGTCTCCAAACCGTCTTCTGCGTCAATAAAATTGTGGTACATCACTGACTAAAATCCTGTAATTAAGCAATAGGACATTTGCACGATGGCGTCATTTTACTACAACTACCAGAATTCTTTTCGTTTTTCCTTTCTTATTTAAATTTTGTAATCCCAGTGCGGTTTAAATAACAATAGCCCTAATTTGCACTACAAAACAAAAAACTGAAGGATTCTGGTAGTTGTAGTCATATGACGTCATCGTGCAAATGGCCTATTAAATTGTGATTTTCCAAAAATTAATGTAATAAAGTGGTAATTGAATCGAGCGGAGCGCCATTTCGGTCCGAAATCCGCGATATCACGCTATGCGCTCGTTCCCAAAACCTCGCGTGCAACCCCATACGCACTCGGCTCAATTACCATTAAATTACGTTATTCGGCTAAAGTTCTGAAGTACGTATCGTTTTCTGTGGGGGCATGAACTTGCTAATTCGTTTCGCCTGTTCAGGCTACAAAGCTCCTTTCTACAAATGATAATGAATTTTTCATAAAGACAGAGATTACATTTCTTGGTGATGTTACTATAAGGTTTACATTTTTTGAGTACTTTCCATTTTATTTGAAAAGGTTGTTTAGCGTCTTTCAGAGTCCATACGTGTTTAGATAGTTCAGTTTCGTTTTTTTCTGCTGGAGTGTCGAAAGGATGTCTGGTGGTTTCTGTAGCGTTCCTTGAAATTTGTTGCCAGTCCGACGTAAGTTTCAGTTGTTGTCGCTGTTGTTACTGTAGCTTGATAGGTCACGTTTGTTTGAAGACATTTTCCTTTGAGTGGACATTCCGTTTTCTTTCTGCAATTACAGGTGTCAGGTTGCTGCGTTTGAAAGGATGTGCTTGTTGTGTGACGAGATGATGGATTTTATGCTTGGCATGCATGAATAGCTCAGCTTAAGTGTGTGTCTGTTGAAGATTTTATGGAGTTGTTGATTTTGTGGGAAGCATTTGTCGACGATGTACAAGAACTTTCTACCAAGGTTAGTTTTAACATTTGGGTTAAAAGGAGGGTTGTACCACGTGATGTTTTGAAAGAAAGAAAGCGGATATGACCACAAGCTGACATATAATCCTTCATCAGAGCAAGCTACGAGAAACAAAAGAAAGCGGACAAGAAACATCACGTGGTACAACCCTCGTTTTAACCCAAATGTTAAAACTAACCTTGGTAGAAAGTTCTTGTACATCGCCGACAAATGCTTCCCACAAAATCACCAACTCCATAAAATCTTCAACAGACACACACTTAAGCTGAGCTATTCATGCATGCCAAGCATAAAATCCATCATCTCGTCACACAACAAGCACATCCTTTCAAAAACAACTACGCCAACGCAGCAACCTGACACCTGTAATGTGTGATGAAACATTTAATGCTTTAAAAAAATTAGTCAAACATTTTGAATCTTTTCATAAATATGTAAAATATTATTGAGAAAAATTTGGTGTTGTATAATTTTAATATTTATTAAGTATTAAAATCTAACCCAATCTATGATTTATATTTTTTATTATACTTTTTTTTTCAATCTTTGATGAACTGGTTGTCAAATCTATCATTTCTAAAAGTTTCATTTCAGATATAAATTTTTGACAATCAAACTCACCACCTTTCATTGCAGTTCGTAAATTAGTCAATACTTTTTCATAAGTTGTAAATCGAAATTTAACCATATCTAATTTACCTTTGTAATTTTTCATTTCATGATATGCTTTTAATATTATTCCAGCTCCAGTTAGTACACTTAAAATAATTGGGTTTAAGGTTATCCCACCTTTGATTACACCAACTGAAGCGAGTAAAACAGATAAAATATTCATAATATAATTAATCTTTTTGTATTTACTTCGACTTTTTTATATATCCATGTTTTTTTTATGGTAAAAAGAATATAAATCCTTTATTTGTTGGATTTTCTCAGGGTTTAAAGTTGAAACTATGTAATTGAATTCAAATATATCTTTTTGTTGTGTTTTTGTTTATTAATGATTTCATTCTTTTCATGCTCATTTTATTTATAATGCTTATAATAAACTTTTACTGAATACAAGTGTAAATGAAATAGGTAAATTTAAAAAATCTAATAAATTAGCAGGATTTGTTTTAATGTATTTCAACAATAAAATCATTACCTTTTCTAAATTGTAAATTAATATTTGTAAAACTTTGTCGAACATCTGCATTAATTGAAGACAAAATAATATCTGAAGGAGGTTTTTTATTCTTATTTCAAATAAACGAATAGAGTTGTCTTCAGGTAATATTAATTCAATAATTCTACAATATATTGATTCTAAAATACAATCAAATGGAAAATGAATTATATTTCCAAAAGGTCTAGATGTTAGCAGGCAGGTTATAATTTTAAGAAAAACGACAAAACGTTTTAGTTTGAAAAACATGTTTCGACAGCAACTTCTGTCATCTTCAGTTAATTAATAGTGTACAAAGCGTTGACAGTGAATATATAAGTGGAAACAAATGTTAATTATGCTAGTAACAACAATGTAAATAAAAGCGTGACAATGTGAGAATTATAAGCGTTAGGATAGTTTCAAATTTACATGATGTAATTGTTGATTCAAAGACGGTTTTTCTCTATGAATATGAAAAGCCTCTTTTATCTTAAGTTGGAAACTCGTAGAAGCGTGATCTAAAATATGAAAGCAATCTTGTGAACACAAGGTACGGCAATGTTAAGAATTTTACTTTTACATTTACATTTTACTTTAAGCTGCCCTATACAGGCCATTTTTCTGTCGTTACTCAGAAAAAGATTCGTCACTTTATCAAGCACTATTGTAATGATTTGGATATAAAATTAGTTTTTTCTTCCTTTAAGATAGGCAACATGTTTAGCGTGAAAGACCCTGTCCCTGACGGGCTTCGTTCGCGTGTGGTTTATAAGTTTGTATGTGCGGGCTGTAATGCCTGTTATGTCGGCGAAACAACCCGGCATTTTTCCACACGCGTGCGTGAGCACTTAGTCAATGACAGGACCTCGCACATTTTCAAACATCTACTGAATTCTGAACAGAGGGTGGCAAAGGGGTTTTACGTGACGCGTGATTGCCCCAAAATTAACCGCGTGATGCGTGATTGTGCCCAAATTAACGGCGCGATGCGTGATCAGATAGCGCAGTGTGATGCGTGATTTGCTATTTTAGAAGCGTGTGACGCGTGATTTAACTTTTATTTTTCCGTGATACATGAATGCTTTCGACGTTCTTTGAAAAACTAGAAAGGTTGCATTCAAAGGATTCAACGTAAATTGTCTAATTGAAGGTCTGTCCGGTCTTTTCGTGACCTTTGATGTTTGTGGTGGGTCCATAGAATCCGTTCCTGGCACGACGAGGACAGAATCGAGAAATCAGAAAACGCAATCAGAAAAACCGAAGCTCACAGGATACAAGAGACCTGCCCTAAGACGTTACGCTACAACGCCAAAGCGCACTTATCAGACCCGACGAAGAATTCAAAAACTAGGAAATCGGAACCATAAGAAAGCAAGCAACATGTCAGGCAGAACAGAAATTACTAGGAGCGCCAATCAAATTCCACTATCGTAACATTGATTCAAATCAAAGAGGAAGAGCGAGTAGGCTACTTAGCCAAACGAAACTAATATGTCAATCAGCCTAAGAACAAGGCACTAAGCCACTTGTAAATGTACAAGAGAGAGTCCAGCTCATACAGAAACAATTCGCGCTCAGTGGTGAAAAACATGTCAGAACTTGAGAATGCCAATAATAAACATGTTGAATCTCATCCTCGTGTGCTTCGTGAGTCTTGATAAGAAATTAAACGGAAGGTCTCAGATACACGAAAACATCTGAGTAAGAAACACATTGACCGCAAAAGACAAGCAAAACGAAATAAAGCCGATAATGCTAAGAAGAAATACACGCACTTTAAATCTTGTCACCCACCGGGAGTCAAGAAAGGTTTCTTCAAAGTAGAGGCCCTTAGACTCCTCAGAATTGAACGAACTTTTCAAAGGAAACTTTCGGCTAAGAGGCTACCCTAACAATCTCATTGAGAAGGTGCTCTCAGAATTAATATTCTGACAGAAAGTCAGCTCTCAATAAAACCCATGTGTACCTAACATAAAACAGATCCCAGGGGCGGATTCAGGATTTTTCTTAGAAGGGGTGCACCGCTAAGGAATGACGTAACTGAAGGGTGACGTAAACAAATTTTAAAAGCGAACAATCCATAGGTCATCTCAGTGGGGGGGGGGGGGGCACCCCCTGCACCCCTCCCCCCTCCCCCCTCCCCTAGATCCGCCCCTGGATCCTCATGGACAAAAGGCATTTAATAGAATCGCAACCTTCACCAACACAAATCTATAGAGCCTCCCCTTATTTCATATAAGAGGGGTAGATCTTTTATAAGATATACTAGTCAGGGCTAAACTGTAAAAGTCAAACCAGCCAAAAAACCGAGTGAACAAAGGACATAACAACCACACCACGCGCTAGTTGGATTTGTGCTAGGACCGTCAAGTGAACACCCTTAATTTCATTTTAAGATTAATGAATTAACATGCAATCCTTCCAAAAAGAAAAACTGAATACAATATCAATGCATTCAATAGGCGCCGACTCTATGTTGTTTTATTACCATTTTAATATGCAGTTCCAGAAAATATCCATCCTCCCCCCACGGAAGGTTTTTGTTTAGCATCCCCCATCCCCCAGGAAATTCCAGTTTAGCTTCATACTTTGCTTCAAAAAGGTTCGCTTTTAAGACCCCCCTCCCCCTAGGAATTTCCAATGACCTTCCATGGGGTGGGTATGAATTTTTACTGGAACTACACAATGCCGGATTACTCCTTATTTACGCTTATTTACGTGACGCGTGATTACTTAAAAATTTTTTCCGTGATGCGTGATTTCCATTAAAAATTCGGCGTGATGCGTGATCGGTACCCCCCCTTTGCCACCCTCTGAACATTGCCGTACCTTGTGTTAACAAGATTGCTTTCATATTTTAGATCACGCTTCTACGAGTTTCCAACTTAAGATAAAAGAGGCTTTTCATATTCATAGAGAAAAACCGTCTTTGAATCAACAATTACATCATGTAAATTTGAAACTATCCTTATAATTCTCACATTGTCACGCTTTTATTTACATTGTTGTTACTAGCATAATTAACATTTGTTTCCACTTATATATTTACTGTCAACGCTTTGTACACTATTAATTAACTGAAGATGACAGAAGTTGCTGTCGAAACATGTTTTTCAAACTAAAACGTTTTGTCGTTTTTCTTAAAATGAATTAATGATGATCCATTATCAAATTTCATAAATCTCTGTAATGATAAAATGTAATGATAAAATGTTGTTTTAATGATTTTAAAAAAGCTAATGATTAATGATTTTAAAAAAGCTAAACTAACAGGTTGATCATCTTTTGTTGGATTTTTGACTAATATCATGATTATTCATATTAATATCCGTTTGCATTACCATATCTCGATTTTCAAAAATATAAGGTGCATCATACACACTTGAATCAACATGTGCTACAAAATTTTTAACACCATAAATAATTAGTTTTGAATCTTCTTCTCTTTTTATTGATGAAGGAGTTCCATCATATCTTAAATCCACCATTAAAAATTCTGGTTTTGTAATCTTTCATTTATGCATATGAATAATTGATCTTGTATAATTAGAAAATTGTTTCGTTGATTGTTGATTGATATTTAAACTTGTACTACGGACGTAAACACTCGCATTATTAAAGTAAGTTATAGTCAAGTGAGGCCTTAAGCTACTGTATCCAAGCTCGAAAAAAGCCTGAAAAAATTCAGGGCCTTTCAACGGGAATCGAACCCGTGACCTTCGCGTTACCGATGCGATGCTCTACCAACTGAGCTATCAAAACCACATATGTTCGGAGCAGGTCTGTTGAAGCCACAAATGTAATAATTGACCACAAATGTAATAAAGCCCTCAAATGTAATAAGGATTGACCACAAATGTAATAAAGCCCTCAAATGTAATAAGGATTGACCACAAATGTAATAAAGCCCTCAAATGTAATACGAATTGACCTCAAATGTAATAATGGATTTTACCGTGCGTTCTTCAGTTTGCACAGCAGGGTTACCAGCCCTAAGTTGTGAGGACCAGGATTTTGCCAGTCATGCATATCTTTCTCGGACAACCAAACTTGGACAAACTGAAGTTGTCTATGTAGTGTGTTGGACATCATCTGTCATTCACGTGACCAAACCTGAAGTTGCTATTATCTCAACTAAACATTTTCTAGTACGGAACCAAGGCCCAGTTATAAAATGTAAACGAAGTAATGTTCGGAGTGAATATCTGTCAAGTTAAATTAAGAAACGTTTATTCACATTTCACAACCTGAACGAACGTAAGCAATTATTTATGCTAGCCTCTTATCATTTTATTTTAGTTCACTGAGGTCTAAGCGGTATTCCACGTCATCGGTCACTTGTTCAATCCCGAAGTAACAACTACAATACTGAAGAGCGCCTCGCAACCAGACTTTGCAAATTTTTTGTAAAATAAACTGCGTACTACTTTCAGCTGGCTACTCTACCATTTCAGAGGCAAATAAAATCTCCGTAACATCACCCAGTAGCAGTACCTTTATATGAAACAGTATAAACTACACGCATAGACAGGATACCGGTGTACAACAGGTTTCGTGACAATCAACTCACAGAGAGAAAACTTAGTGCGACCGAAGGGTATGCCTCTTAAAAGTAATTTAAGTTCAAAGTTTAATTGTTCAAATCGCACACAAATGATACGAGTCCCACGTACGGTAATGCATGCAATCAGAAGCTTGAACTAACAATTCCAACAGCGAACAAGTATTTCCTTAAGGCGAATCAGTGAAGGGCTTTATTACATTTGTGGTCAATCCTTATTACATTTGAGGGCTTTATTGCATTTGTAGTCAATTATTACATTTGTGGCTTCAATATGAAGCCACAAATGTAATAATTGACCACAAATGCAATAAAGCCCTCAAATGTAATAAGGATTGACCACAAATGTGAATTACAGATGACGTCCAACACACTACATAGACAACTTCAGTTTGTCCAAGTTTGGTTGTCCGAGAAAGATAATGAATGACTAGCGAAATCCTGGTCCTTACAACTTAAGGCTGGTAACCCTGTCGTGCAAACTGAAGAACGCACGGAAAAACCATTATTACATTTGTGGTCAATTCGTATTACATTTGAGGGCTTTATTACATTTGTGGTCAGTCCTTATTACATTTGAGGGCTTTATTACATTTGTGGTCAATCCTTATTACATTTGAGGGCTTTATTACATTTGTGGTCAATTATTACATTTGTGGCTTCAACAAGGTCAAATGTGAGTTCATGTGGAACTACACGAGGACGAAGTAGACTTGGCCCTAGTCTAAGTTCAGTAATCATTTTGTTGTCGTCCTTCAGTAGCATCGTAAATAAAGTAAGTTATAGTCAAGTGACTCACATACTCACATTATTTATTGTAGCTGGAAAGAATTCACTGCAAATAGTGTATTCACCTTCAGGTAATTTATACATATTGAATCCTAATCTTGCAGAGTATATATTATTTATATCTTTAAATATAAACAAATCATATGCTTTTTTATTGAATAAATGCGGTGAACTTGGAAAATCAGTAATTCCATCCACTCTAATAATATATATAGATAGCCCAAGCCTAACAGCGTCGCACTTTGAACAAGCTTAACTAAGGTGAAAGGTTGGAAGCACAAGAATTAAGATTGACGAACGGGCTATTTTCAATTTCAGCAATTCTCAAAAACAGTATTACGCGACCATCTGCACAGTACATTTTTATAGACCGTACAAAAGTTCACAAAAACAACTTTTCTCTGTCTGGAATAACTAGTACCACTACTTTCCGAATAAAATACAGTTTTTGTTTGTCAAAAATTGCTTGAAAAACTAGAAATTAGAAATTGCAAAAATACACAAACATATTTGCATAAGGCGATGCGAGTGAAGATGGAACTGTACTATAAAATCAGTCTTGTTTTGTTTATATAAAATCGCTTTTAAATCTATCTAATGAATGAACAAACACATAAAAATGGACAACACAATCTTCTTTCGAAAAAATTTATTGAAATCTCCATTAGTTTACGTTTAAAAGCAAAACGCGTACCATTTCAATGCCATTTAATTATAGCTCATCGAGTTCAAGCTTTCTTCGATGAAATTCAAGAGATCGATACAACTGAATTCAAGCACGTTTTAAAATCAATTCTCCAAAACTAACAATAACACCAACAAAACGTCACTCACAGATTGATATCAACATAAATTCTCATCGAAAACAGTAATCTGTTTTACCTTTAGTCCCTCGCTTGCTTGGAAATTCAAATCTCCGCTTCTGGTTCTGAAATCCGTAGAAAACAAACATCTCCCGCATTGATAAAAAAACAAGATTTTATCCCTGAAAGCTCGTCTTTTTACACTAAAGCGGCTTCTGAGTATCCTTTAATTAGTATCCTTGTCTTGAGTAGCAAACCGCGAAATATTCAGGGAAATAACGCCTTTAATTTAAACGGTTTTCTCCGCTTAGTAAATTCACAGTAAAACATCAAAGTGTTTTTCTAGCTGACGTGACATTCGGCCGTGTAACCGCGCGAAAAACAAAGCCTCGCTTTGGTTTCAACATGACGTCGTACGCGCATGTTTTCCGACGTCATACGCGCCCGCGAGCTAGTCCTTCGCGAAGGCAAGCTAGTCCTGCGCGACGGCGGAGGGCGGCGTCGGGCACACGCGCGCCCGCGAAACATTCCGCTAGCCATGACCATGAAAAATGAAGAGCATCGGTTCTATGAGTATGGAGCTGCGCAGCCAGGCCTTCGGCCTGGCAAGTGCTCCGCTATCATGCTCACTGCTACTCTCATCAACATATTTCATCAAATATCTAAATTCATCTTTTGAATGGGAAGTAGAAGAGAGTAGTTATGTAACCCACTATACGGCACTTTTCCATTTTCAGTGTGTTTTTGTCGTTAATTTGATGTAACTCGTACAATTATAGGCGATTCGTCTATAATTATTCACTATGGTGTACTTTTCCAGATCTAGTGTGTTTTGTCGTTAATTTTTAAATTTATGAAACCCATCATTATAATTTAGTGACGGTATATATTTTAATCGATACTCATTGTTAACACAGCACAGTTTGAAGAAAAAAACTTCATCTTCTTCGCTTTCTTCAGGTATTGTAAGTGGTGAATTTGGTGGGTTAACATATATATCATGTACCGTAACTTGAAATGAAACTTCTTCTTTGCTGATATAAATACTATCGATTAACAGAGCCAATTTGACTTTTTCTAGCTTTCTCATTGCGATTCTTGTTAAAATTTTATCCCTTTGTTTTGAATATTTGAGTAGTTTAACATTAAACATTTCAGATCTTATTGAACCCCCAGTAATTCTTGTACCCATACCTTCAAACTGAAAACCATAAAAAATACCTTTTATTTTATTAGCTATTTTTTCACCATAAACACCTTTTAAATGTCGCCTACAAATGTCTCTAATAAAAACCATACAATCAATAAACTTTTCTTCTTCTTCCGTTGACATTCGACTTCGTCCTTCTTCACCGTATAAGCGAACAGGAATGGTGTAACCAAGTAGTTTACTACTTTCGTTTTGACTATATGTCTCTTTTACACCTAAAATTGTAAGAAATGGTGAATCGATTACTAGCGGACCTTTATAGGTGTCAATTTTGATTATTTCAAAATCGGTTTTACTGTTTTTCACCGGTTTATGGAAAATAATATTTGATGAATATTCTAAAACTTTTGAAGGACTTAACAGTTGCATGTTGTTATATTACAACATTTATTTTTTAAGACGATTTTTTTCATTTCTAGAAAAAGAAATGAAAAATAAACAGATATTCAATCTTCTTCATCTTCGCTTTCTTGTATCGTTAATAACGATTCTCGTTGAGGTAACGGTTTGAAATATACCTCATGAACCTTTACTTGAATTGAAACAGCTTTTTCACCAATATAAATACTATCAATTATCAAAGCTAATTTCACATGACAATATGAATTAAGATAGTCGAGCGGTTCGACTCTTTTGTTTCCTTTTGTTTTAAATAGCGTTAAAAATTTATCAGACTTTTCTGAATAATTGAGTTTAGCATATAATATTGGTGGATTATTTCCTATATTACTGTCCTTGTAATATAAAAGGTTATTTAATTTATCAGCTATCTCTTCACCACAAGCCTCTTCTAAACGCTTGTAACAAAGTTCTTGAAAATTTTCCAAAGAAATATAAAACCCATTTTCTTCCGGTGTCGGTTCATCGTCTTTGGACCATAAACAAACCGGAATAGAATATCCAAGTAGCTCACGAGTTCCGTCTTCTTTACTTCTTCTTTCGGTTACACCAAAACTGAAAAGAAACGGTGTTTCAATGACTAAAGGTCCTTTTTTATTATCACCGTAATCGATTTGTATTTTAATCCTTTGATAATTGTAAAGGTCATTTTTTATCGGTTTGCTGAAAATAATATCTTCATTGCGAACATCTGAAAGAATTGACAGTTGCATGTTGTTATAATTACATATTTATTTCCTTAAGACCATTTTTTCCTACCTACAATCCTTGCAACAGCGCTTGTTTTTCCCGTGAATGCAGATACCGTTTCCACCGCAATCTTTGCAAGAATATTTTACACGGTTGTGTTCACAAATCTGTTTTCCCGAGCACTCCTTACAATAGTACTTGTTATTTCCATGAATGCAGATTCCGCTTCCACCACAATCTTTACAAAAATACCGTCGTCTACCGTGTTCACAAATCCTTGATCCCGAACACTCCTTACAATTGTATTTATTTTTCCCGTGTGGGCAAAGTTTTTCTTTACGTTCTGGTGATTTCACAGGTTCTTTCAATTTTACAGCTTGTAAAGCATCGATGAGTTCGGCTTTCCGCATTAGATACCATCCTTTAATTTTCTGCTCTTTTGCTTCAGCTTTCAACTCTTTCACAGACTTTTCCATTTGTTTTATAAGGTACTTTATATTTTTAATACCATTTTTTGATAAACAAACGACTCGAAAGCGCTTGTTTATCGCGATGTTTTTCCGAGAAATCGGTCTTAATTTATTCATCTTTTCCGAGAATTCAGCTCATTTGCATACGTGTTCATTGAGGCGAAACGAGTGTAAGGCGTATGCGTATGAATCGCTTTGCGGTGCGTGACACTTGACACGTACCACATGTGTGAGCGCGATAACTCCTTCCTATATATATAGTTCGATCGAACTATATATATTAATAAGTCTGTAATTCGATAGAACTCAGGGGGGAGACGGTTGGCCACTGTCAGAACCCTGCTTACGGTTCATACGATGTCAGACCTACGGGGTAGCAGTGTAGTTGAGTCAGTTGACTACGCTCTGGTGAACCAGCCCCGGCCCAACTGATAACAGGGGGGTGCTCAAAGATCTCTTCGGAGAACTTAACCTCACCCAGAGGTATAAAATGGGTGACACCCGCTTTGTCAGCGGGAAAAGTCCTCACTTCGGTGAGGCAAAAGTCCTCACTTCGGTGAGGCACAGAAACAGCCAACCGAGCACCCCCCGACCAGGGTTTTGCACTTTTTTATGAAGTGACTTTACGAACTTTTACTAGAGGTTCATATATATCTAATTCAGCTAAAGCATCGATGAGTTCAGCTTTCCGCATTAGATACCAACCTTTAATTTTCTTCTCTTTTGCTAAATATCGCAATTCTTTGAAGGTATATTTTGTTCGATTAATCAATGGCCTTTCCCATTCATCTTCCATTGTTTTTATTTATTTAATACCAAATCTTTATGTTCATTTGAACTTTTTATCGTATCGATCTTCGATTCGACTATTTATTGCTGGACATAAATCGATGATTATTTCATCGATCAATCTCATATCGTTAACAAACGATTCGTGATCGAACTGTTTTCCTCGCAGACAAGAACGTAAGTCAACCAAAACTTTCTGGTATGTCGTAAATGCAAATTTACTCATCTCAATCCTTCGGTTATAATTTTTATAATCGGTAAATGTTTTGACCAACAACCCTGCACCGGAAATGACACCTAGTATAACTGGGTTCAACGTAATTCCGCCGGCAATCGTACCGCCTGCGATAAGAGACGACGAACTCAATTTACACAAGAGATTCATCCGTTTGAGATGTCTAAAAGTCTTTTTATAACACCACCATTTCTTGTGATAAAAACTGTAAAGGGACTTGATCACCATTAATTTTGTCTCGTCGATCGATGTATCGATGTGGTTAAATGCAAAAAGATCGTATTTCATTTTATAAAGATGACATACTAATTTTAAAATGATCGCATTCATTTTCATTCTTGTCTCTTTTATAAATGAGCATGTTCATAGTCCTCAATGGTTAAGAGAAACTCGAGAAATCGCAAGAGAGGTCGTAGAAGCGCTTGAACACACTACACACTAGTGTGAAAGATCATCTAATTTATTATACGCCACGTATAATAAATTTAAATTTGACTGTATTTACGCTTCATCTGAAGAATCTTCATCTGAAGATTCTTCATAACCAGAGTTCCACTCACCAGATTCAACAGGTTTAATAGGTAGCTTGTGAGCGCAGCGGTAAATTTTAATGTAATCGATCAAGATCTTTTTCCGCATGTGTTTGTAGAGATTCGGGTTCTCACCATATTCCCGTAACATTATCAATAGATCGTTAAATGTTAATGACTTAAGATGTTTGCTTGGAACCTGAAGTATCCGTTTTATCTTTTCTGGATATTCTGTTTGCGATTCACCACTTGTGTCCATTGTCTTATTTTATATATAAGAAAATATTTCTTTAATTCCATATTTTTTATGTCGTCTCAAGCCACAGACTTACCAAACATTTATTGATGGTAGTTCCTTGTAAACTTTGTATTCTCACACGAAATAAATCACATTCTTCCAGAGCGATATCGTTACTCAAGTGACAGACCTGTTTCTTACCACCCCCTCCTCTTCCTATCACATTGTTTATCAACACGGCGATATGAGGGTATGTTTCGAGCGTATCGAGAATGTTAACGCAACATTTTACAATTTTACTCTTAACCGGAACCATAGTATCTTTTTCCCCTAAAAATAGAGCAAATGTTGAGTTTTCAGTTCTATGGAAAACACCGTTAATTACAAACACACCTCCACTAACTCCTAACGATGGTGAATTGATAATTGTGTGTTTGTTCATATCGAGAGTAGTCTGCATAACCATTTTACGATTCTCAAAAAAATAAGGAGAATCGTAAACACTAGATGGAACATCTGAATGGTTCCCTTTTATTCCGTATATCACTAGGTAAGCTTGAGCTTGCGAAGCCGATGTTGGTGACCCACTGCATTTTAAATCGACCCTAATATATTCCGGTGGTGAAATTTTCCACTTATGTAGATTGATAATACTTCTACTGTATTTCGTAAAGATTTTCGTCGATTGTTTATTGATATTGATAGAAGCTGATTGAACATCGACGCTAACACCGCTCATCGTAGGCGGAATAAATTCAATACAAACGGTATATTCTCCATCTGGTAATTTATACAAATTAAAACCGATTCTTGAAGCGTAGCTATTTAGTAGATGCTTGTGTAATAAAAGACTGTAAACTTTTTTGTTTAGCGTATGCGGCGACTCCAACAGATCGACTATACCGGTGACGGTTATATCATGCTCGGAAGAACTTTCGTCAACATTTTCCATTATGTACCGGAATTCATCTTTCATATCTTCCGAAGTACTAATATGCGATTCATCGATATATTTTTTGAGCTTATTTTCTACCTCGTTCGTATGAACTACCACATCCCCTATCATGAGATTAAGCTTTTTATCAGCACCGTCAACGTAAGATTTATTACATGCATCATCATCATCATGCGGATCTTCTAAATTTATAATCTTATGGTTTGACATATCGAAATCTTCACCGGACGGATTACTCAATTTACCGGAAATTATATGATCCACGTATCTTTTATTGGCCCCTTGGTCGGCGACCGTCGGGTCCTTTACATTGTAAACCGTATTGTTTCCCATATCCAAACTAGTCTCCATCGGAAACGTCTCTTTGCGAGATAAAAAAATATTCCTAACATCGTTGTAAGAGACAAGATTGTTATAATTTCCCCCTAAATCGTGATAAGTCTGTTGTTTCGATTGAACAACATTGAAACGTTCTTTCAGATCGATATTTTTCACGACCTCATGTGTAGGTTCAGGAGCGTTGGGATGAAATTTTTTCAGAGTCACCATATTGACAGCGCACAAATCGTTATCTTCGTCCGTATCCATATTGGTGATAAGTTTTCTGTTCATATCGATCTCTCCGGGAAGAATCAATCTGTTTCCTCGAAGATCTAAATCACCGGTCATATGAGTCGATCCATCCAAGTTCAGAAAGTGTGTTTTAGCGGTACCCCAGTTCGTTACATCCTTTAAATTTACCGGTTCACCGACATTCACCAATCTTTTGTTTTGAATATCGTAATCACCCGAAGACGTTAATTTAAAACCGACACCTGGTAATCCTTGCGGCCCTTGTTTTCCTCCCGTTTTATAACTGTTAGTTATGTTGTCTGATAATAGCCCATTTGAATAGCTCATTTTAGATTATATTTTCATTAAAATTTTTTAACATTCTTTTCTTTGGTTTGTCAATATATAGAAAAGAATATGGGTCTCTAGTAGCCATTTCATATTGATTTTTATCAACATTATTTTCACGACAAAACATAGAAACTTCGTTATTGCTTGGAAATTCAAAAATACAAAAATGTGAACAGTTTAGGCGTATATCTTTTGGTGTTTTATAATAACTTTGTGAAAGATAGATAACGCTACAATTTTTATGTCTGCCATTGATAAAATAATCAATCAACGGATCTTGGTTCTTTTCACAAACAAAATCATCGAATATAACTATTTTTTGGTTTTCGTCCGTTAATTCAGAAACCGGTATAATATAATCGTTACTTGCTTCTATAACATCAAAACCTGCTTCTTCACTAATCGGTTTAAATTCTCGTAATAAGAACTGATATTTAGATTGATCTAAATTTTTCGCATACAGATAAGCCTTGTCAAAAAACAATAAACGAATAATCATATCTAGCAAAAGATTTGTTTTTCCAGAACCTGAAGGGCCACAAATCAACATTCTGAAATTCTGTTCTGGCATGAAAGGTTGTCGCTGCTTGTAGCTCGTAACCATATCATCCACATCATAGTTTATAAACTTCATCTTACTGAAATAACAATTATAAAATTTAAAATCGAATAATAGTAATAAAATGAGTTTAATTAAGTGGAAAGAACTTGCAAAACAACAAACTAAGTTGGGGAATAAGATTAATTTTGTTCATGAAACGCTAACAAAGAAAAAATTAGGCGAAGAGACAAGTCAATTGGCTTATGAAAAAATATTTAAGCCGATAACATCAAAATTAGATGTTAGTAATTTACCGGTATCAACACCAACATCAACAAGACCAAAGAAGAAAAAGCAAAGTGCTAAAGATATTGATTATTATCCAGAAGTAGATCCATATGAAGAGATGGATGTAGAAGGTTTAATCGATTTTGGTGAAGAGGTTTTACCAGAACAAGAGAAACAACCACCGCTGCCATATGCAGATTCACCACCACCGTTATATTCACCGGGTCAATATATGAAAATAAGACAACAAAGAGCTCTGGAAGAAAAAGAAATATTTGAAAAATACGGTTTGCCTATTATTGAAACTACCGAAGAATCACCAGAAGAGACGCTTGAAGCATATGATAGCGCGGTAAAAGATCTAGGAAAAGAAAAACGAAAATTAACGACTTTAATCAATAAATTAGAAGATTCTACAGAAAAGGAAAATCTCAAAGAACAAAGAGAGCGACTGCAACGAGAAAGTTCCGTAATTACGGTGAGAAGAGATAAATTAAAAAAGACCGGTAAAGGGCTTGGGAGAACAAACCTAATATTTTTCAGCAATCCTAAAGAACTTGTCAAAAAACTTGAACTGATAATAGGTGAAATTATAGCCGGTAATACAAATATCGAGATGCGTAATACCGGAGTTACAATTTTAGACGAACTTTTGAAATCATCGCTAATCGATAAAAGGCAGGCTGAACAGATTTATAAGAAATATTTTAAATATTAAAATAATATCACCACTATAAAATAGTATGGATAGAGAAATTGTGTTATCATCATATTCTGTCAAAACACAAGCCAACAACAAACCTGAAGATTTTACAACAAATTTTACTGAAGCAATTGTTTTGGACCCGAATGAGCAATATGTTATTGGTCTTAACAGAATTATCAATATGAGCTTTACATGGTTCAATATTAATGCTAAATACGCTAATCAGTTGATCAGATACAGCTCTGATGGTGGAAAAACTTTTTCTGATATTTCTTTTCCAGGCGGTGTTTGGGATTATGAAGATATTAATCTACATATTCAAAAAGAAACTGTCATAAAACAACCTAGAAAAGACGATGAGTTTCCGATCAGCCTGGTTTTTAATACCACAACTTTTAGAGTAACAATAACGCTGAAAGAAAATTATCAACTCGATCTAACACAAAGTAACTTTAACGAACTGATCGGTTTTGATAAAAAAGTTCTGAAGGAACAGATAAATATCGGCCCCCGAGTTCCAAATCTGTCTCAAGATACAGATATTTTGAACGTTCATTGTGATCTGACAAATAAATCGCTTGTTGATGGCGAAGCTACCGATATCATTTATTCCTTTTCGACATCTGTTCTGCGACCATCTTATAGTTTTACTCTTGAACCAAAGAGAGTAACATATAACCCTGTGAATAAAAACACAATAGACAGTATCCGAATCCGTATCACGGATGGAAAAAGAAGAAAGGTCAACCTAAATGGAGCCGATACAGCTTTCTCATTAATTTTAAAAAGAATATAATATAGTAATGTAATAAAATGAAAACTTATGAATTTACTCGTTATTATAATCCGAAGATGGGTAGACATGTTTACAAGCACAAAGGAACAGGCGTCATTATCGATAATATTTTTAAACCGATGAAAGCTGTCGCATCAGCAGTTTTCAAAAAATTCGCGAAACCTATTGCGAAAAAAGCGTTGGAAGCAGGAATTTCTCATGCTGGTGAAAAACTAGGTAAAAAAGCAGTTGAAAAATCTGGTGATCTGTTAATGAAAAAACTAGGTAAAATGAGAATATCTCCTAAAACAACTACTAGTGCGACTAGTACTAGTAGTTCTTCCGTTGGTAGTAGACCGTTACAAAAACAACAAGAAGATACTAATGTGATATTAAACAGATTGATATCTGGTAGCGGTATAAAAAGAAAAAAATAAAATCTATAATAAAAACAAATGGCTTTCCGAGCGAGTGAAAATTTACGAAAAAATCAATTGGTAAGATTTCAACTGGATAGTTTGATTAGAGCTCCAGCCATTGGAGAACAACAAGATAAAGGTGGTTATATATTCACAATTAATGACAGGTCGTCGTATTATGACTGGTATAATGCTTATTTTGAAGTACAATTTCAGTTACAAAAATTAGCAGACGGTGCCGGTTATGCGGCAGCTGATAGAATAACAGTTCTTAACGGTGCTCATTCATTAATTAAGCATATGACGATTAGATCTTCGAATAAGATAATTTATGATACTGATAATCTGCATAAAGTTACTTTTGTTAAAAATTTGTTGGAATACTCTGATGACTTCAACAGATCCACAGCAAAAAACAGTTTCTGGTATCTGGATACGGATGCAACAACCGCTAATACGAATGCAGGATTTGAAGCGAGGCGGGTACAAACACAAGCGGTTCAAAACAATGGTACCGGTGGCGCTAAAAACATTAATACGATTATACCTCTGTATCGTTTTTCCTTTTTCGAAGAGTTGGAAGATAAGATGCTTGTACCTATGCAGCTACAATTCGAGATTGAGCTTCAAAACGATAGCGAGCTGATTCACATGGCTAATGGTGTTGATGAGGGAAGAGTTGTTGTGAATAGGTTTTTGCTTTGGGTTCCTAGAATAACACCCAAACTTTCGATTTCGACAAATTTTGTCAACTCTTTTTTGAAAGAAAAACAATGGAACTACTTAAGGGAGAAGTATGCAAAATCACCTCCTACACTAACATCAGGATTTTTTCAAATAAGCGCTGGTATTGATAATGTTAAACATGTTTTCGTTTATCTGAAAAGAGCCGCTCCACCGAATAATGATAATGCAGAAGATAACCCTTATCTTATGGACACGTTCAAATTAAATGCTGCGGATAATAACTCATCGCTGGCAACTTGCAAATTAGAGTATGGAAATGGGCTTTATTTCCCGGATACACAATATAATGCTGAAAGTAAGATAAGAATATTAAACGATGTAGCGTCTTACGCAATGAGGAAAACTGATGTTAACAGCGGGACACAGCTGAATTTCGCCAATTACAGCTCTCTCTACGGTCTGATCTATTTCGATCTGACTTGTCAAGATGAAAAGATAACAAGAGATCCTAAACAGTTATTATTCAGATATACATTGACAGCAGATGCAACTGCAAACTTTAACGTACATGCGATAGTTTTGTATGATCAGTTGATAAAAATAGATAAGGTTGGAAATGAGTTGGTCATCGCGTAAGCGTAAATTCATTTTAAAAACAATTTTGTATTTTACAATACTAAATACAAAATGACAAGATACCATCCTTACAAAGTAAGTTTATCAGAAGGGCAGAAAGAAAAACTTGCAAGAGCATATAAAACAAGCAGCCCCATCACAATTAGATTAGCGAAGTCACAGACAAGCGGTAACGATGAGCTACTGCTAACGTCTACACAGATCAATAGAATCAGTAAAGCGAAATCGCTTGGAAGCGGTGTCGAGATAAAAATATCAAAAACACAGATTAGAAAAGTATTGAGAGAAGGTGGAAGTCTATGGAGCGCAATTATTCCGTTAGCGAAAACGTTAGCACCGACTTTAGCTAAAACACTCGGTTTATCGGCGATTGCCGGTTTAGCGAGTGAAGGAGCAAGTCAAATTGTTAAAAAGATAAGCGGTAAAGGTCAAACCGGCGGTTTCCTCATCCCTCCAGATAAGATTCAACAACTGATCGATTATAAACATTTGCTGACAAATAAACAGAAACAAGAAATTCTGAGCGCTCTTCAATCGGGAGGACGAGTACTAATAAAGCCGACAAAAACACAATCTGGAGGGTTATTAGGAACGATATTAGCAAGTATCGGTATTCCGCTGGCTGTTGAAGCGTTTAAAAAATTGACCGGTTCAGGTGCACCCAGAATGGGTAGACCTAAAGATGGAAAAGGAGTACCGCGTCTAAGCGTGGGTAGGTACCCTTATCAACCTCCTCCATTTTATGGCCAATGGGGGAAAAATACTGTTGGTATGGGAACTAAAAAAAAGGGAAAAGGGTTACTTTTAGGACCGAACAGCCCGTTCAACAGCATACCGTTAGTAGGGGCACTCCTGTAAGGAGTGTAAGGAGTGTAAAGCCCAAATTCATAAACAAACCGCTAAGTAATGCTGATCTGATGAAGTGGATTTCATACCTTAGAATTCCTAATTTCAAAGGGATATATTCAAGGGATGAAGTTATGCCTAAAAATCATAGTCCATGCATTATTAATCTCGATTCGCTTGAAAATGCTGGAACTCATTGGGTTTGTTGCGCACCATCTCACGATAATAACTTCGTGTGGTATTTCGATAGTTTTGGCATGGGTTATCCCGAAGAATTTACAAGTGGCGGAAAACAGATAATCTATAATTCAAGTCAGTATCAAAACATAAAAAGCGTCCTTTGCGGTTATTATTGTCTTTATTTCCTTCATCAATGGTCACTCAAGAAAGATTTTTATGATATCTTGCAGCCGTTTAGCTTAACAGATACATTGTTCAATGAAAAGTTCATAAAAAAATATTTTATGTAAGCGTATTTAAAATTAATTTTTTATTATACAGATCGTATAATAAAATGGAACCGCTAACACAAAAAACATTTTGCGTCAAGGAAAAAATAAAAACCGGCTGTACTGAACCATCCGGTTATAAGATAGCCGCCAACGGTAGGACTTATTTTTGGTGCACTTGCGCTAATTGCGGAATCAAGAAAACCCGTTTCGTTAAGAGTTCGGAAAACTAGTTCAGCCCGCCTCGGGGGCGGGCTTTTTTGATGTGGAAGGTAGTCATAGTCTTGGAGAGATAGCTATGAAAGCTGGTATGAAAGGTCTTTACAATTTAGGAAAAATAGGAGCGTCAAAAGCCATCAAATCAGACTTTGTAAAGAAAAAGATTAAATCAACCGCTAATAAGTATATAAATCAGGCTTTGGACAGTTTCACGGGAGACTTATCGAAAAGACTCGATCCGCTTCACCACGGTAGCGGTGTCGACATTCATAAAATGATCGGTAAATTACCGAAACCGAAAGGAGGATGGACATTACCCGGACATAAATACACAGGACCATATAATGACTTGGATACACAATTAAGATATGATCCGGAAACAGGAAAAATACTGGAGATCTACGATAAACCGACGGGTGAAACGGATGCTATAGCGATGCAGCATGACGTCGATTATTCTGTGTGCGCAAATAAGCCGGAACCGCGAAAATGTAAAAACGAAGCGGATAGAAAAATGGTGAAAGCTTTGGATAGCGTGCCCTATAGTGATCGACAATGGGGTCACTGGTTAGCTAGAAATACTATCGACGTAAAACAAAAACTTGGGTTGGGAAACGGATAAGGCCGCCGAGTAGATGGCAAGAAAAGCTTGCAGACGAACTGCATAAACCTATAAGGCGAAAGTTTACTCGGCGGCGTGTTATTGTAAACGGAATCGATGAGATATGGTGTTCTGACCTTGTTGAAATGCAGAAATTAAGCAGGTGGAATAAGGGATATCGATATCTTCTCATGGTGTTAGATGTTTTCAGTAAATACGGTTGGATTGTACCGTTGAAGAATAAAACGGAAGAGAGTGTCGCAGAAGCGTTCAAATCGTTATTCAAGAAAGGAAGAAAACCGAAAATGCTGTGGGTGGATAAGGGTAAAGAGTATTACAACAAGAATATGAAAGAATTGTTGGATAAAAATAAGATAGTGATGTATTCGACAGAGAATGAAGAAAAATCTAGTGTTTGTGAAAGATGGAACCGTACGATAAAAGAGAAAATGTTTAAACAGTTTACCGTTCAAAACAATACTGTGTATTATGATACGTTACCGATGATATTGAAAGAATACAATAATTCAAAACATCGAAGCATCGGTATGACACCTGTGGAAGCGTCGAAGAAAAAGAACGAAAGTGCTGTTTACTTAAATTTGTACGGTAAGAAGAGACCAACACATACTAAACCGAAATTTAAAGTTGGGGATAAGGTTCGAATATCAAAATACAAACGTCCTGTTTTCGATAAAGGTTACACACCGAATTGGACTGAAGAGATTTTTACCGTCGATAAGATTCAATACACTAACCCTATAACTTATAAACTGAAAGATGAGCTGGGTGAGGAGATAACAGGTTCTTTTTATAAGGAAGAGCTGCAGAAGGCTAAACAGACCATCTTTCGAATTGAGAAAGTGATTCGACGAGACGCTCGAAATGGTAAAGCGTTAGTGAAGTGGAGCGGGTATAGCGATAAATTCAACTCATGGATAGATCTAAAAGATCTGAAAGATCTGCGGTGAAGATCTCTTCTTTTCATTTCATGAACGTGAAATGAAAATTTAAAATGGTATTAAAAAATAAAATATATTGATAATAATACTTACGTATGGATTCAAAAACTGTTGAACAGCTTAAGGCAATTGCACGTGAAAACGGTTTGAAAGGTTATTCACGTTATAGGAGGAAAGCGGACCTGATTAAATTCATTGAAAGTAGTATAAATACTCCACCACGAGGTATCGTTAATTTTATAGATGAACCTTCACCTCCCCCACCACGCGGTATCGTTAATTTTATAGATGAACCTTCACCACCCCGAAGAAGAAGAAAAAGACAACCCTCACCATCTCCGCCCCGAAGAAGGAAAAATAGACAGCCCTCTCCACAACCCCTAGAAGATCATCAATCAGAGATACGGTTAGAATCTGAAGGTTCTAACCGTAAACGAAATAAGAAGAGACAAAAGACCCGTAAAACAAAGAAGGAGAAGAAATTGGAAGAGGTCGAAAATAGATCTGAAAGATCTGAAGATACTCTTCAATCGACAAATAATAAGAAGAGACAAAAGAAACTAAAGAGGAAGGCTGCCCGTCTAACAAAGAAAATCAACCGTGCACAAAACAAACGTGGCGCACTGTTCTTACAAGAAAAACTAAACCAAGTTTTGAAAAAGATCGATAATTACAGATTACCCTATGAGATAATCAAGATAGGTGAGAATACAAGTAACAAGTTCAAATCGTTTTTCGATATATTCAAAGTTAAAATAGTAAACCCTCGTGAAATATTCGATATTGATAAATTACTGTTAGAAATAGGGCTCAGAGTAATAAAAGAGAGAGGGTTACAAAACGGTGACAAGATTCGATGGATACTTAGTCATACGAGTTGGCATAAACCGGTTAGTACAAAACGAATCACGATCACAGATCACCTTGGGACGGATCTCGTCGAAGAGATAGCTAGATTCATTGAATACAAGGATGTACCGCTCCCCGAGGTCAAAATAGAGATTCAGTCGGTAAAGGTTCCCCGGGGAATGGGTCGATTACGTGTAACAAAATTAAATGCCAGCGATAAAAAGAGTATAATAACAATCAAAAATAATGACTCAATCTGTCTTGCGCGAGCAATAGTGACGGCTCGTGCCAACATAAATAAACAAAAATGGACAAAAACTCAGCTACAGGATGGGTTCAATAGGTCGAGAAAACTGCAGAAAGACGAAGCTATCAAACTTCATAAAGAAGCTGGAGTCGAAATTAACGAGGAAACCGGTTCAGATCTGGAAGATGTAAAGAGATTCGCGGAACATCTTAAGATTCAGATAAACATTGCAGACGGTGATCGATTCAATGATCTGATTTTCACTACTGAAAATGAGCACGATGGACAGATGATATACCTTTACAAAAACAAAAACCACTTCGACGTTATCACAAGTATGCCAGCGTTCTTATCCAAAAAATATTATTGTCACACCTGTAAAGAGCCGTATACAAAACGCGATTGTCATAGATGCCCCGCAAAATGTACAGCATGCTTCAAGTACTTTCCACACGGAGTGAAAAAGTGCTCTAAACCGCCAATTCCATGCGATAAGTGTAATAGGTCTTTCTTCGGAGTAGATTGTTTTATGGAGCATCTACGTGACAGATCCAAATGGGGTAGTAAAGACACTGTGTGTGAAAAAGTAGGTAAATGTTTGAAATGTGAGCGTACAATTACATCTTCTAAAAATGATGGCCTAAAGAATCACATCTGCGGATATTCAAAGTGTAGTAATTGTAGGGAGTACTGTGATATGAATGAACATCTTTGTTTCATGTCTCAAACGAATTGTAAGGGTGGAAAATGTCAAGGTTACGGATGTAGTCCTGAAAATTTGTGTTATCCTTGTCAGACAAGAACTGATAAATACATGTTCTATGATTTTGAAGCAACTCAGGAGACCGGTGTTCATGAGGTCAATTTAATCGTCTGTCACGATTTTTATGGAAATAAAAATACATTTGAAACGCTCGACGAATTTTGTAAATTTATTTTTAACAAGGATGATCATGTAGGGTATACCTTCATAGCTCACAATGCAAAAAGTTACGATGCTCAGTTTATTCGAAATTGGTGTATAGAGAACAGAGTGAAACCCGATATTATTTACAACGGAACAAAGATTATGTCTATGAAGGCTGAGGATGTTAGATTTATTGATTCTATAAACTTTATCGCTGCGGGGTTATCATCGTTCCCAAAGACATTTGGTTTGAAAGAGTTGAAAAAAGGGTATTTTCCACATTATTTCAACACAAAGTGTAACCAAAACTATGTAGGACCGATTCCTGATAAGAAACACTATGATTATGATCAGATGAAACCTTCAGCGAGAAAGGAATTCTTAAAATGGTACCAACAACGTATTGATGAAAACTATGTGTTTGACATGAAGAAGGAGCTGAGAGATTACTGTGATAGTGATGTAGACATCCTCAGAAGAGGTATGTTGATTTTTCGAGAACAGTATATCGAGTTAGGTAACATCGACCCTCTTCAATATATAACCATCGCTTCTGTATGCATGACCATGTACAGAAGTAACCACATGCCTTGTGAAACGATCGCTGTTGTAAAGGAAATTACACGTGGAGAGAACTACAGTAAAAGTAGCATCGCATGGTTAGATTGGATTTCTCAGAGAGATGGTGTTAAAATAAAACACGCTCTGAACGGTGGTGAAGAGACTTTACCAGATATCGGAAAGGTTGACGGGTTTTGTGGGAATACGGTCTACGAATTTCAAGGATGTTTTTGGCACGGTTGTGAGAAGTGTTATACATGCGACACAATCAACACAAAAAATCAGATGGATATGTTAACTCTAAGAAAGAGGACGGTAGCGAAAAACGATAAAATTAGAGCTGCCGGGTATGAACTGGTTGAGGTTTACGAATGTGAACTGAAAAAGGAGAAAGAGTTTAATAAATTTCTAAAAACGTGGAATCGGGAATTTGTAGGGCCTCTTAATCCTAGGGACGCATTTTTTGGTGGACGAACAAATGTAACAAAACCGACCTACACATTCAAAAAAGGTGAGAAAGGTAGATATGTCGACTTTGTTAGTTTATATTCAACGGTACAATTCTACAAGGATTATCCGGTAGGTCATCCTACAAAGATATTCGATCCTCCTCAAGAGTACGATAAGGAGTGGTTTGGTTTCGTGAAATGTAAAGTTTTACCTCCAAGAGGTCTTTATCATCCTGTGTTACCGGTAAAAATAAAATGCGATAAGGCTGAAAAGCTGCTATTTCCGCTCTGTAGAGTGTGCGCTGAAAATAAGATTCAGGAATGTACACATTCAGATAATGAACGATCATTCATCGGAACATGGTGCACGAATGAATTGAATGTGGCGATTTGTAAAGGGTACAAGGTACTAAACATATACGAGGTGTGGCATTTCGAGGCTAAATCCGCTAACCTTTTCAAGCGTTATGTAAGAAAATTCATGAAAATCAAGATGGAATCGAGTGAACTGAAGACCGGTCAAGGTTGTACATATAAGAGTGTTGAAGATTACAGGTCAATTGTTGAATCAAAGTTAGGAATCGAGCTTGATGAGATTGAGTACAATCCTGGAAGGAGGGCAATCTCAAAGTTGTCTCTGTGTAGTTTATGGGGAAAATTTGGTCAGCGTAATAACATGAATCAGACTGTGTACGTCACTGATCCATCCGAATTTTACAAGATCTTGCTAGATGAAAGTATAGACGATCTGAACATTCAATTCTTAAACGAAGATATGGTTGAAATGACTTACAACTTGAAAGACCAGTTCGTTGACAATAGTAATAACACAAACATATTTATTGCTGCTTTCACAACCAGCCACGCTAGAATGATGCTGTATGAAGTGTTGGATAAACTCGGTGATCAGGTTCTCGGTTTTGACACCGACAGCTGTTGGTATATCGAACGTGAAGGGGGACAGCGAATCGAAACAGGTGACAGCCTCGGTGATCTAACCGATGAGTTAAACGGACATTATATTACGAATTGGTGCGGTTCTGGTCCAAAATCATACAGTTATAGTACAAGTGATGGGAAGATGGAATGTAAGGTCAAAGGTTTCACTCTGAATCACAAAAATAGTCAAAAAATAAATCAAAAAACGATGAAACAGATCATCGAAGGTCAAAAGGAACAGATAACAACCGTAAACGAACGAGCGATAACTCGGGATCCTTTAACAAAACAGGTTGTAAATAAATACCAGAAAAAAGACTTTCGGATGTGTTACGATAAACGGTGTATGGTGAAGACTGAATCTGGTATCGAGACGTTTCCATACGGATATTAATGAGTATCGATTAAAATATATACCGTCACTAAATTATAATGATGGGTTTCATAAATTTAAAAATTAACGACAAAACACACTAGATCTGGAAAAGTACACCATAGTGAATAATTATAGACGAATCGCCTATAATTATACGAGTTACATCAAATTAACGACAAAAACACACTGAAAATGGAAAAGTGCCGTATAGTGGGTTACATAACTACTGAAGAGATATGAGATTTATTAACATAATCTTTATATTCTTGTTGTAATTTAATGACTTCTAAACCAAAAATTGTTTTATCAAGTTTCTTTGTTTGTAGATTATTAGTTGCAGTAGTGTTGTTGATTATTCTTGTATTATTATCACTAGTTTTTGTGTCAACATATGTTTTATCAGCTTTTATATTTACTAAATTATCAACATATCCTTTATTAGTACCTTGATCTGCTACTGTTGGATCTTTTACATTATAAATAGTATAATTTCCCATATCTAATTCATTTTCCATTTGAAACATTTTTTACGAGATATGAAAATATTCTTAACATCATTATAAGATACAAGATTATTATAATTTGCTCCTACATCTTTGTAAGTCTGTTGTTTTGATTGGACAACATTAAAAAGTTCTTTCAAATCAATATTCTTAGTAACTTCATGAGTATGAGCAGGAACATTTGGATGAAACGTTTTCAGAGTTATCATATTCACAGCTGAAAGATCATTATTTTCATCTGTATCCAAATCAGTAATTAGTTTTCTATCCATTTTAATTTCACCAGGAAGAATTAAATTATTTTCCTCCTAAATCAAGATCTCCAATCATATGAGTGGAACCATCAACAATAATAACATCTGTAGAATTAGGTTTTGTTGATAATCCAGTTTCAAATTAATGTTTAGTTATACCATCAGAAGAATTAATACCTTCTCCAACATTTACTAATCGTTTTTGTTCAATATCAGAATTATTATCTTTATCCAATTTTAATCCTGATCCTTGACCTATTACAATTTGTTGAGAAATTTCTTTAATATAATCACTGATATTTAAATTTACGAATTTGTTGATATTATTGAATATTCCCATTTTATTATATATTTATATTTTTTCATCAAAATTTTTAGTAACTGATTTTTGTTCTTTGTCTAAGAATAAGAATTCATAAGGACTGAGTTTCTTAAAAAGAGTTGGATCAATCAAATTTTCTTTTGCAATAAAATTCAAATGATTTTTACTCACTGATGGATATAAAATCATATGAGAACAATTTAATCTTAATTTTGATGGTGCATCATAATAACTCTGACTTAAATACACAGGACTAATTCCGTGATGTCGACCATCAGTATAATGATTTGCTATTTTCTTCTGTATCGAGTCTGTTGCATTAACAAGATCATCAAATATAATAATTTTTCTATTATCTTCTGGAAATTCTGTTGTTTCCATTATATCTTCTGGAAATTCTAAAACTTCATATCCAACTTTTTCACTAATTTTATCCATTATTTTTTTAAGGTCTTGTATTTTTTCTTGATTATGATAAGGTCCATAGTAGTAAATTTTATCAAAGTAAACTAATGGAGTGTTTGTTTTTCCACAACGGGTTTGACCAGCAATAAGCATCCTGAAATCTTCATCTAAGAAATCACATTGTTTTCTAGTCTTTATTTTCTGTTTTGAATCGTAATTTGGGATTTTCATATTTTTTTATTATAATTCTAGATAAAATAAATTAAATTAAATGTTATTTCTACAAATAATTATATAATCTTATAACAAAAGATGAATTTTAAAAATATCAAAAAGTATGCAGATTCAGAATATAAAGGATATGAAATAGCTAAAGCTGTTACTGAAGTCAATAATGAAGTGAAAGACAAAGGTAAAGTCCGTAATATTGTTATGAGTTAATATTTTAAAACTTTAAGAGAACCATTAAAAGAAACTTTGGTTGAACAACAGAAAAAGACAGATGAAAAACAGGATAAAATAATTAATCAGTTGAAAGAAAATCAACTTGCTTTGACTGGACAGATGATGCAAAATCAAAAAGTTATAAAAGAGGGTGTACAAGATATTTATACGTTAAACCAAGAGTTACCACAATATCAACCAGAAGATGAAGAAAAACCTTCTACATCAACATCAAAACCAAAAGAAGACTCAGAATTTTTTCAAAGAATAGAAAAATATAATTTAGATAAAGGTTTAGTTATTAAAGAATATCAAGATATATTAGAAAAATATGGTTATAATTTACCATCAAAATATAAAGATAATGAAGAACTTAAAAATCATATTGAAGATGTTGATCAAGTAATTAAAGATCTAAAAGTTACATCAAGTATAGCTGATATTACAACAGATGAAAAAGGCATTAAAAAAGCTAAAGCTAAAGCAGAAAATCCCAAACCTGAAACTAAAGAAAAAATAAAAGATTTCAATATTTTAAATACTTTTAAAGAAAGATTGATAGGAATTGCAATAAGTCGTGGAATAAAAGGTCAAGGTTTGGGAAAAAGAAGATTAAAACAACCAAGAAGAAATGCTTATAAAATTCAAAATAACCAATATGGTGGATTAATAAATGATGTATCAAAATTATATAAAGATTTAAAACTGAATGCTTATCGTGGTGGTAAATTAGTCTATGAAGCAGATGCTGATAAATCTCTTATAAATTTATTAACAAAGAGATACAATCAAAAAACAAAATATTCAATGGATGCTGTAAGAATCTTTAATGATTTAAATATGCTAAGTAATATGCCACCTCGATCATAAATCATCAGGAAAATCTAAAATGGTTGGATCAAGTGTTATGTATTATCAAGATCCAAAAGAATTAGTAGATAGATTAAAATGATTAATTGGTTCAATAGCTGCTTCTAATAATTCACCAGTTATAAAAAATGATAATCAAATTAATGATGAATTATTGAGAATGGGAGCTATTGATAAAAAATTACATGAAAAAATGTATAACAAATGGGGGAAGTCATAGATTTTAGATTTTAATACTTCATTAGTACTAAAATCAAGAAAAAAAGAAGAAGTGTATAATTCAATTTCTTTTTCATGTAAAAGCAAAGTGTTTATTGTATAATTTGTTGCATTAGCACCATTCAACTCATATCTAAAAGTTAGTGAAACTAACACCATCTTTTATATCTTCTTGATTTCTAAGATCAAAATATAAAATTCCAAAAAGATTTCTGAAATTTGCTCTATCAATAAATGGTCCACTAAGGAAATCATTATAAGCTGAAGAATATGACATGGGGGTTCGATAAAGTCTTGATTCCTCTTCTGATGTCATTTCCAATTGAGGATAGTATTTACTGCTATTTATTTCTAATTGTGCTCTACTAAAATAATGTTAAAATAATGTTTTAAAAGTGAAAATATTATGTTCCTAACTTCCATAATTTGCTGTAGGAACCACCCAAATAAAAACATGTCTTGGTCTTCTAATTCCTGTACTTATACGAAAGTAACTGTTTACTGCTGTTGATTGTGATATTTCACTATGTTCTCTTAGATATGTCCATTTTTTTGGTTTCAAATAATTTTCAAGATACAACTTCATTCCTTCACCATTAAAAATAATTTTTGGACACCACAATCGTAATTTAGTGAGAATAACTTTTGAATCTGGAGCACCAGTATTTCTGAAAATAATATTATTATCATTTTCTAATTTTAATAAAAAAATATTCATTTTGATATTAGGATGAAGATTATTTTTGAAAGCTGCAAAATAAATTATATAAATTCAGAGGAATTGAACATTTTTGAATAGCTGCAGCATCTGTTAAAATTTCCCGTTTGCTATAACCTTCATTATATAATGCTTCTGTTGATCGTGGTTCTGCAGTTCCAGTAGATGAATCAATAAAAATTGATCTTTTCCAATTGTGTCTGCATAACTTTTTGTGTATTTCAAAAGTGATAGAACATTTGATGTTTCATTAGCTCTTGAATTATTATACATAGTTATTCCGTTACATTCGACTTGGATTTCATTAATAAAAGTATGACCATTACTTGTTGTACAAAAGGTATTAACATAACCAGTACCTGCTGTTATTCCAGTACCATCAGCAGTTTGAACAAGTTTAAAGTGAACATCAAAATAAGCATTATACCAATCAATTGGATTTGCTTCTGATGAATTATCAACTGCGAATCGATAATTATCCTTTATCTGTCTATTATTATTTGCGACATTATCAATCAATGGTGTTTCCAAATCATAATAAGTATATTCATATCTCTTTACTAAATTTGGGCTTCTAAAATTTCCATTCATTTTATTTATGATTATATAAAAAAATATTTCTTAAAGAAGATCATTATAAACATCTTTTACATAAGAATATTTATCATTATTTTTTGTAAAAATTTAACAATTTTTTCACCTTTATCTTCTTTTGGAGGATTAACATAATTTATATTTTTTTGGTGGTATTACATAATCTTGAATCTCAGGAATAGGTTCTTCTGGTATACTTTCAAGTTTCTTCTCTTTCTTTTTCGATGATTTAGGTCTAGTCTTAAATTTATCATAAATCTTTTCACCAATTAATTCACCTGTTTTCTCACCTATCTTTTCAGAACCTTTTTCTATTAATTTCTCTGCAGCTTTTGAAGCAAGTTTTTTAGCAGTTTGACTTTTAATATTGATCCAATTTTAGAAAATGTATCAAGAACACCTCCACCTTTTGTTTCTATATCTGTATAATAATCTTCACCGGTATCATAATGTCTTATTCGTCTTTCCATTTTTATTTTATATGAATTATAATATTTCTGAAAAACCTTTACTTTCACCAATAACAACAGTTAAACTTATATCAATATCATTCAAATCAACTTCTTTATCTTGTCATCTGTAATATAAAAATTCACTTCAAAAATTTCATTTCTATTAATTTTATTCTATAAATAATTTATAGGTTGAATTTCAAACGGTAATGATCTTGTTTTTGTATTTGTTGAAAAAGTATATAATACATTTGACCGTTTTCCTGAGATAATACTATCAGATAATAAACTAGTTCTAATATATAAATTATCAATACCATTACTAATATTAGGAACGTTTTCCATAATTTTCCAAAATTACCACTATTAGCAAAATCAATGAAATAATTTTGATCAAGAGCAATAAAAACTTTGTAAGTTGTAAGATCAAATAGTATATTAATACTATAATTTTCTGTATTTCTAATTTTACCAATTCTTTCCTGAATAAAACTATTTATATCTTCATAATCATAAATACCAGATGGAAATACAATTGTTTGATATGTTTTACCTTTATCTTTTGATATTTTCAATTCATTATTTTGATAATCAGGTCTAATATTATGCCAACTAGCAGTCATGGAAAGATGGTCTAATGCTAAGTAATGTTTAGTATTTGGATTTAATTTTAATTCAGGAGTAAATTTTATTGTAAAATTACCTGGTTTATTTGATGGATTTTTTTTGCATCAATACTTTTAAAAACTAATACTCTATTTTGAATCATTTTCTTTATTTAATGTTTTAGATAAAATAATTTTTAATAAAGTTTTCATTGTATTGTTGATCATTAATTTTAAAAACTTTTAAAAGGTTGTAAAAAGATTTCTTTTGTATATTATCAAGAAAATATAAACAGTAATAACCACATCTTACAGAATAAATACCTCGAATTGGATAACCTTTATTATAAATGAATCTCATGTTTAACCTTTTTGAATGTTCTATAAATTCTAACGGTGGTGGAAGTGAAAAAGAATCAAAATAATAAATCACAGGAGGTTATATACATTCTGCAACCCAATGAGTTCCTTGTCCTTTTTTTATCATCAAGATTAATTATACAACATCCTGTTTCATGAATATGATCAAGTGAATCTCTAGAATAAATTCCTTTAAAATTTGATATTTTAAGATATTTAACCCACCTAAGAAGATCAAAATTACTTAAAGACCTATCTTTAAATATTGGTTTCAATTTTTTTAGTTCCTCTTCCTTGTTGTTCCCATGTTCCAATAAATGGTGGTGGTCTGTATGGCATCATTATTGGTCTTGCACTTACTTGTAATCCTTTTCCTTCTTGTGGAACTTGTAATCCTTTTCCTTCACTTGGTACTCGTAATCCTTTTCCTTTTCCTTTTCTTTGAACTTTTATTTTTTCCTTCTTTTGGAACTTGTAATTCTTTTTCAGAAATTTTTACTACTTTTCTAATTTGTGTTTTTGAAATTTTAATATCAGAACCAACACCATTTTTGTTAGCTTTATTAAGTTTATCTATTTGTGTTTTTGTTAACATTAATTCATGTGATCCACTTAAATCATTTTTACCTAATCTTAAAGTAATTGGTGAATTACCTTTATGTGCTTTTGCTATTTTTTTAATTGTCCATCCGATAATTTTACTCTGTATGGAAAATAATTTGTTGACATTCTTTTTATTTATTAATTATATAAAATTTTTGAAAAAAAAATCAAACATATATACAACCTTTTATGATTCCATTTAATTTTATAAGCTTTTTCTTTATTTTCAAAACTAAAGTAATTATCTTCAATATTCTTTTATCAGAGTCTATATGAGTATAATTAACATTATCTAATATAGATTCTAACATTTCATTCAAATCTTTTATTTCACTCTCTATAAACTTTAATCTGTTTTCCATCTTTTTATTGTTATAAATATATAAACTTAATAATAAAATGAAAACTTATTGTGTGAAAGGAAAAAAACAAACAGATTGTATTAAACCAGATGGTTATCAAATTGCTAAAAATGGAAGAAGAATGTATTGGTGTACTTGTGCAACTTGTGGAATAAAAAAATATCGGTTTGTTTCAAATGAAGGTGGAACTACTAAAGCTTCATCAAAACCAAAAACAACAAAACCAAAAACAACTACAAAACCAAAAACAAGAAAACCAAGAAATACCAAAAAGAAACAGGGAAACTAAATCAGCCCGTACAAGGTGCGGGCAATGGTGAATTAGCATTAATATATGAACCTTATCTTTATGGTGGATTAATTGATTTTCATAAAATGATTGGAAAATTACCAAAACCAAAAAGTGGTTGGACTCCAGGTCAATATAAATACATGAGTCCCTATAATCCTTTACATAATCAATTAACATATAATCCTGAAACAGGTGAAGTTTTAGAGTGGTAAGTTAAACCATATAATAAAGTAGATGAAATTGCTGCTTATCATGATATCTCTTATGATACGGGAAAAAATAAACATGAATGTGATAAGGAAATGGTTAAATCTTTAGATCAGATTCCATACGGTGAAATATCAAAATGGGGTCAAACAGCGAGATTTATTATAAATACTAAAGAGAAACTTGGTTTGGGTTTACCGAAGTCAAAAAACGTAAAACGGCATTGAGTAATAGTGATTGGGCTCAACATTTAGCCGAAGAATTACATAAACCAATCATAAGAAAGTTTTCAAAGAGAACTGTAATATCAAATGGGATCGATGAAATCTGGACTGCTGATTTGGTTGAAATACAAAAGCTTAGTAAATGGAATAAAGGAATAAAATATTTGCTAATGGTAATTGATGTTTTTAGCAAGTATGGATGGATTGAACCTTTGAAAAACAAAAAGACAAACAGTTAGTGAAGCATTTAATCAGATATTTAAAACAAGTAAACGTTCACCAAAAATGCTTTGGTCCGATAAAAATTCTGAATTTATTATTAAACATTTTAAGGATTTTCTTGGAAAAAATGGAATTAAATTATATCATAATTGAAAAGTTGAAGGTGGAATAAAACTATGAAAATAGAATGTTTAAGATGTTCAGTGTAAATAACAATACTGTTTATTGGGATAAACTTGATAAATTAGTTAATGATTATAATAAAACATGATATTCTAGTCTTAAAATGACTCCATTTAAAGCAAGTAAAAAAGAAAATGAAGAAAAAGTTTATACTAATTTGTATTCGGATTTGATTTACTTAAAACCTGGAAAGGTAAAATTTATGATTGGAGATAGAGTTCGTATATCAAAATATAAAAGACCTGTATTTGATAAAGGATATAGTCCAAATTGGACAGAAGAGATATTTTTGGTTAATGAAGTTTTAAATACAAAACTTATTACCTATAAAATTGTTGACTTAATGAGAGAGAAGAAGTAAAAGGATCTTTTTTATGATCAAGAGTTACAAAAAACAAAACAAGAAACATTTAGAATTGAAAAAGTATTGAAACGAGATAATAAGAAAAAGTTAGCTTTAGTCAAATGGTCAGGTTATCCTGATAAATTTAATTCATGAATTCCTTTGAGTGATTTGGTAGATTTTTAATACTATTTTAGTATTAAAAAATTGTTTCAAGCGAGATAAAAAAGAGCCCTATTAACAGGGCTAATATGAATATATATTTTTTTATATATTATGATTCATTTTAATTTTCACTTTCTTCATTTTCAGATTATTCTTTTATTGATAATAAAGATTCTCTTGGTTTTAATGGTTTAATATATACTTCATGAACTTTTATTTGAATTGAAATTACTAATTTACTAATATAAATACTCTCAATTAATAAAGCTAATTTCACTTTACAATGTTGATCAAGATAATCAAATGGATCAAAATCTTCATTTCCTTTTGTTTTAAATATTGTTAAAAAATGATTACATTTTTCTGAATATATAAGTTTAGCATATAATACCTTTTTTACCAGTATAATCAACCTGTTTGTAATATAAAGGTGAATTCAATGCTTGTGCATTTTCAACACCAATTGTTTCCTCCAGATGATTATAACAAAGATCTGAAATTGATAATAAAGCTTGATAAAACTTATTTTCTTCTTCTGTTGGATTTTCTTCTTTTGACCATAAACAAACTGGAAGTGAATATCCAACCAATTCATCAGATTCTTGATTTTTTTCTCTCAGATACACCAAAACTAAAAAAGAAATAGTGATTCGATAACAACTGGACCTTTTTTATTATTTTGGTAATTTGTTTCAATTTTAATTCTTTGATACTTCATTTTAGAATTCTTGACTTTATATTCTTTTGGTTCGTGGAAAATAAGATTTTCTTTGGAAATGTTTTCGAGTTTTGTCAATTGCATCTTTTTTATAATGTAAATATTATTTTTTTTAATTTAAATTTTTTAAAAATTATATTGAGCGAGATAAAAAAAAAGCCCATAAAGGGCTAATACGGATTGACTGTTAAATAAAACTTTCTTGTATCTTTATAAATTTCTGGTTCTATTAACTTTAATTTCATATCAATATTTTTAATTGATCTGATTATGTTTCTTTTTGTATATCATCAAGTGAAATATTCTTGCCATTATCTATTTCATCAATATTAATTCTCCAAATATACCCTTCATAATCTCCATACTTTGAATAATAAAAAGGTTCTCCATCATCATTCAAATAAATATACTTTCTTCCATCTTCTTCATATATTTTATCATTTGTAAAAGAATAACCATATCTTTCATAATTATCCATTTCTTCAAAATAATAATTATCAATATAATTTCTGAAATCTCTATCATTCATATCATATCCATATTTTTCTTCATTTAATCTAATTTCATTTTTATTTTCAAGCATATCATAAACTGACTGACAATTTTCATCAAATTCATATTCTTTCAATAATCGTTGTTTGGTTTTACTTCGCATTCTTTTTATTCTAAATATTGTTTATTTAAACCTTAATTTTTTTCGCTACAACTTAAAATCACTTATTTAATGTTTCACTGATGTTCAAAACTAATTGAAAAATTTTGAAAACTTTTATGTAATCATTTGATTAGTTAAAAAAGGGAAAAACCCCGTCTAGAATATTCTAGAAATCAATAAGTGAAAGCAGGTGTTAAAATATTATAGTCATGTGATAACTTTTAACCGATCAAAATGTTCATTTTTTTCTACAAAAATGGAAACCAAAATGGAAACCAAAATGGAAACCAAAATGGAAACCAAAATGGAAATAAAATTAATTTTTTTTACCAAAATGGAAGCAAGATTGGAAGCAAGATTGGAAGCAACTTCTGCAAATTCTATATCTTATTGAAAATCTCACGCGGCTCCTCAAGAAATTATTGAAATTATTGAAATTATTGAAATTATTGAAATTATTGAAATTATTGAAATTATTGAAATTATTGAAATTATTGAAATTATTGAAATTATTGAGGTGTTAAATATCTATAATTTTAAGAAAAAGTTGATATCCTCTTCGAAAAGATTTTTGAAACTTCCTTATCTAAAAAGTAAAGAACTGAAAGGAAAAACCCCTTCTAGAATATTCTATAAATCAATAAGTGATGCTTTTTATTAGAATTTACCGAATCTTTATAAAAAGTAAAAACTTTTTTTGAATATTCTGTAAATCATTATTTAGTAGTTATAAGAGTATTACTTCTGGTCCGACTCTATTATTTTAACTGTCATTTTTGTACTAAAGAAAAAGTACTTTTTAGTCTATATTAATTTCTTATCATTTTTGATACTTTAAAGAAAAGAGTATGAAACGAACGTAACGAACGAATGAATGTAGAGAGTTCGTTTCATACTCTTTTTTTTAAAGTATCAAAAATGATAAGAAATTAATATAGACTAAAAAGTACTTTTTCTTTAGTACAAAAATGACAGTAAAAATAATAGAGTTGGACCAGAAGGAATACTCTTATAACTACTCATGTTTTAACAAATCCAGTTAGATATATATTTAACAAATAGATTCCATTTGGTCTGTTCAGTTATAGATCACAGATGTCGTCAAAATGTGGTTAGAACAAAAACGTGGCACACGAGCCGCAGGTGAGTGTTTCACTGATGTTCTTACCACATTTTGACGTCTTCCATGTGTGATCTATAACTGAACAGACACACGGCCAAATCGAATCTATTTGTTTTATACAATGAACAGAAAAGTAAAAAGAGTAAAATTACGAACAAGCCTCGTAGCGCTCGACTGTTCGAAGATTTTTTCCAGTTTAGGTATTTTTCAAGTCGCCAAGAACAGTTTTAGTCTTGGTTTCTTCTTTTTCTTGCTCGTAAACAGCTCCTGCTAAACATTTTTTTAAGGCTCAATCCAGAATAATCACACAATCATTTTCAAAACTGTGCGCCATGTTGGACAAAACAAAGCAAACAATTTTTCTATGACGTCAGCCGTGCGTCTGTACTCTGATAGATCTGTCATAGGCAACGACCAATTACAGAGCGCGTAGTATTCAGTTCATTGTATAACATGTTATATACTTCAATCTACTGACGCGCAGCCTGTTGTTTTTCAATTACTAGGAGTATTTGGTAGCAAATGTACCGAGACATCTTCTAAGACCGTCTGGCTCCACAAAACTACTTGCAACTGTGAGAACAAAACTTTAGTGGAATACTTTAACAGAAAAGTGAGTTCAGTTAAATGACAACATAATTAATATAATACAGTTAGCCTCACAGATGAGTCTCTGTAAATACGCGGATACCAAAAGAGACGAAGCCGAGTGTCCGTATTAGAGATGTGTCCGTATGATAGACCGTTCGTGAATATGACGTCATTGTTAAGGTTACAGTATTTTCCGTATTTCGGAGGATCCGTATTAAAGTTTAAATTAGTTTTACCCTCTATTAAAACTGTTGCTATTTCTTCAGATCGCAGGTGTGAACGAAACCAACTTCATGAATATATTACAAGAGTTAGCCAGTTCAGCGCAAGCAAAAGCATTCAACAATCCCAGAGTGTTTCACGATTTGTTCAAACAGTTGTTTGATAATGTAACAACTCGGTTGCTGACACCACTTACTCAACAAAATGCTGATGCGGCGTTGCAGTATGCTATGGTAAGAACTGTATGGTGTCATTTTGGTTTGGGAAAAGACGGACTGGTTATTTGTTTTCAAATGTCTTATTGTTTATCAGAATTTTCATGTTGTTCGTATTGTAAATATAAGAATTAAGAAACTTACTCACGGTAACAAGGTACGTCCGGTAGTTGGTAATTCTTGAGTTGTCTCATCCAATCTTTGACCTTTCTTTTTCCTTTTCACTTACAGCACGTTATTATTACTGTACTTTGCGACTCTTCCGCCTATGCTGTCAGAGAATCTTTCTTTTGTAGTCCTAAATTGGTAAGCTATTTTCAAACATTTTTAGGACTTCTTCGGGTTTTTACTTTTCTCCACACAATTCTTATCAATTAATAATACTTTCGTCCAAGTGAAGTGACTGATAAAAACCAACATTTCCAAATTCCAATTCGATTCGGAAATTGGAGGGCCACAAGTTTATCAGTCCCTCAAGAGACTGTTAAGTGTTTCGAACCCCCCCCTTCCAGTAAAATTGTGATAACTCTTACACCGAAATAGCTATGAAGCTGAAATTTTCTGACTATTCCTAGAATTTATCTAGGGACATTTTGGTATCCATAACATGTCAGTGTGATTAACCATGTTACCATGGCAACCGGTTTTTGACACATAGGTTTTTAAAATATTAAAATATGGTGAATTTTTTATTTTAAGATCTTGTTCTTTGACTTATAGTGCATTTTCTTGTTAGAATAGTTTTTTCTTGGGACTAGTTCTTGAAAGACATCAAAAATTTTTAACATCAAATATTTGGGGGGAGGGGTAGGTAAATTTTTGCTCTCTTTTACTTATAGACAAACATTTTGTACTATTTATTAAATAACGCTTCTAAGTTCATTGTTTGGATAATAAACATTTGTTTGATACGTGTTTTATACATTCTGATCCTTTTCTCTTTTAGATATTATTTAAATTTTAATTTAAACAAAAAAAAAGGGAAATCCAAGATGGCGGATCCAAGATGGCGGATCCAAGATGGCGGACAATAATTTCAAAATTATAGTTTTATCGCCTTTTTTGCTTTTTCTCGCTTTACTAGTGTTTCCTTGTGTGTATTTATTATGTTTTAATGTTAAAGAGATGTGCTTTTACAGTTATATTTGATATTTTAAGTATCTGGTTGGAAAAATATCAAAGAAACGTCGGAACAACAAAAATGACGTCATTGTAACGTCATAATTGGGTGTGGCAGGTCAAAACTGGGTGTGAGGTTTCCTTGTATGGAGGTGAACATTGTGTGAAAATTTTATGGTCCTAGCCTTACTGGTTCCAGAGATATAAAGGCGGGTCCGAGGAGCCCCCCCCCCCCCCCCCCCCCACAGTCACAAATTGCCTAAAAAAGCCCAGTCTGAATAGGGTTAACGTAAGGAGTTAATTTAATTTAACTTGACTACAGAGATTACCATATCAGTATTTTTGAGTAACTTCGAATCTGCAGTCGTAATATACTGTGCAAAAGTAATGTATTCTTGGTGTTTGCTTTCACTTAATTTTGAGGCAATTTCGTAGAATTTTTGGGAGGTTTAGGACCGCCTCGGAAACAAAATTTATCGAAAAATGGGCGTAATTGTAAATATGAAAACAAAAATTAAAAGAACACAAAATCAAAGTTCGAGGAAAGTGAGACTTCAGGAAATTTCCCTGCTCCTTTCTTTACTCCCTAGGCTGATGATCGAAATTCTCTGGCGGACAAGGCATTGGAGTTTCTGCGTCAGGCGCCTAATAATACCGCAGCGTATAACATTGGTTCAACGCTACAACTGCAATATGTTGACAATCATATAGAGTGAGTTACAAAACTACATAAATGGAGTGCAATCCTTTAATTAACTAGTGCCCTTGTGCTTTAATCAATTTATACTTTATGCAAGGACTAATGAAGTTTTTAATCACTTATAATAATAATAATAATAATAATAATAATAATAATAACAACAATAATAATTTTTTTTAAAACCTTTATTAAAAAATTCTCAAACAATCTTATAATAATAATAATAATAATAATAATAATAATAATAATAAAAAAACAATAAAAACTTTATTCACAATTTAAAAATATCTTAATTACAAAAGATAAAAATAGAAATAATTGATAATAAAAATTCAAAATTCTATAAAATTACAAATTCCATGATGCAGAGATAATAATAATAATAGCAATAATAATGATACAGTAGTGGCTGTTCTATCGCAATATAAAAAGTACAATTAAAAGATACAAAAATATAAATGTAATATACTTGGAATAAAACAAGCTATACTAACTATTTACAACTACAGTCGAACTTCTCCTTAAGGACACCTCTATAATACAGACATCTATCTATTATGGACAGTTCTCTTGGTCCCGAAGATACAAAAATCCATACAATGCCTACCTCTATACACCTTTTGCCTTTCATTAACGGAAAATAGAAATTCAATTTATTTTAGGGGGAATCATTAACATCTTAGGAATAATATTTTCACGTAGAAATGTTCATTTCAATCATCCGTTGGTTCATTTGCGCAATTACCATGCTAATGCACCTTCAATAACATCATTGGAATGTCATTTTCTTTTATTGTAAAGTCTATTATGCCTTTGGAAACACATTTTCATCAATAATACAGTCGTTAACATTTTTGGAAAGTCATTTCGGGCAAGTACATTACCGTCCAGAATAAACAAAGTTCATTTTTAACCTTCAATGCAATGCAATGCAATGCAGTATAAATATACATGTCAAGTACAGAAAAGCCGACATTTCACAACCTTGAATATTCTGTGCATGTCGTAAGACACAACTGACGGCAGAGAGGAGGTTCAGCAACAGACCACTCCAGTTAGACCAGCTACAGAACATCATTTGGGTATTCTTTTACCAAATACGGCTGCAAAAAGAACACAAGATTCCCCGAAAACATAGAGGGTTTAATCGAACTTTGCTATATAATTAATAAACTAACCTATTAAATTAACTTATTTATTCATTACTTGCCCGAAATGACTTTCAAAAAAATGTAAACGACTATATTAATGATGAAAATGTGTTTCCAAAGGCATAATAGACTTTACAATAAAAGAAAATGACATTCCAATGATGTTCTTGAAGATGCATTAGCATGGTGTTTGCGCAAATGAACCAACGGATGATTGAAATGAACATTTCTTTGTGAAAATGTTATTCCTAAGATGTTATTGATTTCCAGTAAAATAAATTGAATTTCTATTTTTCGTTAATGAAGGGCAAAAGGTGTCATACGGACACCTCTACAATAAGGACACTTTGGTCTGTCCCTTTGATGTCCATATTAAGGAGGTTCGACTGTAGTTATGCTAAATTAAGTTAATGAAAAAATAAATAAAACCAAAAAAGAAAAACTATTAAACAAGTCTGTTTAGTTCAAACTGCCTAAGGTATGATTTTGACCAGACGTAAAATTCAAAACAAGTGGGCGAGCTCTTAATATTAGCAGAAAGTTCTTTAAAGGTAACAGGCCTGCTGAAATGTTCCAGTCTTGGACTCTGTATAGTGCTGGAAGACCGTGGAAAACGTTAATGTATTTTTTTTATAAATAACAACCTCTTGTCTCATTTCAGTTTTCCGATACTGCCATATAAAGTCAACTTTAATCCATCGTCACAACAAGTGTCATTAGCCAGAGCTGAACTGATCCTACAGTTAAACACCGCTCCACTTCTGCAAGCAGTTGTTTCGACACCTGTAACAATAACCATCAGCAGTAACAAAAATGTGATCACAAAAAACGTCTCCGATACAAACGACACCAACTCTGCACAAAAGAATGCGGTAAGTCCAATCAATCCCATGTTTACCGTAACACTCTGCTGCCTCGTTCCCAAGAGTCGGTGAAGCGTGCGGAAACAGGGAACGCGGGGCATTCTGGGAAGGAGTTAGTGTATCCGCTTCTAACTCTACGCGCAATCCACTAGAATAAGGAGTGAATCCTGTGGATGAGGAAGATTCAGATAATTCTGGTTGTAGAACGACCCTTTCACGCCACATTTTATGCCAGTCAATAGCCCCGGCATAACTTAAAAGGTTAGAGCCCAGTGTGTGCTTTTTAAGGGCTTGGTTGTTTAAAGAATTCTGTAAAATGTCTCTCGTACTATGTCAGTCTTTAAAATGATTTTATCTTCAACTGAAACTTTAATTCATTGGCCGAATTCATATTAGAGACGGAAAACCGTCTTGGACGGGAAAATTGTCTACAGACGGAAAACTCGTCTGATATGAATCCGGTGAAGGACGAGTTTCCCGTCTCAAATTTATCCGTCTATTTTTCCGTCTAAACCGACGGAAAAATAAGACGGGAAACTCGTCTTAGACGGAAAACTGTCTTAAATTCATATTAGACGCGAAAATCACGACGACTTTTTTGCGCTATGCGCTTGCATGCGCTAGGAAAAGACTGGAACTAGAAAGACAGCAACTGTTTCTGGGTAAAAAAAAAAAAATGGCGCCCAAGAAGAAGGTCACTGAGCAGCAGTCTCATGAAGACGATTTACCGTCCTTAAATTCATATCTGACGGTATTCTGTCTGATGGAATTCCTTCTGTGGCGAGTTTCCCGTCTTCTAATATGAATTCGGCCAATGATAAAAATAAATTCAAACAAGAGAGCAACTAACGCTTCATTTTAGAAACTGAGTTCCTCGCACAGTTTCTTACCATCCACCATGCAAGTATCATAGTGGAATAATGTAATAAATTAAAGTAACGCGTGTTAGATGGCCGAATTCAAATTAGAGACGGAAAACCGTCTTGGATGGGAAACTCGTCTACAGACGGAAAACTCGTCTGATATGAATCCGGTGAAGCACGAGTTTTCCGTCTCAAATTTATCCGTCTTTTTCCCCGTCTAAACCGACGGAAAAATAAGACGGGAAACTCGTCTTAGACGGAAAACTGTCCAAAGTTCATATCAGAGGCGAAAATCACGACGACATTTTTGCGCTATGCGCTTGCATGCACTAGGAAAACACTGGAACTAGAAAGACAGCAACTGTTTTTGGGTAAATAAAATGGCGCCCAAGAAGGTCACTGAGAAGGAGTCTCATGAAGACGATTTACCGTCCTTAAATTCATATCAGACGGTATTCTCTCTAGCGGAATTTCGTCTGTGACGAGATTCGGCCATTGTGAGTTGCCCGTTATTTACTATTTATTATTTTACAGACAAACGGGTTAACCGATAATCAAATAAAGGACTTACTCAAGGCACATAACTGCACCAAGCTGACATTTGATGAGGTAAAGTAATCTACTGTTTGAGACAACTAATTAAAATTTTCTTGTCCAGTCGCCAAATCAGTTGCATTTGTCGCATTTAATTCCTACCGACGTCAGTTAGATTACCCTTTTTAAGAACTATGTAATTACGAAAACCCTCTCTGTGAGCTAGTTGTTCTCAACTGGCTAAATTAATTAAAACATCGCCAAGAATTAGTCATGACACCTGGAGTTATTCATACTGATCAAATTAAACACTATTTTTGTAATGTGCATTTTGACGCAAGTTTGGGTAAAAGCCAGCGACTTTTTTTACCAGTGCCATTCAACTTTTCGTGTCGAACTTATTACTGATCTTAGAAAGTTTACGATTATTTGTTCTATTTTTTTTTTAATTTAGGAAAAGGGAAATATCGTGTTTCATACAGACGTTTCAAAAGAATACCAGAAGCACGAAAATATTCAGGACAAAATAGAGCTGGTTCTGCTTTGCATTTCAGTATCAGCGATTGTTCTCGCTCTTATTTTTCTGTCAGTCTTAAGGTGAGACAAACGTGCTGTAATGCCGCATTTGTTTATCAATAAAGCTCCCTCCCTCGACTATAGGGTCTCAATATGGATTAACTATCAACCTAAAGTTCAAAAGAATAAGTTATTTAACCTCAACCATCATCGACTACAAACTGAACATTTAAGTATGACGCATTTAACCTTAATTGCAGAAAAGTCAACCATATAACGAAGTTGAAATTTTAAACTATTTTAAATTAATTTCACGCAGGTTGAAAAATTCTGAAAGGATTTTCATACACAAGAATCTTCTCTTATCATTGGGTGTTGGAAATCTGGTGTATGTTCTGGACACTGCCTTGTTTGCAATGAGACAGAAACATGCGGTGGGTAATATAAAAATAGGTCCGCAATGCGAACGTGTGGGGGCTTCTATTAAAATAATTGATCAAAATATCATTGTTCAAATAACTGGAATTGCTTTTTGCAAATTCATTTAGTGCATTCAACTATACACTTAGTAACAGTAATTAGGAGTATCAGAAAAATGGCCATTAGGCGTTGGGTGTTTAAAGTTATTTTTTCTGTTTTTATTTGTTCAATTCCAACTTCGGCTAGAAAGTACATGAAATGTTCCAACTTCCCGGGGTGCATATCCTTGTTCTGCAGACACTCGTGAAATTGTTTCTTTTACGGTTGTTTTTCTCTTGCAAACATTTTGCAATGGACATTCTTGAATAGGCGGCTAAAATTGTCCGTTCCGAACTTCATATGAAGATTGGGGACGATTTTTTAAATTTTAATTCAATTAAAAATTGGAGGCCATTACAAGAAAGACCTATTTGGTAAGAAGTTCGGTGGCTGCGTGGCACTTGGATTTCATGAAAAAAATTTTTTAAATGTTATTTTAAAGTGCCAAAGTTTTTGAATAAGTTCCAAACGTTTCGGGCTTTGCCCTTCTTCAGTGGAAATATGTTCGTTGAGAAATACACCACGACATCTAAAGATTAAAATGATTGTCTCTTGCATGCGCGCGCGCGACCTTCAGAAGAAACGAAAGTCAGAATTTAGGCCGCGCGGTTGACAGGTACCAAGTTGGAAAATAAGACGCATCTCCTGCCGTTTCCTTTGCTTGTTTCCGCCACAGAGCTTGACTCCGCAAACCTGCACGTGCTCTGCGACTGGAAAACCGGGTGCACTCTCTGTAATACTCCTGAGATGTTCGCCAAACCGTTCCCTAAGAGTGCGCCCAGTTTCGCCGATGTAAATGGCAGGGGAGCGACGGCAGGAGATACAGTATATATGGCCAGATGACAGACAGGTAAAGGACTCTCTGATGGTGAAGTAGCCTTTTGGAGCCAGTAGAGTAGTGTCATTTGAGATGTGGTCACAGGTACGGCAGCGGGGGTGTCGACAAGGAGCAGAACCTGCGGGCGAAGTAGCTTGATTTGTGTCGGACGTGTGGACCAAGACGTTTCGTAGGTTTTGATCTCGGCGATAAGCGATCATTGGTGGCTGAAGAGATATTTCCTTGGTTTCAGGGTCGTTCGATATGATGCTGAAGTTGTCGAGCAAAATCCGTTTGATTCTCTTGTTCAGAGGATGGTAAGTAAAAATCAAAGGGATCCTGCTCTCCTTTTCATCCGCCAAGGTGTTCCGTTTGAGGGCGTCGGTCTGTGTGACATGTCGGATTTCCTCAAGATCATGTTGGAGAGTGTGTGCATTGTAACCACGCCTTTCAAAGAAAGAGGCCATTTCGTGTGCTCTTGCAAGAAAGTCGGCGTCGTCAGAGCAGAGGCGTCGAAGGCGTAAGAGCTGCCTGTGAGGTAGGCTTTCTTTGCAGTGTCGAGGATGTGATGACTGGTGGTGAAGATAACTGTGGGTATCTGTGGGCTTGTAGTAGATGGAAGTAGAGAGCACTTCAGGGCACTTCAGTTCCAATGGACACTCTGCGGATGACGTGCAGGTTTGCGGCTTCAAGCTCCGCGGCGGAAACAAGCAAAAGAAACGGCAGGAGATGCGTCTTATTTTCCAACTTGGTACCTGTCAACCGCGTGGCCTAAATTCTGACTTTCGTTTCTTCTGAAGGTCGCGCGCGCGCATGCAAGAGACAATCATTTTAAACTTTAGATGTCGTGGCGTATTTCTCAACGAACATATTTCCACTGAAGAAGGGCAAAGGCCGAAACGTTTGGAACTTATTCAAAAACTTTGGCACTTTAAAATAACATTTAAAAAAGTTTTTGCATTAAACTTAGTCCGTTTGCCAAGTTTGGGGTTGTTAAGCTGAGAAAAAACCTCTTGAAGTGAATTTTGATGAGACATAAATGGGCCTGGCCATTGTTAGATGTCATATACACACTTCCTGTTAATGAATCACTGTGTTGTAATGTATGCACTTCGTCAAAAATTGAAACAATAACTTGCATACCAGTTAAGAGCAAATAATCATTTGTTCGCACAGAATATCTTATTATAGAAATGTACAGGTTATTTCCAATAACCAAAATATTATTCAAAGTGGAAGAAGTCCATAAATTAGTCAAATTAATATCTTCTATATGATGGTAAATAATAGTAGTAAGTGACATTGGTACACATTGGTTACCAGCATTCTCTCCAAAGAGAGATTTATTTCCTTGACTGGAGTGACTGAGCACATACTGTTGTTGTTGGTTCAATGACATCAAATATTGTAGGGCCTGGGATTTTCCTCCATGTTATTCGCTTGTCTTATAATCAATGAAATATAAATATTGGAGAATGTCATTTGTGTGAACCAAAACTTCACCTCGTTCCACATTTTATATTGTCCATCAACTTGTTTCAACTTTGGTGAGGAAAACACGTTCAAATATTAAAAACATCATTAACATCATGTTTTAAAATCGTCCTCTTAGACGTGATAAGACGTGACTACCGATCCTGGACCGATATTGTTCAACTGACATCCCTATAATTTTTTGAATCTTCAGGTACGGTTTTTAAAATATAGGAGAATGATCAAGTTAAATGCGACTCGGTATTATTTCCAGTATCTATATCAGGATGTATTAGTATTGCTTTTCAGTGGCTATTTAAGTAATATCAAGTGCTTCCTCAGTGAGCATCAAGCCGAGTGTATATTGGCTTGCGTAAGCGTAAAAGCTTCCCTTTAATTGAAGTGCAACCTGCACAGACTTCCTGCCAAATGAAATGTTGGCCTGTTGTGTGACCTCGAGAGCTACTGTAACGATGAGAAAAAAAACAACAAAACAGGCCTTTTTTCTCTAACGCAAACGCACCAAGATTTACGACGCATGAAAACAAATTGATACGGTATAGTACACCAGAAAAAGCAATAACTTACCTTGAAAACTACAACGAAAATAAACGCCGTAAAATTCTATGAAAACAGCCCAAACGCTTTATAAACGAAAACCACGCCAATGCGACACGCCAACATGGCCGATTCCCCAGAGCCGCTTGACCCTCTTAACCGCTGGAGCCTGAGTACGAGGGCCAAGAGGCTCTGGGGACGTAGGATTTGATGGCTTCCGGTTGTTCTGCGCAGGCTCAGAGCTTTTTCAAAATTGGGGACGTTCCTTCAATATGAAGAACACGGTGCAAGAAAAGGCAGGATTGTGGTTGTCTCATTTCAGAAGTTGGAAGTTATCTTTCCCGAGGAGTAGCTAGATGTTATTATTAAACTTTCGGCAGTTTCCGAGTCGTGCATATGGTAACAATCGTCGTGATTCGTGATCAGATAGTTGGAGGATTTCTGGCTTATGAATACCCGGCGAATAAACTTTAATACATCAGCTGACATTTAAACGTATCATCAATTTATGGTTAGTCTGGCGGATGCCGAGATTTTTGCATCCAGAAGTCAAGGTATAGATAATAATTTAAGACCACATTTAGAAATTTCTAGGCTATTCTAGGAATCTATTTGAAATGTGAAGGTGGATTTTAATGAGATACTGATTGAGATAGATTTGTGTGCAGGTGTTACTTTCGCTTCACTAATGAAATCTTTTGGACATATGAAATGTTGAAAAATGTGTTGTGGCTTAAATAAAATCACTCTTAGCATCTACGTATGACTTCTTTGCTCAGGGTAGAGCATTTCCTCTGTTATTGCATCAAGGGGGATCTTCAAGTATCCCAAAAGTCAAAGAAGCTTGCAGGGTGAATCAATCAGTGATATATTTCACTGCTACTGAATGTCAATTCTTATCAATGCCTGCTGCTGAAGGCCACTGTTCTCTGTTTCTGTAAACATATATATATTTTTTGGCTTTAGATCATCTCCACATCAAGCTCAGAGAGATAAGGGTGATTTAGATAAACAAGATGAGTGCAGATGCAAAAGACATGAAGACTGATTGAGCTCCAGCATCTGTCTTCTTGGTTCTTTTGCACATGCACTCACTTCGCTCAACAGATTCTCCCTTTCCACAAATTCCATTTGAGCCTCTGCAGAGATGATAGGCTTTCACGACAGATAACAAGATCCATCATCATCTTCAGAAAAACATGAAAATCAATTTTTGAAGAACTCTGTAAATATTTCATTGTCAAAAATCATGCCAGTTAAAGTTTGTTTATGAAATAATGTCAACTTTTTAGCATGAGTTCTAAGATCAACCTAACCCCCAGGGGGGGGGGGGGGGGGTGGTACTCGGATCAACTTTCACGGGGTATGTGCCGTTGGCCTCTCTGAGCCCCCTACCCCATTTTAGTATAAATCTACTTGCGTTCTATCGTGAATGCTGTTCTCTTATTGGCTACGCTACTCATTATCTACTCTGATGTAGAAAGTGAGTGTGTGCGGTTGTCAGTGGCAGTTGTTATTTATATCATTATTCAATAAAAACTTAACTATCACGCGATAGAAATCTTGAGCTATAATCTAATTGTTAAATAGTTTATTCTGTGGCCAATTATAGACCCCATATTAGTCACTTTTGTGAAAATGTAAACCTTGTGATTTAAACTTAGTCACTTCATTTTTTAATCCTCCAAATCCATACCAGAATAAAACTACCCCCCACAAAAAAAGAAAATTGCCAGAATTATCTTTCTCCAAAAATCCCGAAAATGTGCGACCCCATACTCTGTTATCCAGCGGAAGGGAAGTACTCCCCCTTCCCGGGCAACCTACCAAATCATTATCTATCTGTTCTTGTGCATGCCACATGATGCAGATATATACCACAGTCATAATGATTTCAGGGGCAGATCCAGGATTTTTTTATTTTGGGAGAGGGGGGAGGGGTGGGCTACGGTTATTTGCCTAAGTCTATAAAATTTTTCATTGTTGCAATTAAAAAGAAGACTGTTAAAACCGACAGTCTAAATCCACCCCCCCCCCCCCCCCCCCCCATGTATCCGCCTTTGGATTTTACAAAATTAAAGAGCCAAATGTTTCAGAGTGAACTTGCATTTAAATTCGGATAGCATCCTAGTAAAGCATGTCTTTTATTGGTGCCAGTGTGAGATTAGTAAGCCTCGTCACCTGAATTTGGGCCAGGCATGGAGGGTATCCATGTTCACCCTCGTTAACCTCTTGCAGTTTCACAGATGATTTGCCAATGTCAGTAACAGTAACAGTTCATAAAATTAATACTCAGTGTGCTGGATGCATAAAACACCATTTAAAACAGACTAAGCTTTATTTTGTTCTAAGAAAAAAAAAAGCAAGAGTAGTTGGTACACCAACAGCTATCTTGTTCTCATTACCAAAACAAGGGTATTTTAAACTATTTCCCCCAAAACACATACATGCCCACGCAGACAGTTTCTGTAGCAGAAAGCAAGTTGGCAGATAGCTGCACCACATGTTCTGATCAGCATTCTGTAATAGCCTGTTACAGGCAGTCAGTTACAGTCAGTTACAACCACTTAGGATATATAGTCAAACCTCCATAATAGGGACACCAAAGGGACAGACCATAGTGTCCACATTATACAGGTGTCCGTATTATAGAGGTAGGGAATGTATGAATTTTGGTATCTTAGGGACCAAATGAACTGTCCGTAATAGAGAGGTGTCCATATTATGGAGGTGTCCGGAAGGAGAGGTTCGACTGTATTTGGAAGCCCTAGTGTGAAACCAATGAATATGATAACTGCCGAAATTATATTTTCCATAAAACATAAACAATAACAAATTGCAATATATGGATACACTTTGTTAAAAAAACAACAAATTAATTAGAAAAATGAAGTGAACCACCATAACGTTCATTTCACCTTCGGTAAAATATATAGATAGCCCAATCCTAACAGCGTCGCACTTTGAACAAGCTTAACTAAGGTGAAACTTAACTAAGGTGAAAGGTTGGAAGCACAAGAATTAAGATTGACGAACGGGCTATTTTCAATTTTAGCAATTCTCAAAAACAGTATTACGCGACCGTCTGCAGAGTACATTTTTATAGACCGTACAAAAGTTCACAAAAACAACTTTTCTCTGTCTAGGATAACTAGTACCACCAGTTTCCGAATAAAATACAGTTTATGTTTGTCAAAAATTGCCCGAGGAACTGATTTGAAAATCAAAACTTACAAAAATACACAAACATATTTGCATAAGGCGATGCGAGTGAAGATAGAACTGTACTATAAAATCAAAGTCTTGTTTTGTTTACATAAAATCGCTTTTCAATCTATCTAATGAATGAACAAACACAAAAAAGTGGACAACACAATCTTATTTCGAAAAAATTTATTCAAATCTCCATTAGTTTACGTTTAAAAGCAAAACGCGTACCATTAAATTATAGCTCATCGAGTTCAAGAGTTCTTCGATGAAATTCAAGAGATCGATACAACTGCATTTAAGCACGTTTTAAAGTCAATTCTCCAAAACGAACAATAACACTAATAAAAAGTCACTCACAGATTGATATCAACATAAATTCTCATCGAAAACTGTAATCTGTTTTACCTTTAAGACCCTCGCTTGCTTGGAAATTCAAATCTCCGCTTCTGGTTCTGAAATCCGTAGAAAACAAACATTTCCCGCCTGAAAGCTCGTCTTTTTCCACTAAAGCGGCTTCTGAGTATCCCTTAATTAGTATCCTTGTCTTGAGTAGCAAACCGCGAAATATTCAGGGAAATAACGTCTTTAATTTAAACGGTTTTCTCCGCTTAGTAAATTCACAGCAAAACATCAAAGTGTTTTTCTAGCTGACGTGACATTCGGCCGTGTAACCATGCGAAAAACAAAGCCTCGCTTTGGTTTCAACATGACGTCGTACGCGCATGTTTTGCGACGTCATACGCGCCCGCGAGCTAGTCCTGCGCGAAGGCAAGCTTGTCCTGCGCGACTGCGGCGGAGGGCGGCGGGCACACGCGCGCCCGCGAAACATTCCGCTAGCCATGACCATGAAAAATGATGGGCATGGGTTCTATGAGTATGGGGCTGCGCAGCCGGGCCTTCGGCCCGGCGAGTGCTCCGCTAACAATACACTGAGTGGAATTAAAGGGTCACAAGACAGTCCATCCCTGATGGTTAAGGAATGTTATCTCAAAAATATACAGTCAAACCTCTATTATGCGGTCACCCTAGCTCGGGAAATAGCCAACTGACAAATCTGATAAAATGCAGTGTAGTACACAATCATTTATAAAGGAATGTAATGAAATCGTAAAGCCAGATATCATATCCATAAAGCCAAAACCAAAAGCCCTGGTGGGACGGTGAAGTTTTGTTGACCATGTTGACTAGGCTCAGCCAAAGGAATCCTCGATCGAACTTCTTGCTCTAATTAACAAACTCTAGCACTTGAAACACGCAGTCTTTGTAGTTGAAAAATCAACATAGTGATTCCCAAGTATAAGCGCCCCAAGCCAATACCTTCCGATAGTTTAAATGCAAGCTACATTTGCAATATCTTGGCCGAATTCTGCAACTCGATTTCCCAGCAATGTGTCCTATAAATCCAGATTTTTTACTTCCGTTTTATATTTTATTGTTCTGAAACTAGCCAATCAAATCCTGCCTGGCCCTTGTACTCGGGTCCCGGCGATTAAGAGGGCCAAGCGGCTCTGGGGACGAGAATGGACACAAACCCACACAACCTCGTTCCCAGGCTCTCTCTACGAACTCCTCCCAGAAAATCATGCGACACGCGATCACGTAAACCAGGAGCCTGCGTAAACCCATCAACATATACCCAGAAATCTGTCGATCGCATAGTGAGCGGCAAGCCCCCACAAAAATCATCTGATTTAGCGTCATATTTCCCATATTCAGTATCAATTCAACATTTACAGCAGTGGAAAGGTTTTAAACATGTCTCACGTTTCCTTCTTTAGGCTCTTTGTACAGCTGCGACGGTCATTCAACACTATCTTCATACAGCAGTATTCACATGGATGCTGGTGGAAGGAATAAACCTCTACATCAAACTGGTCAAAGTCTTTTCGGTCAAAACGCAATACGCAACATACGTTGGAATAGGATGGGGTAAATATGTTATGGGAAACAGTTTCTCTTTGATGACGTCGATCGGTAGCTATAACTTTCCAGGATTCTCATACTTTTCAAATGATCTAAATCTAAATGAATGCTACAATCCTATATGTGAAATTCAGGATGCTATTAAATTAACCTGGATAGATCAGTTTCACGAGTAAAAATTTCAGTAGAGTTTCCAGGGGTAAGCTGGAGTAGACCAAATATTCGTCAGCAAAAGCTTTCACAGGTAGACCAATGTTCGTCTATGCTGAACTCGTGAAGAAGAACACAGATTGTAGTTCAGTTAACTGAACAGGATCTCCAATACGGCACTTGCATATTATAATATAGCGATTAAAATTATATTGTAATTGCTGTGATGTTGAGAAGCATTAACAGTGTTGAGCTCAAGAAGTCATTGTTGGGGTCTCCACTTGTTGATTTACCTCGATTGCTTATTTTCCAGAGTTTTCCTCGCGTCGTATGCTTATAGGCAATGCAAGTTTGAAAAGAGATAACAAGCTCTCGATACGCTGCTCTGTTCTCTTCTGTGTTTGTTATATATGACTTCTAAAAGTGGAAAATTACCACCAAAGTTACAAAAAATAATTTTGCACACTATTGAAAAAACAAACAGCATGGATGAATGAATTGCTTGACAGCTTTCATTTGATGGTCAATCTTTATGGTTTTAACCACAGACTCAAAAGCTGGAATTATATATTACATTGGGCATATGCAGAGGTGCGATTCTGAGAGTCAGTGAATTAACATTTCATGAACTGAAAAAATACCGACATTCTACTGTTTGTCTGTTTTCAGGTATCCCAGCAGTCATTGCTGGATTGGTAGCAGCGATCAGGCCCAGCACATTTGACATGAGTAAGCCTCTAATTAAAGACGTCACGTGTGGAGCATTGAAACTAACTGCACAGGTCGAGCGTACGAGGTACGGCTAGCTGAACAAAAGTAATTTTTCCAAGAATCGTGGAACGTTTTGTTACGTGAAACATGATATGAAATATCTTTTGTTTTCGCTTGAACAACCGTTCCTGATTGCAAGAAAAGAAATATGGCTGCCAATTACCGATATTTATTCTTCGAAGACAATGTTTCTTCATGTGTCACGTGACAAAATACCCCACGATTCTTGGAGTATATTGGCAGCCTGGTCACGTGACAAAATACCCCACGATTGATGGAGACGAGGTGGAGGATGAGTATATACTTGGATGAATAATGGCGCGCAGGATAAACAGAAAGTTTATTTGCCAAGTAAATTGCAGGGAAGTCAATCAATGGACGACGTCTGTACCAGCGGGATACCAATAGCTTAGTAGTAGGTAGCCAATCAAAGGACGCGACGTCACAAACAGCTGGAGGTTGAACATTTAAACGGTAATCCCTATTAGTTTTAAATGTAACTTGAAAAGGTTCCAAATTGAAGTTTGTAAAAGTAAGAGCAGGTATATTTTAGGACTGAATTCACGATCAACCATGAAATTGGGAATGAAAGGGTCACTCGTTTTAGTCATTTAGAGACGATAATATATAACATCAGTTTTATTTATTTTCTTTAGATGTTGGATTAACGGAAGCCTATGGATTTACAAAGGACCCATCTTGGCCATTCTTGTGGTATGAATATTAGTTTGAACACATCAACATTTTTTTATACCAAAAACATAAATAGAAATGATATAATAAAATTGTAAAATTCTCGTTTGTTAACCGCGATGATATTACATTAACACCTACGCCACAGTTAACTTTGTGAGTCCCTTATTACAATGAAACAAAAGATAAGTAGGCCAGCAATAATTTTATGACATTTTATTTTATGTCTGAGTGACGTACACGGCGAATTCCAATCGACTTATTAAAAAATTGCTATAATTGAACTTCTTTCCACAGAATATCCAAAACGCAAACTGGAAATATATTTCAACGTCATTTCTTAAACTCATTAATAATTCATGACGAAAATACAAAGGAAATTAATACGCCTTTTCACGGTTTATCCAAAATTTTATATTGCCTGATAGCAAAAATCCATCGACACTGCTGGGAAAAGCATCTCAAAATTAGTAAAATGGCCGAGTTTAAAAGCGATATCTTTTAAAATAGTGGAGATATAGCTCTGCAAAGTCGGCAAATTTCACAGACTTTTGTATCGCGCGGCCCAATTTCTTGCCTGCCGGTGTCGATGGATTTTTGCTATCAGGCCCATATAAAATTTTGGAAAAACCGTAATAAGGCCTATGTTTAATGAGTGTTTGGAAATCAGTTGAAACACTCCTCATTTTTGCATCCTTATTTCTCCTTCTAAAATCATTTTGTTTGAGAAGCAAATATCAAACATTCGACACAGTATTTTATCGGATTTCCAACACCTTGAAGTGTGTTAAAAAAAAAAAACTCGGCTGCGCCTCGTTTCTCAACCCTCTTCCCGGTGTTTGGAAATCTGATGAAACACTGGGTCTCGTGTTTGATATATTACTTCTTAAATGTTTCAAATTATGTTTTACAAACATCCAATGGAACTTTGTTCACCATTCATTTGCCTTCAGTTTTCTTTTTTCGATATACTAAAGAACCTTGTAATTATGTTATATCATTTTGTCTTGCAGGTAAATTTGGTGTTGTTCGTGATTCTCCTTCGTGTGATCTTCGGAAAAATAGCCTCTAAATATGGAAATAACCACATTCTCGTCGCCAAGTAGGGAAGCATTTTATATCAGGAAAAAAACTTACTTTGTTACAAGTACTGAAATAAATATATAACGAACGAACGAATGGTGAATAAACGAAGGAAGGAATGAAGGTTAAAGGTAAATAACAAATGACACATTATTTGCTATTTCACAGGAGAGGTCTAAGAAGCACAATCGCTCTTCTTCCTTTGCTGGGTGTCACGTGGTTGGTTGGCTTTTTTCTTGAGTTTCATTATGCTGTGGGATACTTGTTCATTCTACTTAATTCTACTCAGGTAAAGTCTGATTTTAACAACAATAATGGTAATAAATGAAATTAAACTGCATTGGAATGTTTTTCAAATCGAGGCCAGTTTTAAAATGTTTTTGATCAAAATGAGTTAGAGCGATTTCCGATTAAGCGTCTAAAGTAATTCAGTTGCATTTAACTTTTTTTCTTATTTGTGCTTTTTTTTCTTGATTTAACCAATGAGAAGTAAGACTACAAAACCAATTGTGACCTCACTCATATACATTTGACAGCGATTGGACTTATTGAGACTTAGTTTAAGTTGTGAAAAACCGCTCTAATTGTATGTGAATACAATCATATCACATAAAACGTTTTCATGTGTACATGTACCTGACCTTCATTTAGAACGAGGCTAAAGGCAACTTGGAAGTGGTCTGTTGGCATTTTGGAAATTAGCTAGAGAAAAACACTTCAAGCAAGACTTATGACGCCGAATTCGGAACACATTGACTGGAGACGAATACTCTGAGTCACCGCTGAGGAATCTCTGCCACCCCTCCCCCCTCCTCTTCCTCCTATAAAGTTGCTAGAGAATTTAGCCATGTACAGGATTATTACACGCCGATAATTTTCGTAAGTCTCCGGGTGATGGTTGGTAACGGTTGGAAGGTCTTCGACAAGCTTCGCTCCCTGAAATAGCAGAACATCACCGCGTTGACTGACTTTACTTCTGCTTTGCTTCGATATAAAATAAAATTTCTGTTATCTTTCTGCAAACTTATATGTACAAAATACAAAAGGACGTTACAAGTTAATAAAAAATAAGTAATGAAGCACATAGACAAGAATCGAATCTTGTGCATTGTAAAACAAAATACCAGTGACAACAGCTCTACAAGCGATGCACATTTCTGGTCCTTATCATTAAAGTTATTTGTTATTATAATTATATTTTTACAGGGAGTCGTGTTTTGCATTTTTCATTGTGTTCTTGATGACCAGGTAAGAAAATAGAACTAGGAGTTACGTTTATTCTCTAATAACCATCCTAAAATAAAGCCTTTTAGTCAGTATAATGTGATGAACGAGATTTATGGGTTGGTTGTTAGAAAATCGATAAACGTTAAACGAGCATTTATTTTAATAAGCTAACCAATATTTTTAATATTCATGTGTAACAAGGTACAATTACGTTCACGTTAATGCTTGAGATTAATAAATTAAATTATATAAGTTATGAAACTAAATCCTAAATAAATCAACTTTGTTTAGGGGAGCAGGGACTCTAGGTCACGATCATATTTTAAGAAACTGAGCCCTGATGAACATCGTTTGTTAAATGTGCAAATATCTTAGAATTGATACTTTTGTGATTCTCGCTTCATTCAGTTTTTAACGAATTTTATAGAAGTAATGACTAATTAAAGTGATACAGGATAAGGATTTATGACCAGTAACATTTCACTTATTATTATTCTTAGGTTCAAGACGCCGTTCGGAAGTTACGTGTACGCATCAAAGGCGAATCAAGTCCTAGGACACGAGAAACCATTCTCGTCCCCAGAGCCGCTTGGCCCTCTTAACCGCCAGGGCCTGAGTACGAGGGCCAAGGGGCAAATTTTGTAGTTAAGCAGCCATCCCCTTTTTCGGATCACAGTTCAATAATCACTTGGATAAATATTAACAATAACATATCTGAGCTTGAATTCCCGTGCGAAAATAATCCGTTATCACCTCTACCGAGAAAGTTTCTGTGGGAAAAGGATTCCACTCAAAAATTCAAAGATAGCTTGCGCTCAGCAGATCTTCAAATGCTCATACAAGAATACATAGGTGACGAAACTGCGATCCAAGATGTTAATACAGCACTTGAAAAAGTAGAAAACATACTAATCACAGCAGCGAAACGACGTATAAAGATTAGATTAGGAAAAAACGTAGACAGATCAAGTCATCATCAAACAAAAAATGGTTTGATAAGGAATGTCGCTTTAAAAAACACGAGTTAAAGAAGCTCTCAAACCAAAAACACAGAGATCCCTTAAATATTGATTTGCGAGAGAAGTATCACATTGTTTTAACGGAATACAAAAAATTATTATGCAAAAAAAGAAATGATTACTATAATTCAAAGATTATCGAACTAGAGGAAACCACTGAAAACCCGGATAAGAAAAAAATTTGGCAGTGTTTAAAATCAATGTATGGATGACACTCGAAAAGACAAAGATGATCTTCCATTGGTCTCAGAGGAAAGCTGGCTTCAACATTTCCAATCACTTCATTCAAACGAACCTGTTCTGCACAACAGATAATAATCAATGAACTACAACAACTCGAGAGTCAGAAAAATCAGTTTTCTCTTTGGATTACTTAATCACCGAAAATGAAATACTTGTAGCTGTGAAAAAATTAAAAAAATATAAATCGTCTTTTTCAGACAAAATAAAAAAAATTAAATGATTAAAGCTAGCCTTTACGACATGATGCCGGTATATCAAAAACGTTTTAATACAATCCTCAATCTAGGAACAATGCCTCAAACTTGGTTTGACGACCTTATCACACCAATATATAAATCAGGAGGAAAAAGTGATCCATCAAATTATCGAGGAATTTGTGTTTCAAGCTGTTTGGGAAAATTGTTCTTTTCTATTCTTAACCAAAGACTCCTTAAGCATGTTTACTCTCATGATATTGTCCACAATTCTCAGACTGGATTTTTTGCCAAAAAATTGTACAGCAGACCATGTCCTCACTCTGAGAACTTTAGTAGATAAATATGTGCATCAACACAATGAATAAATATATTCTTGTTTTGTAGATTTCAAAAAAGCTTTTGACTCGGTCTGGCATAACGGACTCTTGTACAAGCTATTACAAATTAATGTGGAAGGTCGCTTTAACAATTTAATAAAAAAATTATACTCAAACTCTATATGTTCCGTAAAAATTGGAAAAAGCCAAACACGACCCTTTCAATACACAAGAGGTGTACGCCAAGGTTGCATAGGTCACATAGGTTGCATAGGTCACTTTTATATGCAGATGATTTAGTCATACTTTCAAGATCCAAAACAGGACTGCAAACTTGTCTTGATATGTTATCTTCCTATTGCAACTCGTAGATGTTAAGTATCGATCCAAAAAAGACCAAAGTTATGATCTTTCAGAAACGTGCTAAGAAATGTACCGAGTCTAGTCATAATGGGCAATAAAATGATTGAAATCGTCCAAAATTACACTTATCTAGGGTCAGTAATCTCTTCAACGGGAAACTTTTCAATGGCACTTGACCAGTTAAAAGAGAAGGCCCTTCACGCTCTTTTCAGTCTACGAAAACATACAAATTCAAGTAAATTGTCCCCATTCCTGGCCATGGCAAGTAAAATCTTTGACACGATGATCTCCCCAATTTTGACATATAATAGCGAAATCTGGGGTGTGTACGCAAAACAGGATTTTAAGTCTTGGGACAGTTCGCAGATTAAAAAAATCCATTTACAATTCTGCAAGCGTTATCTAGAAGTAAGCAATAAGGCATCAAATGTGGCATGTAGAACTGAACTTGGTAGCTAGGTTTCCTCTTATTATAGCTATTAATCAGAAAATAATTAATTATACCTTATACCTTAAAGGTAAGGACAATAAATGTATTGTTAAACAGATCTTTTTAATGTCTGCAGATCTTCACTCTTCTGGCAAAAATAGCTTTTACTCTAATCTTATAAGGATATCCAACTTCTATAATTTGCCCGATTTTGACCCTATTTTCTTAACTGAAACTAAAATCAAACATTATGTAAACTTAATGCAACAAAAATATATCCTATATTGGCGACATACCATTCAACACTCTAAGAAACTCGAATTTTATAATATCTTTAAGAACGAATATACGCCTTCTCATTAATTAGATCGACCCTACAAGGAAATCAAATGACAGAAAACAATTAGTAAATTAATTTCGTATAAGTAATCATAAATTAATGATTGAAATTGGTAGATATAAACAAATCACGAGAGATGATAGATTGTGCCCTACTTGTGAATCTAATGAAATTGAAGATGAAATTCACTTCCCAGGGACGAATTTTACAGGAAAATAGGGTATCACCTACCAAATATAAAGCAGTTATCTCCTTTAGAAGTTACCAATGAATTAATGAACTTTCGTAATTATTTTGTAAATATTCAATAAGTAAAATTCATTCTTTCATGCTTAGATCTCCGCAATAATCAAATTATCAATCCAGACTGATGTATCTTAATTGAACTTTCCCTTTCTTTATTAATATATTATTGTTATTTCATTTTGTTATGTTGTAATGCTTTTGCAATACTGTAAGCATTTATAGTCATGCAAATAAAGCTACTTGTTGTTGTCGTTGTTGTTGGATTTAATTGGCTAGAATCTAGAACTTCCGGTTGTTCTGTGCATGCTTGGAGTTTTTTCAAAATGGCGGACATGCCTTCAATCATTCTCGTCCCCAGAGTCTTCGTTTCGTTTGGTCAGCGAAAAAAACGAAGGCTCTGGCAACAGTGCCTTCTGGATGTCGTAAAATCCACGACATCCGTTAGCGCGTGCCTAATGCATTAATGTACTATTGCACTTGCTCAATACCAGAAACCGGAAATAATAAAACCATTCGTGTGTGCATTCTCGTCCCCAGAGCCCTCGTTTCGTTTGGTTGAGCTCTGGAGACGAGAATGTTGTGCGTGTGGAATGGCGCTCGAAAGGACTGTACAAGACTTAACTATTACAGGAAAACATAGGGCTGAAAAAGAAAGAAGAAAAGCTTTACGTGCTGCTGTTATTTAGAAGAAAGATTGTCTTTGTATTTTGCCTACTGGTTTTAGAAAATCCTCGATAAGTCAATGACCGATTTCTTTCGTTTGGGAGCTGTGTATTTATCGTTTCGCCACTGAACGCTATCATATCCGACCAAAACAGTTGATGGGACAGCTAAGTTTGTTGATGGACACGTTGTGGTCATTGATCAGGCTTATTTCATCGAACAGTGGTAAGAAATATCGAGGAATTTTTGTTTTGCATTCGTTTCACGATATTTTAATTGGGCTTCGAGTGACCTTCGTTTCCCTAGATTTGTATTTCAAGTTGTAGCAAAGAGTACTACCTAATAAAGAAAATATAACTCGCCTACGAGCGTTCTGATAGCGTTGTTGTGTTGTTGTTGTTATTTAAAATGGGTAACCTAGTGGTAATATTTCTTTTCACTCTTGGGCTTTCTTCAGGATTTCTGCTTCTCCTTTAATATATGTACTCCTCCCTGTCGCAAGCAACATACTTCTTTAATATTCGTGGCCGCATAGCTTCGTCTTCCAAGAAACATACTGATTATTTTCGGAAACGAATCGCTCATATTTAGCGACAATCAGATCCCCTTATGCTTTGAAGTTTACCAGCCGTATCTTTACCTGCTAAACCAAACAAAACTGGGTGACATTGGTCGGTGAATGCGTTGAAATTAAAACGTTGGTTTTGTTGATGTAGTCGTCATAGGACTTCAACATTTGCAATTCAACCGGAAGTAAAACCTTATGCGTAGAAGCGTAAATCTTTTTACCTTGATGCGCATTCATTTTTAAACGCCAATCAAAAAATTCAAATTTTCGTATGTTACCAGAGCTACACGAGATGCAATTTTAAAAAATCCGTGGAGCTCTGGTATATGGTTGCCGTTTTGTTGTAATATTCAGTACAACCAAATTTATATTCAATAAAACCAAATTTATATTCAATAAACCAAATTTATATTCAAAAAATCAATTTATATTCAACAAGTAGCCCGTTGGGCTTCGCAACTGGCTCGTTATTCAACAAGTAGCCCGTTGGGCTTCGCAACTGGCTCGTTTGGCGACCCAAGAAAGTATCCTCGGTTCATAAAAAACTTTGAGACAAACATAGAAAGCAGAGTGCTAGAAGACGATGTTAGATTGTCCTACTTGATCCAATTTTGCTCTGGAATTGCTAAAGATGCAATCGAGAACTGTCTCATGTTGCCTGCCGGCCAAGGACTTCGTGAGGCGAAGGATATTTTGCGCAAGAATTTCGGACAGTAGCATATTATTGTTCACGCATTCATTGAAAAGGCAGTGGAAAGTCCTCAAATACGACCATGGGAACCCGCCAAATTGTCCCAGTTGGCCCGTGACATGAAGAATTGTACCTTGAACTCGGAGCATATGCGATGTAAAGAAGACATAAATTCAATGGACACCTTAAGAAAAGTCGTCACGCGCCTCCCACTGTATTTGCAAGCCAAATGGGCTGAGGAATCTAGCAGATTAATTCAAGCAGAAATCGAGCCTGAGTTCTCCCACTTGACTGGCTTCGTGGAAAAGCACGCCGCCGTGGCCAACACCGCGTTCAGAAGATTGGTAGGAGTAGTTATAATAGGCACTATGGGGCACTACTATACTTTATCGATAAATCACTATAATTTAGTGACAGCCGTTTATATTCTAGTGATTTATCGATAATGTTTTGTAATGAAACTCACTATACGGTATTATCGATCATTCACAATAATTTAGTGACACACGTTTATATTATTGACGAAATGTCTATAATAATTTGTCGTCACTCCATACTATACGGCATTATCGATCATCCACATTAATTTAACGAAAAAATGGTTCACAACTCGCGACTTGCGGTTTGTGTGGTTTATTTTATTAATGCTAACACACACACATTGATAACACAGCACAGTTTGAAGAAAAAACTTCATCTTCGCTTTCTTCAGGTATTGTTAGTAGCGATTTTTGTGGCTTAACATATATGTTATTAACCTTCACTTGAATTGAAACTTCTTCTTCACCAATATAAATACTATCAATTATCAAAGCCATTTTGACTTTTTGAAGCTTTTTCGTAGCGATTCTTGTTAAAATTTTATCACTTTGTTTTGAATATACCTAATTCAATAAAGGTTGCTTTGGCAATTGGTCATTGGTAATTGGGCATTGGCATTTGGGCATACGGAACACAATGCAATGCTTTGCTTGAGTGACCGCCGAACAATAGCTTCCCAATGCCCAATTACCAATGCCCAAAGCAACCTTTATTGAATTAGGTATATATAAGTTTAACATTAAACATTGGTGGTTTTATTAACCCAATAACTTTTGCTCCCATACCTTCAAACTGATAACAATAAAAAATATTTTTTTAATTTTTTTGCTATTTTTACATCATAAACGTCTTTTAAATGCTCCCTACAAATATCTTTAATTTTAATTATACAATCAAAAAACTTTTCTTCTTCCCGCTGTCATTTGTCCTTCTTCGCCGTATAAAAAAACTGGAATGGTGTAACCAAGTAGTTCACTACTTTCGTTTTGACTGTAAGTCTCTTTTGCGCCAAAACTGTAAAGAAATGGTGATTCAATTACTAACGGACCTTTTTTATTACTGTATTTGGTTTCAAATTTAATTATTTCAAAATTGGATTTGTTGTTTTTGACTGGTTCGTGGAAAATAAAATTTGTTTTACCAAAATTTAAAACTTTTGAAAGACTTATCAGTTGCATGTTGTTATATTACCATATTTATTTTTTAAGACGATTTTTTTTTTCATTTCTAGTAAAAGAAATGAAAATATTCATGTGTTTTAAGCTTTTTCCGAATCCTCATCATCGCTTTCTTGTATTGATAATAACGATTCTCGTTGAGGTAACGGTTTGAAATATACCTCATGAACCTTTACTTGAACTGAAACAGCTTTTTCACCAATATAAATAATTTCAATTATCAAAGCTAATTTCACATGACAATATTGGTTAAGATAGTCGAGCGGTTCGACTCTTTTGTTTCCTTTTGTTTTGAATAGCGTTAAAAATTTATTGACTTTTCTGAATAATTGAGTTTAGCATATAATATTGGTGGATCACTGTCCTTGTAATATAAAGATTGAAAGACTTATCAGTTGCATGTTGTTATATTACCAAAAACAAACTGAATGAAAACTTTTATTTACAGCCTTAATTGTTTCAATAACATGAAGTGTTAAGAAATTGCTCTATAACAATAATTGCTGCTTAATAAAAGATCGTTTTAATATGATACATCCAGAAAACAAGATATAATTTTCTCTTGGATACTTTTAACATGATTTAATTCGTGTATAATTATATTATCCTCTAGACGTGTATACAGAAACTGGATTAAACAAAAAAAGATCTTTGTGGCGTAGTATTTTATAATGATGACTATTACTTTTCGATTCGTTCATCGCGGAAAAAAGCAAAGAAAACAACGATTTTTGATCAGTCGTATTCGAGCGCATGGTCACTATCCTCATTAAGGTTACAGTGTACCTTCAGATCGAAAATTTATTGAATTTTTTTTTTTCGCGTTAAAATAAAGTTTACAGAATGAACTTTCATCCAAAAAAAAAGTATCGAAAAATAGTGAAAATTGACGGAGAAATGACGGTATAACTTTTGTGAACGGAGTTTGTTTATTAAGCGATATGTTTTTTTAAGCGCCGTTTTCTCAAAGTTAATTTTTCGCTTGTTGGGGACACTTTAAAGAGCTACAACTCAAAGGGAATTTGTTCGATTTCTTTAAATTTGGACAGAAGCTAGGTTAACATATAATCAACAAAAACGTGTCGGCGAATTTCTTAATTCCGAAAACTTTTTCGTCAACAGGCATTTCCGTGCGATCATTCCAATTTTTTTCTCCCCTTTTCGAAAATATTCTGTAACTTTTCACTGCAATTGAATATGGGAAATCGCCGACACGTTTTTTTATAGCTTCGTGTCCGGAAACCCAAGAACAAATCAAATTAGCAAAATATAATAATCGCTTTGAGTTATAGCGTTTTAAAGCTGATTCGGACGTTCGAATTTAGACGTCGCAAAAAATTCGACAATTCATTTTATTACCAAATGGTTTCCATATTTAGATAGCCAGCTCTATAAGCTTTAATTTGATATCTGGGTTTAGGTATATCGAGTGTAATCTTAAGACGCTAGAGCTGTTATACTGGAGACACCCCTGAAGGTACACTGTAACCTTAAGTTCCTTATTTTTCCCTTCCCGAATCGAAAGCATCACCAGATCGCGAATTTTTAACAGCATCTTCCACTACAAGTTTATCGAGTTTTACTTCAAACCCAATTGCTGCACTCTTCTTTCTCTTTCCATCTCCAATTGCTGCACTCTTCTTTCTCTTTCCATCTTCTCCATGCCTTCTCTCAGCTTGTCATACTGTTTTTGCATATAATACGTCAATTCCTGTTCAACCCCGTCTGCGGTTCAGGAGACGCGTGACATACTATAAGGGCATACCGCTAACACTTTAATTAGAGGTAAGGTAAAGGTAAAGTCCCTCACGGCCGGAGCTTAACCCGGTTTCCGTAGCATGAAGCAACTAGGAATATTGCTACTCCCCCCTGGATGGGATGCTAGTCCATCGCAGGGTTACCCCCAACATTTTGTCGCCGGTACTCATTTATACACCTGGCGGGTGGAGAGAAACAGCGTGGAGTAAAGTTTCTTGTCTAAGGAAACAACACGACGGCAGAGACCAGGCTCGAGAGAGATAGAGACTTACTAGTAATTGGGAGGAATACTTACTCTGAGTATAGATTCTAATCAAAGGCTCCTGTGAGCCAACTCGTGAATAAGAAATGCTCTACACGTCGCTGGCTCATTATTTGAGCGACCCTTCCTTAGGAATAGGTGTTCAAATGTAGTCAAATAGAAATTTTGAATTGAGCCATGTGCTTAGTCGATTTGGTCGAGGAGACACTCGAGTTCGTGGAAACTATAATGTACGGAATTGACATTATCGATAACATTGCCACATTTATCTTTTCAACGCTTTTCAAGCGCTCGATATCTTTTAAAATACCGTAATCCGCGATATATGTGTGATATTTAAGGTTTACATACTCTCTTTACTAGAAAAACACAAGGTTATATTTTCACTTGAGGAACAGATTCACTGACGACATATAAACATGTCCCTTTCATTCCTATTTCAAACAACGCCTATTTGTGTAACGCTAAGACATGAAAGACATAAATTTGGTTTATATCCCCTTCAGCGACCCGTTCATTACATTTCGCGTATTCACGGGTTAAAAAGGACCTCTGACTAAGTATCATATATGCTCAATACTGGTAAATATGTTTCAATTCGTTTTTCACGGTTAAAAGAGCAGTGCAACTGACAACAGTTTAATCAGCAGTTCAGCACGGCAACCACACTGGTGATATTATTTGTGAAATCAACAGACAACAGATTTTGGACTTGTCATCTCTTCCGAGTCGAATACATCATTATTATGAGAACTTTCCTTAGTTTTCCTTTCCGGCATCGAAAGCATTACTAGATTTCGAATTTCCGTCAGCATCTTCCACTGCTTGTCGAGTTTTTCTTCAAGCTCCATTGCCTGCACTCTCCTCTCTCTTTCCATCTTCTCCATGTCTTCCTTTAGCTTGTCATACTGTTTTTGTGCATAATACGTCAATTCTTGTTCAGTCCTTTCATCTCTGGTCACGTGCTGTGGATGGGCTGCATGAGATTCTTGGATCATACCAGTATCATGTGGGCAAATCTAAATTGGGAAAAGAAGGTGTTGCAAATTTAATAATATTGTATTAAAAACACATGGAGATGTTGTTCTACAAGTATAGCAATTTATAAGGAGGAAAAACCGGCTTTCAAAACACACTCTACTCCCTTCTCCGTTCTTTTGCACTCGACTCAAGCCTCCTATGTTTTTCTAATCCAAGATGGCGGCTTAATAGACATTCGATGAATATTCAACGCTCGTTCGCACAAAATACGCCAACACTGCGGGCTATATTTGGCTGATGACAAGGGTCTCTGACTGCTCCTACCTTGGTGAGAACCCGAGTTCCCTTATATCCCATTGCAATAAAGGGAAACGGATTTGTTCGCCCAGCTGTGCGTTTCATTGATGCACGTGCAATCTCTCTACCGTTCAAGAAGAACACAACGGGAAGCGTTTCATTTGTTGCACGATCAAAATCCACTTCGCAGGCGATGAGATCACCGCGGTACGCCATGGCTTCTGTAAAAATAGAATAAAACATAACGTCAATGACATTTTGAAAAGAGGCAATGTTACAATGTGATGGTTTGTTCTTCCTTCAATAATTCAATAACTGGAAACTGGAACAATTAAAGTGATTTACTTTTACGTTAGTTTAACTGACCATGTACAGTACGATGTGTTTATTAAACATGTACTGTCAAGGTCGTCACTTTGAATGTTAAATCGAAGTCTGCCTTTTGTTTGTTCTCCTTCTCACGGTTACTAAAACAGGCTAAAACATGACCTATTAAATAAGCAATTTGAAAATTGACTGCCCATTATTTGCTCTTGCTTTAGAAGTGTCTATTTTGTATGTGTATTTTATTATATATATTTTTTGGCTATATCATGCATGTCACCACTACGTAAAAAATATCTTTTAATAGCTAGGAGCTAACACGAAAACGTTTGTTCATTTAGTTCCTAGCCCGCGGGGGGGGGGGGGGGGGGGGGGGTACTCCCTATAATGGGCTATACGGGGATGCTCCGCCCGAAAGGGGTACCTTTTTTAGGCTGTAGGGGTAAATACTATGAAAGGGTCGGGATTTTACGAGTTGAAGTATGAAAGGTTGGGGACTTCACGAAAAATAGGAAAGGGTTGCGAAAACACGCCGTTGAAGCATAAAAAAAGGTAGGGAAAACTGCCATTTAAGTATTATAAAAAGCGCCTTTCAAAATATATCAAACAGACGCAAGTAAAAGCTATATGAAAGGGGTACCATTTTCATTGAAAGGTATATGAAAGGGGTACCTTTATTGACAAAAACGGTATATGAAAGGGTAAGGGTTTGGACCTCGGGGCGGAGCATCTTGTACAAAACTTTGTTGAGTACCCCCCCCCCCCCCCGGGGTTCCTAGACATCCCTTATAATAATATAACGTATCATCTTTTTGTAACTTAATTTTGTCCTACTTTTATTAGCTATCTAAAAATGTAAATTTCTCAGTTTTGGATGTAAATAAAAAGCTTAGGTTATTGTAATAAAGGTTGTATTGTTTTCCAGAAGACGCATATATTTATTAGTTTAGCTGTATAACATGGCAAAGATGTGGTTATCTTTCCTTGGAGCTGCTTATTTGGAAAATAAAACGTTTCCTAACAATCATAATAGAACGATTTTCTTATGACCTTGAAATGATTACGTGTAAAGACAACTAAAACAAACAGCGAACTGGAAAGGAGCAATTTGATTGCTTTAACGATCGGAGACAAACGCGCGCAGCTTTTGGTTGGTTTAGCGAAAACGTAAAGCAAAAGGAACGGATCGTGAGCGAAAAAATAACTATTCTCTTCGACGTCACCCGGTTTTGAGCATTCTGATAGGTCAATCGAGCAAGCCTCTCTCCATATAAGGGACATTTTTAGCGGTAAAGAAGCAAAGCTTGTTTTTTTATCCTTTTAACTGCTGGTGGATGAAACAAAACGCGAACACCCGAGGAAACTGTTTTTAAGGTCATACCAAGTAAATGAACAAGACCCAACTTTATATCGATGTCGTTTAAGAACCGTTCTTCAATCAGCTTTGAACAAAAAGTTAAAGAAATTTCAAAAATTGACCTTTTACCCCTTGTACACCTCTTCAATAGCATTCATTACCTTCAACTTCTCTCCCCAGTTCATGGCAACGAGGTTCAAATATTTTACCATCATCCACGTGATAGCCGACTGTTCCCGCCCCCCAGCCAGGCATCCAGTGACAGTTGTAACTTTCAAACACGGCACCCAATGCTAAAGTGCGCCTTTCACCGCTCTCTTGAATCAGCACCTGTGGTCGTATGATATAATAAACACTTAATGACTGGTCCTGAGGGAAACAGTGAATTTCGTTTCCCGAGAATCTCGATGTTTCCCGAGACGAAGTCGAGGGAAACATCGAGATTCGAGGGAAACAAAATTCACTGTTTCCCGAGGGATCAGTCATTAAGTGATTTGTTATATAGCTACACAAAAAAAACACAACACAAGACAGTTTGAAAAACGCGCCAAGCACTCGATCATCATAATCATGCCACCTTTTGTCACGGTCTGACCACGTGCGCTAGCGGGCAACAGTGCAATGTTACCCTCTGACGTCAAAATTGTTGCCCGCTTTCGCAAATGTTGCCCGCTTAGCACAATTGGCGGGAAACAGTTTGTTTGTTAGATGTCATGTGACAATGAATCAACCAATCAACGCGCGCGTTGTATTGACAAAAACTCCAGCTATATAACAATGTATTATATTATGTACTGAATTTTTCAAGCATTTTGATTACCCATGATCTATTAGAGTACAAACGCACAGCTGACATCGTGAATAATTTGTTTTTTAATATGTTTCGTCCAACATGGCGGGCAGTATTGAAAATGTGGACTAGATTATTTTGGAAAGGACAAGTGAAGGCATCGAAAAAATGTTTAGTAGAAGCTATTGACAATTGGAAAAAAAAATGAAATCGAAGGCTGTGCAGGACTAATGACCTAAGACGGGGGGGGGGGGGGGGGGACTCCCATAGAAAATTGACGGGGGTGCTCGTCGGAAATTTTCGAAAAACACCCTAAAAGGTACCAGAATCTCGTTTGATGGGCGTGGCTCAAAATATTTTTTACCCCTAAGAGGTACCAATTCTAAAACAACACGTCATATTCTGTCATATTTTTTCGGCTCAATACCCTAAAAGGTACCGCGATAATTCTAACGGTGGTCATTTTAGATTTTAGTACGCTAAGCGGTACCAATCTACAAATTTTGACCCCTAAAAGGTACGAAGAGCACCCCCGTCATTTTTATATGGGGGTCCCCTCCCCGGGCTAAGCCCCACGTTATTGATGTCAATGTCCTAGTTTGCGGACCTCAAAGGAAATATTTTTTCACGTACTATATACCATGCAAGTTTCATTGTCATACAACATTGTGCTTTCCATGCTCAGGAACTTAAAAAGACGCCCAGGATAAATATGGTTAGAAACCTGCAATACTAGAAAACACAGGTATTTAAGTTTACGCTCCCAGAGCTTCTCCATTTCTTTTTCCTGCTCTTACCTCAATCCGCGGTGTTTCTCGTGTGAATGGCATCAAATACCTCGCACCATGAATGCTTTTAGGTTCTTTTCTTTTGCAGACATGGCAGAAATCAGGACCTTCGTATGTCAACAGACATCCTTTGATACCAATACCAAGGGATTCCCATGCCTAAAATAACAACATAAAAATAACTTGGCATTGGGAGCAAGATAACAGGAATCAAGTTTGACATCAGTTGTACTCTTTCAGTCAATGCCACTGTAATATTTCTGTGATCTCTCAAAAGAAATTGTATTCATCAAATCATAGCATGATTTCAAATTCATAAAGTTAATATTTTCCTCCATAGAATGCTATGCAACCACAACGTTAAACCCCACATAACGAGGATTATTGTATAGTTCGATTTTTTCTCAATACAACGCGCGCGTTGATTGGTTGATTCATGGTCACATGACATGTAACAAACAAACTGTTTCCCACAAAACGTCCATGAGCGGGCAACGTTTGCAAAAACGGGCAACATTTTTTACGAACAGTGCACTGTTGCACACTAGGGCACGTGATCAGACCGTGACAAAAGGTGGCATGATTATGATTTGATTGATCTTTACGTCGAGCGCTCGGCGCGTTTGTCAAACTGTGCTGTGTTGTGCTTTGTGTTGCTAAAAAGCAAATCACTTAATGGTTGGTCCTGAGGGAAACAGTAAAATTTGTTTCCCTCGGTCCACGAAACATCAAGATTCCAGGGATACAAATTTCACAGTTTCTCTCGGGACCAGCCATTAAGTGTTTAATAATACACTTACGGTTGCGTCCCCGATACATTTGTCTTGCTTACAGCCTTGCTGTCTAAACACTCGATGGACAATCTGATTGGCCATTCGTCGGCCGCCGTCAGTTTCATGAAGCAGTTGATCCATCTTTCGCTCATCTAAAGGCAGTATGAACAACACAGCGTGAGTTTTCAGCCATTTACTCAAAAAAAATATAGGAGCATCAATATTTTAAAAGAATAAGATAAATAAAGGCGGTGAAGATAGAAGTAAAAGGGTCCAAATTATGTGTTAAAGAAAATAGAACAGTCATTTCTTTTGTATAAGTGAGTGACGGATATGTAAAAGCACAGTTTACAACAATAAATTAGTTTACGGAAAAGTTTATGGAAATTACTTTAGATGTGCGTGTGCAGGCTATCCTTCCTTCAGCCGCCACCAAAGAAAACAACGAGGAAATGACTGCTGTACAGGCTATGCGCAAACTAACTCGCTTTATGACACCACTTCACCTGTTAGCGGAAAGGAGTATCCATATGTTGCAAAGTAAGTCTTTTCTAATCTCTCCACCAGCCTATCCAAAGCTGCTTTCTGTGAACGTTAGAAAAGCAGACATCAATGTACCGCCATCTACATCACCATCATTAACTACGTAAACCTGTTATTACAACATTACTGGTAGATGGTGTCCATAGTTCATTCACTGTAGCCGAAAAAATGGCTTTAATCAAGTAAATTTGGTGCAGGAGTTACCCGGAGCATCCATGCGCACTATATCCTTATGAAAACCATTTTGGAGGTCCAAATGTGGCCTGTATTGACACTGGTTCAAAAACTGCGGTCAAAAACGCAAACGATAATCTTGTATCCATCGTTACTTTTCCTCTTCCATTTTCCCCGTGATATGCTCCAGTTCGGAACGGTCAAAAATGATATGAAAGTGTCTTGATTCATGTGGCTTACCATTCCTCTCTCGTCAAAACCAGTTTTATCAAACCGGTTATTTTTTGTACCCTGACACAGTCTCCATACTCCTAAGACCGTGATTGTTACAAGGTTGAAAGGGACTGGTACTGGATGGTACGAGCTGTAAGCCCTGATGGTAATGGCTTTCTTGAAAGACCATTCTCTGAGGGAATTATTCTGAAACACAAGACAAAAAAAAAACATAATTATGATAATACAGTTCACAAAGGCTATGCTGCCTCGTCCCGGTGCCTCGCGCCTTATTCTAGCGCGATGCGTGTGGGATTATTGGATGGAACGCCTGGAAACAGGACAGACGATTACGCTAAATTATTGACGCTAAAATGTTATCTATTCTGAATACTCGTTTTTGTTGTTTTTTTTTTCTGTCCACGTGAGTTTCTCGCTTTCAACTTAACTGAGTGTGATGAGTTGTGATAAAAACGAAAGCAGTAATGAGGGACATTTTAAGATGGCCTAAATATGATATGGCGTAATCTTTCGTCGTCTTCATGCAGTGATTTAATGACAGAGAGATGGATGGAAGTCGACAAGAATTCTTCTTACACAAGGAGTAAAGTGTCTCAGAAAAATCTGAGTTAAAATACCAAATGTAGACTATCTTTATCGATCAAGGTGGTAGCTGGCATGAGGCGAACCGAGGAACTTGCCTCGGTAAAAATAATACTAGTACAAACACTGGATCTCTCCTGTAAGAGGCTATGCATAAAACAAAAATGAAATAAGTGTTCTTTTTCTAATTTTGCCCCCTTGGCATCCCATAATGCTCATTAAAATTAATATAGAATGGTTTTCATTTGAATGTCACACGGCTGTGCCTAAATCATACCGTCCAGAAGGACGTCGGACACCTTATTGAGACTTTAAAAAGAAAATGTAAAATCCCCACTCAGGATTGAACCTGTGACCTCAGCTAGGCTTAGGCTTACATAAAACTGAATGGAGGCTGATCGGACAGCTATAAAGGGTATTTTATTGCCCAATATTTCGGTTAGGCAAAACTAACCTTCATCAGGGGCTACAAAGAGCTAAGTAAAAATGGAATGAAACGGTTACAAGATATAAAATGATTCAAATGAAAGATTAAATATGATTGGTTAACAAAAATAAATATTGGGCAATAAAATACCCTTTATAGCTGTCCGATCAGCCTTGCATTCAGTTTTAAGTTTTATTCAATACTGCTGATCCTGATCTACACCAAGATCCGGCTTCACTTCGCCGTGCTGTTTGTCCAAGTGGTCCTTGCTTTATTTTAGGCTTACATAACCTACCGTACCACTGTACCACTTAGCATCTCGGGTTGCTTAGTCCTAAATTTAATTATATAAACTGCTACCCCTAACCTCAACTGAAAGCTTACCAGTTACTCCAGGTGTCCGACGTCCTTCTGGACGGTATGATTTGGCCTTGACCGTGCCACACTCAATTACTTTCGAGTCGCTCTATGATTGGCTAACAAATGTCGCACCACTTTATCAACCCATCAGAAGTTAAACCAAAAACAACCGTGACTTGCTCGCACACGTTTTTTCGCGCTTGGCGCCTGCTTCATGTATTTGCTTTGAGTTCTGATTGGTTCATTGGATTGTCTGCGTCTATTGTGATTGGCCAGAGTGATTACTTTGGTTTTGGTCATACCACACTCAATTGAAAATTAAAACTGCTCTATTCATTTGTCAATTAATTTCAATGGTCATTATGCGATGCCGAAAATCAGTATACATAGGATGAAATAATGAATTTACTAATCTTTAAGACAAAATTAAATTTTACTTAAAGGTATGGAAAATCTTTAAGTTGAGACGTAAATACTCTTAAATGCATTAAAGTAAGTAAGTATCTTTAAAATGTGTTTAAGAACATTTAAGTTATCTTTAATTCAATCTTTCAACAACTTAAAGGCAACTTAAATTGTTCGTTACTTGCTTTAAGTGTTGTCAAGCATAGGCTTATTTAAGTAATTTACGGTGCACTTAAAGATAGTCGAAATTGTTCTTAAGTTTTCTATAATGAACCTTTAGTTGCACTTAAAATCGTTACTTCGTCCTGTGATAGTTGCTGTTTTTGTAAAAACGGTCTATTAAACTGATCATGATATTCTATTTTTACCTCAACGCGTTGATAGGTGTTGGAGAGTAGCGCGATCATCATATTTACAAGCAAAATAACTGCCATGATGAGAAATAAGCTGTACAGAAAATAAGACAGGGACACGGACGCGCTGTCAACAGAATCCAATGGTTCCAGATCAGAGATTCCCAAGCAGGACCAAGCAAGATGTGTCGCCATAGTCCACCAGCTAAAAATAATATAAAACAATCTTTAAATTTAGTGAAGTGATAAGGAAAGTTAATTATTTCAGTCTGCTTTCGATTTCGTCGTGAGACAGTGTTTATCATCATCCCTTAGAAAACAACAACAACAACAACTTACAACAACATGCTTGCTGTCTAGAAGTCATAAAAACAGTAAAAAAACCAACAGGGAAAAAGAGAGCCTAGTAAACGCACTTTAGTTGCATGATAAGTGTTGCATGATAAGTGTTGCACTCACCAGGTGAATCCTTCGTCGCCGCACGCTCTGAAAAACAGTTAGAAGGAATTGATAAAAAAATTAAAAATAAAAAAGATATATCATTCTAGGATCTTTCTCAAAATGTTAATTTTGTTAATTTATACAAAGGCCAAGATATCCTAAACCAAATCTTACGTGATTTCGTAAGTAATTGGTCGGCTTAGAGCAATGACGTGCAGAAGTGGCACTCTGGTTTAATTTTTAAGACTAGTGATATTTTATAGAAGAGATAGAAGACGGAAAAACACCAATAAACAGTTGATACCCAGATTTGAGCACTCCAGTTTGTTAGCCCAGTTTTGCCATCTGTCAAGTTTTATTTCAAATTCTAACCTCAAAACTCCAATATTCCTTCCTTTACTAGATTAAACAAATCCCTCTTTTTTTCCCTTTTAAAACTCTCTAAAAATCATCAATACATTCACAAAACTTCCCATAACTTGCATCTACAAAACAGTCGAGGCTTTCTGGATTGCTGGAAATGTGAACAACATATTTCGATAAAATTGCTCGCACTTAGCACCCAAACAAGGAATAGGCCATTTCCGAGTTGCCTTTAGCCTCTCTATGAAAGCGAGGCTAGGTGCGAAACCTTTCATATGAAAACTCATTTTCATATGAAAGGTTACGCACCTAGCCTCGCTTTGATAGAGAGGCTAAAGGCAACTCGGAAATGGCCTATTAAGGTGGCTCCATATTGTTCAGCCCTCTCGTCTTTTGTATTCCATTACAGCTAGCCAGGTGGTGTGGCTAAAAATCTTTTAGTTGGGACCAGTAAATCTTTTATCAGTCAACAACGTGGTATCCAAATGACGTCATCATTCGTTGCCATGGCACAAATGTTTGTTATGTTTATAAGACGAAAATGTATAAAAATCAAAAAATTTCACCGAGCAGTTTTAAAGTTATTAGCCTCAAAAGGTTGAAAATGGGGTCTTTTTGGCCTCTTTTGATGTTGTCATGGTAACAAATTTTGTGTTTACAAACCTGTACTAAACATTTTCTCCTAACTTTACTGGTGTAGCTGTGATTGAATATCATAGATGTATCATGATGGGAATGTTTAAACTATTAGGAGCCACCTTAAACCTGAGAAAGCCGCCTGAAAGTGATCGCGTTTTTTATTGTGTGATTTTCGTTGTATCGTGCATGCACGCATTCATTGACTACACCAACGAAAACTGGGAACTAGCAAAAGATCAGGGTCACGTGAACTCTATATACATCATCGCCTTATGTACATATTACATGTTTGTTATAACTGATTGGAAGCCAGACTGAAATAAATGCAGTTGACTCCCTTCGAATAACAATGATTGATGGAGGCGTATTTAAGATAAGAATTCGCGGTTTTGAACTAAGCATTGAATTCGGTGATAATTTGGATCAGTTATAAATGAGATTTTAAAAAAAGAAGAATTGTTTAAACAATTGTATACTTACAGATCCTTAACAGCTGATATTCTGTTTAAAGTGTACGATTTCTCCACCACATAAATCTTGGTCATTGCCAGTGAAAATGCAAGTATCATTGCCAAAAACTGCCAAAATATCGCGAAAACTTCCCACATGATGAAGAAAAATGCGATTAATATGGCGCCCATTCCTCTTATGCACTCCATCACGTGACCAAAGACTCGTAGGGTGAGTAGCAGGGCTATCAAGCCGTAAAGGTAACCAGCCACAGCTAAGGGCCTGTTGTTGGATACTGTATCGGTTGTAGCCCATGTTAGCATGCGCAAAGTGAAGGTGGCGATATAGATGACGAGAATGATAAAGTCCAGCGCATTCCAGCGATCACTGAAAAACATTTTCTTAGTGTTATCGATCGTTTCTCCTAAAATTAAACAATACTACAGACATATACAATACCGTCAGGTGGGCACCTGATATCATACAATACTTACTCCCCGAAACGATCAGTGAAAGAACAAATGTATAAGAATTGACCATTGATAATAGAAAGAGCTCTTTCTATTATCCATGAATTGACAGCACTGATATTCTCTTCATAATATCACTGTCATATTCACAGTAAATACGAAGCAAAGGACCGCGAACGAAAATGCTGCTGGTGTACGTAGGATCTGTAACAGATCTAATCAGCCAAACGAGAAATAGAGATAAAATCAAAGTATAGAGCAAGGCTGATACTACGTAGAACATTTAACGCGACAACGACATGGTCGAAACAGCTGTCCACGGTTACATTTTGGCTTTCAGTTTGGGCTCTATCATGTCATTGTCGTGTTAAATGTTCTACGTAGTATCAGCCTTGCTCTATACTCTGATTTCTTATTCATAGCTAGCTGAATAGTTATCCGCGCTGTTAAGAAAACTGTAAAAACTTCCATAAAAGCTCTATTAAGCTCCAGCCCTCTCACCTATCCATTTAGTTTCCAGAATTTGAACTGGTTTGCAGTCAAATCAAATCAAATCAAATCAAAATCTTTATTTATACACGGTTAAAAATATCAGTATTTACAATATTAAAAAAGCAATTCACTGTTTTACATATTTGCCGTGTGAGAGTCCGATAGGGAAAACCATTCACTGATACCCTTTTTAAAAAGGCTCAGTGATTGAGTTGTTCTTAGTTCCTCTGGAAGGTTATTCCACAGGAAAGCTCCACTATAGCTAAAGCTTCGCTTCAGGTAGTCAGTTCTCGGCTTAGCAGTGCAGTAAAATGAAATTCATGAAGCCTCTGTTAATAGTTTTCAGCCAGTTTGTGGGGAAACTTGGTCTTTCTATATGCCCGGAAGTGCCATTTTCTATTAGGGTATAAACAGGCGCCACAATCGGCTCCTGTCGATTATTGTTCCTGGTTGTTGTTTTATAATCGGTGACACACACTGCATTTATGTACTCAGTCTAGTTTGTGTCTAAAAGATATTCGAGAAAAGTTAATTTCAGTTTTCATTTAAATTGAGGTCTTAAGTTAAATGAGTACCCGGTGGGAGGGGGCTTAATAGAGGGTATTTAATTTAGGGTATTTAACTATAACCCCTTGCGAAAGAAAACAGATGTTGTGCCAAAGAAACAAAAATACGTTAACTTAAGAGCAATTACCTGAAATAATTAGTTAGCCTCCTCAGAGTAAGATTTTCCTCCGATGATGTCGTTACAACTTGAACCGAGTCATCAGGTGTTGCGCACACAACATAGCTCGACCCTTGCTGCAATCGTTGTCTTAATGCTTTTCTCTTAGCCCTTTTAATGCTCATGAACTGGTCAACTTCTATAGCAATGCGCCCGAGAAAGAAAATAAGAATGACCCACTCTAGCCGACTGAAGGCAACGGTTGAAGGTGATAAACAGATATCAAAGTGCAGGCCAAGAAGCGCAATGTAGCTCAGAGAATCACGAACAAAGATGAAGTACGGAGTAGTGAAGTAATCCAGGTAACGATCTGTGAAGGAAAAATAAACAAAGATACCAGAGGAATAAAATACAACCAAGGCATACTTCACCCCTCAGAAAGCCGCACGGCTTGTTTATGATGCGTTCAAAATGATCAGACAAGAAGCGTTAACTGACTGTAAATTTGTATTCACGCGAAAAATGGCTTCACTAATTTAAGTGACTATCAATAGAACAAGCCTAAGCTTGTGCTGTAACACATTTCCCAATCAATTAAGCTCGTGCAACTTGTCTCGCAATAAAAATTGTTGCAAGTTGCACGTACAATGTTACACGTTACTATTGCCATGCAACTTGTTTCGCAAAAAAATGAGTAAGTTAAAAATGACGCATTGGTTGACTGAAAGAGCCATGTTACACGTATTTACGTTGTGCAACTTCAAGAAATTTGTTGCAACTTACAAAAATTAGTTGTACGACAGCGGCCGTGTTTTCACGAGCGATTTTTCAAGTCGCTGAGCGAGTGACAGTCGGAAATCTCGTGTAAACAGTTGCTTGTCCAACTCGCTTAAAGTTAAGCGAGTCGGCGAACTACAATAGAATTCTCATTAAATTTAAGCCACCAAACCAGGTCGCTTAAGCTTGTCGGCAATTAAACAACAAAGAAGGGCATTGTATTGTCGTTCTTTTGTGTTCTAATTTTCTATTGTTTTAACAAAAGAAAATATATCGTGCATGGTATAAGAAAAATGAATAAAGTTCTGTCTGTGAAAACGCATAATTTTTTTAAGCTGCTTAACGCGGTCAGTAAACAAATTACCGACAGGAATGTTAAGCGAGAAAAACCGCTTCGTGAAAACACAGCCAGCGTGTTACACGTAAATATCGTGCGTGCAATTTGCAACTACTTTTTTTGCGAGACTAGTTGCAAGAATAATTGTTACGTTTAACATCACCTTAAATTATACTCCGTATTTCATTATGATTCCCTGCCAGCAGAAAGGCATTGCTATGCTTTTTTGAACCATAATTTTGAAATTTTCCTCACTTTCTTCCTGTTTTTTTGTTTTGTTTTAATATTACAAAACATAGACGTCACTCATACTAGTACTTACCAAAGAGGTCTTTTCCCTCTACACCTGTAAAACATGATTGAAACTGAATAAACCAATTTTACAACATCGGCATCATGTCTTTTTTTAGCTGATTTGGAAAGATATATGAAAAAGGATCAACAAGAAAGTATCCATCATTTGTTTTTAACACACTTTCAACACCATTCAACAACAACATACTCATTTTAACAATATTCAAGATTTGGTTTTAACAAAATGTTGAAGGAATGTTAAGCAAATAATGTTGAAATCGTTTAAATAGGCCTTAAGTTCAAGTCGTTTCAGATGATGCAAGGAAAACAAACAAAACTTATTTTACCTCGTATGATAGCTTTTCCTATTGTTTTCGGTGCTTCGTATTCCCCAAAGTGAAGAGCAGTGGTATTCCTGTTGGCAATTTTTTTCAGTTCTGGTAGTTTGGCTTCTTCTCCAATGCCAACGGAAACAGTTTGAACACCCAACTGCTTGAACTCATCAATTATTGGACGCAGATCTTTATTTCCACCATCCTGAACCATTTTTATCTTGTCATTTGTAAATACTATAAGTAGCTAAAGCAAAATATAGAGCAGTTTTCAATTGGGTATGCAAAACCAAAACCAAAGTAATTACTCTGACCAATCACAGCAGCCGTAAACAATACAATGAACCAATCAGAGCTCGAAGCAATTACATGTCGGCGGCGCCAAGCGCGAGAAAAGGCGTGCGAGCAAGTCACGATTGGTTTTGATTTTACTTCTGATTGCTCGAGAAAGTAGCGCGAGATTTTTTAGCCAATCACAGGCGTAGCAATGCAAAACCAAAGCAATTGTGTAATTACTTTCGACACTCAATTGAAAACTGCTCTAAAATTTTACAATTAAACCTGACTATAACAAACACCTCGTTTTGTGACGTTCATATTGAGGAGGCTCGCCACAGTTTTTTTGCCGGGAAGACATTCTTCGATTGATTTCATACTTAACCAAGTTTATGAAATGTGATCAAAGTCTGGCTTCACTGGTTTCCAAGCGACAGCGGTTGCTTTAAGTAGCAACGCCAACTTAATGCCGTTTGCTTTAAACAATGTTGTTTTTCTCAAAATCTGGTTGGACACTTCATTATGAGACTTTTCAGTTTTGTAGTACTCACGTATCACTATCTGCAGACGAAGTTTTCAGAAAAATTATTGGACAGTTTTCGAGTAAAGAAAAAAAAAAAAAACATATTTAGGGCCTGATGCCCAAAACAGTAATAACGCAAATAATTTGCAGAAAGGAAAATATTTCCAAAATGCCCTTACCGTTTATTTCAAAACAGCCCGCAGCCGTTAAAATAAAGATTGCAAAGTGAAGAACAATCATCATCGAAGCAATGTCTTCCCTGCGAAATGCACACCCCACGGGTGCATTATGCCTCTGAATCATCTTACGGTCTCTGTAGCACCTCTCGCTATCACTACCCAACACGTGTAGGGTGCCTTACACTTAGATGGAGTGCTAAGTCGCTGTGACAATTTCATTGCATTGTCTGTGCATTAAGCAATAGCCTTTGTTTGGCGGCGCAAGTGACTTAAAATATTCACATCTATTCGCCGTTTCACGGCTCGGTGAGAATCTACCACTGGCCACCGACACTGAGGTGAATACTTGTTTTAGTTTATACTAAAACAGTGAGAATAGAGCACGAAAAGATACATTTTAACTCATTTATTCCCGTCAACGAGTACTGACAATTTTTGGCGTGCAAATTGCTTGGAGGTGAATAGCACTTGCTATCTTGAGTTTCATTAACCAATCTCCGAAAATTGCGGCTCTCACCTTTTTCGAGTCTTTACGAACACTGGTACTTATAAAAGCATCCCGAGCAGCTAAAAGGTCTTTATAGAGCTGAGGTGAAGAATCTGATTTTTGCAATGCCTCCACCCTGTTCAGCAATGCAGTATCACTTGAACTTGAGTAAACGTCTTCAAAGTTGATGTTACTGGTGTTGGAGTTTCCATCGCGTAAAATCACACTGTAATTTGCGGAGTGAAAGCCAAATTTTTGGATAAGGTAACCGATTGTCCTTTTAATAAGAGCGAAGGTTTCATCTGAACATGGGGCGTCATTGGTCATCGTCACAACAAAACATATGTCTGTTTCTGCAAAGTTATTATACAAAAGGAAACCGATTAGTATTGACCATGACATTTTAAATGTAAGGGTGATGGACTATAATAGTTTCAATCCCAGTTTAGTTTATCAATTTGAGCTTCTATTGTCAGCCCAAGGGAGGCGAGGGTTCCAATATTCTTATTAAAATATTGACAGGCCCAGTCGAAAAGTCAGCGGGTTTAAAGGGTTTAGTTTCTGAACAAAGTGTGGTGCTGCGCCCGCGTCGGTGGGAAGGTAAAACAATATAATTTGATTTTGTTAACAATAGGTTATAGCCTTTTCTGTCTGTGCACCTAAACTTTGGACTTTCTTACCAATTCATATTAGAACTAGTGTCTCTGTAGATAATTTTAAATCTAATTTAAAAACGTTTTTTTTACGCAAGCTTTTAATTAAGTTATCTGTTATTTATAAATTGTTTATTGTAAAGCGCTTTAGGACGTTAGGATTTGGCGCCATATAAATTTAAATTTAAATTTAAATTGTAATTACTTAATGAGGGTAGCACCGAATAGAATTAAGCACAGAAACCTGTGGCCCTACCACATCTAAATCATAATGTTTCAGTAGAATTACAATAATTAAAAGCAAATTTAAAACACAAGAATATAAATTGAGTTAGTAGTATAGGAGGGATGAAATCAGCCGCATTTTTGCGAGGAAATCTCATTAATTTGCGGGGTTATATATTAACGTCGATGACGTCATAAGCTAAGTCATGATCTCATGAATACAATGCGGTGGAATCTCATTTTCTCATTTTCATTGGTTGACTCGAATTAAAACGTCGTTCATTAGCTGTCAGGTGATAGACGCGGAAAAAGAGAAGCGCCATCTAAAGGAGCGCAAGGGGTGATGGGAAGGAGGAAAAAGAAAAGGAGAAACAACTGGCAGATCGTGAGTCGAAAAGTTGTGCGAGGTCATTTTTGTGCTTTTTTTTTTCGCCGTATACGTATTTATAATGGACAACTTACCAACTTGACGGATATTGTTGATCGGTTGCGTTACCGGAAGCGTTTTTGACATACTATACTGATCAAAATTCAATCTATCTATGTTTTTGGCCAAAACATTATTAAAGGGACACTATCTCGCCAAAATAACGAAATTGAGTTTACTTAATTTCCACGTTATATCGCCAAAAGCTAACAAATATACTACTAAAATGGATACAATTTTATTGAGCAAAACAGATGCACTGAGTAGTTTGGAGCAAAAGTGGATAACAGTGACAGGCAGTGACAGGCGGTCAAAAATTCAGTTTCCATTCAGGTGGAATTTTGAGTTTTTTTAGTCGTTATGTTGTCTTTTTAGTTCATATTTCTTTGCGTTCATCACTTTTCGCATTTTTCTCTCTATTTTAAGATAATAAAACAAGCTTCTGCCCATAATCACGAAAACACGATATATCATCCGGGACACTGCCCCTTTAAGCATGCGCATGAAAAAAAAAATACAGTACAAACCTCTCAACTTCCTTAGACCCATGTAAATCTTGTGAGCCAGGAAGAGCAAAGCGAAAAGGAAGGGAAATAAAATGATATCAAGCACAGGCCAGATGTTAAGAAACAGATATCCCCAGCGCCTGGCACTTGTCCATGGCTTTTTTCTCACTGAATTAAACGAACGGTACCATCTTGAATTTAGCAGGTTGTGAATCACTGGGTGTGACACAAACTGATAAAGAAATAAAGTCATTACGGTTATCTTCCGCCGGTGGCTAATAAATATATGTTATTTACCGGCCGGGAGATCCGTATAGGAAATGTCCGAGATCTTGAGTACGGCCGGAGGCCGCAGGCCGAGGGAAATATCCAAGACCGATGGCACAGTTGTTTCCTATACGGACAGACCTAGGAATAATTGATAATTGTCTTGACGAATACACGTCTACAGCTCTCCAAGAAGTATTTCTTACGCGCTGTGCAAAGCTAAACTGACTGACACAACGCGAGGGAATTTTCACAACTTTTCCATTCATAAACAAAATAACTTACTTTGCAAAGTGAACTAATTTCTATCAGTTCATGTCACTCGATAACTATTCCAATTTAAAAATAGTATTTTCTGGGATAGAAAACGATGATAAAAACTGAAACATAAAAACATACAAATGGAGTGAAAATGCGAATTGGCCACTCCGAAAAATACCATAATACTCTTTCATGTGCAGGCTCAGCCTCACTGGGGTATAATGATTCATGTATCCTTTGTTAGAATGGCGCAATGGAATTCAGAGTACATGTAGGAACGCTAGGACGTAGCGTAGTTCTTCTGGTTATGCGTCTCTAGTATAAAGACGGGCATAAGACGCATTATCCGTCTAGACGAATTATCTTTCGAAATGCGTCTTGAACGACGCACTACGAAAGATAATTCGTCTAGACGGATAATGCGTCTTGTGACCGTCTTTATACTAGCGACGCATAACCAGACGAACTACAAATGTTTGCGCAAGTTCGTCCAGACGGATAATGCGTCTCTAGTATAAAAACGGCCAATACCAGGGCTCATCAGCTTAAAACAACGAATCATAATCGTGATTATCATGCAACGACACAACCCGGGCGGAATCGTGGAGTGAGCAGGCAAGATCGTAAATTCCCTGCGGATCCCGGAAACAATCATATTGCAGAGGTCAATTCAATAAAACGTTTACAAGTGAAATTTACAAGTGTAGCTATTGTTTACAAACTTTGAAACAATAGGCCGGTTCACACTAGGAACCAAAGTGCACTTGAAGTGCACTTGATATTAAATCAAGTAGACTTGAGGTCTACTTAAGAAAGACGAGACAATAGATTTTCAGGCATGACAACGCACAGCGTGCGTATTTAGATGCAAATTACTTGCGAGCGCAAGTTGGTGTGCAGTTGATTAGCTTGATAAACAAAGTTAAAGAACAAAAGTACGCCTGCATGGTGTAACACTACGCTCACTTTTTGCTAATGTTTGGGAATTTTTCGTGCTCGTCATAAAAAAATGTTTTTGTATCTTATGAGTATTGAATGCGCGCATGGCTGTAGTGTTTTTTACTGGCTAAACCTGATTATTAGACTACAACCTTTCTTTCTCAATGTAGAATTTTTTACCCTAAGTCTGCTTGAAATACTCCTTCCAATACAACAGCTGAAGTAAAACTTGAGATCCTGCTTGAGAGTCTTTTTGAAGTCGTTCGTGATTCCAGAATCGTAAACGTAAACGCAGAGAGCTCGTTCCCTGTGGAGTTCAAAGTTGCATGCCCACGTGCACGGCGCGCTGTACTGTCATTGGTCAAGTGCGCTCCCAAGTAAGGGGTAGACCTTAGGGTGATTTTACTTCAACTTAACCTGCGATCAGACACTCTTTTTGGAGCGGGAGAGCACAAACGCGCGAAAGTCGACGGAAGAAGTCCCCGCTCTCCGCCGACTTTCCCTCCGAAAAAAAAAAACCCGCCTGATCGCAAGTTAACTTCAACTGTGAAACAGAAACTATTAGTTAGTGGTAACACTACCTATTGTCTAATAGTGCGTACTATTCTACTAACTATTTCACGGGTAAGACTAACTGTAATCGCTCTAATATTTGAGGATAATAGAAAATGATACGAAGTACTACGGCGTAAAATCCTACCATCTTTTTCACGGGTGAAGTAAAACCACTCTAAGCCTGGTTTCCATATATTCGCAACGATCACAGCGATCGTTACGATCGACGAACGCTGCGATTCTTGCGATCCTTGCGATCGCTGAGACCTCAGGTTTCCATATGATCGCAGCGATCGCAAGGAAACGTCGAGTAGGCCTGGATCCGATAAACGTTAAGTGCATTATGGGATACAAGGCTTTGGCGTGCAATGCTTTCTGGGACATTTTGGATCGCAAGGATCGCAAGAGTGGTTTCCATACAAAAACCTCTCCATCGCAAGGAACGCAGAGATATACATTTTTCTATCTCTGCGATCGCAATCGCAAGGATCGCAAGGATCGCAAAGTTTTTGGTTTCCATATGATCGCAAGGGTCGCACAACACTTTTTTCTGCGATCCTTGCGATTATATGGAAACCAGGCTTTACTTTGAACTGCACTTGGATCCTTTTGTTTTACGCATATCGCCAGGGCAACAAAAAAGCCAAAAAGTGCGGTCATTAAACGTTCACACTCCAAGTACGCGAGCTACACTTGGGTGATTCCGCACAAACCAACAGCACATGCCATTCAAAAAGACGTTTTTGATAAAAAAGAAGGGAAATATGGAGCTTATAGAAAACGAACTACTGCTAATTATTTAACTTTTTAATAACATTCAGCTGATATTAATTTGTACCTCTTAAACGTGTATATAAATCGGATGAGTGCTGTTTTGAGTAATTTTGTAAATGAGTAAGGTTTTGTTGATTAGATGTAAATAGTTCTTAATGTAATATAGTGCACGACCTCACAAGCTTTTTAGCTTTAACACCCATCGTGTTTAAATAAAGGTTACTTACTTAATTACTTACTTAGTGCTTCTATTGAAACGTAAGTCAGACTTAGAAAACGCTCTCAGAAAGGAGTTCACACTACAAGTACGTACCAAGTGCACTTGAGAGCCCTAGTGAGGACCGGCCTAATGATTACACTGGTAAATTACACTTGTAAACGTTTTATGAAATTGACCCCTGGATTCGCAATATTCTGCCCGCTCGTGCTATGAGAAAAAATAAGACACGTTATTACACTCTTCTGAGCGCACGCTACAAACACGTTCAAAAAACATAGATTTGGGAGAAGATTATTATCGTGTTACTGTAATAAACAATTTATTCAACGAAAAGTTGTGTATCCCCTACGACAGGGGAGCCTAGCATTTCATATTAAAATATGGCTATTAAAGATGGGAAACAACTGCGTATGTTGCGCTAGTGTCCGCATCTAGTAAATTAAGTAAGGTTTAGAGTCCTTTTGGCTTTCATTATCCTGGTGATTTGATTTCTTCGTATTATAGGGATCTGTATTCATTACCTTCTTCTGCTCTGTGTCGATGGCTTTATCCACAACAGAATCTAAACAGCTCTTAAACGTGTTCCTGGTATCACTGTCCGATCTAAGCGGGTCTATGAAAGCGAAAGTAAATTCGTTGACTGACTTGGACAGTGTTTCAATTTCGTCTGTCTCGGGGTTTACCGCCTTTGCCACTAAATCTTTGAGTGTTTTGTTCACCTGCAAAAGAAATGACACAAACAGTTGTAAAAAAGTGGGCAGTTAAAAGTGGTGCTTGTTTCAGTCCTAATTTTTTACTAAATCTAGGACTGATCTTCGGCCGCGTCCAAACTAATGCGTTTTTCTACGTTTTCGTCTATGGTCTACATTAAAACAATCTAAAATGCCGATATAAACAGAGCCTTTTTTAGAAATCGGTTTCAAAAGTGTACTCTTTTTAAAACAGTGTGGGTGGTGGGTGAAAACGAGGACTTTCGGAAATGCATTCGTGTGCAGACGGAAGAAAACGGAGCGTGAAAAAACAATGAACAAAATGTAAAACATTTAGAATAGGCAGCGGTTTGCTAAGTAAAGGTCCCCAACCACTCCCTTATGAAGTTCCCCACCACCTAGTTCACGACCCCAACACCCAGCAGGCCACCCCCACGTCCTACCAAATGTATATACATATATCAATGCAGGATCCTGCAGAGTGTGGTATTGCGCAGTACGTCCTAGGCTGGGACAAAGCGTGTCATCATGAGCCCGCAACAAGCCAGTAGCAAAAGACAACTCAGGTATGTACTTGGTGTATCCCTTATTATTTTGTATTTAAACACTTAGTTTTTATTTCAGTAGAAAAAGAAGATAAAAACAGCAGAATGGGGAATCGAACCCGGGCCGTATGATCTACTCCATGCACACTATCCACTACACCACCGAGGACTAGCTGCCGGAAACTGTAATTTTTAAAGGATATAAGATAATATGCTGCTAGCCCAGACCATATATAAGAACTAACCCTTTCGATACATTGGAAATACTGAAATCAGTGCTTAACCCTAAATACTAAAATCAGTGCTTCAACCCTAGATACTGTAATCCGACCCCAAATTACACTGCAATATATCTAAATACATTACAATAAGGGATACATGAAGTACCATACATTATGATCAGGGATACACCAAGTACCTAGGACAACTCACCTCAAATGCTTTGAGTAAAGCGTTTGTCTTACAGCTTGTAAGTGTCTTGGCAGTCACTTTTTCTTCAATCAAATCGAATTCGCCTTCTCTGAGAGCTTCGTCAAGTTTTCTTTCAATATCTAAAAATGTACAAAAAATTGATTAATTCTAGACATATTCTCCACAGGACTAAAAAGTACTCATGGTATAATAACATTAATCTTGGCGAAGTTCATGTATGGGAGATGTATGGGGGGGGGGAGGGGGCTAAAGAAGATTTCTTTTGTGGGTGGGGAGGGGGGGCATGCTTGTGGATTTCTATTCAATCTCTCTAAAGTGACGGAGAATGCTATTATAACGATAAAACTATTGATTTTTTTCCACATCTTCAGTGATGTTGCTATCGGGTCTGAAAATTCACCATCACTAAATTGAAATATCATAGATTGTTACTATACTACTGATATCAACCTTTAATTACTATAAATAAGCCAGAAATCCAACGATTTTGCTTGAGCTGCCTTGAACTCAACGCTGTATAATTACTCAGCAATTATTGCACGAGGCTGAGTATGATATGAAGAGTTATGCAGATCGAGGGGGTTATCCGCCAAAGCCGAAGGCTTGAGCCCGGTAGATAACACCCTCCGAGATCTGTATATCTTCATATCATACGAAAGCCGAGTTCAATAATTGTTTAATTATTCATTCAAAATATGTACACGGCAAAACAAAACGGTAACTGAAAATAATTTAGTGAATGATATTAAAGTTACAAAAAAACAACGCGTTTTCCTGAGAGGTCCGCAGGAAAAAAAAGCCATTTAAAAGACGTTTACCTCTGCTAGGTTAGAAGCGAAAAAATATTTTACAATTGTAACGACTAATGCTTCATTCTGTCTATTTATCTGCGCGTTTGTCTTTGCCAGTAACTCTGGTCACTTTCGAATTAACGATTTTTTATAATTTTTCACTCCGTTACTTTTGTTAAATTATTTTTTGTTTAATTTATTTTTATTCTTGCAAAAAAGTGGGGGGGGCTAAAGCCCCCCCCCCCCCCCCAGCCCCTCCCTCTGCGCGGTCCCTGAATTAAAACTGAACAAACACTACGGTCTGCAAGCTTCTTCTGGTAAACCGGCAAACACACGCAGCTGACGAACGATCGTTTTCTGCTGCTCGAAGATTGAAAACCAGGCTCTGTTCCACAATGAAGCAAGAGGGGTTCTACAACCTGACCGTACTTAACACTCATAAGCAGAGAACAGACAATCTTTGCCTTCTTGGTTAATGAGTTTGTTGGTTGTAATGACCATCAAAAAATAAATTCCGACTTAATCTTATCGAATCTTATATGTCATGATACTCGGCCGTTATTTTTATCGTTGTCATCAATAGCTCCTGCAGGAGCGGTGATTTTGTTCGTTGTGTTTATTACGATGTTTAGAAAAGGCTCAGGTCTGTAAAGTTGGTAGCTGTTGAAAAAAAAAGCTTCTGTCCGTTAAGTTCGGTGAGCTTGCGATGCACGGACATGTTGGGTTATTAACTGATATAAATGGCAGCGTTACAGATGAGTTACCCATTAAATACATAGTGTCATCCATTTTCAGCCCATTATATTTTAGACAACTGGCATTTAAAATTTTCCCGGGGGACATGCCCCGGAACTCCCTAGGTAGCACACCCTTTCGCGTTCGCTTTAGCCCCCTCTCTTTAAAATCTGCTCCGCGGGCAATGAGTGAAGGATGCTTCTCGACACCATAATTTTAACGCCTGGAACAGTCTACCAGGGTTCAGATCCAGACTCCCTCGTTCACTCACCTAAGGCTTGAGCTTCTTCGTTTGCTGCATCAATTCCCGGATGTTCCTGTACAATATCTGCAGACAGTAGTGGAAAATGGGTAACTTTAATAATCTTAACAGCTTGGTCCTCAAACTAGAAGAACTTCTATTGTGTCCGCTGCATTATAAGCTTTTAACTAGTAGTTCAGCCTTCATGATGGCTGATTCATTTAGTAATAATAATATATTCCTTGCAGTCATGTTACTACAACTTACTAACAGAATCCTTCTGAATCAGTTTTTCTTCTCATACTAATTAGGGCTATTGCTATTTAATTTACAAAATTTTAAAAATATGAAATGAAAAACGAAATGAATTCTGGTAGTTGTAGTAAAATGACGTCATTGGAAACTCGCCTTTTTAGCAGCAGTCACATAAAATAAACAGCAAGCTTTGATATGGGTAGCCTGCGAATACAGCCGCCTCTCATCACTCACGACCGCATGCGCAGGGGAGGCTGTATTTGCAATATAATACGGGTCAAATAAAACGCTTATGTCCCACACAAAATAACATTGCACTTTTTCTCTAACCAAATGGTGTAGGACCCCTTCCATCTTCCTGTGATCTCTCGTCACTAAAAGTGCAAGGTTTCTCAGGGACGCCTGGTGAAATTATCAATGAGATGTCAGATACGGAGCCCAGATCTCCTGAAAGGCTGTTCGGTCGAACACGTGCCAGACTAACAGCAGCTGGTCTAGAGTATCGTTCGTCACGAGGTCGCTCATTGTTCTCGTCTATCAAATCACGTGATATAGATGTTATTTGCTGAAGCTCTATTCCTTCGCGTGAATCGTCACTAAAAAAATAAACGGAAAAAAATAATGAAAAAAATAGGCAAGCCGTAAACACGGGAGAATGTCATGTCATTGATGTCAATGTCATCTTGCTATAAAGCAAAAACAAACTATCTAAAAGCAGTAGTCCCACAACACATCTCCGCGGTATGGCCATTACTTTACGCATGCGCACACTGCCTTGGCTGCCACCGCCCGGGTGATATGGCTGTGCGCATGCGTAAGGTGCTGGCCATACCCCGGATATGTGTCGTGGGACCATTGCTTTCAGATGATTTGTTACAGTCAAAATACTCAGCGCGTTTCGCTTATTATTTGGGAATGACTTTCATCAAGCGGAAACGGGTTGCATTATTGAAATCAAAACTCAGGTTTTAAATTGATTATTGGAATCTTCCAACGGTAGCCTCATTCGAAATAACAAATGTTGATGGATTTATTTACTGACATCGGTAAAAAGTTCACAGGCGAAATACGCAACCATTGGCCGCTGTTGGTTTCAGATAATTCAGTCGCTTGGACTTCATAGGAAATGTTCTTCGCTTTCGGTGAAAAATTCTCTTTCAATATCAGCACACTAACATTTTAAGAATTCTTCTTCGGAGTTTTGTAAATGCAGAGCTTCTTTATGTCCAAAAAAAATACTCAGTGATGAATTTTTGTTGAGCGAACAAAAATAGGTCAGATGTGTCAAGCCGCTAACTGTTGCCTACTCTGCATGTGAACATTCGTCAATAACAAACCAATCAGCATTCGTTATTTCGAATGAGGCTACCGTTGGAAGATTCCAATAATCAATTTAAAACCTGAATTTTGATTTCAATAATGCAATCCGTTCCCGATTAATGAAAGTCATTCCCAAATGATAACCAACATAACAACCATTAGTCTCTGATTGGTGGGAAGTGTAGTCGGAACAAATCAGTGGTGATCCAGACCACATCGTAAAGTTAAAGGACTCCGTATTACTCAAATCAAATCTTGAGACGCTTATGAGAACAATATTTGGGTAGTTTCTTGGTGTTGCGGATGGTGTGATCACCAAATGACGTAAAACAAAAGATTCAATAGACACTGAACAATACCCACACCACAACACAAAAGGTAACCAACAATGGCTTCCGCAACACCAAGAAACACCCAATATTTGTGCTATTATAATTATGATAATATATAGGTTCACCGTTAACTCTTCAATTCACTTTTGAAGAGTTAACGGTGAACCTATTTTAATCCTTGCAAAATTGCACATTTGGTTGTGTCGGAAACATTCAAAATTTCCAAATTTTGATATATTTAAAAAATTAGTTGACTTGAAATATAGAACTGAGAAATATATAGCAACAAAAAATAACACCCCCCAAAAAAAATTCAGGCTAGATGGTATTTTTACATAATAAATAACAACCAGATCATAAGTCATTAAGTGTAGGCTAACTATTGTACATGTACATTTGATACATTGTTAAGACGTTAAATTGAGAGTCTTTGTAAACATTTTTGTATGAAAAATAATGGAAATAAATATGTGGGAAAAAAAAGGTTCACCGTTAACTCTAATAGCGGAGCACTTGCCAGGCCGAAGGCCTGGCTGCGCAGCTCCATACTCATAGAACCATGCCCGTCATTTTTCATGGTCATGGCTAGCGGAATGTTTCGCGGGCGCGCGTGTGCCCGACCTCCGCCGCCGCCGTCGCGCAGGACTAGCTTGCCTTCGCGCAGGACTAGCTCGCGGGCGCGTATGACGTCGCAAAACATGCGCGTACGACGTCATGTTGAAACCAAAGCGAGGCTTTGTTTTTCGCGCGGTTACACGGCCGAATGTCACGTCAGCTAGAAAAATACTTTGATGTTTTGCTGTGAATTTACTAAGCGGAGAAAACCGTTGAAATTAAAGGCGTTATTTCCCTTAATATTTCGCGGTTTGCTACTCAAGACAGGGATACTAATTAAGGGATACTCAGAAGCCGCTTTAGTGGAAAAAGACGAGCTTTCATGGATGAAATCTTGCTTCGAGGAACTTCATGTATTACGTTTTTATCAATGCGGGAGATATTTGTTTTCTACGGATTTCAGAACCAAGCAAGCGAGGGACTTAAAGGTAAAACAGATTAAGTTTTCGATGAGAATTTATGTTGATACATGTATCAATCTGTGAGTGACTTTTTATTGGTGTTATTGTTAGTTTTGGAGAATTGATTTTAAAACGTGCTTAAATTCAGTTGTATCGATCTCTTGAATTTCATCGAAGAAAGCTTGAACTTGATGAACTATAATTAAGCTTAAATGGTACGCGTTTTGCTTTTAAACGTAAACTAATGGAGATTTGAATAATTTTTTTCGAAATAAGATTGTGTTGTTCATTTTTATGTGTTTGTTCATTCATTAGATAGTTTGAAAAGCGATTTTATGTAAACAAAACAAGACTTTGATTTTATAGTACAGTTCTATCTTCACTCGTATCGCCTTATGCATTTTTGCAGTTTTTGATTTTCAAATCAGTTTCTCGGGCAATTTTTGACAAACAAAAACTGTATTTTATTCGGAAACTAGTGGTACTAGTTATTCTAGACAGAGAAAAGTTGTTTTTGTGAACTTTTGTACGGTCTATAAAAATGTACTGTGCAGACAGTCGCGTAATACTGTTTTTGAGAATTGCTAAAATTGAAAATAGCCCGTTCGTCAATCTTAATTCTTGTGCTTCCAACCTTTCACCTTAGTTAAGTTTCACCTTGGTTAAGTTTCACCTTAATTAAGCTTCTTCAAAGTGCGACGCTGTTAGGCTTGGGCTATCTATATATATTATTATGATTGTTCCAAATGATGGCTTTGCAAGGGTTGACAACATCAAATTTAGAACGAAAGTCTGACCACCATCGTAACATCTCCTTATAAAATATTGGGGGAAAAGTTATAATCATTAATATTATAATCACAATAGAAAAAAAGTCTCCACCAAAACTTTAATAAATGTACAGGAAATTCATAAATGTTGAGTTCTGAAGTTCCATAAAAGAGTGTGAAAGCTAACTAAATCCACGGCAACGAAGTCAAAATGTTTTCTTACGACAATGTGGTCCACGGTTGCATTTTGGTTTTCAGTTTGGGCTCTATCTTGTCATTGTCGCGTTAAATGTTCTACGTAGTATCAGCCTTGCTCTATACTTTGATTGTATCTCTTTTTGGCTGACTAGATCTGTTACAGATCCTACGAACACCGGCAGCATTTTCGTTCGCGGTCCTCTGCTTCTTATTTACTTGGTCCGTACGTGCCCGCGCGAGTACACGCAAAGGTCAGCGTGGAAATTGTGAAACTCGCGAAGGCTTTCACAAATAAACAAGCCTGCTGACCACCTTTTTTTATTGTTTCAATATATTCTTCCATATTGAGAGGAAACGTCAGACAAAATTAAAAAAAAAATTATACGGAGGGAATTTTTCACCACTCACAAAATGTCTTTTTTCACGTTTACAAAACACTTCAAAAATGAAAAGTTTCTTCTTTAGTTCCACCAAATTAAGTTTGGAGTTATAAGCTCCAAAAGTTAAATAGTAGGTTTGAATGGTTACCACCTATCTTTGCCAGGGCAACCACCGGTGACGAAATAATAGTCACTTTTGGTCAACAACGACATCAGGTAAATGTTCATTCTAATTTTACCACAAATTAATTATGACCTTCGCCTGAGGTTTTGTTATGATTTTCCAAAGTTAATACAGTCAAAAAGCCGAAAACTGGTACGAGTCACCTTAACTCATAGTCAATTTCTTAACATGCAGAGCAATGTTTCAAACAATCATTTATAGCCTGAGTAAACCAGTAGCGGCGCCGCGAAACGACGTCTGTATTCTCATGCTAAATCATTTAATGCTAGGCCATTGATAGTTGCTGACCGCCTTTGTGGAAAGATTTCCGTATAACCCCCGTACATTAGTTATGTCTATCGTTCTTCAAACTAAAACAAAAGCCGAAACAATAGAACGCCTAAACGATAGTGCGCACATGGCAATTATTAAATGTATGGGGTTATAGAGGTTTTGCACGGCAGCCATGTTGCATGGCAGGAACAATGAAAGTGTTTTGCATTAGAAAGAACATTCTTTCCCATAGGGAAAAGAATCTGTTGGTCCTGCCATGCAACATGGCTGCCGTGCAAAACCTCTATATGTTGATCTTACCAATGGAAGACCTTAGATAACAACGGTCTGAACCACCTCGGACACCTTATTGAGACTTATATAACGTAATGTCGACACTTGCAATTTTATTTTCAATAAATTTTTAAGTGTAAAAAAGAAAATCTAAAATCCCCACTCAGGATTGAACCTGTGATCTCAGCTAGGCTTAGGCTTAGGCTTACATAGCCTACCGTACCACTGTACCACCTAACTTTTTGGGTTGTTTAGGCCTAAATTTAACTATATAAACTGCTAACCCCAACCTCAAATGAAAGCTAACCAGTTACTCCGTTATATAAGTCTCAATAAGGCGTCCGAGGTGGTCCAGCCCGTTGTTATCTAAGATCTTCCCTTACCAATAGGTGGTTTTCACGTTATGTCACGGCGGCCATGTTCGTGCACACTACAAAAGAATTTCAATTAACCTCTTTTGTTATGTGCACCAACATGGACACCATGTCTCTTGTCATTTGAGTCCCAAAGGACTGAAGGTCACGTGAGTGAAAACCATCTTATATTTCAGCGGCAGAAAATTTTAGAGAAGAGAATCTTATCTCCCGAATCTTTACGAGCTGCTTTATCCTTTACGAAAATCCAAGCTGACCTTATTTGGTATCCAAAACGGCATTTTTTATCCCGCCAAAAACAAAGGTGCAGTAAATTTTTCTGCACCATGAAAGTTTGAGGTGACATTTTTCTAAAGTATACTCCAATTCATAGTCTAATTAATTACGGCGACTGAGGTCTTCCAAACAGCTTTTCCACCGAAACGATTCGGTGGGTGCTCTTGTATAATCAGTTCTTTCCCCCGCCCCCTTATTTGCGTTTGATGCCGTATTTAATAAGACAGTTCATCCAGAGTGCAGACTTTGCAAAATGATTTCACTTTAGTTCCTTAATCAGGGCCCGCGCAGGGGGAGGGGCAAATAAATAAAAATAAATAAATAAATAAAAAAATAAGGTAATTGATTAATTAATTTTTGATTGGTCGGTTTCGATCCTAAGTCTAATGGAATAAGTCTGCCCCCTCCCTTCAATTGAAGAGATGGAGCGCCCCCTCCCCCCCCCCCCACCCACTTGAAAAACTGCTCCGCGGGCCCTGTTAATTTTAGATTTTAAGCTTTATCCGTCCTCCTGCTATTTGGATCAGTAAGCAAATTAAGTTGGTATAAGAACCAACTGTTCAATTTTGCCGGTTCCAAACTTTCGTTGCGAAAAGTTTAATTAGATAAGGTCAGTATTTTGTAAACAAAGTCCACTGATCTTATGATCAACTCAAGCAACTAATATACCAGAGAATACTTGGTTTTATTTAATACGGTAAACAATTATAGTCGTTGCCAAGTCCACTTCGTAAAATGTAACTGTTTTTCCTGGGTGACTTTCCCTTGACCTTTTCTCGTGGCCAGCTTAACGGGGCTATGTCACCTATTGTTAGTATTACTTTGAAAAGCCAAAAAAACATATTTGTTTCAATGGAAACCTACAAATAATGGTTCAGTTTTGTTAACAAATACTCTACCAGTGCACAAAAGCTAGAATTCGTTATCTTTGGCTTCGGATGGCCAGGATGGAAATGGATTGCAACTTGAAAAAAATGGGGTGTTTCTTGGTGTTGCGGAAGCCATTCTTGGTTAGCTTTTGTGTTGTGGTGTGGGTATTGTTCAGTGTCTTTTGAAACTTTTGTTTTACGTCATTTGGTGATCACACCATCCGCAACACCAATAAACTACCAAAAAATGGCCAATTTTTTCAAGTTTCTCCCAAGTTTCGTGAAGAAATCGCAGAAAAACTTATTATGGTTTGTTCTTCCTTGAAGAAATAACTTGATATTTTCCCTTGGTGTTCCAAGAGCAATTTTATGTTTGACCAAAGGTACTTTGTCAACTATTTGGTGTATTTTGACAAAAAGACAGCAAAATCTGCGTGACAATGCCCCTTTAACATAACGGAATCGGCACAATGTAAATAAGGGACTGACCATTGAATTTTTGTGGTGGAGGGGGGGGGGGGGGGGGTGGTGGGCAATTTCTTCTGAGCTTAAATTTTTTTTTAACATCACTATTTGCAAGAATTTTTTTTTTACCTAAATGCTTGAATTTTTTTTCAGGTGCTTTCTTGTGCACGAATTTTTTTCTCTTAAATTTCTTCTGCAGGAATTTTTTTTTTTGGTCATTGCCCACCCCCCCCTCCCCCCCACAAAAATTAAATGGTCCGTCCCTAAGCAAAATATCATTATGGAATTGTCAAAATATAAAATATCAGCAAGACCACAGCGACAAACCGTTGAGTGGTGCCGGATCTCCCAGTTGTAGACCTGGATCAGTACAATAATTACTTGTATTACTTGTATGGAATTGTCACACCACTATCTTCAACACTTTACAATAACATCACTCAAGGTCACGGAGGATATTTATTTGTGAAGAACGAATCGACGGTTTCCTTTTGGTAGACTTCGATATAGAACAGTGAAAAGTACAAAAGTGGTTTAGGCGAATGCGGACTATGGTTAAAGAAATAATTTTTGGCCACATCGGGCTTCTTTACACATTTCCCGGACATTTTCATTTTTGCTTCAGTTTAGACCTTAATTGACTGTTCTTATACGTAGTGCACACAAGTATAGCGATCGAATAGTTGCAAACAAATAATTATGACTTTTTTCTTATATACTACTTACTATGACTATTACTACTTAAGCGGAGTTATTTCAGAGCGAATACCTATACTTTTTCTTTGTTGCATTGTGTTATGTCACGGAACCTCAAAATGTATCGCACGTCGGCTAAATAGGTTTGTTCGACTGATACAACAAGTGTAAGAATCGAACAAAATTAAAATTGAAGCCGTTACTTACTCTGCAGGATCTTTCTCTGACATTTCCCTTTGGCAAAGCCTGGCTGCGTTTGACGTGACGAAACGAACAGAGAACCTCAACTTCGTGGCTTTTGCCACGAAACGAAGTAAATGAAATGAATGCAAACCACTGATATGCATAATCATCATCACCTCTGGACAAACTCGTGAACTGATTGGCCACGCAGAGTGTTATTTCCGATACACACCATTGGTATGTGTAATATGGCGCTCTATCCCCGCCAAAATTCATGTTCTTTCTTTGTATTTCACTCTCAAGTTGAAGTATTCGACATTGTTGTTCTTTACGCAACATATCAGTATGAAATTGCAAATGTTAATTGATTTCAAAATTCGTGTTTAGTATTTGCCGTTCAAGTTGACTGATTTACAAATTCGTGTTTGTATTTGCTGTTTAAGTTTTACTGATATTCGGTATTGTTGTTTTATACGCAGTCTCAAGATTCGACTATGGGACTTTCAATCAACACAGTTTTTTTGAACCTCTGATTTTCTAACCAATTTGAGTTTCTCTGGAATGTTTGAAAATCGAGATTATACTGTAGAAAATTGCCATGGTTCTCCCATCAATGATTATCCATGTCTCCTGACTGAATGAATTGATTCTTTTTTGGTTAAATTTGACTTGTAAATTTTAGACAATTTGGAGAGGGTGGCAAAGGGTTTATGCGTGACGCGTGATCAGGGCAAAAATCAGTGCGTGAAACGTGAAATTTAGAAAAAGGGAAACGTGATTCGTGAATTAAGGTACTAATATCCTTGTAATGAACCAGAGTAAGGAATTTAACGAATACGTGACGCGTGAATTGCGTAAAAAAAGGTGCGTGAAATGGGATCATGCCCCCACCCCCCTCCCCCGCTAGGCGTTATTGGGGGCGCTCAAGCTGGTTTTGGGGCGCGAGCGCGTAGCGCGAGACACACACGCCTCGCGCTTCGCGCTCGCGACCTAAAACACGCTTGAGCGCCTCCAATAACGCCTGTTTTGCAGGCTACCTGACTGACAACTACACAAAACCTGAGCTTGTGATAATAACACTACCCACCTTGATTATTGGTAAAGCAATCTCAGGTTAATAAATGCTGATGTGTAAATAATCAATATCTGAATGCTTTTTCAACTGCTTAAGTTGAGAGCACACTGCGAGGATCATAAATTTCACTCATGTTTATCCGCAGTTCAAATATATGATTTTCATTTATTCATAATCATAGTATATTCACATCATCGGGTATTTTAAACTAGTCCCCGTTTCACAAGCTCAATCCAATCCAGTCCAGTCCATATTTCTATTTACAGTATACCTTCTTACGTGACATACGTGTGCCATGGCACGTAAAGGTATGCGATCAAGGGTGAAATCAAGCGCGTCTGAGAATTCTCGGAACTACAGATTCCTGTTTTTGATGTTTATTAGTCAGCGTAACTGGCCGTTTTCGTCAGAAGTAGAAGCTTTTAACATTCACTAGTGCTGGTACTACACTGAACGTCATCACTGCCCATCACTGAGCCTGAGCTCTCCGGAGACCCTGCGATGTATCCTAGCGATTTTAGTTTTGATTCGCTTGTGTTTGTTGACTCGATGTCTTGTCGTCAACCCACTTAGCCTGAGGTAGGTTTATTATCCTATTACTCTGTGATTAGTTGTATTTTAATATATAGTTCCTTCAAGGCAGGAACAAATGCTTTCATCTTGTGCATTAAACAATGTTAAAATGTACGAGACAAATATTGGCGACTAAGACATGCAAATCTTTTCTGCATATATTACAGGGAATATAGGGTGTCTAGAAAACTCAGACTTTGAAAACTCAGACCTCAGACCTTAGGTCTTGAAAACAGAGACTTTGAAAACACAGACCCCTTGAAAACTTTAACTCCCCAAACTCAGACAGACTCGGTGATCGATATATATAAAAAGCAAACTTGTGATCTTCTATATACCTCGCAATTTCTCTACAACTGTTGTAGCCCAAACAAGGGTTTTTATGAGCCCGGTCAGTCCGAAAATCACAGAGAAGAGAGAGAATTAGTGAAAGGAAGCGAGAGCGAGAGAAAAAGAGACTAGCAACAGTCTATTATACTTTATATTTTTATAAGAAAAACAAGGCCAAGAACGCTCACAAACGCTTACTTTATAGGGCGATATCGTTTTCAAAACTCCAAGTATATACATTTGCGTAATCCAGCATATGGGTACCAGATCCAAAATAAATAAATATTCGCTCGGTATATAGTTGTGGAAAGAAACTTCGTCCTCAAAGGGGAAGTATCACGGAGAGTTTGACTTGAAAGTCAAACCTGTGCTAGTTAACTTATTAAAAAGATATTACTAAAACATCAAGGGAACAAAATCAACCAAGAAATCATGGTCTGTTCTAACCCATTTTGGAAACGTAAATGTGGGAGCTTCAAAAAAAGTTTGTTTAACTAGCAATTCATTCAGACCGAGTCAGTCTGTGACTAGAGACACTCATTGACAGTTCTGGTATATTTTGTGATAATTTATCACACCACTGGACCATTGTTTTTTTATTTGTTTTAATACAAAAACATTTTATGGTTTTTACGATGGTACCAAATCGCCGTGACACTTCCTCTTTATTAGTTGCGAAATATCATTTCACTCTGTATATACATGTATTACACATTCAAAATTGTGTGACAATGGCCGACCAGAGTGCGCTTCCTGTGGGGCTATGTCGCGAGGTGTCACGCAAGCTACAATCTTGAAAACGTCCGGTGGCTGTTTTTCAAGTTTACGTCATCATCGTCGAATCCATTCAATCCTGCCGTGCTGTGTCCACCAAATGGTCTCAGATTTTTCACATATGTAAGTAATTTATTTGTCTTGATTTTGGCCCGGTTATTTTTCCGATTCTGAAATCGTACGGCTAAATATCTCATCAGTTGACCATGGAATGTCATGGACGAAGGTTCTTCTTCTCTGTTGGCTTAATATGGTACATTTCAGCATATTAACATGGTACCAGAGTCTTCGCTTTGTACTTCTTTACCGCCACAGACAAACATAACATTTTTCTGATTTTGTTTCGCTTGAGAAAAGAGCAATGAAATTGTTGGACTTAAATCAAAACAAGCAATAGCTCTTGTGTACGTGACCACTGGTTCCGTTTTGAGTCCTGTTTCGTATCAGCGAGCAAAAGAATTTTGACAGATAAAAGTGTAAATTAAAGTTACTAAAATTAGGCGAAACCTCGTGACATAGCCCCTTTAATTTGGGCTCGTCACGCAATACCTTTTCCTAACGAGCAGCCCATTCAGAATTCATACCTCAAAATAATATATATAGATAGGCTGAGCCTAACAGCGTCGCACTGGACAAGCTTAACTAAGGTGAAACTTAACTAAAGGTGAAAGGTCGGAAGCACAAAATTAAGATTGACGACCGGGCTATTTTTCAATTTTAGCAATTCTCAAAAACAGTATTACCCGACCGTCTGTACAGTACATTTAGACCGTACAAAAAAATCACAAAAACAACTTTTCTCTGTCTAGAATAACTAGCACGACTACTTTCCGAATAAAATACAGTTGTTGTTTGTCAAAAATTGGCCAAGAAACTGATTTGGAAATCTAAATTGCAAAAATAAACAAACCTATTTGCATAAGGAGACGCGAGTGAAAATAGAACTATAAAATCTAAGTCTTGTTTTGTTAACATAAAATCGCTTTTCAATCTATGTAACGAATGAACAAACACATAAAATGGACAACACAATCTTCTTTCGAAAAGTTTTATTCAAATCTCCATTAGTTTATGTTTAAAAGCAAAACGCGTACCATTTGCCGTGTCTTCGATGAAATTCAAGAAATTAATACAACTGAATTTAAGCTACAAGTTTTATAAACAATTCTCCAAAACTAACGAGAACACAAACAAAAAGTCAATCAGATTGATATCAACATAAATTCCCATAAAAATGTCATTTGTTTTACCTCCAGCGACTACTGTACTTGGAAATTCTTTAAATCTCCGCTTCTCATCTCCCCGCTCCTCGAAGCAAGATTTTATCCTTGAAAACTCTTCTTTTTCCACTAAAGCGGCTTCTGAGTATCCCTTAATTAGTATCCCTGTCTTGAGTAGCAAACTGTAAAAAAATGTTGGGTAGTAACGACTTTAATTCTCCGCTAAAAAAAGCAAAATATCCTGCAACTAAAGTGTTTACTGAGCTGACGGCTGTGTAGCCGCGCGAAAAACAAAGCCTCAAAGATCCCGGATGTTGTGTGGCGTCATACGCGCATGTTTTGCGACGTCATACGAGCCTGCGAGCCAGCCTTGCGCGACACACAAGTTACAGACACGCGCCCGCGAAACATTCCGCTAGCCATGACCATGAAAAATGACGGGCATAGGTTCTATGAGTATGGGGCTTCGCAGCGGGCCTTCGGCCCGCGAGTGCTCCGCTATGCTACTAGGCATTCACAAAGAGAAGTTTTTTTTAGTTGAAGAAAATAATCATCCACTCCTTCGAGGCTGCAAGGTTCCATTTGGTAGAGTGTTTTCTTCAAGGGCCTGTACATGGAGGTGGGGGACCCACCACCGCTATTACACGCAATCTAGGGTTTCTCGAGACTGTCGAGTGTCGCTGATTATGTATAATGTATAGCTAAGAGTATGCGCCACTTTTAGTATTATATTGTACTGTATTGTATTGTATTGTATTGTAAAACAATATCAAAAACAATTGTGCGAAGACAACTGCAAGGACTGAACAAGCAGAAAAGCGTAGCTACTATTTCGACCGGCCAATGCCAGTCTTCATCGCCGGGGTGGGGGAGGGGGAGAGGGATGCTCCGCCCGAAAGGGGTACCTTTTTGAGGCTGGAGGTATATGAAAGGGTAGGGATTTCACGAGTTAAAGTGTATGAAAAGGTAAGGATTTCACGATGTATAAGAAAGGGTAGGGAAAACGCGAGTTGAAGTATAAAAAAGGGTAGGGAAACTGCCATTTAAGTATTATAAAAAGCGCCTTTCAAAATATATCAAACAGACGCACGTAAGGGCTATATGAAAGGGGTATACCATTTTCAATGAAAGGTAAATGAAACGGGTACCTTTTCTGCCAAAAACGGTATATGAAAGGGTAAGGGTTTGGACCTTGGGGCGGAGCATCCCCATACAAAATTTTGTCCCCTTCATCAGGGTTTTTTTGAAGAACTGGTATTGGCCAGTCGAAATATTGTAACTACGCCTTAATCAGTCATTACAATCGTCTTGGGCAAAACACAAACTCAAGCCCCATTTACACTGCAGAAAATTTTAGGCACGGCTCGGATAAAAGTGGTACGCGTAACCAAAAAATAGTACTGATTAGTCATTTATGCGTCCTTTCTTCTACCGTGCTAAACGATGTAAAATTATGTTTTGGTACGGGTAAAAGGCTCAACATCTCGGCCAGCGTACTCGATTCTTGCTTAGTGCACATGCTCTCTCAAATCGGTGCTGACCAAAGGCGCGAAGGCTCATCACAGAAAAGTTGGTTCGGCACGGCTAATCGTTTACACTGCACACCTTATCCGAGCTGGGCTAGATTTTCAGGATCGCGTACCAATTTTATCCGTGCTCGGACTACCTCTCGACATGGTCCGAGCACGGGTGAAAGTTTGGTCCGGCACGGATGGGGCAAAGTAGTTTACACGACAAAATCTATCCGTGCCGAACCAATTTTTTTGGTACGCGTACTTTTTTCATCCGAGCCGTGCCAAAATTTTTCGGCAGTGTAAATGGGGCTAAAACCGACTTTGAGAAAGTCTAGCCCGCCTTCAGCCGTACTTTTCGGTAGAACTTGGTACAATTCTCTGGTCTTACTCCTTCTTGCCATTTTCTCAGCGAAAAATCGGGAGTATCCTTTAAACTGAGTTAAAGAGCCCAACTCCAAGATGATAATGTGATAAATAAGCAATGCGTGGTCTATCTTTTACAATGTGGTCTATGTGATACAGACTATGTTTAGTTACACCAACCGACACCTACATCATAATGCGTTGCCACAGTTCATAATCAGTTTCGTGACCAGAAGCGCGATTATTGAATCAACGCCCGTTCTCCTAATCGGTAAACATTTTAGTAATCCAGGACATATAACCTTAGGCTTACATTAGCAAACCGTAAATATAATACATGTATGCACGTTTTGGGCAATTCTTTTCTGAAGTCGTCCTATAACTGAGCTTTTTTGGTGCTAAATTTTAATTTCATTTACACTTTTAAGACAAAACTGGCCAAGAATGATTTAGATGATTTCGTTTACCCTTTTATTGCCAACCTTTGAGTCTTGACATTCAAAATCACTAAATAAAATTAAAAAAAATAAAATAAAATAAAACTCTTTTGTTGACCCTCGGCAGTAATTATAGCACAAGTGTTAGTGGGACTCAACTGGCAGGAGGCAAACCAGTTGGCTATTTTACAAGCGTGGCCGAGGAGTTGAACTTGAGACTATCGTGAAACAACTCCATGTAGTGGTCAGAGCGGGACTTGAACCTGGAACCTCCGGATTTCAAGTCCGGCGCCCTAACCACTCGGCCGACTTTCTCTCTTCGCCTTTCATTTCTAAGAGGACTTTATGTACCAGAGTATCTGGATACCCTCTCAAATGTAGCCGTGATTTGAATTTTGTTATATTCTCTTCAAACGTTATTTTTGAAGGGTTAGTTCGAAGCAGCCTAAGTGCCTCGCCTTTTATGAAGCCTTTACTGACCCCTGGTTGGTGGCAGGAAGAGAAATGTGTGTGCTGAAATGTTTCTGTCGGTTTGTAATGGGTACGTACGTCGAGGATAGACGTTTCTTTAAATCGGCTATCACCTTTGTAGATGCATGTATCCAAGAAAATAGCTTCTTTCTCTGAGATTTCAACCGTAAATGTAATGTTTTGGTGATATCTGTTAGCTTGTTCAATGAACCCATTTATTTCCTCTATGCTGATGTTCCACAAAGGGAACTCGTCGTCGATATATCATTTCCACACGAGTGTTTTTGTTTCGTTGTGACTTAATTCAGGGACCGCGGAGCATATTTTGGATTGGTGGGGTACGTGCGAGCTCAACGAGCGCCGAAGGCACAAGGTTATCTAGGGGGGACATCCGGGGACATGCCCCCCCCCGGAAAATTTTGAAATTTAGAGCATCTGAAATCACCGGAAACAGTGTAAAATGCGGTAAAATGTTAGTCATTTGACTGTACTTTGATTTACAAAGTGTACAGAAGGTGCCAAACAAATTTCAGTGCATTGGCGTGAAAAGACCTTGGTTGGATGTTTTTTTTTAACCGTAGGGTTGCTGCTTGCGAATCATTTATGCGTAATTTAAAACCATCTAACCCTGTGTTTGGCCTTGCCATGAGTGGAAGGGTAGCTTCCGTTCACTCGTACTCGTTACGAAGCTGCCGGAACTTTAATAACAAAATGTGTAGGACAAAAAGATTGTCAGAATTTGTATCTGTGAAATATTTAGATTTTTTGTCATAAGATAAATGTTTATTATATGTATTTGCGCACGATCCTGTTATCCAGCTCTTAGCTGCAAGGGGCTCTGAATAAACAAATCTATCTATCTATCTATTGTCCAGGTTCATGTTTATCTATTTTTTTTTGGTTTTCAGTCATAATTTATTGGTGAAGACTACGCATGGAACTTCAAAGCGTGGCAGAAAGACCACGTGACCTTTCATTGGAAAGGCACGCGTCTTTGTTTACGTTTGCAGGCCGTCCACCCGATTTTCCACGCGACGAATCGGCTGTATCACTTAACTCATTTTCCGATATCGACGATAATCAACCAACCATTGAATGTGCCCGTCCGACCAGCCGGATACGGGACATGCGAGGCGAAGCAATTCAACGACATTTTACTGAACTCCTTGAAGATTTTCCAATAGATGCTTGTGCTCAGCCACGGGACGAACGACCACGAATTACTGAACCCCTTGAACCTGATATATTACCAAGGAAACAACCACGTGGCCTTTCAGGAAGTCCGCGATACTCAAAAGAAAATCCGTTCATTTCGATTGAATTCGTAGGTAAGATTGGAACATATTTAGCAACACTGTTGGACGAAGAGTCATGATTTTTATCAGGCAGTATTTATATTTGGATTTCCCCTACCGAAGTTTTTGTTGTCCCTTAATTTAGCTTCAACTTAAAGCAGCTATTGCTACCTTGTTAGACTGACACAGTGGACACACATAACCTGCTTTTTTAAATATAATATGATATGTATATGTAATCGCATGGGCCCGAGTAAAATTAAGGATTAATATCACGCGTGTTTTCAGAAGCTGTAGAAATTGAAAACACAAGTGATATTAATCCTTAATTTTACGAGGGAACATGGATGCGATTACTTTTTTATAATATAGAGGGCAAAATTATAGGGAAACGTTTCAGACTTTTTAAGAGTCACTCAGACTTGAAACCAACCGAAGTGAAAATACTTTCTCGCAAACTGACAAGAAAAACTTTTCAACTCACTGTGGTTAAATAAATTTCTATTCGGTCAAAGATACATTTGTCTGTTATGTACATCGAAACATAGACACTTTACGACAAAAACAAAGCAAGTTTTATTTTAGCGTACCTGTGTTTTGAAGTTTTTGCCGCTTTGATATCAACAACAAATGGCAAGAGTTCAAACTTGCTAGCACGTTTGGCGATTTAATTACTTTCTTTCACGTCTTTTAGCCTTATTCCTTCTCCTGTTAAACGTATATTTTCCCTTTCAGCAAAATATGCCAAAGTTCTTTTCTTTAGGTCCGCAGAAATCCGCATTTTTTCAATGAAGTGATGGAACTTTAAAACCAGCTTTTGTCGCCATGAATGGATTTCTTCTAGATCTTCAACGTCGCAAACTGGCCTGCAGGCGTCTAGTTAATCCAAGATTTGACACAATTAATCGCTTCCTGTTTGGCGTAACTAATCGCTTCCTGTTTGGCGTAATTCACCTGTAGAATTCCTTTCTTTAGGTATCTTCCGATTTCATTCCTTTTTTATTACAAAATCTCCGGCGAAACTGATGCGAGCGCTCCGTTTGTAAATTTTCTTCAAAATCCCGCCAAGCCAATTGAATGCAACGAGAACGAAGCGCTTAACCAATCACGAGTGAGAAATTTTGATGCTCGAGCAATCAAGAGCGAGTAATTTTGCCTTCAATTAAGGAAAAATGCCCTCTTCGTCAGCCAATCAGCATTCAGTAATTTTGCCCTCTATATTATAAATAATAATAATAATAATAATAATAATAATAATAATAATAATAATAATAATAATAATAATAATAATAATAATAATAATAATAATAATAATAATGTAATAACGGTTGGTATATTTGCCCGATATTCAACGGGGGCTAAAAAGCAAAAGTGAATACAGATGTAAAAGGACCGCTACGTAAAAAACTTTTGAAATATTTGACATAACAAAATAACAGAAAATGATTGGTAAGAAAGAAGCTAAATGTCACTGATTAAGTTCATCACGTCTATTTATACCATGAGGATCAAGAGTCATCGGCTTCCACGCTCCATCCTCAATCGCCACCATCTTATCAATCCTACTCCTGTTTCAATACATTTTAACCAACCTGGCCACTCTATCAACGACATCCTCCTCATTCCCTTGGAACTCGTCCACAACAACCGCGACTCAGTCAGAAAGGCACACGAGGCCCATCTTATGATAAAGCGATGACTCTTGATCCTCATGGTATAAATAGACATGAGTAACTTAATTAGTGGCATTTAGCTTCTTTCTTTCTTTCTTTCTTTCTTTCTTTCTTTCTTTCTTTCTTTCTTTCTTTCTTTCTTTCTTTCTTTCTTTCTTTCTTTCTTTCTTTCTTTCTTTCTTTCTTTCTTTCTTTCTTTCTTTCTTTCTTTCTTTCTTCCTTCCTTCCTTCGATCCTTTCATATCTTTTTCATTTTTGTTTTTTAGCCCCATTAGAAGCCGGTTTGTTTTGCAAACCGAAATATCGCGCTAATATATTCAATTGTTTGGTTTTTTTTAATTTCACTTCTGTCCCAATCTCTTTTCCACTCTCCGTAAGGATCAGTCTGCCATTTTTACCTATACTATTTCAAGATTTTTACTGATCCAGGTCTACAGTGATCCGGCACTCTTCATTAGTTTGTCGCTGTGGTTTTGCCGTTATTATAGTTTTTGAATAGAGAGATTAAGCTTCGCGTAGATTTCTCCCGCGAACGGCAGGGATAGAACTTTTGCCGTTTGGCGTTTGCCGTTTCAACCTGAAAGTGAGTAGTTTTCTGTTTGTAATGAACATGTGATTTATTTTCGATTTTACTAGTGGGTTTAACGATTCGAGGAAAAGAGAAGATAATCAACTGCAAGCTGGCGTTTGCCATTTGCCGAAGAACGCGGTACTTAATCTCTCTAATAAAATAAATATCACACTGGTTGATAAAAATTACAGCAATTTCACTACAACTACGCTCTGACAAGGATTTTGTGACCCCGATCAGCCTGAAAATTACACTGTGTTTTTCCATGGTAGACTTCAGAACACATCTCCTTGGTCAAAACCTTACACATGCGCACAGCCAATTACCGCTTGTCTAGGGACAAAAAAACAATTCGCATTGATTTATCCATTTTCTATAACTATGGTGATCGGCTCTCGTTACCTTCGGCCACGACGGACCTCCACTGATATCCAGTATTAATTTATTGATAACCAGCTATAGCAGTGGTTCCAACGGCTATTATTATAAGTAAATATCTCCTTATTGTTTACAGATGCCTTACAAGCACAACATCCAAACATTGATCCAGCAAAAGAAGAGGCACAAGCTAAAGGTGAGTGATAAAGTGAGTCTTTGCCTCACAGTATCTGACATGATTTCTCAGGGTTCCTCTTTCACTTGAGCCATGCAAAATTGTATCAGTTGATATTCACTTTTTTACTTCTCGAATTTCAGTAAAGAGTATTCCTGTAGAAAGATATCATTTGTGTTAGTTTTAGATAGGAAGCGGGGGATGTTAGGCAGCTCAGCGTGGACCATTAACACTGGAACTGGTGGCCATTGCCGACTGATAAACATCTTTGTTAATTTTTGTCAGATTTTTATTTACAGAAGTGACAAACTTTGTCGAGTCGGAAAAACGTTGCTTACACAGGCAAAACTGAATGAATTGAACTCGCAGTACGTGCTTTTCACTAAAACATTCAGTTTGTGCACAACAAAAGCCCGCGTATAAGAATCTAGCTGATTAAGAATCAATAGGCTGAAATTTCACACTTAAACACATATTTCAGAACCCGTTTTAGCCTGAAATTTGAAATATTTGGCAAAGTCAATTTGAGGGACAAATTAATAGCCCAATTTCGATATATTAAAATTCAACTTGAAACAAAACATATCACTACGAGGCTTAGGGGAATGACAGTAGAGATTTATATGGTTTATTCCCCTAAGCCTCGCAGTGATGTCTTTTGTTTCAAGTTGAATTTTAATATATCGAAATTGGGCTATTTGAATGTATTTGGTAAGAATTGGTATGAACAAAGCAACATGGGGTTAATGAATGTGCCCCATTTTATCAGGATTATGTTTATTCCTGTGAACGTTTGTTACGCCGCAAAATTACTGACGCAAAATGTAACATTAACGCGAAATGTAACAACTTTTGACGCAAAATGTAACATTAACCCGGAATGTAAAATCGTTACATTTTGGGTTAATGTTACACTTTGCGTCGAAAGGTGTTACATTTCGCGTTAATGTTACGTTTTGCGGCGTAACAACGTTTGGTATCTACCATTTTAGATGTTGAAAGGAAACTCGACGAAGCTCTGAGGAAGGGTGACTTTGATTTGATTCAAGAAAAGGTTACTCCTAAAACACTTTCAATCTGCAAGAGTAACACATTACTTAAGGCATTCGAGGTGAGTTGTTTTCTGTTTAACGCGAAAACGTAAACTATTTAACCGGGTAAGGTAAATTAACATCAAAGGAAATTGCTACAAAAGAAAATGCTAAAGAATGTTTTTTTTTCATTTAAAATAAATGGGAAATAATCAGGAAGAAATATCATACTTTATTTTTATTGTAATTGAACTGTTTTAAAACTTTGTTTATTATATAAACTTGAATGAAATAAAATGATTTCTCCTACTGCGTAAAAAGTCATTTCTCTACACATGCGAAGATATTAATTTTATCTTCACTTTCAAGAGTAAAGATATCAACGTTAGCTGTCATAATTGCCCTTATTTTAATATGTCAAACAAACTAAAAGATGTTGGTCTACAATCGAAACAACTTGAGATTCACTCGACAATCTTCGGCAATCTTTGAAGGGAAATGTTATATCTCCGCGCACCCATGCCTTATCTCAGTCTTCATATAGAATTTTTCGGTTTATGGTTTTTCTGTCTGTAAGACTAGGAATTGGAAATTAAAGTTGAAGGTCACGTTCTAGCCTTGCTTGCTATCTTCGTTTTGTGTCTCCAGGGGGGATTCCGCGTTGTTTTTCTCCACCCCGGGGTTGAAAAAAAAAACGCTGGAAGGGAGAGGCGTTGCCTGCGATGACTGAAGCAATACATACCTCTCAGATAAGCTCCAGCTGATAAGCTTGTTTGGCTTTTTCATTCCACCTGTACCCAGTGTGTACTTACTTTTCTTTACTTGTGCTTTTTTGCTATTTGTATTTTTTAAATAGGTCAATAAAGTTCTCAAAGATTTAGTTAAAAGGGCGGTAAATCCAGAGACAGACGAAATCGAATTGTTGTCGAAGACAATGGATGAGTTTACTTACGCCTTCGTTAGCCCGTTAAAACAGGAGAGAGATCTCAGGAATACCTTTAAAAGCTGTTTGGATACTGTGCTGGATAAGGCCATTGACACAGAGCAGAAGAAGGTATTTCGATATATTAGGAGCTGCCTTAATCCGAAGGCGTCTAGACCTGTCGGAGCTCGGAAAATAGTGATTCTGTTACATCGCCCATCTACCTCTCCGCTCTCACAGTGATCGATTCGATTCGATTCTATTTACTTTTTTCAATATTTTCTATGCGACTAATTTAAAAGTTTCTTCATACCACGATCTCCATTGCATTTCAAAGGTTACAGAAACAATAAATTTTAGTCATCATCTTTTTATAGAGAGAAAATCTCATGCCCCATTCATCAAACCGTGAAAAGAAACTGAGCCCTAAAGTAATGGGATTCAAGCTTTGTGTGTGACATGTATTGTCACTGAAAAGCTCCGAAAGGGGAGTGCCAAATAACGTACCGTATGAAATATATTTTTTACAGATCAGTGCTAATAACAATTGATATAGTACGGCTATTTGCAATCTCCTAGACATAGACGGGAATGAAATTAACAAATTTACACCGGTTTTCCGTGGTGTGGACTCTTATTTACCACGATTTACGTCATCACATGGTCAAAATGTTGTGGACGCACGAGGCGAAGCCGAGTGAGTCAGCAACAAATTTTGACCATGTGATGACGTAAATCGTGGTAAATAAGAGTCCACACCACGGAAAACCGGTGTAAATTTGTTTTTTACAACAATATTTAGAAAAAAAATACAAGGAAAAAGCGAAGTCTTGTTACAAGACGTGACAGCAAAGAAAGAGCAAGCGTTGTCTATAACTTTCTCGCAATCTGATTGGTTTTTTTCAAGCGCACGTGATGTTAGCGTCAGCACCGTTGTCTGGACTCTCATTTACCACTCACGTCGACCAATCAGATTGCGAGTTTAGCGGCAATTGTGGTAAAACTCTATATTTAGCATGGAATGGGCCATCTGTTGTAACAAACCTTTTGAGTTGCACATAACTGCAGTTAATTTTCGGCTTCGGCAGATAACACAAACTTTGGCCTTGATAATTATCGCTATCATGCGAAAACCTCATCCAATAATTGTTTTATTATGCATATTCCTGAGCTGCACTTGTAAAGACAAGAGCGCGCACAAAAAAGTGATCAATGCACAGCAGTCAACTTGTAAGTAAACAACTTACGTCACTTCTGCATGCATAAAACTATTGTCTGTAGGTATAACGTCACTTCTGCATGCATAAAACTATTGTCTGTAGGTATGACGTAACAGAAACAGCAAGCAATAATTAGCTGCGTGCTTATAGCCAATCAAAATCGAGCTAGTGACACCAATGTATAATAATTTGTTTTATCAGTTTGTCTCCCATCCAGTGGTTTACACCCTGCTGGATTCCACCTGGTACGGTCTGTTTACTTCAGCGAGGAATAAGCCATGGACAAGTGCCAGCCGCTGGGGATATCTATTTCTAAACTTGTGGTCTGTGCTTGATATGGTCTTATTTCCCTTCCTCTTCGCCTTGTTCTTCATTGTGCATTTGATTAGCAACAGATTGAGGATGGCAAGAGGTTTGTAACCGGTTTTCTCTTCGCTGTCCATCATAAGTTCCCATCAAAACCCATGAACTGAGCATTTGATTATTCATTTATGAGCGAGACTTAGCGATCGCCCCTAGTGCCCTGGAGCGATAAGAAGCGGCTGTATTCGTAGGCTAGAGCTTTCCTAGCTGAGTTGATATTCGGTTGTACACAGCACTTTTTCAGGTTGCCTCAATATTAATCTCGGTGAAGGTATTTCTGTTCTGAGCCGGCTTTAAGGAGTCTGTGGAACGGACATTAAATTAACCTTTCAGTTGACTTGGTTAAAAGTTATTTTTCACCCCCTAAATTAAAACAAAAATGTATCTGTATTTAAACTTTCAACCAGTTTACTCGTTATGCTTGAGGCACTAGTTGAAACATCAGCTTTCGCAGCCCCAGTCAACAGATCCTTGTTAATGTGACAGAAAGGAATCTGGCATCGTTTGTTCAAAAAGTAGATAGCGCTATCCATTGTTATTTTCTATCTAGTGCATAACTCAATCGGTTTTGCTAACACTTATCCACTGGATAGCGTTATCCACTCCTTGAACAATTGTGCGAAGGATTAAAAAAACTTCCCCTTGGTCATTGGTAGCCTGCGTCTCAAACGAATTCAACGGCCGGTATTTTCCCTCAACTGGTAGAAACAGTGCAGCAGACAATAGATGATTAACACTGTTGCGGGTTACAAACATTAATAACGACGTTCTTGACTTTTCAGAAACTAAGATATGCTTTATTGTCACCCTGAACGATGATGCTGCATGCTATGATAAAGCCTTTGATCTGATTAAGGGGACAATAACTTGTACTATCGAAAAATATGGCTACGAAAGAAGCTCCCCCAACTACAGTGTAATTTGTTCGAGCGATACTGCAATGTTGAACATGGTGAAGGCATTTCAGAAATCAAATTCTTCTCCTCGGCTCTATGAAGATCTATGTGCTGCTCGGGATGCTTTTAAAAATCCCACAGTCCGTCGAAAGGCCAAAAAGGTGAGTTGTTTGTGGAGGCAACAAGATGAATTGTATGGTGTTTGGTTATTACGAGCAATTTGTCAATATATAAGAAAGAAAAAAGTCAATTTACATGCTGGCAGGTTTGCTATGGTTCCGTTAGCCGTGTCGGTCCGCCAAACGAGATTACATGGATGGCCCGTTAGCCGGGATTCCTGCGTATCTGCCTCTTAATTTATTTTTTTTATAAACACCGGATCTCTGTACAAGCGAAAACCTATTTGAAATTACTGGGTTAGTATTTTGCTTTTTATCGACACTAGGTCGTCTGCTTTGGGGAATATAGTGAAGAATCATTTAAACTTACTAGATGACGTTTCACTTTTGAAAGAAAAATAACCACACAGAGTGCAAAGAAACTTTGTCTTATGTTTTTTCTAGGTACTTGTGATATTTATAAATGACATCATAAGCGTTGTTGGTGCTAAAGACAAAGACCTCAATCCCGTTCTTAAAGAGATCAAGGACTTGGGTGTTGACATTGTTCCGGTTGGCATTGGAGGGGACGCTAAACTATCAGAGCTGGAACAGATCGCCAGCGAGAATATGACCGCCTTTCATGTTGGGGAATTCGAATCACCAGTGACATTAGGAACAGCTATCATACAAGGTAGAATAAATCTTTTGTATTTAAGTCGAAGGTATTAATATTTATATTATTTCATAGCTACGATGTTTCCTTGAACAAGGCATGACTGGTAAAAATACCTTATCATCCGTCTCGCTGTTTTAGTGGTGATTTTGCATTCTCTCCTTTACAGGTGTGGAAAGAAAGGACGTCTTCGGTGAGTATTAATGAGAGTAATCTTACATTTTTTTTTTCACGCAAGAGAGTTTACTATACTACCCCACGTCTTTTCTGCTAGACAGTAGATCATCTTAAAGTCTGCGGTGCTTACCATTTACATGGAAAATCCAGAAATTCTGGTTGGGAAATCAAATGGTAAGTATCATTCCATTCGGAAAGTTTGAGAAATTATGGGCTGCTGGTTCTGGTAATACATTTTTTCCATACATTTTAATCTTTCCAGCTGATGTGAGTTGTATTTTTACTTTTCCGTTCTTCCGCAAGGTCAAGTTAAGTCATTTAATGTTTATGCATGAAATTTCCAACCGGATGGATCCTGTAAATGGTAAGCACCCCTGGTTTCCATATAATCGTCCGGGTCGTCTCGGTCGTCAAAGTCGTTTCAAAAGCTATTGAGACGCGACTGGGATGATCATATGTAAACAGTAAACGACTAGGACGACCGGGACGTCCTCGGTCGCTTGGATGGAACTGACTCTTATCCGGACGACCGGGACGATCGTGAAAGATCTGAAGCGACCATATGAAAATCATTCACACACGACAGAGACGACCAAGGCGATCCAAATCCATCCCAGAAAGCGTCAGTTTGCCCCATAATTCATTCCTCTTTCTGAGTTCCAGACGATCGAGGCGATTTTAAGGAAACCCAATGACGTCCGCATCGCCCCAGTTGGCCCAGTCCTCTCAGTAGTTTTCGAAACGACTGGGACGGCCACACGACCAGGACGATTATATGGAAACCAGGCTCAAAGGTAAACCTCATCAACTGAAGATATCGTATCAATTTTTTTCTACCAACCTTTAATTTCTAAAGTCCGGCATTTCGATCCGTCTGACTGCTCCAAAATTCTAACGTGCTTGTTTCTTGACTCCGTCCTTTGGTTTTGGTGACATTCCAATTGAAAACTTGACCTTTAATATCTGTTCATTATTTTTTTCATTTCAAAGATCTCTATCTGGATTACCTTTCAACTCCATATTTCATCTTTGTTCGTGATATGCTGAGCTATGTTATTCTTCTGGGTCTGCATTTTGCGAATTGCCTGTCGATTTCAACCGTCGCTTTCAGCCGGCTGGAATGGGTAATTTTTATTTTCTTCCTTGGGCGCATAGCAATCGAGGTTGACCAGTTTATGAGCGCTCAAAAGGCTGAGAGGAAAGCAGCAAGGCAACGGTTGAGCCAAGGACCGACGTCGTCATCAGCGAAAAGCGTTGTGCTGAAGAAGTGTACTTTTTATCTTAGGTAAGCTTACATAAGACACTTCAACTGGCACTCAAGTTTACTGTTATACTTCTTACTTACAATTCAACAAACACCAATACTCTACTACTCTATCAGCTGTGATGTGAACATTAAGACGCGATATGTAATGGCCACCTGCCTTACCCATGGGGACGGCATTGGAGGGAGGGGAGGGTGTGGGAGTTGGACACAGGGAGTGGAGGGTCGGGTCGGTTGAGCCAAATGCATATTAGGAGAGGGGAGGGCTTGAAGGTGTGATAATCTTTTATTTAGAGCGTTTTGCATTCACGAGTTGGCTCATAGAAGCCTTTCATTAAATTAAAGCCATATGGCCTGTGCTAGCCACGTAGAAACGTATCTTTTTTCGCTTTTCGTAAAAGAGAGGAAGTAAGTGGTAACGTATTGTATTAAATGTCGGTGATATTATCAAGATAACGTTTAAAAAACACTTCCGACTTCTTTTCAGTGATCGCTGGAATTTGCTGGACTTCATCATTCTCCTAACCTACATTATCACCTTCATTCTGCGCATGACCACATGGGCTATATCCGCTACAGTGTCTGACAACAGACCCTTAGCTGTGGCTGGCTACCTTTACGGCTTAATCTCCATGTTTCTAACCCTACGAGTCTTCGGTCACGTGTTAGAATGTACGCGGAGACTGGGCTCCATACAAATTGCTTTGTTCGTTATTATTTGGGACGTGTTTGCAATTTTTTGGCAGTTCTTAGCAACGATTCTGGCGTTTTCATTGGCAATGACGAAGATTTATGTCGTGGAGAAATCGTATGCTTCGACTGGCAAATCTGACACAGTTCTGTAAGTTAAAGGTCAAATTATATTCTATGAGAACAGTAATAAGCCCTTTAGTCTAGAATAGGGTATAGTAATCAGAGATGTTTGGTCTACAATAGGGTATCATTTTCCGCGAAACTGATCAGTTGCGTAAAGAATTTAGTCTAGACAAGGTTTACTGGCAAATGACATTTAAAACTCGGTACGGCGGGCAGTACGGCATTTTTACTGACCCTTACTTGTTAACTAATAACTGTAATAGTGATAGCGAGTCTGGAATAGGTCTATGATAGGGTAGGGTTTTTCGGTGTTTAGTTTATAATAGGGTTGCAAAATACAGCTAAAATGGTCTAGTATAGGTTAAGGGTCTCAGAGTACCAGCGGCACACCCCCACCCAAAAATTTGCAGAGTACCCTCTCCGGGGCCCTGAGTGAGCGAGTGTGGTAAGAGTAGGACTTTATTAATAGATAAAATTATTTAACATTATCTTGCATACTGTATGTGATCAAATAGAAACAGGTGATATTCGAGTTTGAAATTTCGTTGTTTTTTTTTTTATTTTAAAGTAATTCTCTGTAACTGTTTTTTTTTTCAGAGCTTGTGGTGATGATGGTTTTACCTGGTGAGTTAATTATTTTTCGGTTCTTCATCAGGTTGCGTTTCACTTGATTATGTTTCCAGTTTAACAAATAGATTCCATTTGGCCGTGTGTCTGTTCAGTTATAAATCACAGAAGACGTCAAAATGTGGTAAGAACAAAAAAGTGGCACACGAGCCGCAGGCGAGTGTGTCACTGATGTTCTTACCACATTTTGACGTCTTCTGTGATCTATAACTGAACAGACACACGGCCAAATGGAATCTATTTGTTTTATACAATGAACAGAAAAGTAAAAAGAGTAAAATTACGAACTTGCCTCGTAGCGCTCGACTGTTCGAAGATTTGTTCCAGTTTAGGTATTTTTCAAGTCACCAAGAACACTTTTCGTCTTCTTTTTCTTGCTCGTAAACAGCTCCTGCTAAACACTTTTCGAGGCTTTCACTTGCTCAATCCAGAATAATCTCGCAAACATTTTCAAAATTATGCGCCATGTTGGACAAAACAAAGCAAACAATTTTTCTGTGACGTCAGCCGTGCGTCTGTACTCTGATAGATCATAGGTAACGACCAATCACAGAGCGCGTAGTATTCCGTTCATTGTATAAATTTCACTACTCCATAGCTTCTCGCTACCATAGGCAACAACCAATCACAGAGCGCGTAGTATATTCAGTTCATTGTATAAATTTCACTACTCCATAGCTTCTTGCTACGGCTCCAGTAAAGCACGAAAGGAGGAATTAATACCCATTTTAGTCTTTTTAGCCTTTGTGATTTTCATTTCCTCTCTTTTTTTAAAGAAAAGTTGTTTTTAAATTGTCATATTAAGATGATTTTTATTTTTACGCGATGCACACTATATTTGTATGGAAACGGGGTTTGAAAAGATCTCTGAATCATTGCTATTAACAATTTTAGGGTATTAATGTAATCAACCGTCCATCATCATTAGGTGCCTTCACGCCTAATGGGCTTGTTGTTTGTTGTCTTTTGAATTTTAAGTCATTTGGTGCTCGCAACACTACTGCCGACAGGATATTATCCAAGCAGAAATTTTGTGTTTCGTAAAGTAGACCGTCTTGGCCGCAAGTTCCTTCAAATTGCCTAACATCACTTCATACGGAAATTTATCAGTGAAAACGTTTATGAATGTAGTAGAGTTATTAGACTTTTATGTACATATGACTTCTTGAAAATAACGGATAAATTTATTGATCTTTTATGAAAAATCCCGAAAGTAATTACCCACTCAAAGTAATTAAGGACTTCAAACCTTACTTGACCCACTTCTTCCATACGAGCTGTTTTAAGTAATGTCCAGTCTCCCGTGAGGACCTTGAAAGCATTTGAACTGAACTGTGTTAAAAATACCAAGTAAACAAATTAAACACTATGTCACCATCTATTGGTAGGAAATCATAGTGCTTTTTCATGAGTTTTAGGTGAGCTTAAAAATCTCTCAGTTTTAGAAGGTTAAGTAATGATCCGCATAAGAAGGAAAGTGCTGAACGGCAATGCACGATGGAATGCCAACTTTTTTCATTGTTACAACTAGTGATCTCATTGGCCTAGACTTAAAAATCGCTAAAAAGTTAAGGTTCAAGATACATTTTGTCAATTTTTTTAAGGTTTCAAGTTATTTGAGACCCAATCGCACAACATGCAATTTTTAAAAGTTATTGTATTCAGGGAACTTCATCAAAGAAGCTAAATTATTAGCTATTGTCTTCTGCTATTTTGATTGGTTAAGCACGAAAATTTCCTAAAATTTATATGACGCAAATGAATTTTCTTTAGTTTTATACTGAAATATGATTATGAATATGATTTTTCAGCCCCTCCTCTATTCTTTAAACCAAAGATATTCTATGTGGGAAAGAGCTAATGCTGCAGAATAATGAAGTTTACGGTAGTTCTTATGTGCAGCATTACTTAAAGCTAATTTAATCTTATTGTTAGTTGGTGGACAATGGCGAAACATCTCTGTTGGTCTGTTCTCGGAATAGTGGAGCTAGATCCATTAAATTCCGTTGACAATCCGTCCATGATCCTGTCCCATTTGCTGTACAGTCTGTTTCTCATCATGGGAGTCATTCTTCTTATTAATATGATGATCGCGCTGCTCTCCAACACCTATCAACGCGTGGAGGTAAAAAATAAGGCCTTAATTCATTATTCTAATTAGGGAAAGTGATGGCCTATTCGAGCATCATTGCATCTTTCATTATTGTTTCAGGTTTTTACTAACAAGTAGAAAACCTTAACCATGCTTTTCTCTGTTACAAAACATGAAAAGACTTTAAGCCCCCCCCCCCCCCCCCCCCCCTCCTGAGTGCTTTAAAAGAGAACAAATCGCGGAAAGGATCCAACTTTTAAAGTGTTTACCGAGCTGACGCCTGTGTAGCCGCGCATGTTTTGCGACGTCATACGCGCCCACGAGCTGGCCCTGTCCAACACGGCGGGTGGCACACGCATCCGCGAAACATTCCGCTAGCCATGACCATGAAAAATGACGGGCATAAGTTCTATGAGTATGAGGCTGCGCAGCCGGGCCTTCGGCCTGGCGAGAGCTCCGCTAAAACCCGTTGGCGTAACGCCACGGGGAATGAGAATGAGAATGAGAATGAAAATGAAAATGGAGAATGAGTGTTTGCAAAGCCGTTCTTTAAGTGTATACAATGAAATGTTTATGCGGATATCTGTCTGCACAATATTTAATTTTTATTTGTATATATTTTATACCTATTCTTGTAGTCATGTGATTGTATATATATATGTTATTCATATTTTTATTCCCCATTTTTATTTTGGCGGTAGATTAATTTACTTACATATTTACTTACTTACTTATTTACTTACAATAATACTAAGCATGGATTATCCTGGTGGAAATCCCAGGGCTGGTGGTGAAGTAAAATGTTTGCTGAAAAGAGTTTTGCATCTGTATTAATTTTTTGCTGCAGCATCACAGAACTGTGTTTCGTCTTTTCGTTTTTTTTTTTCAGGATAATGCTCTCGGAGAGTGGTCTTTCAAGAAAGCCATCACTATTAAGACTTACAGTTCGTATCACCCAGTACCAGTCCCTTTCAACCTTGTATCTATCCCGGTCATGGCAATATGGAGGCTGTGTTACCACGTGTCTCACAGAAACCGGTTTGGAAACACTGGTGTGGACGAGAGCGCTAAAGTAAGTTGCATAATATTAGAATAGTCTTTGACTTTGGTTATACTTTACATCAGAATTTAGTGGCTGCCTGAGGCGAGAGTGTGTAGCTAAATTGCTAAAAAAAAGTATTTTTAGTTTTCCATGACTTTCTAGGTTTGTACTTTTCTGATGGAAAAATGGCAAAATAACGTCTGGAATAATTTCCTTTTATCTTAATATCTGAGTGGCTGAAGTCCTCTAGGATCGGCTATTAGTGGCGACAAGAGGCGTTGCAATAAATAAGAAAAAAGCAAGTGACGCACTCGAACACCAACCCCGGGCCGCGGGGTTGGTGTTCGAGTGCGTCACTTGCTTTTTTCGTATTGTTGTAATCTATGCTTTAACCTTCTTGGGAAGAATATAACCACAAAATAACCACAATGGATATTTGACAAGGCTCATGCGGAATATGCGTGTAAGAAGTAGCTACTAGAGTTAGTATTTTGAGCTGCAATAGGTTTTCCTTGTCACTACCACATTAAACATTTTGTAGTCTTTCGTCTTTTAAGTTATTATAAATTTCTAGTGTGTTGTATTATTATTATTATTATTATTATTATATATATATATATATATATATATATATATATATATATATATATATATATTTAATGTGGTTAATGGCAAAATAAATAAAATGGAAATGGAAATGGAAATGACAAAAAATGGAAATGACAAAAAGGCAACACTATGAGTTAAAAATACATCATTATTGAGATAAATCATGGAGAAGTCTACTGTAAGAACAAGATTCGGCAGAAGCGCCTTTAAAATTGATCTGCCAGGAAAAGCGCACCCCTCCAAGGCAATGGAGCTTCTACACTGGAACGCTGGGCACCTCTTACATGTGCACCAAAGGAGGATATTACCATCTTCCCGGCAAGCACTACAAACAAACTATATTATAAACTATATTATTCATCCAAAGCACGCTGGGAATATGGTAATATCCTCCTTTATGTGCACCATAAACTTGTTTTTTCGCTGCCTCTATTCTTAAGTTCATGTCTATTTCTTATCATATTTTAATTTGCATAAGGTCATAATACAAGGCACAGTAATAAACTAGCTGTCTAGAAAGTCAAGTACTACTTTGGAGAAAAGACCTCCAATGGACCTCTCTACCAAATTTGCTATTTTCAGTGCTTTTCACGAAAACAAAAAATATATATGTTTACAAATTATTATGCCAAATGCAGTAAATATACAAAGCACAATTTGCCAATATTTGCTCCTTGTATACATTTCATTGAAAATATTATAAATTTTTGGGCTGTCATTTTCCGCTAGTTTGCGACGGATTGTAAAAGGGACAATGCTTATTGAACTATTGAAATTTCGCTTGCCTTACCTTATTTCCGAAATTTAAACCTATTCACCGGCTAATTAATGTTTAGTCCATGTCTTTTAAGCCCGGGGGCGGGGACTCCCCTATAAAAATTACGGAGGTGCTCGTTGGAAAATTTCGAAAAACACCCTAAAAGGTACCAGAATCTCGTTGGATAGGCGTGGCTCAAATATACTTTTACCCCCAAGAGGTACCAATTTTATACAACACAAGACATTCTATGTCATATTTTTTCAGCTTATACCATAAAATGTACCGCGACCATGGTCATTTTGGATTTCAGCACCCTAAGGGGTACCAATCTACAAATTTTGACCCCTGAAAGGTACGACGAGCACTCCGTCATTTTCATATCGGATTCCCACCCCCCCAAATCGGGATTTTAAATAGATATGACCGAATGGTTTTCCAGGAAATGGAAAAAATTATTGCGTTTTCAGATCGACTGCACATTTTTATAACAAAGTAAACCCAAACTCATCCTCTGAAAAACTTTCAGAAAGGAATATATAGAACTTAAACATTATTTAATGGAATGTTGACAAGTCGTATTTGTCTTGTTTGCAGAATTCCATTGTGTCGTATTGTTTATTGTTTACACTTTTTTTTCGACAACGTTTCTTCAATTAGGCGTACGTTCTCTTGATACAATGAATTCATAAGGATTATTTTTTTAACTTGAACAGAAAACAGCGCTAGATAAGCTTGTGAAGAAATTAGAAAGTATTTACTTTGCAACATATGGATACTCGTTTCCGCTAACAGGTGGGTGACTTTCCTTGGCCAAATATTGCCAAATGTACGGTCACTTAAGAGAAAACGTTTACTCTTCGTAAGCCTTAGATACTTTTTATTAGACATATTCGTATCATTATTTTCCTTTGTAGTTAACCAAAAGTGCACTCAACCGAGAATTTCTAAACCAGATCCAGTCCGTTTGATAGAAATATGTGGATCTCCTTACCAATAGCCAAAAATTGATGCATATCATATCATACTTAGCCTAACATCGGAGCTCTCTGAACAAAAACGATGATGATAAGCTTAACTTAGGTGTAAGGTGGGAAACACAAGAAAAATTAGAATTAAGATTGACAACCACGCTATTTTTTAAAAAACAGTATTAGGCGACCGTTTGCGAAGTACATTTAGACTGCACAAAAGCTCACAGAAACAACTTTTTCTGGATTTAGAATAACTAGTATGACTAATTTCCGAATAAAATACACCAGTTGCGTATCGAAAATTGCCCGAGAAACTGATTTGGAAATCAAAATTGCAAAAAAATACACAGATATCTTTGCGCAAGGCAACGCGAGTGAAGTTAGAACTATAAAATCCAAGTCTTGTTTTGTTTAGATAAAATCGCTTTTTAACCTATGTAATGAATGAACAAACATAAAAATGGACAACAAAATCTTCTTTTGAAAACTTTTATATAAATATCCTTTAGTTTATGTTTAAAAGCAAAATGCGTACCATTAGCGCGGCGAGGAGCTGTCTGGCTGAGCACATGGCGAAATTCAAGAATTGAATTTGAGCACGTTTTTATAAACATTTCTCCAAAACTAACAAAAATACAAAGAAAACGTCAATCACAAATTGATATCAACTTAAATTCCCATAGAAAAATGTAATTTCTTTTACGTTAAGTCCCTCGGCTGCTTGAAACTCCGCTTCTTCGGTTCTGACTTCGAAGAAGAAATATCGCCCCGCATTGATAAAAACGTATGAAGGTTTAAAAATAAGCACTTAGCCCTATATTCCTACAAAAACGCTTGACTTGAAGAGTTACACAACCTCAAATGCGGTCTTGACCATCGTTTGAGAAATGTGAAACCTGTCTTGAGTAGCAAACCGCGAAAAAAATTCAGGGAAAAACGATTTTGCAAACCGTTTTCTCGGCTAAACACAACAAAAGTGCGTCCTGTAGCTTACGTAACAGCGGCCGTGTAGCCGCGGGAAGCGCGCAAACAACAAAGCCTCGCTTTGGTTTCAAAATCGTTAAGATCCCGCATGTTGCACGACGTTGTACGCGCATGGCGCACGAAGTCATAGGTGCCCGCGAGCTAGCCCTGCGCGATTGACGACGCGCCCGCGAGCTAACCCTACGCGGGTTTGCGTCCGCGAAACATTCCACTAGCCATGACCATGAAAAATAACGGGCATCTACGGTTCTCTGAGTATGGAGTTCCGCGAGAGCTCCGCCATAAATCTTGTACCTAGCCGCCGAAACAACTGAGTTTTTTTCAGTAGCTGCAGTAGTTGTAGTCACGCAAAGATGTCGTATTTCACTTCAGATTAGGCTCACTGGAAATCGAACCTAACATCAGATACGTTTGTTTGGAATGAAGATGTTTACACTGTGCTGTCCTTATTTCTCTTAGACGCACGAAAGGTGGACCAACTGCTTCATGAAACTGATGGTAGTCGACGAATGGCCAATCAGATTGTCCATCGAGTGTTTAGACAGAGAGGCTGTAACCAGGATAAATGTAATGCAGGCGCAAGCGTGAGTTTTTCATTTTCTCATCTCGGGGTTGAACGAAGGCTTTACCAGACTTAACCATAAACCTGGCATCCTCGTTCCCTGAGGAGGGGGGGGGGGGGTGGGGGGGGGGGGGGGGGAGGGTCACTCATATAAACTATATAGATATGCGCGGCCCGAAAGGTATTGTTTTGATTCCCAAAGCACTCATTGCTACTGTAATAATTATTTTAATAACCGCGGTCAAACTGTAACCATGCGCAATGTCTTCATTTTCAGTTGGCTGACCGCAAGAATTTCCCGCGCAAGATTTCAAATTAAACATTGCAACAATCCGGTGTCACGATTAACATTTCGAGAACGTCAGAAATACATAAGCAAAGTCCGTTAAAAATACGGTTTTTACTTTTAAAACTCAATGCTCAGTAAGTTTACTAAATCGTTTTTTACGATTTCCTAAAAACGTTTCAAATGGTCGGTGCCGTGTATATTTGTTAACTTTTTTAATGCGTGACAACTGGAAAAGCTAAGGACATAATAAAAGCTACTGAATATGAGTGTTAAATTGAACAAGAAAGGTTTGACAACAACAACAACAACTTTATTTCTACCCATACAATAAAAAGAAAGCAATTTACATGAAATGAAATTAAATAGCAGAAGGGTATTGACTTCCTAAAATAAGTTTGATGATGATGATGATGATGATGATGATGATGATGATGATGATGATGATGATGATGATGATGATGATAATGATGCGGTAATGTTAAAGAATTTTCCCGCGGTCGAGTATATGCATTACCGGACCTAAACGAAACTCTTGAGTGTAAAAATTTAACATAGTCCGATCGCATGACCATTTCATAAAACCAGCGATTTTAAACACTGCCTTCTTTGAGTTTCTCCGAAGTTGATCTTAAAAGAGCGATGAGGACTGGGGACATTATTACAACCTCCATCAATACATACACTTTGTGGAAAGAGACATGACGAGGCAGTGTCCTGGAAAATGATACAGCGTTGAAGGTAGTGACCTGGACTCGGATCATCAACCTTCCGATCGAAGGCGCTGCTGTCAACTGTCATCAAGTCAGATTGTTCGTGCAATTCTAGGAGTGTAATTATCACAGTCTATTAACGGACATACAGGACCTCGTTATTGATTTCTGCTAGGTCTAGTTTATCTTTGTCATTTAAGGTGTGTAATTCTCTAGGAATCGGAATCAAAGGCCGTATGTCGACAAACGAGGGTTTTGATTCCTACCCTCTTTCTCGTCAAGTCAAGTCCTGTTTACCTTGTTATTTTAGGCGTGGGAATCCCTTGGTATTGGAATCAAAGGCTGTCTGTTGATATACCAGGGCTCTGATTTCTGCAATGTGTGCAAAGAAAAGGAACCTAAAAGCATTCATGGTGCGAGGTATTTGATGCCATTCACACGAGAAACACCACGAATGGAGGTGAGACACTGAGTTTTTGAATAACTTAAGAAATTAATTTTGTCCATAGTAATTTCGGCCGTATTGGTAATAAACTGTTGCGTCAACGAATACTCTGAAAAAGAGATTGGTTGCTGAAGCCCGTTATTGGATTAAATTAAGTCCACTTGTACCATAATGTAACTAATCAAATTTTTGTGGTTTCGATTAATGAGGTGCAAATAATCCCGTGGCTTATTAGAACATAGCACCAGTAAGTCAGGACACCGAACCATTTTAGTTTGCATTTCTCCAGATGACAGCAATTTTGTCTGGCTGATCAATTAAACCTTTTAACATCCTTTTATAGCAAATTTAGGAAAATCAGACTCCACCGCCTTGTCTCTGTTGAGTTTGTTGAACGCCCGGATACAAGTAATGTCAGTGTAACTAACTGCTACAGTAACACTTTGGGATGTGGCAAAGATGTGCATTGGTATGCTATAAGCCAGTAACGTGGCTGTGACAAAGATGTGCATTGGTATGCTATAAGCCAGTAACGTGGCTATGACACAGATGTGCATTGGTATGCTATAAGCCAGTAAAGTGGCTGCGGCACAGATGTGCATTGGTATGCTATAAGCCAGTAACGTGGCTGTGACACAGATGTGCATTGGTATGCTATAAGCCAGTAAAGTGGCTGTGGCACAAATGTGCATTGGTATGCTATAAGCCAGTAACGTGGCTGTGACACAGATGTGCATTGGTATGCTATAAGCCAGTAAAGTGGCTGCGGCACAGATGTGCATTGGTATGCTATAAGCCAGTAACGTGGCTGTGACACAGATGTGCATTGGTATGCTATAAGCCAGTAAAGTGGCTGCGGCACAGATGTGCATTGGTACGCTATAAGCCAGTAAAGTGGACACTAAAGGTGCTGTTACACGAAGCAACATTTTGCTGCAACTTCCAACGCAACGCTGACGAGAGCATTGCGAGACAAGTTGCTCGGGGCTTCAGACGCTTGCAACACATTTTTTGTTATATTGTTAAATATAAGAAATTGTGTGATATTGCAGGGAAACCGTCTGGACGGCCCTATGTTTTTTCCTTCAAAAAATTTGGCCTTAATCCTCGGCAAGATAGCAAAGTGTAACAAAATATTTACCGAAAGGAACTCGAAATATTAAAATATGTTGGTACGCTTACTGATAAATCTCGAGAACCAAGATTGCAAGGCAAGAAAAATAGGCTTTATTTTGTAACTCATGACAGTTAGTGTAGGTGCTTTTGTTAAAACTCTGGGGAGCCAATTAAAAGAGAAACTGATAAACTATCGTATGATATGACTTTAGGTACTGATTCAGGAGAGTGGGGAGAGACGCATTTTAGGAGTTGGTGTCGTGTTTGAAGAATACGACTGTCACTGGATGCCTGGCTGGTTTGCAGGAACAGTTGGTTATCACGTGGATGATGGTAAAATATTCGAACCTGGCTACGATGAACTGGGGAGAGACGTTGAAGGTAATGTTAAGAAACCAGCAGAGCGTAAAAACGTGCGTATCATCAACCGCAGAAAAAGGAAAATTTCTCAAGCTTGTTAGTTCAAAGAACTAAGAGGGATAATGTGTTATCAAAGTTTCAGTTAATGGTAACAGTCTATTTACAATTGTAAAACAAACCTATAGATTTCCACAGTTATTTGTTACGGTCATCTTTACATCCACGCACGTTAAAAACGCCATCACGCATTCTCAATTTCTTAGTCTTCAGAGGAAATGTTCCAGTTCTCCAAGAAACCTGGCTATCACGAATCTGTTTTCAATGCGGGTGAACAACGTGCAAAACAGATTCATCGACAGTCAGCCGACAAATGTCACAGAAGGAAGAGATCGAGATAATTCCATTCACCCTCACTTTAACATGCCCTTATCTTTTGGGCTTTGCAGGACCGTATGCCAATCTCGTGTTATTTCTCATGTTTTCAGACGCCATGGCGTACCGCGGTGACCTTGTCGCTTGTGAAGTAGATTTTGACGGAGAAACAGATGGCATTTTCCCCATTGTCTTCTTCTTGAACGGAAGAGAGGTTGCACGTGCATCTTTCATCGCTGGAGAAATGGATCTTTTCCCTTTTATTTCAATGGGATATGAAGGAATTCGGGTTCTCGCCAAGGTTCGTGAGAGTGCCCATTTTCTTTCTTTATTTGTTGTTTATCCATCGATTTTAATGTGCGATATTCTTTCTTGGAAAACTATGAAGGATGTTTTCGGGACTGCATCACAATGCGAGTGGAAATTTTATAGACTAATTAAATGGTTACCACTTTTCGTTTTTGCCGTTGACCCATCGCTCCGCACTCTTCCGTGGCGCAAACATCATTTCAGACACATAGCCCAATGGTATATCACTTTATTGAGGTTTCATTCAATTTAATGCAACAAAATCGCCTAAAATGGTAGGAAGGATATTCTAAACTTGTCGAACTTTGCAGCAGTCAAAATTGACTAGTGTGTCCTCGCATCCCTTCCCCACAGAAACTTAATTAACTGGGAGTCAGGGAAAGGCCGCTGAATGAAGCATATGGAAATTACGTGACGAGGAATAAAAAATACTTTTTACGTTCACAGGCGCCTGTGATTACTTAACTAAATAGGTCCTTTCTGACTCCACATTTTTTGTGTTCCTCTGGAGAGAGAGAATCTCATGCATTCTTACGCACAGTAGAATGGTTTTTTGCTTGCCTAGTACCTAGGCCTGATTATGTCGCCACGGTCATGTGTTTTGGATCATGTGGTCCGAGCGCGTCTCGCACACAGCACCGACATGCATGACCGTGATGAAACGTGTGTAAACCTCTTTTTGTTTTAAAGTAATGAAGTTGTCTTTCAGTAGCATCGTGTTGCAATGAAATAAAATAATGATAATAGGCCATACGCTACTGTGATTGTATGTTTTAACTCTCAAGCTTTCGTCGGACACCGACATCGTCAGGAGAAAACTGAAAGAATTTACATAAATGCGAAGCAATATAAAGACTAGCGTGGATACGATGTAACACCTAAACAAGAACAAAAACACTTAAACAAAGAATTCAGACTGACAAAAGATTCAAAACAAAATATTCAAAATAAAAGGTCCCTCAGTTCTGTGCATTCGTCACGAGAGTTTATTTTGGGTTTTTTGTTTCGAATATGTGCAGCCTCTCAGCCTTGTTTATTGCAAATTTAGATGTTCCCGCGTGATAGCGGTATGGCCCAAGTATCATCGCATGCGGCTCCTGCGCAGCACATCGTAAGAAATATCGGAACAGAACAGGACTTGGCGCATTATGTGCAAAAACAGTTTTGCATGCTACGGGAAGATATGGAAAGAGAGAGGAGAGCACAGGCAACGGAGTTCCAAGAACAAATCGATGAACAACGAAAGACACTAATGGAAATTCGAAATCTAGTTTTGGTTTTAATTCGTCAAGGGAAACTGAAGAAGTATGGTGACGATCAGGATGATAAAGATCTGTTTGATTCTCAAAATATCGCAAGATCGAAATCTGTCTGGTGCTGAATCAAGAATTGACTGAGCCATCGATCGTATTCTGATAGTCGGTGTAGTTACCAGACTGAGCCTAGTTTCATAATTTGATACGCCATCATAACCATATCTTTTTCGTTTAGCTGGGTGTTAAGTACTGCAATTTAGAGAAACCCTAACCGAGGATCACAATACCAAAAGGTTATCATATTCCAGGACTGAGCAAATCAGAAACCATACCACCTACAGTGCTTACATATGTTTAATTTAAAGTACACTCGAGGGAAAAAAAACCTAGGCTTTTAGGGGCCATTTCGCGCACGCGAGCGCTTGAGCCCGCGTTGATAACCGCATGCCTCTGACGTTTTTCATCCCTGCCACCGTCGATTGCATATTGTCGACCTGCACATGCGCAGTAGACATAAAAACAACCATAGTTAATTATCCTAAATGACCAGCTTATTTTCAAAGTTCCGTTTGTTCCGATTAAATTAGAAATTAATTTTACATACACCTTATTCCAAAATGGCGGGCAATTTATTATTTTTTTTGTATGCATTTCAATTAGCCCTCTTTGCCTCATTTTCGCGTGAAAATTCTGTTGTATTTTGCACATGCTGACTAGGCAACAAGGGCTAATTAACATGCATATACAAGAATAACAAATTTGCCACCATTTTGGAATAAGGTGTATAGTATTCTATGCCTGGTGCTAAATAAGAAATAAGAACGACCTGTTCACAATTCTGAATTATCGTTTTCACCTTAAACAGGATGTCAATTTTCGATTTTCTATCCTTAAATAGGGTCAGCCGTTTAAAAACCTTCGCGACACACTTTTAGTATTTGCTTCTGACAGTTACAAGCTACTGTGAAAGCAGGTCTTTCGCTATGATCTGTCGACAGGCAGTACGCTGTGCACAGGCTGGGAATTAATAGTCAAACGTTGGCTAAAATCTAAAACTTGTTTAGAAGAGGGTTCCGAAGGGGTATGATGGGAACTGGGATTTGCTCATTTTTGGACTGGGAAAATGGGAGTCACTGGGACTGGGAATCCCAAACATAAAATTGGGAAATATGGAAAACACGTCTATACGTTACACAGCATCATAAACACTCTTGTTCTTCGGCTATTTCAATTTGATGAGGAATAAAAAACAAACTGCGATAATAAACATGACACACATGGACTACGCATCGCTTGAAAAAGCTTTTTCAAACCATGCGTAGTCCATGTGTCATGTTTATTACGCAGTTTGTTTTTTTATTTCTCAGCATATATAGCTAAAACTCTGAATAGCATTCCTAAACTCATAAAAAGGCTAAAGTAAGTGCATTGCAGTGCTTTGATGACTCGCTCATAGCTATACGTCCTCAGAGTGTTTTTGTGCCCTAGTGTGCTAGTGACTTAGTTTCACAGCGGTGCAGCTGCGACGGAGCATTCTCAAATTATCGTGAGGCAACGTGGCGGCGAATACTGGTGAATCTCTTCCAACTGTAGTAGTAGAAATCAAGTTTATTTCTACAAATAATCTAGTGTTACACGCGGAAAATTGTAAATTGGGCATTCCTTTGAACTGCTCTTCCAAAGAACTGGAGAAAGCAGTTCGGTTTACCCCCGCCTTAAGTCTCTTCAAAACAGTGTTTTTGTTTCTAACTGATATCATCACTGAGTATCCCTTCATATTACATAGTTTTTATATTAACAGAAATAAATTAAATGGTTAACCTGAATGTTACAAAAAACAACCCATTCTTTACTCCACAGAACGCTTAAAAAAATTTACAAAGAAGTACCTGTTCCGGATCGCTTTCCGTCGTTCACCTAACCTTCGTGACCTGCTAGTTCGTACGAAACTCACAAACACCGGCAATTCACCCAAGCCGCCCAATGACACATTCCGCTGTAAGTCCAGACACAGATGCCTCAGTGCCCACACATTGATAACGGAAGAACATCATACACTTCCACCAACACAGGAGAAACAAAAAACATATTAAGACATCATATTGTATGTAACTCTACCAAATTCACTTATATGATCCAATGTAAAAAGCGAAAAAAAAACAGTACATAGATGAAACTAAACGCATCCTTCGCAAACGCTTTGCTGGTAGTTTCTTGGTGTTGCGGATGGTGTGATCACCAAATGACGTAAAACAAAAGATTCAAAAAACACTGAACAATACCCACACCACGACACAAAAGCTAACCAACAATAGCTTCCGCAACACCAAGAAACACCCGCTTTACTGAACACAGGCAAGCAACCAACAATCCTCTTCAAGCTAATGCCAAAGCAGCAGTCCCTTTCCAATTCAACCTACATAGCCACTCTGTCACAGACATGGAATTCGTCCCACTGGAAGTACAACCCACTCACAGCCACTTATGTCCAGAAATGCACGTAACTCCGACCTTGGACACTTCATATTACACACAATTATTTGTAATTTCCATATGACTTCATGTTTGACAGAATTGCTTGTGTTTAGGTGAGAATTAGGTCTAGGGGACACTTCATGATGTCTATCATAAAGAGCATGAATCTCATTAGCGTGCATTTCTGGACAAACCTCCTCACAGCACATCCCGCCGCAAAGCAAAAGAAGCACACCTCATATTATAGAGGTAAAACTTTATCACCAGACGGCATAAACCGACGAAATGAACATTGATTTAAATTTCTATATATTGCCTTTAATTCTTAATATGCATACCTTCATATCATGTTACCTTATGTTTATGTTTCAGTTGTATTAGTCAATCATTAACCACTCATGTATTTTTTAAATTCAAATTTAAGGAGCCGTTAATAGTATTTTCCTTCAGTATAGTCATGGCCCTGAGGAAGGCTAATTTTGTTAGCCGAAGTATTGGCCACTAAATAAATCAGCCCATTGCCGTGAAGCCAGCCTTGCATTCAGTTTGTCTTATACACTTCAGGTGACGTCTGGCTCGAGCATCTCTACATGGAGATCTGGCAAAAGCGAACCAGTGCATTTTGCTTACACTTTGTGCGGATCTCTGCATTCAAACGTTTTTACAAAAGGTTGTCCATTGTAATAACTCGAAAAAGTCATGCACTGGGGCTTCTCTTAAATGTCGCCCTGGGACTGTGATTTGGGCAAAAAAGAGGCTGGGAAATGGGATTTGGGCAAATTAGGGCTGGGAAATGGGATTTAACCCCCCCCCCCCCCCACCCCTCCAGGCTTTTAATTTGGTATTTAACCCTTACCCTAAAAAATAATTTGATCTTTTCCTGTATAAGCAATAAGTCTATATAAGCATATATAAGCAATAAGTCTATAAGCAATAAGTCTTGGTAATAAGTCTATATAAGCAATAAGTCTTGGTAGTTCTTGGAATAAATTAATAATTTGGAAGACAGCATTTTAATAATATTCAAATTGGCCAATATGTTTCACGGAAGCGGATTAAGCGCTGGAATGTGACAGAAAGCATGGGATTCACACCAGTTAATATATTCAAGACTATAAATGTAAACATTCCCTTCTTGTGGGCCTCTTTTGCCGTACCACCCACGGCCACCCGTTTCGAAGCGCGTTCCACTGTTCGGCTCAAGTTCCCGTTCTTCAGCGCTACAGCCACCGGTTCAACCGCCCCAACAACCTCTACAAGTGGCCCTTCAGTTACGGCAACAAGCACCACACGTTCAGCCTCAAGCTACCAACACAGGGGCAAATATATTTTCCGCTATTCAGTTGGCGTCACATCGACTGGTTTTTCGCGTTTGTAGGGTAGGTGTTGCTGAGTGCATTTTGAAATTTTTTAGTCATGTTTGGGCCTCTCTGGTCGTGTACGAATACTGAACTAGGGTCAGTTGTCAATTAGGTGTTCGATAGGTTCGTTTGGCCATAGCTGAACTTTGGGCCTCTCGGGTCCGGCACGAATATTGAACTAGGTTCAGGTGTCAATTAGGTGTGTTTGGCCATAGCTGAACTTTGTGTTCGGTGGAAATTCATTTACTTTGGACCTCTCGGGTCCGGCACGAATACTGAACTAGGTTCAGGTGCCAATAAGGTGTGTTTGGCCATACCTGAACTTTGTGTTCGGTGGAATTTCATTAACTTTGGACCTCTCGGGTCGGGCACGAATACTGAACTAGGTTCAGGTGTCAATTAGGTGTGTTTGGCCACCGCTGAACTTTGTGTTCAGTGGAAATTCATTTACTTTGGGCCTCTCGGGTCGGGCACGAATACTGAACTGGGTTCAGGTGCCAATACGGTGTGTTTGGCCACAGCTGAACCTCGTGTTCGGTGGCAATTCATTTCCTTTGGACCTCTCGGGCCGGGCACGAATACTGAACTAGGTTCAGGTACCAAATATGGTGTGTTTAGCCATGGCTGACCTCTGTGTTCGATGGAATTTATTTACTTTGGGCCTCTCTGGCCAGGCACGAATACTGAACTGGGTTTAGGTGTCAACAAGGTGTGATGGCCATAGCTGAACTCTGTGTTCGGTTGAGTCTTATTTACGTTTGGGCCTTTCTGGCCGGGCACGAACTCTGAACTAGGTTCAGGTGTCAATAAGGTGTGTTTCATAATAACTGACTTCTGCGCGTGTGTTCAGTGGAAGTTATTTCACTTTCGACTTCTTTGGCTGGACACGCATACTGAACTAGGTTCAGGTGTCAATAAGGTGTGTTTGGCAATGGCAAAACTTGGTGTTCGGTGGAAATTTGTTTACGTTTGGGCCTCCCTGACTGGGCACTGGGTTTGGTTTAGGCGCCAATTAAATGTGTTTGGCAATATCTCAACTTGGCATTCGGTGGAAATTTATCTACGCTTGCCCCCCCCCCCCCCCCCCCCCCGGTCGTGACACGAATACTGAACCAGGTTCAGGTGTCAGTTAGGTGTCTTTGGCAATGGTTCAATTCTGTGTTCGGTGGAAATTTATTAAGGTGTGGGCCTCTCTAGTTGGGCACGAATACTGATCTAGGTTCAGGTGTCAACTAGGTGTGCTTGACAGTTCCTGAGCTCAGTGTTCCGTGGGAATATATTTAAATTTGGGCCTCCCTGACCGGGCAGGAATACTAATTCAGGCCCATGTATTAATTAGGTGTGTTTGGTGATAGTTTGAACTCAGTGTTTAGTGGAAACTTGTTTACCTCTGCGCCTTTCTGGCCGGAGATGAATTCTGGATTACGTTCAGGTGTTAATTTGGTGTGTTTGGCGGTGGCTGAACTCAGTCTTTATTCCCTATTGGATTCATTTGTTTTCTCTTTTCGTTCTTTATGGACCACACGCCCAGGGGGGCTTCCCACCTTTCCCACCAGTGAGTTTAATTGTCCCGGGGCTATCTAAAGCCCTTAGTGCCCGACTCTTGCAGTTGTTGCCGGGACTCTTACTCTCTACTGGTCTCCGGGGGACTCCCAGCTCTCGCCCGTCTTCTCTTCGGTGTCTTTAGCCGTCACCCTAGCCTCAATGAGAGATTATACCAAGCTTAACCCCAATGGAAGCAGTCGCATCTTTTCACGAACGGGTAATCCAATCGACAACCCTCCTGGGGACCTGTGATCTGGCATCAGTCCCGGATAGTGAACATGTTGTTGTGAGAGAACGTACTGCTTTGTGCTGCATCAGGCACCCCCCCCCCCCCCCTCCCCAATGGGTACATGACCCAAAGGGGACCACATGGAACAGCTAGGAATGCAATGTTAGCGTTGGGATGCAATATTAGGTTTGGGAGTAAGGTTTGGGAGTAAGGTTTGGGGAAGGATAGTGAGATATGGGAAAATGGGTCGCTTGGGTGGGAGGAGGCTGCGGGACTACGATCCCGGTGCCTTGCGGAGTGATCCACCTCATTGTTCATACACAGAACAATGTGTCCAATCCTTTCCCAATTCTTAATCAGTGATCCGTGAAACAAAGGCCAGTTTGGATATACTACTATTCAAATTGGCCAATATGTTTCACGGAAGCGGATTAAGCGCTGGAATGTGACAGAAAGCATGGGATTCACACCAGTTAATATATTCAAGACTATAAATGTAAACATTCCCTTCTTGTGGGCGCGCCTCTTTTGCCGTAAAACCCACGGCCACTCGTTCGAGGCGTGTTCTCAGAAAATAGGGAGGGGTAGTCTGGGTTGGGTGGGGGCGCTTGTTTGTAGCTGGGAAGAGTCTATGGATAATTTTTGAGCGCCCACCCACCCATCCCTTCGCGCGATATCCTTCCTGGCTTTTGCTCCGGATCCACCTCATTGTTCATACACAGAACAATGGGTCCAATCCTTTCCCAATTCTTAATCAGTGATCCGTGAAACAAATACTACTAATTTTAATAACAGACTAAGTTCAGCAGAGTGCCGGATGTTGTTGTGCTACGTCTTCCACTCACGGACTGGCTCACCTGGTCACCTGCTTTATTCTCGTTACCCTTTGGGCATATTTTGATTTGCTTCATTATCGAGATACGTGTAGCTAATTTAATTTCCAACTCGGCTGATCATATTTGGGCAAGGTAAAAAAACCTAGGCTTTTTACAGAGTCAATAGACGCTGTTTTGTTTTGTTTGTCTGTATGCCGAACTTTTTATTGTTTGAATTCAAAATTAAAATTGGCAAGGATTGTCATTTAACTCGAGTCGTATAGAAAATCAATGCATGTTGTCAAATGAAATTTAGATTAAATTTTGTCAGTCTCTCATGAGATAGAACCTTTTAAGTGTCATATCACATGTAACAGCACGAAACAAATAAAGAGCTAAATTGTTTAGTACTTGGCAAGCCGTAATGCAAATTATGCGTACGCTACCGTACAGCAGGTGATATTTAAACTATATATATGTAGATTTTCGGCACTATTTCGATTGTACTTCCTTAGGCCAAAGAGATCAATTGTTCATAACTGGTTTGTTTCAAGTGGAATGAGATACAGGATATTATTTCAACTGAAATAAGTATTTTGCATGTCACGGAAACAAAGCAAACATAACAACTACCTACTGAATTAAGCTTCGACTTCAGTCCGATGCTTTGCCTGCCGTGATTCAGGTCGGCTTTTCTGAGACAAGCGAAGTAAGCACCTCGCTGATTTAATCGCTTCTTGTGCTACAAGTGACGGGTAATATAATGGCTGATAATATGAAAAACTACGACTTTATACCCGAAGAAACGAACTCGTTTGGAGGCATAAAGCCAATACAACCCCTCAGAGGAAGAAAGCTGTTCTTTGTATTGGGTTGTGTGGTCGGCATCATTGCATTGTTTTGCATCGGGTTTCTAGTTGGTTATTTCGTAAAGCGACAGAAAAATGAAACCTGCATCAGGGAAACGAAAGATGGCGTGCAGCCAAAGGACTTTGAGAACTTTCACGAGATGTTTAAAGAGTCGATCAGCACAGCAAAGTTGGAGAGTGTGATGAGGTAAAGAAAACATATGTTTATTAAATTAGCTTGGTGTTAAGTGGTTATCGAAATCAGTACATATGGATGAACCATTGCGAAAACGCAAAAACAGATTGGTATATTCACAACGGTTTTAATTTATATGTTGTCGAGATGATGATCTTTCCGACTTAGAACGAAAATGTATCTACGGCAAAAGGAAGTAATTTAGTAAAGTAAGTAAGTAACTTTAATAGTAAAGGTTTCGTTTATGTTTTGATCTAAACAGGTGGCGCAGATATGATAGCAACTCCAGTTTAAATATTTTTTTTTTTTCGATTATGTGACCTTATGTTGTTGCGGCTTTTCATCTTGTTAATACACAACAGTGTGCGTATGAGAGATTAACGGCTCAACTTACAATTTTAAAGATAAACAAACGCCAGAAGATAAACAAATTGCTATCAAAATGATCGTAAAAGAGAGTTTTCTATAATTGTTTTCACAATAAAAGCTGTTATAGGTCTCACGGGAAAAGGAAACCTTTGCTGGCCAATGGAATTTGAAGCTGCATTAAAAAAAACGAAATCTATTATCGCGGAACTGTTAGTGGTCAGTTAATAAAATAATCTGATTTTTTTTTATCTCTCCAAGCACGATCTTGTTATGTATGCAGGAACAGTTCATGTCTGGCTGTAAACAGACCAAATACGTTCGTGACTCTTGTCTTGTAGTGTGTACACGCCAATGGCATGGTGACGCTAGTCAAGCGGTAACAATAACAAACCGGCTTCAGTTCGACGGCCGGGCTGTCAGCTGAGCTGAAATGACATCTAAGCAACCTCGATTCCAGGGCCTTCTCCGTTTTCAGAATGGCGGGCCGGGCGTAGAATCCTGTGTCATTTTGTGCCGCAAGGCATGTCTATTTTTACGTATGAAGAATGCTTTTAGACTGCCAGAAAACAAACACGGCTGCCAATCGTATAAAAAGAACCTCCAAAAACACCATTTCATAGCGTGTTACATGACAAGATACGTACTCCACAATTGTTTGAGTAATTTGGCAGGCTTGTCCAGGGGTTTGTACGCCTGGGTCCGCCATTTTGAAAACGGAGACAGACAGACCAACAGACAGACAGTAGAGACAGACCGACAGACAGACAGTAGAGACAGACAGACAGACAGTAAGACAGACAGAAAAGACAGACAGACAGACAGACAGACGGTAGAGACAGGCAGACAGACAGTTGAGATCTTAGTTCTGGCTGAGAAATGGCTGAAACGGTTAAGGTTACAGTGTACCTTAAGATCGAAAATTTATTGAAAATTTTTTTTTGGCGTTAAAATAAAGTTTACAGAATGAACTTTCATCCAAAAAAAAAGGATCGAAAAATAGTGAAAATTGACGGAGAAATGACGGTATAACTTTTGTGGGCGTAGTTTGTTTATTAAGCGATATGTTTCTTTAAGCGCCGTCTTCTCAAAGTTAATTTTACGCTTGTTGGGGACACTTTAAAGAGCTACAACTCAAAGGAAATTTGTTCGATTTTCCTTAAATTTGGACAGAAGCTAGGCTAACATATAATCAACAAAAACGTGTCGGCGAATTTCTAATTCCGAAAACTTTTTTGTCAAGAGGCATTTCCGTGCGATCATTCCAATTTTTTTCCTCCCCTTTTCGAAAATATTCTGTTACTTTTCACTGCAATTGAATATGGAAAATCGCCGACAGGTTTTTTTAGCGCTTCGTGTCCGGAAACCCGAGAACAAATCAAAATTAATTAGCAAAATATAATAATCGCTTTGAGTTATAGCGTTTTAAAGGTGATTCGGACGTTCGAATTTAGATGTCGTAAAAAATTCGACAATTCATTTTATTACCAAATGGTTTCCATATTTAGATAGCCAGCTCTATAAGCTTTAATTTGATATCTGGGTTTAGGTATATTAAGTGTGATCTTAAGACGCTAGAGCTGTTATACTGGCCAGAGACACCCCCGAAGGTACACTGTAACCTTAATTGAAGACTGAGAAACGACCTAAAATTTAGCTGATAATCAAGACTCTAGCCGGATCCTTACAGAAACCCTCCAGTTATTCATTGAACGTTAGTGATATTCTGAATTTGTTTGTGAAAGGGAATTTTCCGCGCGCCCTCACATTGCTGGATCCCAAAGACAACAAGATCTTGCAGATGAACTCGCCACACGTTGGAAAGCATTTGGCTTCGACAGAGTTGAGAAACCCGAGTACAAGGTTCTTCTATCTTTTCCACAGCCAGAAAAACCCAACAGGGTCACCCTTGTAGAGAAGGGTGCAGTCATATACGACATCGAAGGGAAGTTAAAGGTAAGTTAAACTATTCGTTAAAAAATTGATCACAACGTTATGCTCAACCGATTCCTCGGCGCACTATTTGCCTATTATAGTAGACTCTCCTTGGGCCACGTCTCTCGAAAGCGACTCTCTTCAAACGTTGTCAGTTAGACTCTAGTGCTAAGGCGACCATCATCTTTTCAACTGTCATGTTTACGAAATCTCAATTGAAACCTTTTTCCTGTCAAACTCTGCATTTAGTATTCTCGTAAGCGACCATCTCTAGTAAGCCAACCACCTTTCATCCAGGTCAGGGTAGTCAACTGTACTTCAGTACACAGCTATAACAAATTCAAACAGAACCACATGTATCCATATTTTCAGTCTTGTTTTGCTTCTTAAAGGGAACCTCTATTGTCAGAACAAATTGACGTTAAATTGTTAGAAATAAAGTCGAAATTTAAAATTTTTAAAAAGCAGGTGCAAATATAATTTTAGTGTACAAATAAAATGGATATGAATATCGCCTATTTTCGCTTTCAAATTTCCCGCGCGCCGCCATTTTAATTAATTATGACGTGCTACGGTTCGAAGTTCTTTTGTATACAACAATAGGACAACCGTAACACGTCATAAATATTCAAAATGACGGCGCGCGGGGCGATATTCATATCCATTTTTTTGTACACTAAAATTATATTTGCACCTGCTTTTAAAAATTTTTAATTTAGACTTTATTTCCAACAATTTAACGTCAATTTGTTATAACAAAGGTGGTTCCCTTTAATATTCTAGGTTTTAAACTGCACGATGAGCTATGATGTGAATGATATTTTGCGTTAAGTCACTCCGTATGCCCTTGACTTGCAGTTTCTATTGCGATATTTCATCGTTGTTCCAATTCCATTACTCTCCTTTCCAGATTTCACCAGGGCCTAACAGTTCAGAGACGTTTGATCATTATCCTTACCTGGCATATGCGCACAATGGCACAGTGGAAGCCGATCTGATTTACGCTAACTATGGCCGAGACGAAGACTATAAAAAGCTTTCTGAAATGAACATCACTGTGCAAGGAAACATTGTTATCATACGATCACGAAGTGTAAGTACTGCATATGATAAAACAATAACGGTGATAATTTTACTGTATCTTGCGCATATCCAATAGTAAGATTCACAAGTACGTATTTTCTCAATTAAACGTCCCCGGCGTTTATTTCAAACTTGGCCTTGTGGACCCGGCGTTTCTTTGAATCGGCACTTTTTTCTCGCCCGCTACTTTTTAAGAAAGGGTTATTATTCGTTTTTCTTGGCAGCCGTGTACCTTGCCCTAAATCTTAAGTTAATTATACCACAAATAAACGTTTGGGGGGCTTACTTACAACTTCCTCTATTATACCCGGCGTTTATTCGGGGCCCGGCGTTTAATCGACAAAATACGGTACATGTATAACACATGCCATGCAGTCTTCCAAACTCAACCTACCTCGCCCTATTAAAAGCAAACTGGGGGAAACATAAACTTACCTTCCAGGCCGCAAATGATTTTAACAACCTGGACTCTAGTTGTTATTATATCAAATCAATGTTAACATTTACTGACAAAGAAGTTAGTAAGTATTCAAGGTTTTTATTTGTTTTATGAAGCCTTTGTTATTAATACTTATTCATAGTATACTTTTATCCTTAATTTTTTATAACATGTTATATTTCTCTTTTACACCATAGCTTTTGCATTGTATTTATATCTATTTATATCTTTATTATTTATTTCATTTAACTTTACACAGAGACGTTCTGAGAACCACTCTAGTGACGAACGCACTCTGTTTAATATCTTCTGTACTTTTCTTCCTCCATATATCCTCATCAAACATGATATTGGATGATAATCTTTGATTGTTGGCCTCGACATTCCTTCTCCTTCCCAGCGCCGACTGACTCCTTTAAGCCGCCAGAACCTGAGCACGAGACGGTCCTGGGCCGTGCCCTGGTGCGGCGGCTAAAAGGCCAGGCGCCTCTGGGGATTAGGTTGCCGTGGCATTATGACAGTAAATAGCTTGTTTTGTTTTACAGTGCATATGGCCTTTATCGTGAGTTTGTACTTCTTTAGGTTACTAATGCCGAGAAACATGGAGCGGTAGGCGCGCTTGTTTATGCGGACCCGAGTTTCTCTGCTCATCAGGGATATAATAGAGAAGTCTACCCAAACGGATGGTGGCTCCCGTCCAGCGGGGTGCAAGAGGGATCTGTATTATTTAGCTCTTACATCGGAGATCCTTTGACGCCTGTCCTTCCAGCCATAAAGGGAATGTACCGCCGGCCTGTGAATGAAAGTGAGCTGCCTAAGATTCCAGCACAGGCAATATCTTATGGAGATGCAATGGAATTGCTGCGAAGACTGGGAGGTAACTATTATTTTACTGCGCATGCGGTTAATTTCTTTTCATCGCTGTTTTACATGCTGGAATGGGCGAGAGAATGGAAATGAGTTGGACCAGTCAGCCCCTAAATAAAACGCGCCATTTAAAAGGACTGGTTCTACTACTTCTTCAAAATGGCGCATTCCACTTTGAAATTACTGACCAATGGTAAACACCAGGTGATCATCATCAGTCACGCAACTCAATTTTCGTTGAGAAAAAAAATCACATAAAAAAATCGACAACCCACGAAAAATAATAGGAATTGGTCACGCCAAGTCCTCCGAGATATGGAAAGATATCTAAAAGCACGGTTTAGTCCCAGGCCCGAAATAGAAATTACTTTTGTTGTCCTCAAGCTGTATGTTTTCTTTAACTATCTCTGATCTCTCGAAGCCCCCTTCTGCTTTATTTTGTCAGAAGAAACTCAGTGGATTTTGGCCATCTAGCAAGCAGTGAAAAGAAGGGTTTAGGCTGCCTTCACTCTTAATGACGTATCTCATGTAAGTCTTTACAAATTGTTAGGGCTAACAGCTCCAAAAACGTGGCAAGGTGGATTGAATATCACTTACCACATTGGCCCAGGATTTAAAAACAGCAGCGCCAAACTTAAACTAGAAATCAATAACCAGCTGCAAGAGAAAACCATTTACAACGTCATCGGTACTATATTTGGTCAAGATGAACCCGATCGATACGTAATCGTCGGTAATCATCGGGATTCCTGGTCCTTCGGAGCGGTCGACGCACTGAGCGGAACCACAGTAACGAATGAAATTGCTCGTGTTCTTGGCGCGCTTATGAAGAAGGGATGGAGACCACGAAGAACTATTAAGATCTGCAGCTGGGGTGGAGAGGAGTTCAACTTGATCGGGTCCCACGAGTGGGTTGAAGAGAACGCAAACATTTTAAGTGAGCGCGCCGTGGCGTACATTAACTTGGACATCGCGGTGTGCGGTAATTACGTGTTGAGAGCAAGAGCGAGTCCTTTGTTTAAACAAATAACTCACAAATGGGCGAAAGAGATCAAAGATCCCAATAATACGGAGGGAAGTGGCACGATGTACGACATCTGGCTGAAAAGGACTCCGTCCGATACCAACAGAAACGAACCAATGATCTACAACATTTTCTCTGCGAGCGACTATGCGTCATTCTATCAGTACTTGGGAGTACCCTGTGGAGATTTTGGCTATTGGTTTGGGTACGGTAATAAGGCGTCTTTATACCCTGTTTATCACACTCAACAGGACACGTTTTACTGGGTGAAGAAGTTTGTTGACGAGAAATTTGAGGTACACAAAGCCATGACGCAGTTTGGGGGAGGTATTACATTGGACCTCGCAGATCAACCCCTCCTGCCATTTGATATTTTGAACTATGCCCTCTCATTGAACTATTCCTTCCATGTCTTATCTTCTTCTCCAAAGTTCGCAGCCAACGGTATATCTCTAACCGCACTGCAGGACGCTATCTCCGTGTTCTTAAACGCCAGCAGAATGTTCGAGTCACGAAAGTCTGAGCCAGCGATACTTGATAGTCCTTCTAAGTTGCATATGATCAATGATCAAATAGTGAAGGTGGAGATGGCATTCATCTACCCGTACGGTCTGCCGGGTAAAATTCAGGACCGTCACGTGGCATTTAACTTTGGTTTTCACAATCTCAAACCTGCGAAAGCGACTTTTCCTGGTGTCACTGAAGCTTTGTATATGGCAGAGAAATCGGGAGACTGGGATCTAGTAAGGAAACAATTATCCATAGCAGTTTATTGCGTACAGAGTGCAACTCGAGTACTGGAACCTTTAAACATTTAAATGGAGATTCCAAAGGACAAATTATCATTAAGACGTTCGTATGTTCATCGCCGTGTCTAGTTAAGGTTCGGACAACACGATATATCATTGCGCGCAACCTTAAAATTGCACCGTGTGTCCACCCCTGATTTTGTTGTGTGCAGCATCACGCGCAACAAACTTCCGAAGTAGAATCGGGTTGTACTCCTGCAAAATTTGGCCATAGTTAATAGAATAAACTGGTTATGAAACTCAGTCAGTCCTTTGTTATATGTTTTTGTTCTCCATTTCTTTTGTTCGTTTGCCTTGACCGTGCACAAAACACAAAAGGTATTGAAATGCATATGAGCAACTGACCAGTAGAAACATTTGGGCTCACACGTTAAACAAAACAATGTGCACGGTCACGGTTCGTTCAACATAAAACAAAGCAGCTTTGTACACTCTTTTTGAAATTGTTGGGCTTCATAACCACTTTGTTCTATTACTATGATTTGGCGCAACAATATTATCGTGTGACTACATCTGCGACATTGTTTAGAGAAGTTTTCAATTGAGTGTCGTGAAAAAAAAAAACAAAGTAATTATTCTGGCCAATCACAACAGACGCAGACAAATCAATGAACCAATCACAACTCAAAACAAATACATGTAGCCGCCGCCAAGCGCGGGAACTGAGGAAAGAACGTGCGCGAGTGAGCCACGATTGGTTTTGGTTTCACTTCTGATTGTTTGATAAAGTGGCGCGAGATGTTTTAGCCAATCACAAAACATAGCAATGCAAAACCAAAGCAATTGCAGAATTGCTTTCGACACTCAATTGAAAACCGCTTTAATATCTTTCTTTAAAATACTCCTTTTACCAGTAAACAATTTTGTCAGCAATGTTGCTGCACAAATAGTTAGGTTGCACAAATGTTGCATCGTGAGACTGCGGCCTCAGGATCACAAAGTTGGTTGTCCGGTGGTGCCTGCGATGTTGCACCGTGTGTCCGGCTCTTGAAAGCGAGAATTTGTTTGAATATCAAACAAATTTTATTTCCCTTTTCTTGCATTGACATTTTCTCTTTCTTGGTAATTCCCTTATAGTGAACTTGTATGATTAATTAAGTTTGTATATCAATGTCCCAATGAAAATTTACAAGCTGATCTGATAGACAAATACATAGATAGATAGTTTATTGCGCGGGTTTTACGCCCGTTTCAAAACATCAAAAATTGTGATTATCTAAAACAATTTTGCAATTAAGAGACTATGTACAAAAAAAACTTAATTCAATATATTCGTCTTACGATTTACAATTGTGTGCTATAATTAAAGAGAGAATGGCCGTATTTATACTAGAGACGACCTTAGCGAGTAGACGACCTTAGCGCACCAAAGCGGCTAAGGTCGTCTAGTATAAATTCGAGAAAAAGGGAAGACGGCTTAGCCATCTGAAATTAAGGGCGTCTGATCGATGACCTTAACACGTAAGGACTTCGAGCGTAAGGACGAGCACGACCTTAACAGCAAAAATTGCGTAAGACCTCAACCTGAAACCGAGGCTGAAACAAGATGGCGGCCGTTCTGTATCCTGTCGAGCTCTTCTTCTAGATAGCTGTTGCAGAAGTGGAAAAAATGCCGCCATTTCGAACTGAGTTTGGTTTACATTTGACTTTTCCCGCCTTCGAAACTGAACTCGAGTCCAGTCTCTTAGCGCGCCGAAAAAAGGTTTGAGCAAAAGGCCGTCTGGTAAGGTCGTCCCGAATTTACACTAGACGACCTTAAGTAAAAGTGTTAAGGTCGTCTGGACGACTTAGCCGTCTTCTAGTATAAATACGGCCAATAAAATACTTTAAAAATCGATTCGTTCTAGAAACCGTAGGATGTAACGTGAGTTGCACCTGGATGGCAACAAAAGGCCAAGTTTATGCGCTGTTATGGAAGGGAGATGATTTCAGCAAATAAAAACATTTTTTTTATTATGAGCAACCAGGTTGATGAAGGCAAGCCTACCTGCGTGGATCGTGTAAAACGACAGACAAAAACCTTTAATGTTTTCTGTACCAGTTCTACAGCATCAGGCAAGTATGTTGCAGGGCTGTTTTATAGTTAGAATGTATTTGTGATAATGATCCTAACAGGAAGCATAAAAGAACTGTGTCCACATAATATTTTTCTGGCGCAAGCGTTATCTTTGCAATGCGTGTTATTTGCTGTCTAGTTATCCTAAATTTAATTACTACCCTCCTCAGTCTATTTTTAGACCATTTCATATACAGTTAAACCCTTGTTAAGAGGCTACCCTCGGGCTTGACCCTTGGACAAGGGACGAGTGGCTAACCCTGTCGATCCACAGGGATTTTCTCCGCTTTCACAATGGCGGGCCGAGAGTAGAAACCGACCCTGAACAGCCCTGAACAAAGCCGGAAAAATGCTCTAAAATCCTAGAGGAATTCATAGCGTTAAACATGATGAAATGTCTTCGTTTCGTTTAAACAATTGCTTTGGTTTTGCATTGCTACGCTTTGTTATTGTCTAAAACATTTCGCGCCACTTTCTCGACCAATCAGAAGTAAAACCAAAACCAATCGTGACTTGCTCGCACGCGTTTTCCCGCGCTTGGCGCCGGCTGCATGTAATTGCTTCGAGCTCTGATTGGTTCATTGGATTGTTTACGACTGCTGTGATTGGTCAGAGTTATTACTTTCATAGATGCTAGGGGCCAATGCTTTGGCAAGTCTTTCATAAATATCAGGCTGCTTTGCCAGCTGCTGCAGTTGCTCAACTCTTTCCTGAATGAACGTCACAACACCGTCAGGATCTTTGGAATAAAGCCTTTTCTTGTCTGTCTTCTTGAAGTGGATAACGTCAATGTATGTCTTGTAAACAGCCTTCACATTTCGTTGATTATTAATAAAGTATAAGTTGATTATTAATAAAGTATAAGTACATAGATACACTTACTATAGTCAGAGAATCCTTGTCTTAATTCAATTAGATCACTTAACTTCTGTGTTTTTATTCATTATTATGTGCAATCTGCAAGGCTTTTCAATAGTATAAGGTTTTTGATTTTGTAGATATTTGTATTTTTCATGTACTTGTTTTTGCCCCGCCCCGATTAGCTTTCCAGCTATTTGCAGGGCAAACAAATCAGTCAACTCTTTCATTATTATACTAAGTATACATTGTTGTTGTTGTTTCTTGTTGAATAAATTGTTGTTGTTGTTGTTGTTGTTGTTACTCAAATGAAAACTGCTCTATACCAGAAAACAGACACGGCTGCCAATCACTGAAAAGAACCTCCGTAAACGCCATTTCCTCGTTGTTACGTGACAAAACACTGGGCTTTTGCTCGCCCTACCCGACAAGGGTGGGCAAGAAGCCGCATAACCTAATGACTCCTGGAGTTTTAAAAGCGAAAACGGCAATTTTAAACCACTAATGCCGTTCCCTTTGCATACTATACTATGGGACCTTTCATGTGGAACCTCAACATATGGCTCACTATACCCCTATGCCCCTATGCCCCCTCCCCCTGGGGTGTAAGATTTGTATACTACACAAGAATGTATGAAGAAGGTATGTTGACGTAAATACGATTCGATTCGATATTTTTTTAGCCTGCATGACAGCTCGCCGCGCTTGACTCTTCGCGCGACATGCTTCGCTCGCTTTGCTTGGCTCATAAAGCGCCAGTCATGCTGGCTAATATATATTTTTAAATAAACACTATCATGTGATGTCAACAGACAAGGAAACTAAGGAACCCATTAAGGTATACGCGGTATTTTGCAAGTGAAAGGGTTGACAAATTTATCGGTTCTTATCTGTGTTGCGGAATTAATAACTTGAACTAATAAATAGAATAAAAAAATAAACTTATTTGAATAAAATTCAAAGCGAAAAAAAAATCCAAACAGCAAAACTGAAAAGATGTTAATAGAGAAAGTAACGAAAAAATAACGAACATAGTATTTCAACAGTTTTGCGAAAATCAACTGCTTAACATATGCTGCTTTTGAAACAAAACACGGCTGCTCCCCTAATTACTTTTTTTTTGACGCGATACTATCAAGGGTATTAACATTGGAGTAATGATTCTGAGGTGACAGTAATATTTTCAAGGTCGTGTGATCTTGGATGTTTGCAGCATTAACTGGATGTTTTCTCGCGAAAACTCACTGTCAACATAGTATACGAGGTGTATCCAGCACCAGTGAAGATGCATTGTATTCGAGTTTTGGTAATAGTGATTCATGTGTTTATTGTTGAGGTTTTCTGCGATTTTGAGAACGACAAAAGGCTCCTTGAAGAGTTTGACGGTAAGTTGTTTGTTATGTGTTCTTATCAGAGGAATGTTTTACATGTTCGATATTGTCATTTGACAAAAACATTTTAACCCCAAGTCCCATTTGCTGTCTAAATCAATAAGCAAATCACCTGGTTTCCTCATTTATACCGAGTAGAGGGTTGAAACCATAAAGCTCAGTGGAATGTTTTTAACCCTTTCATCCCAGCGTCAGTTATAGAGAGTCTGACATGTAATGTATAGTTCTAACTTTTGAGTCTGTCGACAAAATCCTATGGTGTGATCATTCAAATGAAACCTCTTTGGCAGTACTTTCGCAAGGTACCATTTGTTTTTTAATATTTTACAAAATAAAATTTGGATTTTTTCTTCAAAAATTCAGTGAATTTTGATTTTTGGCACCCTCGCAAGTTAAAGAGTTATTAAAAACCAAGGCAGACAACAAGGCATGTTTCAAAGAAGAGTTAGTATGTTTGGATTGTAAAAAAAAACCTTCAAATATAATATTTCTCAGTTGTAAACTGGAAAAAACGTATTAAGCAACAGATGGTACAGATAATGTATAGGTCAGGACATATCTTCTCCTTTCTTTTATTACTTGGCATTCCCTTCAGTTTTCGCTGCAAAGTTTACCTTGGAAGAAATCAGTTAAAATTTGCTAGGATGTTTATCTTCCAGCGTTACATTCCTTATTAATTTTATTGGCGGAAAGGTGTTAAACTTTTGGGTTGTATAAAAGCCTACCATTCCAATACAGAATAAATCGTGAGGACAAATTGTAACAATCATGTGTTTAAATGTTTTGGTCATATAATATTCAGCACTTTTCAGTGCTGCAGCGGGCATTAGATAAAGCTATTTCAGAGTGTGACCATTAATACTCTCCCTGCCCGCTCGCCACAAGCTATTTTCCTCACATGTCTTTACAAGGTGGTTCTAAAAACTGTGACCCTTGGCAGTCCGGGGGTGCACACACCCAAAGCCTGTTGGTTTCGGTATGCACTGCGTTTATTTGCATATGATATATTTCTCAATGTAAAACAAACATCAATTAAGTCGCCATGTAATTTACTAAGATCTCAAACTAAATGTGGAAAGAATGTTTCACTATTGCGTAGTGTTATCGTGTTTTCCAGATGTGCGACCTTTCACCCACTTAGAAACAAATACTCTCTCCGATCCACAAAGGATCATAATTCCTTGGGACACTTGATCAAACATATTTCAACCTCTCTCTCCCTTGTTCAAAGTTGAAAAAAAAAAAAGCGCTTTTGCGTAAAAAAAACAAGAACGTTTAACTCTTTCAACTTTGGTAAGAGAGAGGGGGTATCCGAGAGGCGAACTGTCCGGAACATTTTGGCTGGAGTTGCAAAGTAAAAAGTTAGGACAAATTGATATTTTGATACACGAGACTTATCAAGCTAAAAATCAAACGTTTCCATTGGACGTAATGTAGCTGTACAGAATTGATATTAATAATTTATTTGGAATTAGGATATGCGCTTGCCGCGGTGGAAAAATCTTAAAGGGACAGTGTATGTCCCCGCTGAAATTTTTATGATTGTGGCCAGGAGCTTGTTTGATTGTCTTAAAATTAAATAGGAAGAAAAAAATCGCCAAAACTGCCAAAGAACCGCAAAGAAATATGAACTAAAAAGATAAAATATAAACGACTAAAAAAAACCCTCAAAATTCCACCAGAATGGAAAGTTTGATTTCTCGAATTGACCGCCTGTCACGAAATCAAAATTGACGAAATGTAATCCACTTGCATCCTTTTTATCCAAACTACTGCTTCTGTTTTTCTCTATAACAACGTTTTATCGCGAGAATTTAGTTTTATGTTTCTGTTTGGTACCATTTGGTGATATTAAATACAATTTTGCTTTTGTTATTTTCACTGATGGGTCCTGACGATTACTTATGGCACCAAGGTCTCCTGAAAAAATGATCGGAAAGAAATTAAAAACTTAAGATTGTTATCTGCGATTACTTGTCATGAGCAAACATTAGTCCCAAGGCCGTATACATTTTTTAAAAGATTTTAAATGCAACTTAAATGGACGAAACGCTCAAGTCTGCATCTAATTATGTGAAAAGTACCGATCATACTTCAATATCAGAAATGATCTCAATATCGTAGGACCGAATCGCGTGCTGCATTTCTCGAATTTTGGGCTGAGGTGGTAACAAGTTGGACCTTTTAATTTCTAGCCTACAGGCGACAAAAGATGTCTTTGATAATCAACTGATACGGGAGAAAAAATTCTGAAGCATATCCAAATGAATAGAAAATTACAGATATTTTGACTCGCAAAACCGAAGGACAATTTGGCGTCCCCATCGATTGCTACTCCTTGTTAACAATTTCCACTTTCCTCAGCTTTCATGTAGAAACCTTTCAGACAACGAAAGGTTAAAAACAACCAAAAAAAGGATAAGAAATGGCCAAGAAAAGCGGAACATCGGAATAAAATCAAATAAAATTCAGGCGGATTTAAGCCGGATTTAAGCCATCCCACCTTTCCCCATTACTTACTTCAATATTCTTGAACCGTGATAAAGTGGCTTTTGTTATTGGTATAAATCAGGCCTAGGTATAAACCATTATATAGGGAAAAATAATGGAATTGTAACATAAAAGTTTAATCCTGAAGTTACAATGCTTGAATAACGTTGATATCATATTTTAGTATATACTGAAACAGTGGATAGCATTGTTGGCGCGCTCTGATTGGCTACTGAAACTCGGAATAGCAAGTGCTATTCACCTCCCAGCAATTTGCGCGCGAAAAAAGATTATCGTTGACAGGAAAAAATGAGTTAAAAAGCATCATTTTCGTTATATTATCTCACTGTTTCATTATATACTAAGACAACTATTCACCTCAGTGGGTAGTGGTGGATATTTACCTCGCCGCTTCGCGGTTCGGTAAATATCCACCACTACCCACCTCCACTGAGGTGAATAGTTGTTAAATATTCTGATAGTATACATCGTAATCAGTAAGCCCCAACCCCCTCTCTAATAAGCCACCCCTCGAAAGTACCTTAAAGTGCACCTTACCCCCATTTTTTTTTTGCTTAATCAACTCTATGTACGTTGAAAAGTTGAATAGTTAAATATTTCTTGTTTTTAACGTCGCGTTAGTGAGTTATAGAGATTTGAATTTACAAAATGCTAATTAGATGACGTAGTTCGGGAATCATTTATTATACAACTACTTGTTTTTGCCTCCAAGTAATATTTTTTACGAATCAATTGACTATCCACAGTTTTTATTTGGTATTTCTCAAATTGATTTTCCTTAAGTTGTATACTGCGTATTGTTAATTGACGTAGAAATAATGGCAAATTCCCGAATCTACGTCATCTAATTAGCATTTTGTAAATTCAAATCTCTATAACTCACTAACGCGACGTTAAAAACAAGAAATATTAAACTATTCAACTTTTCAACGTACATAGAAATGATTAAGCCAAAAAAAAAAATTGGGGGGTTAGGTGCACTTTAAATAAATACGCCACCCGGGTGGCTTAATATAGATTGTATACCACTGGCTGAAAAATGTCTGAAATCTGATTGGCTGAGACGAGCTGTATTTCAGCCTAATTTGAAATACCTACATGTAGAAATTACAGTTGCCGTGGCAACGGGAGGGACGGCTTTGTCTTGTTGTTGAAACAATGGCGGACATCTTTCCTGAATTTAACGATAGTGAAATACAATAATTAATTAAGGGAAAGTTTAGAAATTGCCAAAATGGGTTCGTAGCTGGGTTGAAACGAAACAATACGGATACTTTAAGCTACGACGCCAGACAACTCGACCAGCAAATGGAGAAGTTCTTCGCCGAAGTGAGTCAAGAGAAAATCGAGAATGGCTCCTACTTTGAGTCAGACACTTTGCTTGTAGTAACTATTGTGCTTGTCCGTCTCTAGACGAAGTGGACAGTAGTGTTTCTAATTTTGAGGACAGATAAAGCCATTAAAAGTGGAAAAATGTTCAAAGATTCATCGAAAGCTTGCTTCCTCCGCGAGCAAGTAGGGCAAAATGGCCTCACGCCGATGTTTTCAGTCCATCTATAAAAGCACTGCATGATTGCCAAAGAGGAACGTTTGTTGTGGTCTAAAGAGTTCCTTGGTGCCTTGGAAATTAGTCACCAAAGTTTCTAATAACTATTAAAATGAAAAGATCAAGCAGAGATGGTGAGTTATCGCTGTGTTTCAGAAAATTATTTTGAAGTAATTTTTGTTCCCGCATCGATGATCACATGTGTGACCGTTAGAAAAAGCGAAATTTCTCAGCCTTGTAGTATCAACAAATAATACAATGGTTTCTACGAGGAATTTGGGATAAATACCTCTTGTAATATTTCAAAATTGTCCCAATATCACTTGCCAAAGCGACTCGTGATATTTTGGGACAATTTTGAAATATTACTCGAGGTATTTATCCCAAATACCCCTAAAAACCATTGTATTACCTATACTTACGGGTAATTCGTCCCTTTATTTCGTTAAAGAATTTCAGCGAGTTCCGGCAGCAAGGACCACAAGCAACAAACTCCAGAAGTACTTTATAAGTACAAGCGACTCCTCTCGGCTGAGAAGGCAATTACAAGGTGACTACGACATCATTTACATCATCGATTCGTCGAGCTCGATTACTCGCGCAGAGTTTCGCAAGGGGATCAAAGCCATTCAAATGCTGATTGACAGGGGTGCCCGGGAAACAAAACACGCTGCTATAACAGTAGCCAGTCATGCTCGGTTGGCTTTCAACTTTACTTCCGGTGAGCAAGCCAATGAAAATCTGGAGAAACTCGAGAGAACGGGAGGGAAAACAAATCTGCAAGAGGCCCTTGCGAAGAGCTTAAAGATCTTTCAAAATCCTTGGTTCGGGAGTCGCGTTGGAAGCTTTAGGCGTGTTATGGTTGTCACCGACGGACAATCAAACATAAAACGGAACAAAACGATTTGGAATGCCACGGAACTTAAACTTAACGGAGCCGAGATCTTTGTGGTGGGAATTGGGGAATATTTGGACGGAATCGACGAGTTGGCTCGCATGGCTAGTTCGACAAATGCGCATTTATACAGAGCTGGTGATATGCAAGGGTTTGTTGAAATCGTTAAGCTTATTACACCTGTGAGTTACAGACGCGACTGGGCAGCTGAACTGAAGAGAATGAGAGAGACTTTCATTGTGGGAAGATACTAAGGAATCGGCTCGATTGAAAGACAACGGTGAATTTAATCCATATTTGATTTTGATTGTTTATTTACTCTTTATTTGTTTGTTAATGTTTAATTAGTTTAACTGAAAGCTGTAGAAACTCAAAGACTTTCCTCGAGTATCAGTGGCTTGCCTTATGTAATTGGCCGAGGGTCTAAAGTGCCGGCATATTACGGTTGGTGATCATTTGCGCGTTTTTTATAAGAATTCTAATTTTCGACTTGAGGCTCAGCAGGGCCTAAACGTTGTCACTTTTTGGCGCTTTGAGCCTGAAAACGTTCTTACAATGTTCTTAAGATAAATTGTATATAACAAAGATAAAATGAGCCAAGTTCTACGAATTTCCTAATTGTTATACATATTTTCTAGTGTCGTTTGTTGTTATGTTATGGACTTTGAAGACTCGAGATAGTGACTGCTCGGTTTTTATAAGTTGCAAGACACTGTTGCTCAAATAGGAGACGTCTTCGCGCAGGCTAAATTCGTCTCGTGTCGATCTTTAAACTAGGCGAACTACGAGACGCATACCGACGGCATAGCAAAGTAATGATGTTCGCTTGATTTCGTTCCGGGCGGATAATGCGCCTCTAATATAAAAACGACCAGCCGAGTGACAGTGCGGAGCTTGGAAACGAGCGTGAAGTGTCGCGAGCGACTGGGAACGAGGCAGCCTCGCTACTATAAACTACTGAAAGTAAATAAAGAAATGTAACTATTTTAAGTGACAGGAGTATAAAAAACGAGTCAATTGCTATTGTTGCTTGGTTTTTTGGCTATAAGTGGAGGCATTTGTCAAGTGCACCTTAAAGTCTTCCCAGAGGATCAGATTTCTCTTCTGAAGATTTTTCACCGAATATTTCATCAATCCACGGTCTCTGTCCAGTTTCGGGGATGAGTTTGATTATCTCCACCAGTCCCCTCATGTTCATCACTCGGTACATGTGGGCATCAGTAGAGCTTGCCATTTGCACCATTTCCTGTATACCTTCCAAATACTCGCCCACTGCAATCACAAACACTTCGATACCCAGTAGCTTCAACTGAAAAGCTCTAGGTACAGTCTCTTCCCTTTTAATGTTCGATTGACCGTCTGTCACAACAAGAATTCTCCGGAAACTGCCCTGGCGGGCGCCATATTGGTCACCGACGTACATATCTTGGCAACGTTTAAGCGCGTCCTGCGTGTTTGTTTTCCCGCCAGAGCGTTTGATCGCGTGAAGTTTTCCCGCCGCTTCGACGTTTGAAGAGAAGTTGAACTGGATTTTAGTGCGGGTAGCATAGGTGATAGCTGCGTAGTTTGTGTCGTTACGGGATTTTCCGACAAGATCTTGCATGGCGAGTAATCCTTTCGCAAATTCTCCTTTGCTAACGGAGCTCGAGGAATCAATCACCAAAATCACATCAAAGTAGTTTCCAAGAATCTGCCGTTTGTGTATTCTTCTTGTTTCGCCACCGAGGAAGTTCTTGTACAACTTCTTTGCGGTTTCTAAGGCGGGTGGAATTTTCTGAAACCCTGAATACATGGGTAAAGAACAAAGCGAGACTTACTGTACGTTGTCGAAGGGCTACTACTAAACGGAGACAACTTTAAGAATAAAACGTAAAACACACGTGCTCAGACCAGCGATGCTGCGTTAAACACGCGGAAGTGACATCAGTAGATTTTCCCTTTCTCCTCATTCCCTATTTCCCTCTCCAGCAGGCCCCTCCCATCGCTAAGCACTTAGATTTGTCAGCAGAGGAGGCTCTAGCCAGCTTTATTTGGATATTACTGTGCACAATTTTTTTACGGTCGCATTGAGGTCTTTCCATGGAAATATCTCCAAAGCGACGTGTCCATAAACGGTTTGCTTTTACTCAATTAAGTTAGCACGGCACAGATTCTATACAGTCAGAGCTTCAACTGATATCGAGTCTTGCATAAAAAAAATGTTCTAAAAAAACTCTACGGCGTGGATAAGTCTTTTTACTTGAGAATGTAGTTCGTACTAGCAAGCTTGGTCGATCATTCTCGGTTAATTAGCCCCGTTGGTCGGACTAGTGGCACAAGTCACTTAGATTTCTTCTGGACACGAATTCTGCATAACCTGGGTCACTGGTCCCATGTATATTTTAAATATGTCATTGCATGAATTTAATAAGTAGCAAAATGGGAATTATGGAATCCTCTCAGCTTTGCTGAGACCACTAGCGACGCTTGGCTTCAATTTCGAATTTGTTCCCCTGGGGAACAAATTCGAAATATTCGAATACTCGGGTATGTTTTGGGTGAGTACTTGCACTCAAAACGATACCCCGTTTCAGAAATAGGTCTCTGTGCAATTTTTAATACCCCGTTCTAATTTCAAATGGCTGCTGATAATATAGAGCTTTCGAGCGTTCGAAATATTATACCCCGTTCTAGGAAACGTCTTTAAAATCGATCCGTTCCAGATCACGAGTCCCAAAATCTCGATCGCGTTGGGCGGCACATACCCGTATTTGGGGGAGTAACCCCCCCCCCCCCCCCCCCTCGAGCTTTCATTATTGTCTTTCCATTGTTGTGTTGCATGCAAAAAATACATGTATCGCCAAACTTTACTTGTTTCTGATTATATTTCGGCCAATTATATAAATCAACGAAACTGCAAATACCGTGAACGATCTATTGCGTAACACTGGATCAGTACTCAGGACCGATCAAACAATGTAAAAAAGGCATTCTTTTAGAAATGGCACTACGGTTGGCCAGAAAGGTCTGGGCTATTACGAGGGCCGAAACAGCTGTCTGTGTCTGCTTTCTAGTTTTGAGCGCTGATCATGTCAGGTTTGGCCGACCGTAGTGCCATTTCGAGAGAATGCCTTTCCACATTGTTTGATCGGTCCTTGCAGTGGTCTGTTGCTTATCACTGTTTGTATTTGATCCAATGTGACGCAATAGATCGTTCACGGTATCTGCAGCTTAGTTGATAAATTATATAAAGCATTTCAAAATATATTCAAGGAATCCTAGTTCTTCATTACCAGGAAACAAGAATATTCTCTCCTTTCCCGTTCCATGACTTACAAGGTAAGCTGAACCTCATCATGTGTAGAAAACAAGTGGAATAGCTTTCTTTGCTTATTTTTAATAGAACTCTTTTGAAATATTGCACCTTTTGACTTGGCAGAGCACACTTCTTTGCCCCCAAGCGAGGAGCGTTCGTAGCTTTTTGTTAAACAATCTTGGGTTTGGGTAGGGGGGATTTGTAAACGTCGTTGTGCAAATGCCCGGGGGTTCCCCGGTGTCACTCCCCCCCGGGATGGGATGGCCGCTGATAAGTGCATAAGTACTGCTTAAGTTTGTTACTATGAAGCTGAACCATTTTAAGCCTCAAGGTGTCCTCTGATTTTCTTTGATCCAGTCTCTTTTCGATCTGCTCAATTTGTTCTTGCGACTCCTTGCAAGTCAACCAGCGTAAAAATGGTAATTAAACAGATTAAAACAATATGTACAGAATATTCTGCCAGCCAGCAAGAATTCCGTTCGGGAACAGATAAAGTGAGGAACAGATTCGTTGGGTGCCCCTGAACGAATAATATGAGCGAACAGTGGATCATGGACGTGCAGTTTTGATTATAAATAGAAACGTCGTCACGGCCTGCGATACATTTTATGGTAAGCAAGAATTTTTATCGTTCTCGCTGTTGGGGACAACGCGTTGTTGTGTTCTATTCCCGTCTACATGTATTTACCCGGGGGGGGGGGACTCCCATAGAAAATGACGGGGGTGCTCGTCGAAAAGTTTCGCCGGAAACACCCCAAAGGCCCCAAAGGTACAGGAGCCAATTTTACATAACACAAGACAAGACATTATTCTGTTATATTTTTTCAGCTCAGTACGCCAAAAGGTACCGCGATAATTCTAACCATGGTCATTTTAGATTTCACTACTCTAAGCAGTACCAATCTACAAATTTTGACCCCTAAAATGTACGACGAGCATCCCTGTCATTTTTATATGGGAGTCTCCACCCCCCCCCCCCCCCCCCGGTGTATTTGACCTTGCGGTCATCCTGCATCTGCTATTCTTGCTCACTGATAGCAGTCTTAGAAATAGTTAACTCACTTACTGTCATAGTAATCCCTGTCGTTAATACTCTTATCTCCAAATGAGCCTCCTCCAAATCCCCAAATGACAACAATAACCAGAGAAATTCCCACAATATGCACTATATGCACCATCGTGTCGTTTTATGATCTTTCAGTGCTGCGCGCGTCAGGTCATGTGATATGCTGTATATCCTCTTACTGATTCAATCAGCTGGGAGAGTGGGGTGGAGGGGCTACATACTCTGTAGGAGGAGGAGGTTTTCAGATAAGAGGCATGATATGGAAGGTCAGATAGTCAGTGGATAGTGGGGTAGTGTTTTGGAGTTGGGTATGTTGCGATCACCAAATGACTTATAAAACAAAAGATTCAAGACAATAATAAATAGCTGACCAACAGTAATTTTCTCAACACCAAGGAACACTCTCCAGCGGGGAGCGACGCGAAGGAAAATTTCGTCGCCTCGCTCTCTTTCGCGCCTACTCCTCTCCTCCAGCATTCGTGGTATTTTTTCTTCGTGCGACGCTTGTCCTTCGCTCGCCACTGTCTAAACACGTCATGAACAGGTAATTTAAGGTGTGTCTGCACGTTTGTGCACTCGGACAGTCAGCGTACGGTGTGGTGCATCATTTTTTTCTCCTCCGCGTGTCGTGACTCCTCATGGCATGCGATTTTCGCGTGCTGGCCGGCGTGTTTCACTTTATACACGACCAGGGGCCTCGACAACCCCTGAGAGAAAAGAGACTAATCGTAGCTATGGATGCACGCTGGCGCTATTGAATGACTGCGAGAATTCCAAGCCATGTTATAATTTGTTTTCGAGTATGCTCGGCGCGCATTCTAATTTAACTCTTCCTCACTACAGCCCGAGTGTAAAACATATCCTGGCCCTAATACACATCAAAATCTGTTTTTATCAACTGAGCTGATAAGGTTAATTGGCCATCGTTAAAAGTTCCGAGTGCTTGGCCTTCGTTGGAGCGAATCAATGCGCCTGTCCAAAAATGCTGTGCGCGCCGTGATCACTTTCTGTGCTGAAATTCACGCTTGAATGCGTGCAACCAATCAGATAACGCATATGAACAATGGAGCATTTCAGAACAAAAACAAACGACCGCAACGTCTTTTGGTGAAGGTGGGCCTTTAAAACATGGAGCCTGGAAAGCACACCAAGCGATTAGCAAACAGCATTTTTATTAAGGAATTTATACACCTTACATCCAGTTTTAAATTACAAACTATTCACGTGCATTTACTTTACAAATGTTTATTTTATCAAACTACCGGTATATCAAAATAGTATCAATACCTTTAAATATAGATTACAAAAGATAGGTACGGAATTAATGACTAGTGATTGGTTGATAAGCGTCACTTAATTTTTGTAAACCAGTACTTTCCCACAACTGAATGTTTAAGAACATGGAAAAATTACATTATTCCAGGCCTCCAATCAGAACATAAAAATCCAGTAAAGTGTGATAACTATCTTTATGATATGACCCGTACGGCACGGGGGGCCTTTTCTTTGCAAACCCATTGATAAAAGTCCCGTATGCGCGAATGAGGTTCAACCACAACAGCGTACGGCCTCGCGTGTTAATTACTGATTGACTTTAATAATAGTAAGGTCGGGCCGGATGGGAAAATGTTTGGCTCTCGGCCATGACCTCGAGCCAAATATTTTTTTCATCCGGCCCTCCCACTCAGTCAAGTTTTGACACTGGTTTTGAGTCATTTCTTGTTATGCCTAGTGTTATGTTACCAAAGGGTTTGAAGCCTCTAGTAAGATGTTCCGACCTTGCCAAAACCATACAAGGCAGCATTCAAATTCTAAGACGATTATCTCGCCAACCATTATCGAAGGTTTTCTTAACATGCAAGACAGGTTAAGAAAACAACGCTTGTCTGATTTTTACTCGACTGTCTACTTAACTACTGTGACTTCTTCTTAGAGAAGCTTGTTTTAAACACCTTCCCCTCTGAGGGTCATTCTACGCATGCAATTGTAAAGGGAGATCATTCAAATAGGACCAGTAATTTCCTTTGGTGCTGCAGTGGAACCCGCTTAATACACAGCCACTTTGTTATTACGGCAACAACAACAACATCGTCACAAAAAGACACACGAGACCACCCCCTCCCCCCCCCCCCCCAACACGTCGTTTTCCTTTTACAAGTGGAAATTTGGGTAAGCCGTTTAACTGCGACACAGGATATCTCTAAGATCGTCTTTAGGACGCTTCGTATTCCCGAAGCCGAATGATTCATACTTCTAGTATTTTTTTGACAGCTTAATAATTTTAAAAATTTCTAACAGCTACTCCTTAAATATGCGATTTTGCAAATGGAACATTTTTTTAACATTACAACCGCGTAGTATTGTACTTAATGCATGGGGACTGATTTACTCCAGACATCTCATACTAGTAAGTGATCATTCTGACACCAAATTGCTAAACGCCAGTCTAAAGGCCTATTTACACGCTGCGATTTGTCGGGCCGATTTGTCGGCCACGACAAATCGTGCGCGCGCTCTTTGTACAGTGCAAGCATTGTACATGAACTTTTTTTTATTTCAAACCTTTTCTGCTAAGAACTTCTTGAAAAACAAATGATATCCAATAGGCTATTTAGGTTGTTTTTAGTTTAAATACTGCAGATATAATTTGTTTTGCGTGATTTCTTGTCCAGATTGCGTTTTTGTTCTTAAAATCGGGCCCGACACGCGAAAATCTGTGAAGCGATCACAGATTTTTTCCGAATTGGCCGACATGTCGGACTGAAATCGCGCGCGCATCGGGTCGCCATTTACACGCGCCGATTTGCTTCACGATTTCTCGGGGCCGACAAATCGGCACGACAAATCGCAGCGTGTAAATAGGCCTTAATGTTCCGGAACACAGATCTATTCTTCCCTACATGTACGTAAACGAGTGGCTACATGCTCTTACACGATAACAGTAAGAATTTAGCCCAAAAGAGAACTGTTGTCGTAAAAATATCTACAACCAGTGGTCTACACGCACAAGAAAAACAAAAGTACAACTAAATAGACGAAATCTACAATCCTATCCAAGTCTGAGTGACATGGTGTGAATTAACTTTAGGCGGTTTTATGGACATGACCATGCATTTTAAAAATATATAACAACAATTATGCTCTTATACCAACCATCCACAACGCCCAGACATTGTAAATAAATGGTTGGAGGAACTCTCTCTCTACCAGGGCTGGGATTATTGACGGCCACACAAAATGATGGAATTTTATGACTGCGGCACCGTAATAAAGCAGTTTTTCAGTGACTCTCTCCACACACCAAAAAGAAACAAACAAAAACAGAAACAAACAAACAAATACAAACAAGAATAAAAAACTCAGGAATTTGCTGCACTGCAGATGCTAGTATGCCTGGATGATATTTGAATTATATGGAACTGTGCCAAATACATAGCATTCCCATACAGAAGGGGTCAGGGATCATATGGTATTGGTATGGGGCTAATCCATATCATTCCCATACCAGATACTATGGGAAATCTATGGAACTGTGCCAAATACGTAGCAATCCCATAGTTAAAGACAATAGAATCAAAACTGAATGAAGACAGTGGCATATATGGGTTTCATATGGAGACAATACACCGAATGCAAATATGGCCGCCCAACAATTTTTTGTTTGGACAGGTTCTCAAGAAAAGAAAAGCAATTGGATAATGATAAAGATCAGGTCAAAATAAGTCATCGTATGTATTTTCAAGGCCATATTCTTATTTTAGGAGAAATTATAGGCAATCAAATTTTGGGAAAAACATGAAAGCGAGGCTAGTGAGGATAGGATGTCTCTTCTCATACAAATGCTTATAATTTCAGTGAGCCATAACTTTGCAACCGTTTAACCAAAAACACTCAAACTTTGCAAGATGGTACACTTTGCAGCACTTGTTTATGTGATATCATTAATTTCTCTGAAAATTTGGCCAAACAAAAAGCTGCCTGACGGCCATATTTGCATTCGGTGAATAGCCCATACTAAAGCCATATACTACCGATATATGGGCCATAGTTTATGCCATACCATTTCCATACTTGGACCATATATGGCCCATATCACCAGGTTTGGTAAGGGAGTAATTAATGTAATAAGCCGACCAGAACTTAGAAAAAAAAAAGTGCAAACCAGCTGTCACTCAAACCACTTTATGGATGTACAGCTGTATCTACAATCGATTGGTTTATAGATTGAACAACTACTATAGTTCTATTTAGCAAACTGAAAAAAAAGCAACAATCCAAACAAAACCACTAAATGTGCGGTTTTAGAGAGTATCTGGAAAACTACTCCATTAAAGCTTCATGCTACTTGAGAGACTATTACACATACAAATGATCGGTTAAATAAATGGACCACTTCGCCCATTCACGTCCTGGCTAGGCCGGTATTTGTAGGTTGGAGGACGATTCCACGCTTCAATCTGGTCCTTAATCTGATTTATGAACAAATGTGTCATGACAATTCCAGCAACCTGTGTGTGACAAGTAGAAAATCATCACTGTATAATAATTATTTATTGAACAGTTGACCTTTCAACCCTTTATCTTGCAAGAGTGCCAAAAATAAAAATTCAAAAAAAAAAAAATCCTAATTTCATTTTGTAAAAAACATGTACTGAAAAGCAAATGGTACCACACGAAAGTACTGCCAAAGAGGTTTTATTTGAATGGTCAAACCATAGGATTTTGTCTTGACAGACTCAAAAGTTAGAATTATATGATGTCTTCATTATTGACTCTAAAGCGTAGTTTCAAATATAGCGGTGCTATGCTCTGGATTGAGGCTACAAAGGCAATACCGATTGAGGCTAAAAAGGCAAACACGCTATCTCAGTTTAAACGTAGTGTAGCCTCTATGCCTGCCACTGAGTTACGCTGAATATTTTCTCCTAATTGTAAATTGTTTTTATTTTATTTTGTAATATACATATTTGTTAAACGCCCCGCTTGGAAACCAGCTATTGTATATAGTTGTAGTGGCTAGCGTTGTAAAATAAAGTGTATGTATGTATGTATGTAGTGAAAGGGTTATTCGCTAATAACAAAATGGAAATTCTCCTTTCTTGTCTGAATACATTTCTTATAGCAGTAATAAGGAGAAAATGTTACAAAAAATGAAGAGAATTCATCTTGGGTGGTCATAATTATCTGTTATTTGTATGACCTGGCCGACTGATTAAGCATCGATGTTACCAGGGGAAATTGCATGCTCAGATCACATCTGGGGCTTAAAGGGTTAAATATCAAAATATTCTCCTTACAAGGTTTCCTTTCATTTCAATTAATGTATTGTTAAATGTACACTATGGTCTTAGAAAATGGTTCACACATTAAAAATTACAGTACTGAAATCAGTGTATTCAATATTTTAAAATAATCAACAAATTAATAATTACTTTTCATGAAAATGTAAAAGCAATACAGGAGACTCTCTCAAGGGTAGACATCATTGGCATAATTTCAATCCATTGTCTTTAACTTAAAGTGCACATGAAGTGAAATTTCACTTCTGTTTTGTTTTAGGGTTGTATGTTGTTTATATCACCTTCATTTCATTTTCAGTCATTTTCCTCTTTTGTGCGAAGATGATGCACTATTTTTAGCGGTTTGAAAACTCCTGCAGGGGCCTGAAATTTGCGACATTTTGAGCACGGCCAACAAGGCACATTTGTATTTGTGACGTCATTTGTGTGATCACAAGAAAACCTGGCCGTGAAGGGGACGAATCCGGGGCTAAAATATGCGTCGCTTTCAAACATATTTAATCAAAAGAATCCTTCCACAAGTTGCCAAAACTAGTTACACTGTAAAACAAGTGACACACTCAGTTGTAAACACACTAATGACATCACTAGAACCCAGGTCCTTGTCTAATATGCCCAACTTGTGTTGCTTGTCAAAATGTTCCCTCCACTTCAAGTGACTTGTTTACCCATCAAAATAATTCTTAAAACACCTACAGTTGTATTTTCAGATTATCGAAAAAAAAAAAATGGTAGTGAAATTTCACTTCATGTGCACTGTAACTCTCTGTAATGCAGACACCTCTGCCTGGCTTAGAGAGAGTTCTATTATGCTTTTGGCCAAACCCCCCAAAAAATCAAGTTTCAAGCCCAAAAAAGGTTTTCACACACTTCCCCATTACTATTACACCTGCATACCCCCCCCCACCCCCCCCCCCCCCCCAAAGCAAGTTCACTGTATGTTAACATTCCTCATTATATAAAATCGAAAGAGGGATCTTGTGACATGTTAAATGGAATTGTCACCTCAGGGAAGGCAAAGGCTACAGCAACTGCAGCGACGGTAACAAGATGGCTCCTGAACCACTCCCACACAGCATCCAGGCAGCCAGTTATGTAGATCCTACCTCTCAGAGCCAACCGCTGTTAACGAAAAAAAAAAAACAGTCATTAATTATGTTTTCCTGGAAAACTGTTGATATCAAAGATGGATGTCTCATTCTGACCAACCTTCTGTGAAAAATTAATACACATTTCTAATCTTGGAGTTACATGCTGTAAATTGATTGATATACTGTCACAGTACAGTGCCATTACCTTTTGACTACATGAAAGCTTCCAAGTAGTACTAGCTGAATTGCTTTTAATTTGTTGTGTAGAAAGTGTAACCATCACATGAAAGCTGCTGAGCGGTACTTTTCTGTGGTGCTGTTTAAGGGGGCATTGTCATGCAGATTTTGCTATGTTTTGGTCAAAATACACTAAATATATGACAAAGTACCTTTGCTCAAACATACAGTAAAATTGCTTTTAGAACACCAAGAAGATAATATCAAGTGATTTCTTCAAGGAAGAACAAACCATAATAAGTTTTTCTGCGATTTTTCCACGACTCTTGGGAGGAACTTGAAGTTGCAATCCATTTCCATCCTGGCCATCCGCAGCCAAAAATAATGAATACTAGTTTCTGTGCACTGGTAGAGTATTTGTTAACAAAACTGGACAATTATTTTAAGGTTCCATTGAAACAAATATGTTTTTTTTTTTTGGCTTTTCAAAGTGATACTAAAAATAGGTGACAGTGTCCCTTTAAATTATGCTGCATGATGTAATTGTTCTTATTTCGAGTGTGTGGATGGATCTGTTATGTGTGTGACCTTTAAATGAAGGCGAATCAACAGCATATGTAATTTAGTTATGAATGATATTGATGCTGTAAGGATTTCATTATTGCATGTTCAAACTTAAAGTATTTGTTAAACTTGCATATAAACTTTTAAAACTAGCTAGACAAGAACAGAAAAATCAATACTCACATGTTCTTCCCTGGCATGCCAGCCACATTGTATGTTAGGTTTCTACAAAAAGGAAAACAAAAGTTTAACATGCAAGGTGGGAAATACAACTTGTGAGAAAAACAACCAAGTGCCGAGCAGACCTGGTACTTAAAGTTTGGAGCAGTTCAAAATATTGTAGACAAACGAAACAAAGTTCAACTTTGAGTAATATTATTGCACAGTACACATCATTATATACATAAATGTACATGTGGTGGTGCAATTTTGTCGTTGGTGCAAATTTTATTTTCCTTTGTTTAAAACTCATTATCATACATTATCATACATTACCACACCCCAAAACAAAGGAAAATAAAACAAATACCAAGGATAAAATTGCACCGCAACAAACACATAAAAAAACTTAGGGTAGTTGCACTTAAAAGGGTTATGTAAATGTGCATTTTTACACTTACATTTACAGTATCTCACAAAGCATTTATCACTTCTGTCTTGGAAAACTTGCTAAAACTCTGATTGTGGTTTATTTTCTCTTTGAGAATTCACTTGATATCTTCCTCTTAGTGTTCTATAAGTATTTTGTGCACGACAAAGGAACTTAGTTTAAATTTGAGGCAGTTTAACCCCAAAAAACTTAAAATCACCATGACATAGCTCCTTTTATACAAATTACCTCGTTTTCTTCCCGTACACAGCATGAATGTGGAACACCGCACCGTTCAGGAGAGGGTCCATCACACTTGAAATACCTGTTGATATTCCAGTCATTGAGATCTGTGCTTCCGCAACACTTGAACTGCAAATTGAAATAAGATATGCAATTTAGCTATCAGAACCCTTGAATAGACAATTAAATTTATACCCCAACTGTGGTCAAGCACGAAGCATTAGAGAGCTTAAGGTGGCTCCATATAGTTTGTTGGCGCGCGAGGCATGTACACGAAAATAGCGTGAGCGTGCGTTTGTTTATTTTGATGTCATGAAAATAAGGAGGTTTTTACAGTAACTAAAATGTTTATTGCGCGCATTCCACATGGTGAATTTTTATAAAAATTGACAAATTGGTAGGATTTTCTTTGTTCTCAATCACAAAGAAAAGACAACAATTTTTGTACATTCACAAACCCAATAAACGTAAAAAACGAAAAGTGAGTAAATAGCCGAAAATTATGTACCAATTTTTTTATGGCTTTGTTAGATTAGACTTACTGAATGTTTCTTCTGTTTCACCAAAAATCATGAACATTTACCGTGTAAAAACCGAGAAAATCCGTTGAGAGGTTTGCTTGCCTTGAACAACAAGCCCAACAACTCAAACATTGGTTGCCATGGTAACAAGACAAAACTGCCAAATTAGACTTCCCTGTAAAGAAGAAAGCCTAAGCTACGTGTATGTGTATATTATGTCTATTATCACGAAACAAAACTCTCGAAAGACAGCAATAAGGTTACGTATATTTTATTTGGAAGACTGGGCAATAACTATATGGAGCCACCTTGCGCGCAGCAACTACAGGTGTACAGCGACGGCAGTGAGAACAGCACAAAACAACACATGTAGGTTAAGGAGCAAAAACAATTCCTCTCATTGAACATACATTAGACAAACTATCCAATTTAGTTATTCACATTTGGCGATATAACATGGAAATTAAGTGAAACACAATTATTACTGTATCTTTGTTATTTCAGCAGGACACCGTGTCCCTTTCGGCGTTTCAACTATCATCTGATCTCTTCTAAGAAATTACTTGGACAGTAATTCCTTCCATACAGATGAAACAACGTACATGTAATTAACAGAGGTTTCATTAGAAGCCGGCAACCGGGGAATTCCGCCGGCTACTTCCTAAATTATCGCTGTCTACTTTTCGATTAACTTCACTGAAGTTGATGCCCAGAATGCTGGAAATGCCATTTCCGAGTTCCTAGATTTCCTAGAGGAAAGGGGCCTTATGGCCCCTGCTCTTTATTTTATAAATAATATTGCCACCTGCTCTTAATTTTATTGAAACCCCTGGTGTAATAAACACACCTCAAAAGTACATGTCTACAAAATTACAGTATGTATTTCACAACTTACACCCTTTTGAACAGAGTCAATAGCATTCTGTAGATCAAGGTCATCTCTGTACTTCTCAATTGCATTTTTAAACTGATTGTCAACAGACTTCTTAACCTGATGATCAGAGAACATAATGTGGGTAAAAAACCTTTAATTTTAATTACATGTAAATATACATTAATGTGTTATAGCGGAGCTCTGCGGGCCAAAGGCCCGCGCGGAGCCCCATACTCATAGAACGCATGCCCGTCATTTTTCATGGTCATGGCCACTCCGCGGCGGAATGTTTCGCAGGCGGCCTCTGTTACATGTGTGTCCGTGTGTCTGAGCGTCATGCAAGGCTAGTTCGCGGGCACGTATGACGTCGCAAAACATGCGCGAATGATGCCACAAGCGAGGATTTGTTTTTTTTTGCGCGGCTACACAGACGAATGTCACGTCAGCTGAATGCTCAACACTCTTGTTGAGTTTGGTAAACCGTTGAGTTTAGCCGAGAAAACCATTTCCAACGTTGTTTTTCCCCGGCATTTATCAGAGGTTTGCTATTCAAGACAGGCTACACATTGCTCAAACAGTGGTCAAGAACACATAGGGGTTGCATAACTCTGCAAGTCAAGTAGAGCTAAGTGCTTATTTTTAAACCTGATAATATTTTCGTCTTCAATTGAAGCTAGTAGATTGTCGAAGCATTTCTTTAAGCTTACAGCTAAACTCTTTTGAGTTGAATTCTTGTGATTCAGACCTTTTTACCTTAGTTAAGATTAATATCATTACTTTACTGTTCTATATTGTGCAATCTTGGCTTGCATTTAAGAGGTTTCAATTTTGAATAATTAGGTTATATAAAACGTGCTTAAATTAAGTCGTTTCATGATTTCTTTCATCGAAGACAATCAGCTCGGTCTCGATACACTATTAATGGTTCGCGTTTTGCGTTTAAACAGAATTTTATGGAGATTTAAATAAAATTTTTCAAAAGAAGATTGTGCTGTCCATTTTTATCATTGTTCATTCATTACATAGGTTGAAAAGCGATTTTATGTAAACAAAATAAACAAGACTTGACTTTTACATAGTTCTAACTTTACTCGCGTCGCCTTATGCAAATATGTTTGTTTATTTTTTGCAATTTTGATTTCCAAATCAGTTTCTCAGGCAAATTTTGAAAAGCAACAATATTTCATTTGTGAAGTAGTCGTACTTGTTATTCCAGACGGAGAAAAAGTTGTTTTTGTGAACTTTTGTACGGTCTAAATGTACTATGCAGACGGTCATGTAAATATACTGTTTTTGAGAATTGCTAAAATTCAAAAATAGCCCGATCGTCAATCTTAATTCTTGTGCTTCCGACCTTTCACCTAAGTTAAGTTTCACCTTACTTAAGCTTGTTTAGAGAGCAACGCTGTTAGGCTTGGCCTATCTATATATTAACTAATTATGTAGGTCAAGCCAAAAAAGGGGGTCACAGGTCAAAAAGTCCTGAAAAAGTTGATGGATGACATGAGTGAGACTCATCTTGGCTTATAAAGCAACCTGCGAAGGATAGGGCATGTGAAAAGATGGCTTAAATGTCCATGGTTGAAGAAACTGGCTCCAGAAAGAAAGTAGCCAGTCATAAAACAAAGAAAGTATTCCATGCTTGTTGCTTTTTTATTCATTTTCAAAATGTTGAGTAGTCGGTCATCTTCACTGTGAAGTCGCTGGCCATAATAACCAGTTGCTAGCTTCTTAATTGACAGCCATGCTTGTCCTGAACCTAACACAATCTGAATTTTATTCATGTACAGTACAGTCGAACCTCCAATAACGGACACCTCCCGCAGTGTAAGTGCGGGACGCCTCCCTTAAGCGGAAACCAATTACTGTGGTCCCGGCGATTTACATGTGTATTTTTTTGAATACCACATTTTTAACCTCCAACACCTCCGGTAAGTGGACACGGTCACCTATTCAGAGTCCGAAGAGTCTAAAAATAACCTCCCTTAAGCAGACAGTAAATGATGCCAAGAACATTATAATTATGTTACAAAATAGGTTTGGATTTTATGCTTTTAATTGTACCCGAGCTAAACAACGGTGAAGTGTGAGTCTGAACAGTACAGTTACATGTAAGTAACTAGTCATTTCGATTCCAAGGTGTTGAATGCCTTAAGAGTTAAGACAGGGCATCTGACAGGATGCGGTGATGCGGATCTGCATAAAACTGAAAAATTTGCCCAATATTTACAATAAGGCAGCTGCGAACCTTCCTCACAAACATAAAAGCTAAAGAAACTGATTATTTTTGAAGCAGTTTTTCTTCTAAACATCGATGAAAACATGCTGCTTTGTTCACAAGCAATTTTTAACCTCCAGGCGTTCCATGCGTCTGTTGGCAATGAGCCTGGATACTAGTTTTGTGGTTAGTCTGGTTACTAAGCTTAACCAAAATGGCCACTTGTTTAGACTCTTTTCTTTGGCTTCTTTCGTTCATCTTCGGTGTTGTTTCATTGCTAAAAGCTTCAAAATGTCTGACAAAGATAGCGAACACTGTTTTAATACAGGTATTTTGATGTTCGTGTGTTACCTGTTCGATGTAAATACATTGGAAAAGCCCAGTTATTACTTTAAATTTCCGCAACATGTTTTCTGCATCATCGATGCATTTTCCCGCATAATTACGCCCTCAAATTTCCGCATATTTTTTTAAATTTTTTCCGCAACCTATCAGATGCCCTGTTAAGATCAGGGAACCATGAAAGTAGACACTTATCGATAGTTTCTTTTTACGTACGTGTACATGTACCTACAGTAAGGACACCTTGCATTTTAGAAAATAACTACATGAATGGAATGTACATAAAATATGCACTTACATGTATTCAGTTCTGTTCAGCTCCGAAACATGTACGGAGTGAAAGGGTTAAAGCTGTCATCGATCATCAATTTAACACATCAAGATCAACAATGCTCAAGGGATGATAACTTGATGAGTTTGTTTTAAGTAATGGTCCTAGTAAGAACTAGGCAGCAAGGAATGCAGAAAGGTGTTAATTGTGATTGAAACGGTCCACCTCATTGGCTAAAACATGAAAATTTACTATCACTTTATTAGGTTGCGCATTTATTTCTCTCTAGTTTACTTATTGATTCCCTTTCAGTGAAAACTATTCTGAGTTATAATGCAGCAAAATTTCTATGTGGGAAACATGGAAAATTAGAAGCCTTTCTTGGCCATTGTTTAGGAGTCTCATGATTGGATAAAACCTTGTAACACAAAAGAAATATCACTTTAAAATAAAGTTTCAGTACATGTACATTTTATTTCAAAAATGTATTGTCCATAGGTTGATGCATCATTCTCAGTAAGAAAATCTAAACAATTGTATGTGGGGAAAGCGAAATGCCCCAGAACAATAGAGGATTGCCAGGTTCTTACATGCATTGTTACTTAAATGTATAAGTGAATGTTTACCTCAGGCCAGAAGGCAAAAGCAAGAAGTCCTGCTATCACTTCCAAAATGACAATAATTATCATCACAATCATATACTAAAAAAAGCAAAATAAATTAATCAGATTTGAATAGTAGCCATGTTTAGTCAAACACACAATTATCTTTTCTTTCCTCCCAATCTTGTACCTAGAGTCCTTTAGTCTCCTTGCTCAGTGATAAGTCACTGGAAAGAACTCTGGGGGAAATGGAATTTTTTTACTGTAGACATTGTGTTGTCCAGGTTTCTTCTACTGAATCTGGGTACAAGATTGCAAACAGCCAATAAACAGTGTTCTCCTTATCAGGCGGTACATGTAACAGGTAAAATTTACTGCTTGAAGCAACATTTTTTTACCGCCTGCAATCACTTGGAGGTTTTTGAAATTCAACAAAGTGTTTATTCTATGATCAAAAAATATTGTTGTGTAAGGAATGAATTGCAAAATTGTTGTTTTACTTTAGAAGGTCGAAGGTGTGCATACGTGAATTTGCCTAAAATAGGTCTATTTAATGAAGGAAATGGTGTTTCAGAGAACCTAGCTCTACCCCCTAGGAAAGTGAGCCTCAGGTGTTTTAGTTTATAACCGGTTAGGAATGCTCCCGTACCTGCTGAGCTTAAATTTAGGGAGAACACTGAATAAATATATACATGTATATCCTTTCCATTTTCCTAGAGTTCCAACCAGCAACCTATCCTTGCCCAAGGAACCTGAGGTCTCTAGGTAGGGGAATGCTTTCCACCTTACTGCAATTCAAACTAGTGCACATATCTACAAGAAGTTGATAAAAAACTTATCAGGAACAGAATGCTTTTAAAACTAAACTTACAGTTCTGAGAAAACAGATGTTCTCCCTGAGAGCACCCACGGTTCCAAAAAAGGAAATAATGAAGATTAAAAACCCAACTGCGATCATAACAGCCGCTGGGTCTGTTGATATGCTGGAGAACTTGCTGTAATCACTCTTTTGGGTGACAGCCCAGAAACCGACACCCATCATGACGCCACCAATGCCCTAGAGATAACAAAGAAAAAGCCAAATTACAAGTGCACAGTGTATATTACATGCAGTTATGACAAAAGCAAAGACAAAACTTTGGGATGGATATTTGCTAAAATTTCATGTGCACTGATAAATGTCAAAAGAATGTGTTCAATAACCCACAAACACTGTGTCCATAATGACCTCAAAATGCAACCTCGTATCCTAGAGAGAGAGAGAGAGACCCTGGTCTGGTCCAGTCATGAGTCTATTGGACAATTATAATCCTAAGGAAAGGGTTGACAGTGTTTGTAACTTTGTCTTGTTTTCTGTCTGTGCACAAATCGGTCAATGTCCAGAACAGTTTAAGCAGACAATTCAAACAAAAGTAAATAACAATTGTTGTCTTATAATAATTTCAGAAGTGTATAATGAATTAATGAAATATAAAGAATCTAATAGGCTATCTTGTACAGTACAGTGTATATGATGTCTTTTTTGTAAAGACATTCAAACAGCTGGAACTAGTGAACATTGAACATGCCTCACCCATGAAGAGTAAAAGCTACTGTATCATTACACTGTATCTTCTCTACTTCGTTTACTGTTATAAAAGTGAACAGTTGTTCTGCATGTCAAGAATTTGGTCTGTGGTGGTTGCTTCTTTCTTGGTTTGCTATCGTCTGAGAACAGACGGCCACAATTTAATGTGCCTCTTGAATGAAGCTTGAAGATGCCTGCTACTGTAAATAGTATGTAGTGATAATTCATCCCAGTTTGGAACAATGCCATTAATCAAAAGCATTTTCTGCCGAGCCGGAGCTTAGCGGAGTCAAGCAATAAAATTGGACTGCTTTCTGTAGCAAGTTCAAAATTAGCTTTACTGAGGGAAATCTTCAAGCGTCGTCACAATTCCCCAACTGTAATATGCAGATCCTAAAGGAACTTGCACTCTCAAAACCAATCGATGTGGATATGTTTTGAAGTCTGCGGATGACCGCCGCTTCACATTTGTTACGAGCCATCAAACGCTTTTGGACATTTGTTTTGATTCACAGTGCTCAGCTACAGCGGACAAAATAATTTCACACTTTGCTGCCCCTCCCTCGAATCGTTTATTTGTAGTTTCCCAGATTATAGGAGACACATGACAAGACCAGACCAGACCAGGGTCTTTCTCTCTCAGCAGGTGGTGGGAAGGATAGAGACCCTGGGAACAAGATTGCTCAAAATAGTTACTCAGTTTCCTAATTTTTTTTGTACAAATTTTGATGAAATCAGACTGAACAACATCACTAAACATACTCAGCTAGACTAGACAGTAATAAACAATTTTGAAAAAACAACAAGGCACAGCTGTATAATAATCTGGGATTTGTAAGTGTGATAATTGTAGTTGCAGTTGTAATTGTCGGCTCTTGCCTCTAACAAGCTAGCCCGACCTGTGAGACTCTCCGTACGAAGATCGGCCAAACGCTACACGGCAAAAGACTGCTGGGAAGACTGAACACTAGTGGGGCCCAGTAACTCACGGAAAGGCCACCATCTTGTAATTTGATCATCGCTCGCTCGTCATGCTTGATTAGGGCGCTTGATCAAGGATGAAAAGAATAGACTCCTTTTTCGCGAAGGATGAAGCACAACCAAAAAAATGCTTTGAATTCAGAAAGGACAAGCGAGTCAAGTTCAACACTCAACATTTTCTGTTAAGCATGTACTTTTACGTGTAACTCAATATCTCCCTCCTCTTTCATTGTTGCTGGTGGACAATCAACAAGCTCCACATGATTGTACAGTAATAATCTCACCAATAAATCACACATAAAAAGCACAACATCAATTTATTAGTATTCAGACAATCAGATAATTCTGGTATTTGTAGACTTGCCTACAAGTTGAGCTCAGTGAGCGTGGAGCGCAATCAAAATGAAGTGATCACGGAGCCTGACCGAAAAAAAGTGAGTGCAGCGTATGACTGAAAGTTCGAGCCTAAGGCTTGGCTATCAGGTGATGCCTGTTGGCTGGTAAATTTTAAACCTCACTAGCCCAAGGACTGGTAAGTTAAAAAGTTAAGGTCGAGCACTGTTTAGTGAAAGAAGCCAATATATATATATATATATATATATATATAGTTTGTAATGTTATAAAAGACTAACAAATAAACAACTTCCCCAAGTCTCAGATCTGTGCAGTATCCCGTTGTTGAATTATTTGCCGAAGCATTCGACTCAAATTTACAGAGTTTTGTATGGAAACACCATCCTGCCATCCCTCCGAAAGACACCAAGAAAAAAATTTTTGAATCGAAACGATTTGGTGAAAGCCAAGAATTTGTAATGATTGTTATAAAAGAGTAACAAATAAACAACTTCCTTTCGTTTGTAAACGCGTCCTTTTTTTTCTATCTTCGCTTTTGCTTGATAATGGTGTCAGTACGACACCGAAACGTCGCGCTTATAATATTTTTAACCATCTGTTTTTCCAAATACACCTTGATTAAGCTAACCAATACCAACTTGTGGCTATTCTGATTTGTGCATGTGGTGTTTGCTTGGCATCACCCAATCAATATCAATTGAGATTGAAAGTAGTTGACAACAACCAATTTATTGGTTTCTGATTATGAATTATTTTGTCAGGCTGGGTCTACAAAAATTATTTCACCAAAGAAACTACTTTGAAATTAATAGTTAATGTTTGGTGTAAATGAAATTTGCATGACATTAAACTTAATTATGACGACTGTTAACCATACACGAATTCCTTACATTTGGAAAAACTATTTTTATAAGCTGTATTATTAACACATAGTGCTAGTATTAAAACATAGAAAGATCAGAAGAAGGAGGATCTAACATACTTAAAATAATTACTACTTTTTTTTTAAATTGAGAGCTATGTTTCCATAAAAACATCGAAGATAAAGCACGAAGGAACAACTGCTTAAATTCCGTCGGAAACCACAATTCATGCAACAAGGTGGCATAAGCCAAAACAACACCAGATATAAACTTATAAGTTTCATTGTTTACCAGGTGTGAATTAGATCACAAAATACTTGATAGACGGAGATAGCTTTGACTCCAAAAGAATCCAGGAAAGCGACGAATAACGGTGAATAATCGAGTCTGTATCAAATGTACTGAACGTAATTTTAATTTTTCTGGCGTAAAGCGGATTTCAAGCACGATCCTAACTTCGGGAAAGTCTCAGCAAATCCGATTGAACTGTTTTTTGACAGGGAAGTTAAACATAAACGACAAAGCTTTTATTTTGAGTTGAACGGAAGGAAACAACTTACACTTTCGAACGGAAAACACACATGTCGTACATTTAATATTCAAGCTTAAATTTGTCAGATCCCAAACTGAACGTTACACATATTAAAACATATTTACAGCAACATTTCCTCGACTTACCCAGTACAAAAGGTTGAAGGCAAAGAGTATGTATTTTAAGACCCTGCTGACTTTCCCTTCCGCAGCCATCTTTCACGACAAAAGAGCAAAATATTGGATCGAATTCTGCAGCAAATTCCTTCTATTGATTTCCACTGGGTGGTGCTTCGGGAAGACGCTGACCTGTGCATAAATTAGCATACATTTTTCATAGCGGAGCAGTCGCCGAGCCAAAGGCCCGGCTGCGCAGCTATTACGAACAGCAGCTAAACAAACTCCCGCCATTTATGCGGACTCTCGCTATTACGGACTTACTGGCCCAACGTCACAATTTTATTGTTTTCTCTCATGTTATAGCGGACACCAAGCAGCATCTTGGAAAATCTGCACACATACATGCATGAAGTCTATTTTTTCTGCTTTTTTTGAGATCGTCTTTGTCCTTTTTGTGGATGTAGTCAGAAATGAGGCCATCGTGCAAATGGCCTATTGTATTAATGATGATCGGTGATTCCCAAGTGGCAAATAATTCCAGAATGCGGCAACTTTGAATAATTTACGGAATACGAGGGGTTTTCAAAGCATTTGGAAAATGGAAGACGTGAAGTAAGCAAACTTGACGACCCAAATTCGCCGAGTTTCGTCTAGACTATACACATGAAACTAGGTAAGGCCGTTTGTACATACACTGAATGGTCTGGTGGCCGTTTTTATACTAGAGACGCATTATCCGTCCGGACGAATAATGCGTCTGTCATTATGCGTCTAGTGTAAAGACGGGACGAACTACTAGAGACTTTGTCAGTGAGTGAGGTGAAACTTAAACGAGAAAAGCCAATGTTCGAGAAGACTGACCGACGTAGAACGAAATTTTCGCAAAATGACGAATAAACATCGGATATTTTCGGAACATCGGTAAATTGTCCGAAGTCTTCAGTAAACTTCGGAAGAATTCAAAAAATTGATCATAAAGTTTTAAATAGCATTGTAAAATTACACTACCCAATAATTTTCGGAAAATTGTCGGAGTTCTTTGGAAGACCTTCAATGGTAAAATGTTGTAAAGGCATGGGATAACAAGTTATGCAATGTTTTCTTACCATCTAAAGTAAAGAATTCTTGACTTGATTTTTCTTAGTAAACACACTCGCCAAAAGGCTCTTGTGTACAGCAGTGTTTCGAGAAAGGTTGTCGGAAAAAAGCGAAAAAGTGCACGCGACAATCCCGAAAGGTATTGTGGTTAGTCATCCACCCTATGTCCTAAAAACTGCTTTACCCATATCGCCCGCCAGTAAGATCGTCATGTACGGACGAGGCATCGCGTGTTACTGCGCCTTTCAATAACATGCGGAATTTGGGATTCAAATCAGCTCCATCAACGGTTGCGTTATTCCCTGCCGTCAATCATAATTAATACGAAAGCCAACGGACCATGTAAAAAAGAAACAAACAAAATGGATCGAAAGCATGGCGCCACGCAAAATAAGGCTAGTTTACTAATGCGACACTGCTTAAATTCTCCTTCATTTAGAAAGGAAAACTTTTGTCTTGGATAAATAGATCATCATTAGAGAGGTGTCTGCTTTGAGAAGGTTGACTGTATTCACAGAAAAAAAGCCGTCAAACCATAGCGAAAATAGAAAACAAATATAGCAATTTAAAAAAAAAAACGTTTCAAGTCAGTTTCGACGTGTCCGCATGTAATGGAGCAAAACCTACCTTTTGTTTTCCAATTTTTTTGTCGCACGTTCCGGTCTTCGCACTGTTTCAAACACACTTCAATGTGAATATTTCTTACTGAATGTGATTTTTATTCATGAGCCGTACTGAATTAGTATAGGTAATCATACGGTTTCGAGTTCAATTTGGGATAAATTTGCACGAGTGAGTTTTTCAAAAAGCTCAAAATTGTAATTATTATACATGAAAAAAATTGTATCCATTTTTGTTTGGAATTTTTTTTTTTGCAAAAACTTTTTTTTTGGAAATTGAAAAAAAAGAAAAAAAAAATTTTTTTTCGATTTGTAATTTGCACTGGTGTTACACTTTTTGCACCGGTGTTACACGTTTTGCACTGGTGTTACACTTGAACTGCACTGCTCTTAGCCAATCAGAATCGAGTAATTTTTTCATGTATATCATTAATGAAATTATTGAACATTGTCATTCACCCATGCGCAAATCGTACCAAGGCGATTTTTGAATTTTCTTAACGATCTTTTAATTTGCTGCTCTGTTGAATCTCTTCATTGATCGCTTAAATCAGGTTAAACAATCACAGCAAAGTTCGCCAGGATTTTGTGGCAAGTCAGAAGAAAGAAATATATCAGGCATACAATGAGAGTTAAGTGCAATGAAGAGTTGTACAGTCCATACTGCACAGGTCAACACTACGAACGGACCTGATCATGTCAGCGTCTCTCTAACATCAAGGAAAATGGTTCCCGCGTTACATAATTACTTGCGTTGAGACTTGCGATTCTTGAGGTCATTCTCTCTTTAAGACTGCATTAAGACTGCTCTAAATAAGGTGGTAAAGAGGTAAGTAATATCTAATTTAAGTACAGCCATCAATCGCCCGAGCAAAAATAGTAACCTATTCTGCACCGCATCCATTGTCACATCGCATTGAGATTGGGGAATAAATTCGGCGACCTGACAATGGTCACAGTGCGATTCAGATTGGGAGGGTGGGAGGGCGCTTGACATACCCGTCCCTGTCCTACTGCCGTCCTAGGTCCGATGATGTTTGTCACATCGCTCCATTACAACACTCCCTCCGCTTCTGTAGTTGAGCAGCAATGGGGTAATTTATTCATGGTGGTAGATTTTATAGCGTTGTTCGTAATATATGCAGTGCGAATAGTAACCTATTCTGCACTGCATCCATTGTCACATCGCATTGAGATTGGGGAATAAATTCGGCTCTTGGCCTATATAGTCTTGTTACTATTATAAACTACAACCAACCGATGGCTTCCTCTCCCATACCTAAAGATATTCCGCCAAGGGAGCCATCGGTTGCAGCTCGGGCCAAATATAATCCCCTAGCGTCCTCCCAGGCTATTCCGCGGTATAAGCCCAGACGCCAATTCCCCCTTACTCCTCACACAAAATCCCCCAAACCTAAATCGTGACTCACTCGTTAATTTAACCGTTACTGTAACAAGCCGCATCTTCCCGTCCCCTTTTATGTCCTTGGGCTTGCACCGGTGGAAAGGCGCAGACGAAACGTTTGAGTTCGTTGATATCCTGCCAGGCATTGACCGGCCCCTCGTGAGACCCTGAAGCGAGCCTCGCCGACGCTCCGGCGGGATTCAGGACCTTTGCCAGTTGCATATAGTAAAGCGCCGTGTGTCTGTTTGACCAGCCTACATGGTCCATGATTTCGGCGAGATCCGATCCAGTCAATGCGAGGGTGATTGCGCACCCCGCCCTGAAACCATGCAACGTTTCCCCGTCATCAGCTTTCATGTCCGTTAGGTAGACTTTTAAGCGCGCCTCAGCTGCGGACGAGGATAGGGGCCCATCTCGGACGCCAAGGTCAGGCGTGATAGGACGGAAGAGGTAGCCCCGCGTAAGGTCAATGCGTATCTCCCTAGCTATCTCCAGATAGCGCTCAATCCCCCTTATCGGACATATCTCCTTCTGTGGGTTCCGTCTGACTCCAAAAACGTTTTGATCGCCATCTCGAAGAGTCTTGCCCCAAATGTGATTGAATAAGAAGCCATCATTATTCGGGAACCGCAAAATTTCTGGGACCTTCACTTGCCCCAGATCTCCCGGTCTGTCCCCGCTAAAAAATGCCAGCTTGAAGTAAGCTTGATCGCGGGCTAGGACAAAGCGATCAATGACCCTCGCCCTGTCTGTCTCTTGTAGCTTCGTTTCCAAATACACAGACAGTTGTGCCAGTTTATCTACAAAAAATGGCGTCGCCTGCTTGGGGGTTATCCGTGCCTGCAGTTGTTCAGCGGAGACTAATTTCAAGTAATCTTTAACTGATTTGTCAGCCGCCGGATTACCTAAACATAAACGTTTGTCCCAATCCCCATCTCTTCCCATCGCGTGGAATATCGCCCTTAGTTTTCCTATATAGGAGTCCACCGTTTTGTAAGAAAGATGTGTCGGGCACCCACAGTGAAACCTCCCTCTTTTCCCCAGAAATTCACAAGCGTTGCGGTGCACCTGGGTCTTCCCATCCTTGTCTTTGTAGACAAGAAAGCGACATATATCCCGGGGTGTTACGGTTTCCAAGGTAACGTAGCCTGGGAGCGCCGACAGAAAAGCCTCTAATTCCTGTTTCAAAGAGTCCTTTTGCTTAGTATAACTCGTCGCACGGTCAAAATTCCATAATTGCTGCAACCTCTGTTCAATTCGTTCGAGATTTATATCCTTCTTCTTCGCCGCGCTAGGGAACCGAACTCGTCTATTGTAGCCACATCGCTGGCAATAACGAAAATCCTGATCATTGGCATGAGCGCATACTGGGCACCTAACGAAAGGGGTAAACAACTTGGCTATTATCGGTAGATCCTATGACACAAACAAAGAAACGGTTATCACGATTATATCAGGTTTTATTAGTAAGTAATTCAGTTCTGAGCAGCTCCTATTCTATACGACATAGAAAATCATGTTTCTCGTATCGCCCGATGTCTCATAATCATTATATTACAGTTCTCTAAAATACCACGCGGAAGGCCCAAATGTCCCCTCGGGCCGACGTTCCAGGGAGCCAACCCTCCTTTGAGGGGTAGAGTAAAGTAGCTGCGTCGCTACGCCTCACAAGCCGGCTTCTCCTCTGTGCAGATCCCTCTAACAAAGGCCACCAGAATTGTCTGGGGTAGCTATCAATCACCACCATCGTGCAGGGCTGCCCACAGGACCTGAGATACCTCCAAACCGGGCCTACCAGTTCACTCGGGGGAAACACGTACGGGTTCTGCATCACCGACGGAAACCGCGTAAGATCTTGTGCAAACACATTAACACCCAATGATCCTGGAGAAGGGTATGGCGTGAAGTGTGGCAAAGGCGTGCCTGTCTTGTCAGTCATGGCATTGGAATCTAGGGCCATGAGATCGCAGGAGTGGCCATCGGGACCTCCAAATTGCTGTTGTACCATGCGCCATACCCGGGGAGCTAGTTTCACATCAAGGTGCGATAATCTTCGCGAGGGGGAGTCAGCTGGATTCAAATGGGTGGAAACATACGACAAACGCAGTAATATATTCAGTTCTGTTGTAGTAAAGAACAGTTTTTTAATTGCCTTGTTTAATGAAAGACTGCGACCCCCTTGGTGATTCCAAACATGTACTACGGCTTGGTTGTCAACCATTATGTCAACTCGCGCATTAGTTACATGATTAGTAAATGCGCGCAGCACATGGTCAACTGCTAGGGCCTCCTTAGTCGAGGTATCCAGACCCACCTCCTCTTCTGTCCAATAGTCAGACGCTTCTTGTGTAAACGGTGATAGGATGACCCCACCCCAACCAGACTGAGAGGCATCTGATGCGAGCTTCACTTGTAAATGCCTCTCCTCTCGCCACCCTATGGGTTGATCCCACTGTTCAAGGAATAACCAGTGCGCAATCTCCTCCCGGAGTGCGCCTTGAACGTGCACTGGTTTCATTTTACGCAGACCAATCGAAATTGCCGCATTCATTTCCCTTGTGAACAGCCTTGCTCCGGGCACCACCAGTGAAAACGAGACGCATTTTCCCGTTATCCGCTGCAGAGTCTTAACCAGGACCCAGCAACTTGCCAAAATAGCTTTTATCAATTCAACAAACTTCCTCTGTTTGTCTGCCTTCAAATGGAATACTTCTCTACTAGAGTCCACGAGAAAACCCAGGTATGAGACGATCTTTTGGGGAATCAACGTGGACTTTGCCAGACCTAAAAAATAGCCTAGCCGAACCAGATAAAAGGCCACTAGAAAGATTGCTGACTTGGCCGCGGCGAAATGCCTCTGTTCAGAACTTTCCAGGCCCGCGTACGCGCCACCGTCTAATGGTACTTGGAGCTCACCATTATGCCGGTCGTCAATATAAAGGGAACATGGTATTCCGAGGGACCGAAAGTAGTTAGACGCCATTAAGCCCGTGGAATGATAAATATAAGGAGAAATTTTCCACCCAAATGGAAGTGTGTTATAAACAAAATACCATCCGCCCCACTGAATGCCAAAATAAGTGCGACTATCTTCAGTTAGGAGGAGATGATCGTAGCCGGATTTGTCGTCCAGCACAGTCTGGAAGGAGTCCTTCGGAACGTACCGGGGCAGATCCGTGATTTTATCCAAAGAGAAAGGTTTGTCTTGCATCCACAAATTCAAGTATCGCGCGTCCTGACACAGTCGAGGCTTTGTGGGCTCGACGGTCAGCGGTAGCACGATATGCGGGGCCTCTGTTTGCCCAACTTTCCCCAGTAACGATATGGCCCCAGTCTTTAGACGAGCCAGGAGAGTTTTCCGAATAAACTCACCAAACGATTTGCACGAGACATTATTGCGAAATGACCTACTAGGTGGGCAGTCCGAATCATAGTTCTCTCCTTTGAAAGTTCCTTTAAAGTGTTGAAAAAAGGAGAAAATCGATACCTTTCTCTCGATCCATTCTAATACCTCGACACGGTTTTCGATCGGCGCTGTTGCAGCAATATTCGCCCATTGTGCCGCATGTTCGTGTAATTCGCCCGCGACAAAGCTATTGGGGTCTCTGAAGACCAATTGGTCCACTTCTCCTATTAGTTCCCCTTTTCCCACTAAAAGGGCCGTTTTCTCCAGCTCCCTTTTTACCACCGTCTCTCCACTGGTTGGCACGGGATCTCCCATGAAATTCACCCAACGTATGTCATTTCTCTTGGTTCCCTCGTTTATGACAACCATATCGAAATCCTTATCCTTTTCCCAACACCAGTATATTGCCTACAATAAACGATAGCAATAGAACGAAGATGAATAATTTAACGAGAAACAAAGAAGTCCCGTGCAAACCAGCGGAGAGACGGCAGTTCCGACCCAGTATGACCGGGAGGCTGTTTTGAAGCCAGTTTTCAAAACTCCCATCTCCCCGTGGCTGCGCAGAGCGTTATTATGTGAAGCTCATAAATTAATGAACAAAACCGAAATTATTTATTGCCATGACAACGTACCAGGCAATCTAGAGAGCTCCTCGAGCCTCTTTCCCCCTGATTCCCATGACAAGTAAAGCGTGGGGGTAAAATCATACAAAATACAACATATATCAGTTTGCACAATCACTGAGGGCTTCCTCCTTTATTAGATCCACACATGCTATTATCACACAGGAGTATTCAGTCGGTCCTAGATTATTTAATTCTCTTAAATATGTTACGGCACTACATGATCGTCTAAACATTATTATCATTTAGAAATAGACGCTATGTCCCAATCCCATCGTTGTGCGCTCCCTATTGGTCTTTTGGAGCCTCATTTTTCGTCGGCTGGTACCGGCGATAAGGGCCCGGGCGCTGATCTCTCCTCTTATTAAAGCAATTAGCCGCGATGTGGCCCACCCTATCACAGTAGTAACACCTGGGGCCCGGTCCATTCCTCCTGGGCCACCCGCCGTAGGATGTACTCATGCGGTCGCCGGAGCCTCGCCATTGCCCACCGGGGCCTCGCCATTGCTCGCCGGAACCTCGCCATTTGGCCATGGATTTCTCCACCTTCGCGACCGCCTCAAATACCGTCTGGTGATCCTTGTCCCCCAGGAGGCGTGACAAAAGGGACCTGAAATGTTCCTTGGGGTAATCAATCTTTATTCTCGCCGTCTGGCAGGCGACACGGTAGTACTCTGCCTTCTCATCCCGGCTGTCTCTTGCCCCATGTTCCAAATTTTCCAGCATCTCCAGGGCTTCAAATTTATTGAAATCAGTCAGCGGCCTGTGCGTGTAATCCATAGCCTTCTTCTTTAACGTCGCCACCGTAGGTTTTGTCATATCCTCCATACTCTTTTTCAAAGTTTGGAGCTCTCTCTTCAGGTTCTACAAAACACAAAATGCGCACTAAGACACTTGCCATACAGTTCTCTCAGTCCACTCGGGCCCTGTCAATTGTTCGTGGTCGACCCCGACCACACTTTTACTGGTCGACCGCGACGACACTTTTATTGGTCGACCGCGACCACACTTAATGTATTAGTCGACCGCGACCACACTTACATTCGGTCGACCGCGACCATACTTACATTCGGTCGACAGCGACCACATTTGATGTCAGTAGTCGACCACGACCACACTTAATTTATTGGTCGACCGCGACCATACTTAATTTATTGGTCGACCGCGACCCCAATTACATTCGGTCGACAGCGACCAGACTTTATTGGTCGACCGCGACCACACTTAATCCATTGGTCGACCGCGACCACACTTAATCTACTGGTCGACCGCGACCACACTTAATTTATTGGTCGACCGCGACCACACTCAATTTATTGGTCGACCGCGACCACACTTAATTTATTGGTCGACCGCGACCACCCTTACATTCAGTCGACAGCGACCACACTTAACGTATTAGTCGACCGCGACCACACTTAATTTATTAGTCGAGCGCGACCACACTCAAGTTATTAGTCGACCGCGACAACACTTAATTTATCGATCGACCGCGACCACGCTTAATCATTGGTCGACCGCGACCACACTTAATTTATTGGTCGACCGCGACCACACTTAACTTATTGGTCGACCGCGACCACACTTAATTTATCGGAATAAATACTGAGTGGGCTAAACGCCTACTCGAATCTAAATGAAACCACAGGAATATAAATAAATACCACTACGCCGACCTTTAAAACTACTGAATACAACCTGGAGAATATTCCATAATTATAAATGTATTAACATAATGTATCGACGATAACGAACGAGGAGACAAAACTTATACGAGGATAAAGTTAACGAAACAACCGCGAAGGATAAGAATACAACATTTTAACTCTCCAAACAATGACTGAATGCAGCACAGCAAACCAGGACTAAACAAGCGCAGTGAAACGAGTTCTTCTCGGTCAGAAACACGAATTTTAACGACTATGTAAACAACTAACAGAATGAGAAAATGTAAATTCCACGTGTCTTAAATTACCTCTAGTTCGACGTTTCCCTCTCTTTCCCCTTCTACTCGTCCTGCAGGCTGAGGTTGCTCCTGTCGCTCAGCCGGAGGCGGCTGGTTTGGCGCTACTACCAGCGGCGCTGGTTGGGCTTGAGGTTCGACTGCCTGAGGATATTGCACATCTCGCGGTCGTTGCTCTGCGGCCATTTCAGAACCTTTCACTCGACGTATCTTCTTAAGTAGAACTGTGGTTATAATCTCGCGTACTGTTCAACGTCGTATACCGCTTCTGTAGTTGAGCAGCAATGGGGTAATTTATTCATGGTGGTAGATTTTATAGCGTTGTTCGTAATATATGCAGTGCGAATAGCCTGGACAACAGGCATTTTTTCTTCTTCCCACTGCGTGGCTCGCGCTCCACGCTCGTTTCTCGCGCTTCCAGCTATAGGACTCCACAGAAGCGCCTATTGTGCAGGCTAGGGCTAAAATACAACGTTAATTCACGAAATTTTGAGTATGAATCGAGACCGAATTTATTTATCTTTTTCCTGTTATATTTTTATTTCAAATTTGCTCTCTCCTTGACATTCGCTGACATACAAGTAAAACATATTTATCGTTCATTACCGGCAGGCACTTTTAAAGAAGTAAAAGTAGTTTCTTTTGATAATGACGCTGCGTTGAAACGTGCTTTATTTCAAATTCAAATTTGCTCTCCTCAGTTGATAATATGTTACTATAAACAAAGTCAAGTGGTAGGAACGTTCTGAAGAATTGATACTCTATTTAGAAATAATTCAAAAGTCCGAATTTGAATTGTGATAATTAATAAACAGTTGAAACAGTTGAATTTAAAGATGATTACTAAGCTAAAGTTGTATAAATGTTGTTATATACAATGATTAGCACTCATTTATAGTTTTTGCTGATCGAATCTATATGTCGTTTAGACCAGGCACTACCAGCAGTAAAAGTACTTTTGATAATGAATCTGCGTTAAAACGTGCTCCTTTAGAATTGAAGGAGTTCACTCAAAACCCATGGTTTAATATTGCGTGAAGTAATATATGAAACACGAGGAGAGTGTTTCATCGGGATAACGAGGTGCAGCCGAGTTTTTATAGCCCACTTCGTGGTGTTGGGATATCTGTTGAAACACGGCTTTCTATACATTATTGTAGCTTCTCAAACTGCACTAAATGTGGAGAAAATGGAGGAATAAAATCGCCAAAATCTATGCAAATTATATCGTTCACGGTAGTGATTTCCTTTGTGATCTCGTTATGAGTTATTATTCCCTGAGTCTTCAGGGAATCTTCTGTTACCTTGGTCAATAAGAACATCATTGTAGTGTCTTGGTATAAAAATATCATTCATGAATTGGCAATCTGAATGTGTTCGCTATTATTGCGTTAATTTCCCTTTTCTTGTTCCAGGAGTATGCAGATAATAAATCGAGAAATGTTAAGGAACAAAGAAGCAGTCCGGCTAACTCCGACAGAAAAAGCAGGAGCTGAGATTTGCAATGTAAGTACTTATGACAACTCTTCTCTTTCTCATGCATTTAGGAATTCATCAATTGCGCGAACCCAGAGATTATTGCGAAAACAATCTTTAGTTTAAAAAACCTCGGGGTATGAAACAACCAACCTTGCCACGCCACGCTAGGGTTATTTTGAAATGGAGACTGAAGGTCTCTTTTAAAACAATTTGATTGAATGTCTTTCCCTTTTTATCTCGTTAATGCGCTTGCGCATTAAGCGAGATTTCGAAGTCGAGTACTAAAAAAGGGACAAAAGCTGTTAACAAAATTTTGTGGACTTTTGTCCGGGGGGGTTTCTTGTTCCTTCTTTATAGAAGCTATATTAGGGCATTGAGGATATGGTTGGTTAAAGCGGTTAGGATTTCAAGAAGGGCGTCACATACTGCCACTAAAATGTTTGGGAAGCACCCCCGGACCTATTGTTAATTTCCCTAGGGTATTGGGATGTCAGAACCTGTGATGAACTTGTCATATCTCACATTACGTTACCGCAAAGGTATTAGTCCTTCTTAAATTTCGATGTCTCACGTTACCTATCAGTTTCAATCATTTGTCGTAAAGCCATTATAGCTACTTTAAAAGGGTAAAAATAGGTTAAATGCGTTTTCTTGGGAAACGTAGTTTGAGAATTTCACGGTGTATTTTACTAATGGAGAGGTTATAAGAAAGTTAAATGGGACAGGAAAGTTTGTGTGTTAATATGAGCGGTATGGCAGAGCAAAATAGCATGAACTTTGCGTTTTTTTCTATTGAGTTGTGGTTACACATACCTTGGGTTTGGGGCCTTCCCAAGGGTTAATGGCTTGGGTTCGGTTTATCTCAGGTTTCATCTTACCCTTGGGGATGCGGTTACACAGTAAAAGACTCCCCAGGGTAAAATATAATAAGATATGAGTTCACTGACACTGCAGTTTACGCGCGAAAACGTACAGATCGACATGGATGACACGAATCGAGATCTTGTAAGTTTAATTTCAGTCATTCTCCTGCTTATCATTTGATAAATATAACAATCCGGCATTTTTTTTTGCGAGAAGACACCGAAGAAGATGCCTTCAACTACGCTATCTTCAAGGTTTGTCGGCGTTTTATTTACATTTAGGAGCTCGCCACGAACTTGCTCGTCGCCAAGGAGGGCTTGGGTATTTCCACGACCACAGAATTGGTTTCAGCAACTTCTAAATAACAATGCACTCGATCACTGGTGGAAAGAAAATTTTAGAGTTACAAGTAAGCGTGCAATTAACCAAGCGTATCAGAGGTCAACTCAGCAGCAGGCAATTTCCTGTATTAGCTACGTTCTGCATTATGATTGGCCAAGCGGTTTGATTGTGCAATAGTATGGTAAACATGTCATAGTTGCGTTGATTTTCGAAAAAAGGGACAAAAGTTGTTAACAAAATTTTGTGGACTTTTGTCCGGGGGGTTTCTTCTTTCTTCTTTATAGAAGCTATATTAGGGCATTGAGGATATGGTTGGTTAAAGCGGTTAGGATTTCAAGAAGGGCGTCACATACCGTCACTAAAATTTTTGAGGAACACCCCCGGTCCTATTGTTAATTTCCCTAGGGTATTGAAATGTCATGAACTTGTCATGTCTTACGTTAGGTCACCACAAAGGTATTACAGTTCTTATTAAGTTTCGATATCTCACGTTAGGTATCAATCTTTCAAATTTGTTTTTAAGTTTATGTGTCCTAGACGTTCTACGCTGTTTGCGTTTTATGCTTTTTGCCGGTTTCCTGTGTGGATGTGTCGGAGACGTTCTACGCTCTTTGCGTCTTATGCTTTAGAAATTTCTTTGTCCGCTTTTTGAGGTTCATAGCAGAGTTGTTTTTCAACTGTTTTAGAGCTGACCTCATCGCCTGACAGATTGTACATGTTTCTTATCTAAACCACAGAAACAACAATGTTGAGGTGTCATGATTATGCAATAGTATGCAAGAGAGGTGAGATTTTGCCTATTCAGCTAACTAAAAATGTTTCGGTTTGATTACGCAAGAGTATGCATTACGGTTTGATTATGCAATAGTACGCAAAAGACGTAATAATTTTGCTGATTTTGTTAACAAAGTTTATCAAGCAAGCATTTTAAGAAGAATTTTTCGCCGTGTCTAAATGCCCGGCAGCCGGGCACGGTCTCAAATAGACTAAATGCCCGGCAGTCAGAAATTTTCACAAAATTTTCACTGAATGGCTCTTTCAAACCTTTTGAGAGTATTTGATGTTCGTTGAGAAATGTCAAGCGATTCCAAAAATTATTTTTCTTTTCCATTTGACGAAACATCCAAGCTTGACATTTCTAAACGAACATCGAATGCTCTTAAAAGGTTTGAAAGAGCCTTTCAGTGAAAATTCTATGAAAATTTCTCACTGCCGGGCATTTAGTCTATTTCAGACCGTGCCAGGTAGTCTGCAGAAATGTTCTTAGTGTCGTAAACATAGCGATCTTATAGTATACCGAAGCTTGAATATTTCGTCAACTGGAAAATCGAAATAATTTTGGGAATCGCTTGGTAATTCTAAACGAACTTTACTAAAGAGGTTTGAGTGAGACGTTCAGTCGAAATTCTGTGAAAATTTCTGACTGCGAGTCTCAGCAGAAATTTTCTAAGTGTCGAGAACATAGCGATCTTATGGTATGCCCAAGCTTGGATATTTCGTCAACTGGAAAGCAAAATAATTTTTGGAAGCGCTTGACATTTCTAAACGAACATCGAATACTCTCAAAAGGTTTGAAAGAGCCATTCATTGAAAATTTTGTGAAAATTTCTGTTTGCCGGGCATTTAGTCTATTTAAGACCGTTCCCGGCTGCCGGGTATTTAGACACGGCGCATTTTATAAGCGATTTCAGCGTGTAGATTTTTTTCAAGAGAGATTTTGTCTATAACACAACAGATCGCCCTTGTTAGTGAACACCATCTTAGCTGAACCGCTTCCAAATATCCCTCTAGCAAAGAAAATGCAGACATCTCTTAATTTTCCATCAACCCTACCCGTCTGGCTTTAAAAGCCACTGTTAAACAATTTACAACATCACACAATATTATACAACAAAAGACAAACTGTAACCTCAACAAAATTAGCGATTTTCTAAAACCATACATTTTCTAGTAAACATCAATCTATTGAGATTCCTTAAATTCCTTCGAAACAAAACACTCCCATATTATGAAATGTTTTATCACAATCATTGTCACACAACAACTGATATATAATTATACCTTTAAAATTTTTCATAAGAAGAACCTTCCTTCTTTAATTTACGAAATAACTTTGTCACACCGATACCCCTACAACTTTACAAAATTAACACCCCATCAACGTACCGCCTTAGACACAAAATCTGCACATATTAAAAAAAAAAGATGCAATTTCATTCGAAACGTACTCTCCACTCCTAAAACCAAAAAATATGAACACTTTTTACAAGAATTAACTTCAAATAGCAATCAAATACAAACCAATTCATTTCTTAAACTTAAAAGGATCCATTTAATCCCTAATAGTTACATGGCAGTTAGCAAACAGATGACACCGGAAATACAAAACTCTCGACTTGAAAATAAAAAACAGACAAATAGTATATATTCGCAAATAGCCCATTCATAATTACCTTATGCAGCCATTTCTTTTTAAACCCTCCACATACCAAAAATCAATCTCCGCTTAGCTTTTCAAAAAATTCCACATCGATCTCGATACAAACACACAACAGCGTTATTAAATTAATCCTTCAAAAACCATTGACAAGTAGCTAATTAGTCCATCACAGACATACAGCTAATCGATACCGGAAAACGTAGATATTTCGGCCCTCCCACAACTAAACAAGTTTCAACAAAATATTGCACATCACACAATATTTAATAAAGCAATCTTAAACAATTTGTCAATGTTGCTAACCCTTACATTTAAAAGCGATTTCCGACAACCCATCTTTAATTCATCTTCATTTTCTTTCAACTTACCAATTAAACGTTATATAAAAACACAGACCTAGGGATTGTCTTATCAAACATATCAATCAAAATATAAAAGGTATCTCCGCAATGCCGCAATGTTCTTACTTAAAACGATTTACACCTTTTCAGTTCAAAAACAAAAGAGAGTAATCACTAATTTTTCCGTCTAGCTGTAAATCTAATTTTAAGACAAATTCGCCGACAACTGCACAAAAAAGTGCTTTTCAAACACTACGAACAATGTCTGTCTTGAATACCAAAAAATAAAACAATAAGGTAAAACCTAAATCTTTTAACAATATACACATTCTGCAATTTCTTACGACAAAAAATATTGCGAAAACGTTATTATAGTAAGCTCATTGACTAACTATAACATGCCATATGAGCAAGCTGAACCTTCATCTTTCACGCAATCGGCACACCCTTTTATCGCGCAAATAGACACATGACTAAGCAACACCACAGCTATCCTTAAAATAACAAACAAGTGTCTACAAGTATAAACTCGATGAAACTTTAGCACGTTTCGAAATCTTATCATAACTTAAATGACACGCACTATTTAGAGTTTCTTAATATAGTCCTCCTTATTTTAAAGAACATTGTAATTGAATTTCGATGATGCCTCAACTGAAAAAACATTCACTTACACTCATAATAATATCACGTTATTCCGTTCTACATAAAATCTTTGTCCCGTATGTACGCTTTGAAAAAAATTGAATATTCAATTTTACCCTCCCCCCCGTCACCCCCCACACTGAAAAAAGACAAGACGACCCAAAATAACATCGAACTGAAACAATTTTTTTCTAAAATCAAACAGGTGCCAGCAAAACAAAATCACATAAATTGCGCCTTTCGCGCTCCATCATAGTCCGTGATTTAATGTGAACGCCGAGGAGAGAGAGAGAGAGCGGGGGGGGGGGGGGGGGGGGGGGGGGGGTACAATTTAAGATAAGCATGTGTGCCGCCAGGGTTCTCAAGCCCTGACCCTATTAAGAGTAAAAAATCAAAAAAAATCAGAACTTGTCATGAACTTGTCATATCTCACATTACGTTACCGCAAAGGCATTAAGTTCTTCTTAAGTTTCGATATCTCACGTTACCTATCAGCTTCAATCATTTATCGTAAAGCCAAAAATAGGTCAAATGCGTTTTTTTGGCAAACGCAGTTTGAGAATTTCACGGTGTATTTTTACGAATGGCGACGTTTTAAGAAAGTTAAATGGGACGGGAAAGTTTGTGTTTTAATATGAGCGATATGGCAGAGCAAAATTTGCGTTTGTTCTAGTACGCCGGTGGCGGCTTAGAATTTTAAACATGAACGCTTATCAGCATAAGTGGAAAAGCGTTATTTCCTGAATTATTCTAGAGCTCTCACGCAATGCAAGTATGAACGTCCCAGTATGGGAATCCCGAAACGTCAAGTTGGATATCGAGTTCGAGTTCGAGTTGGACTTCGAGTTGGATTTCGAAATATGAAAAACTATAATCGATAAAAATCGACAGTCGAACCTCCCTTACGGACACCTCTCTAATACGGATACCTCTCTATTACGGACAGTTTCCTGTGTCCCGACAAAATTCGCACATATTTTCTTTAAAAAAGGCCTCTATAATACGGACCCTCTCTAATACGGACAACGGACACTAAATTCGGTCCCAGAGAGCAAATTAATATAAACTTAACCTCTTTATCACGGACACTCCGGTGATCAGGTGATGATAGTTTGAGTAAGTAATACAATTTCCTGTTTGCGGTTACAAACATGTATCGCAAGACGTTTTCAGAATAGACCTTATCACGGTTTTTCCAAAATTTTATATGGGCCTGATAGCAATAATCCATCGACACTGCTGGGAAAAGCATCTCAAAAATAGTAAAATGGCCGAGTTTAAAAGCGATATCTTTTAAAATAATGGAGATATAGCTCCGCCAAGTCGGCAAATTTCACAGACGTTTGTATCGCGCGGCCAAATATCTTGCCTACCGGTAGGCAAGAAATTTGGCCGCGCGGATCTGGATCAGTAAAATCCTGTACAAGATAAACTAGTAGTTTCCACTGGAAAGTGAAGTGCTGCGAGTAAAGCTTATTGCAGAAGAAGACTTGTTTGGAGATATCTCGTTAATTGCATGTACTTTAAATAGTGAACAGATGAGCGACTTGATCTATTTTGCCATTGGATTAACTTGGCTAATATATATGCCGTTCGAACGGCAAAACCGCACGGCTACTGAACGGATGAACGCGAAGTATGAATAAAGCCGTTTCTGATGGCTCAAAACGGGAAAGTTTGCAGAGATTAGCGACCTTTAATTCTCTCTCAATGTAATGTGCGACTCTGATGAAGATAACGAATGGAAAGCAGAACCATCGACTATGGTCTAAGTAGAATTTCGAGGCGACTGGAGGCGTTGGAGCGATTTTACCGCCGATTTCCTTCGGTGGATCCGATCGGCTCGATGAGCGGAGTGCTGTCTCTTTCAGAGGGAGGACTGAAACAGTTGAACTAAAAATCGCTGGAATCGCGAATCGACCGCAAAACCACTCACTGAGGCACAAGTAAACACACAAAGAAGTTCAGATGAACCAGTTTTATTCAAATATCGTTCCTAATTTTACGCTCAAACTCGAAGTGAATTTTCCCAATACAAATCCTTATAATTTCGCTATTACGCCATTTACCACGACGTTTATCACTTGAGCTTAGGCTACCTGTGCTGCCAGATGGTACGTTGTGACAAAAGGCAGTATCCTCTCGTGACCTTTTTTCTTTTGTGTAAGTGCCGATTATATTTTTTCATATTTGTATTTTGTTTTTTTAACTCGAAGTCCAACTCGAAGTCCAACTCGAAGTCCAACTCGAAATCCAACTCGAAGTCCAACTCGAACTCGAACTCGAACTCGAACTCGATGTCCAACTCGACGTTCCGGGATTCCCTGCCATGATCTATCAAGAAACGAAACATAATTATTATCAATTCGCTGTTCTGACTCAAATGAGTTCAAATTTTATATTCAAGTTCCGATGAATTTCATTGCATTCTCAAATACTTGTTCATTTGGCTCGGATGGCTTTATGCCGGTGGATTTTCAAGATCAGTTGCTAAAACGCGCCACACTGTGAAAGAAATTTCCGGGAATATTTAAAATTTTACAAGATTTTGGTCTATTCTCTTGCCAAATAATGCCATTTCAATGTAATCGATTTTTGTAACAGTTAGCGTAAACTTCGAGTTCTACGAAGGATTCGAGTTTAATCAATTTTTGCATAACCGGAATTCAATTGGATAAAAATGTACGACGATGAGTCGTGCACTTGTAATAAGCTGAGCGTGCAAGGCCTAGCCGTGTGGTTTTAACGCAATGAGAAGTTCGTAGACAATATAATAATTAAGGCCTTTAAAAATCAGTTGAAATCATTAATTCAAATGGATGGACTCGATACCTATTTAGTTTACTCTTAATTCAAAAGACAAATAGTATTGAAATATTTATGAAGAGGAATTTAACCGTTGCAACCCCTTAAAACTGTACTTATCTATATCCATGGTGCACTGTATTAAATTTTTCTTAATAGGTTTTTAGAAGACTTACCTTCTACATGCAGCTGAAAAAGCTAGGCTTAAACGTAACAGTCGCTAGACTGTCAAAAATGCCAACGAAGGTTTTAGCGAGCTCCACGCAGCTGTAAAGCGCAGCGAATACAAGCTAAAATTACAGCCTTTACTGAGACACTTACGATACGACCAAAAACAGATCGCTGCATTCACCCCTCTCATAAAATAGAAGTCTGTATACAGGTGAACATTTCAAGTTCGTTTACCAACAGGTTGCAACTGAACTGACTGAAAATTCTAAAAACTGACAGGAATCTTCTGCGACACCTCCTTTCAACAACCTTGACGGGCTTTTTTAATTTCGTTCCTATAGGTGGTTTGCAATCAATCTCTAGAGACATAGATAACAATAGTGAAACGAACAAATGCTGGTGGACGAACAAAAGGAGCTAATGAGAGAACTATTGTTTATGTCCACCAGCATGGCGGCGATGACGTAACATGAAAACCACATATAACAAATTAAGTTATCGTCTCTTTCGTAAAAAAATACGTAAACATTGGGAACATCAAACTTTAAGAGGGTATAAAGGAAAAGTAACACACATCTGAACAGCGCCACCATTTTGGACGGCAATCTATCCGTTCCGATGTTAATGCGTAACTGTTTCCTCCTTTCCGGTTCTAGATTTCTGTTCGTGAAATGACCAGATTTTTTCCGGATATATAATTGATACTATCCATTAGATTATTACAATGGAACTCAATTCATTCTATAGGTGTCAGAACATTCACTGAAGCGTGATGCTTGAAGTTGTTTCTCGCGGTGAATTTGCCTGTAAAGAGCTGTAAACCCGGCGCAGCTTTTTCTCGACAGCTACAGTGAGCTTACTTTACCATTTTGTAAACAAGGCCAAACACACGACAAATTAATCTAGCACTGCTAAATAAGGGTGCTAATGGGGGTACCCAATTGTCAGTTAAGAAGAGGCTACACTGGTAGCCTATACTCATGCGCTTGTATAAAAAAAATTTATGTTTTTCTTTTTTAACTGCGTCACGCTGTCGGAAATCGGTTCATTTCAATATTTTCATTCATTGATCTTATCAAGTGATTTAGCTTGACAAGTAGGAAATTACGTATATCAGTAAGGCTTTTAAATTTGCAAAGTTAAGATAAGGTTACTTTAAAGGCCATGAGAATGACCAGAGTGAATGCGTTTTTGGGATTGGACTTAGAACAGCCGCTTTACGAAAATTATTCGACATTAGATTCTCATACAAAAACCATAATTTCTCACCTGTCAAGATAGCTTCCAAAACCGTAATAAGGATCGTCAGTATTAAAGATGTCTGTTTGATACAGGATCGTACACAGAGAGTATGGGAAGGAAAAAAAATCGAAACTCACTGATGCTTGTGTCCAATAAAATACGGTGTGTCCACTTACTTTGGAGTCTGCTTAATACAGGTTTTAGTGTAATCAGAAATCTTACTCATTTAATCTAACACTGAAAAGGGCTCGTGTGGTTAACCCCTGGGTCAACCCGCGTTCGCGTGCTAGGACAAAATGACGAAACAAAATACACACCATACCACCATCACTTGTCACACTTCCCATTAGAAAAGGTAGCTCCATTTCCAACTGAGCCTTTGTAACAGCTTTCCCGTCGATCTTCTCTAATCGGAACAACTTTAAATCAAACTCACCGAGTCCAAACTTTCCGCTTATTGTTTGATTATATGTCCATTGAATTGTGCTTTGTCATGTCAAACGGTATGCGACTTATGTGTCATTCGAATGCCGATCCTTTGTCATCATCTCGATAAAAACTCAGAATAACTTTGACCACGCCACTCGACGCCATCACGGAGATCAAGGTCAACGCTCTACGACCCTGGTACCTTTCGCATATAATATCGGTTAATATGTCACCTGGTCACGCAGCGAGGCAGGTAAAAGTCACAAAATAGCTTTGCTGTTAGGAAAAAACTATATTGCTTTTATTAACAACAACAATCGTTAATTTAGTATAATTAATAGAATGTCACTTAACTGTTACCGTATTTTCTCGATTAAACGCCGGGCCCCGAATAAACGCCGGGTATAATTGAGGAAGTTGTAAGTAAGCTCCTCAAACGTTTGTTTGTGGTATAATAAACTTAAGATTTAAGGGCAAGGTACAAGGCTGCCAAGAAAAACGAATAATAACCCTTTCTTAAAAAATGGCGGGCGAGAAAAAACTGCTGATACAAAGAAACGCCGGGTCCACAAGGCCAAGTTTGAAATAAACGCCGGGGGCATTTTATAGAGAAAATACGGTAACTTTTCATTTATCAGTTAACTACTATATTTTTGGGCAATTGTCAGTTAACTGTTAACAAATCAGCACCCTCCTAAATGCACTGGTATTCTGAATTTCACTTTTGCCGGAACGCAATTGGCATGAAAACAAAACGAAAAAACTCGCGAGATAATAACGCCTTTTGTCACAACATTTCACCCACGACTGAAAAACCTTAAACAAATACTGATGAAAAATGGAGTTTCGTTCAAAACCAACCATTCCTGAAAACTATTTACAAAACGCCGCCTAACACATCATACAAGACGTAAATCACTTAACGACACGACTCATAACAGCCAAACTTTGAAAGCTAATATAAATGCATCGCAACCGCAAAACCACATAGCGGAGTCGGTGCAGGCCTGTCATGAACCTCATTTCGATCTAAGGGAAACTAAAAAAGTGACCGCCAGGAGTGGTGCCCTGTTTATCCGCTCCAGACCCAATATTTTCTATATAAGTGCGTCCATAGCAGACGTGACCGAAAAATGACCACGTGATCACCATTTTCCCGCCATTTTTCACGTCAAAATATATAAAACAGCAGACTTGATACTTTAGCTAACTACAAAACTTTCCGTTTCATTATGCAAGAGTAGGAACAGCAAAATACCATAAATTTTGACTTTCGTTCTATTTTCGAATACTGCTGGAGAGTTGAAAAAGAAATGGCTGATGGCGCGATGTCTGCTAAACATAGCTCAAATTGTCCTGGCATGGGGAAAGGCAGCTCTAGAGAAATGACATGTTGTTACGGCCTCCTTCCATTAGATTCGGCAAATGTGAAGTTCAATGTTTGAATCGGGCCTTACTTTAAAGAATATTAAAGATTCAGTCACCATTTGTTGTGTCAATTGATATTTTGATAATTAATATTAATATCTCATCTGATCAGATATAAAGTCATTGCACGTGACGTATTATCGATGTGGGCTTTTAATTGTTTTAAAATTGCGGCAATCTATTGTATTTGATTTAGAAAGTCTTTTCCATTGTCAAATATCCCAACAGAAAATAGACAATGAATAACTGAAAATGCACTGTGTAAATTGAACCAACAACACATTTTCATCGTCAATTAGCTAGGAAGGCGGGAAAAGTCTTTCACTTTCACTTCCCTAACATCAAAATTATTTACATTCACACTCGTGATTCTTTGTTACTCATAACTTTTTTTGACTTGCACCAACATGAATTTTCAAACCAAGTTCTCTCAATCTTCTCTATCCTGCCAAGAACCATATCCAGTTGACTACTGCGCCTCGCATTTTCTACATAATGTCTGATTCTACAACGCCATCTTTACCATATTTATTTTATATTTATTTTAGATTCTTCTTTTTTTTAACCTCATGTTTCAACGCATTAACGAGATGGCTTTAAGAGCCCTTTGATTCTACTAAAGGTATAAAGATAACAATCTATCGCAAATCCAGTACTCAGTAGTACCAGTCTGGAAGATACAAAGAACAAATAACTTTATGTTCCAAACATAAAGTGAGACGAGGTATGTAAAGCAGTTGTCTTTCACTACAGATATTTTAATAAAATTCCACATGCACACAAATAGATATCAACCTTGCCAGGCTTGCACTCAGGGTCTGCTTTATTCGCCTATCAGGCATAGTCAAGCAAAAACAGAAATAACATGAACACGCGCGAAGCAATTGTTTGGCGCGTGTCCCCTGTCTCGTTTATCGCTCGGCCGTCCTATCACTGGGGATTTCTACTTAGGTCTACATGTAAGCTTAGCAAGCCTCTTAATATCGTCCAGGATATAATACCTCATATACAGGCGTGCCTTTCTTAAACGTCCTGAAAACCCTTTTGGCCCGGAATGTCACGTTTTGTACAGAATGGTTTAAATGGTTTGAATGGTTTCAAGCAGAGTTTATTAGTAGCTCTAGGGGTCGAAATTTATTTGGGAGCTTTTTATCAAATGCAGTGATATAACAAGCGAAGCCTGACAGCTCTGTTTTCTTCTTTCGATTAAAATTAAAAACCCAATTAGAAAAATTAAAACAAAAGGTTAGAAAATAACCTTAAGTGGCGGAAATAATAATTTTAATCCTTTACAGGGACGACGAGTTGAAGGTCAGGATTCAAGATGCTGTAGGTCCAACACGATTTGCAAGGCAAGATATAATTCTATTCATATCATGTAATGCCAATTAGCACAAAAGTCATTCATTAAATCTGTTATTGGATTCAACTGCTAAAGTAACTAAAGCAACAATTCTTTTAATGAAATCTAGCACACAATTATCGATAAAACAAAATCAATAACGGAAATGTGGCCAATAGCTACCAATGTTGTGACCCCAAGCTGGGTGGAGGGTTTCGTGCCTTCCACTTGGTGCTTGTCTCACTTTCTCGTCCCGTAGGTATGGAGTACAGCCTTATGTTCCTACAACGTCATACTGCCCCGAGGTGAAACCGGCGACATTCTAGCGGCATTGCACACGGGTACAGTTATCGCAGATCAACGCAGTTGACTGGACAGCTCAAACCAGAGCTAACCGATACTATACTGTACCGTGATCGCCTAGGATGGGAGGTAGTTTCATCCGGGTCATACCGGAGTTAGTGCATTGGTCTACCATCTACTACCGCCGAACGGACGGTCTGTATTCAAGCGGGGGGTCACAATTTTGTTTCAATTCTCTGTATCGCCGAAAATTCCAAAATAAAAACAGATTGAAATCAGATTGAAATTTCAGAGAAAGACTTGTTTTGCTGAAAAATAATAAAAAAAAAAAACAGTATATTAAATTCTGCCTTGCACGGGATTCGAACCCGTAAAGTTTGCCATATGTTGCAAACTAAACTGAGCCAAGTAATTTATTATAATTGTCTCTTGTGGAGCATCACAAGCAATCACTGAGGAGATTACGGCTTTTCAAAATTTACTTTAGTAAAACTGGCATCCGATCATTATAATTCACCAGTGACTTGATGTGTTTTAAGTTTTCAGAACAACATTTAATTATCTTCTTCATCAAACAATCAACCATCTGAACCCAGGATGAAAACGGGAACATCTTCTAGCAGGTCGCACGTTAACCGACGCAGTTGAATGGAGGGTGGCTCAACCCAGAGCTAACCGAAAGTATACCGTGCTGTTATGAAGGCAGGCTTTTTATCGGGTCACTGGCGAGCTCTATCATGGCTGCCACTACCGCCAGGGGACAGTGTGTGCTGAAGCGAGGGTCGTACAATTCCATTTTAATTTCCTGAATCAAAAATGTAAATATTAGATTGAAATTTCTTATTGCTCTTTAACAATAATATAATAATTTTACATTAAAAAGTGAACTACAGATGAAAGAATAAATGAGTTAGTTAAAATGATCTTGGGAATCCTTGGTGCAATACAAACAGTTATCAGTAAAACGCTCAGTTGTAAAGAATCGAGCCTATACAGTTCAGTTGCTGCCGTAATTGCAAATTAGAGCTCTATATACCACTAATCTATTGCTCACGGAACTAGGCCAATTGCAGGAGTTACAATTATTGTTGTCCATTGTGGGCATTTCGGACAAGAACTGGATTTGATAGATTATCGCAACTTACTTTAGGAGAACTGCTATCCGTTCATAACTAGTACTGACTGATTGCGTTTTAAGTTTACAGATCCACAATATTTATCGTCAGCTGGAGGCAGAAACATTCAGTAGAATGACAATAAAACTGAACATGAGTTGCTTCTCTCATCACGTTTGGCAGGTTACAGTCATAATAACAAGTTCAATCGGTATGTTTAATATGACGTATTTATGATAGCTAGGCCAATCACGCATCACCAGCAGGTGATTTTCATGGCAAACCTGTTAACCCAAACCTTCTTTGTGGAGAACCTATAACCTATAACAAACTTCAGTACACGCCTATCCAAAGAAGTCCGGATTGGAACCTGGGGAACAAATGGTGTGTGTGTCTGTGTGTCTGGCTATGATTGTGAAAGGGGTGTTGGATTGGAGGTGGGAGAGAGGGGTTGGGTTATACGAGTGTTCTCACTGCCAATAAGGTTTGTAGGGCGAACTTCAATATATATGTGCTTTGATCCCGCCGATTAGAGTTTGATAATTTATTGCTTGCTCTGGTAGTTTCAATTGTTTGTTTGTTTGTTTTTTCAGGTTCGTCTTCAAACTGAACCTGATTCGTTACAAAAATAGGAAAATAAGCTTTGTTCTGAGGGAAAATGGATTGTTTGCTAAAGGAAACAGCACAAATTAATGTAAGCATACCTGGGAAAGGTGGTACACCTAAAATATGGGGACTATTTTTCTCCCAGTTATCTCTATTTTCGGCGGAAATTGGTAGCATCGCCAATGGTGTGTCATACAGCATTCCTTTTTGTCAGCAACAAGGTCTTTTGAAACGAAAATGCTTAGCATTAGTTATGATCAGGAGGCGAGGATGATAGTTAAAGAGCTCGTACAACAGGAGGTCGAGTTTAGTGAAATCCGTCATCCGTCTACTGATTTTGTATCTTTTCTATTTTTAGGGCGTTTCCTTGGTGATGAAATCACCACGAAGTTGTTTAGCTGGATTTGAAATGAGTGAAAAGTGATCGACATACGCTAGCCGTTCAACAGGGTTCAATCCATTGGGAAGAATCAGAGACAGACATAGCTGCTGTTTATGAAATCAGATCACGAAGAATCGTATTTTATGACAATGATATCATTTAAAAATGGTGGAAAAGAGTTGGAAGAATTTTTACATTGGTGTCATGAGAGTGATTGCAAGTAATTTATAACGACGACGAGTTTTTTTTGCTTCGAAAAGGAAACAATTTTCGTTAATTAATATTATAGAAAAAGAAAAAAATTGATTTAGGTGTTGCTCTCTTCTCGGTTTTCAAATTTCAGCTCACGAGTGAGAACAACAGTTTACTATGTACAGTATGATATTTTCTACAGGTCTTTGTTTCAAGTAACCATATTTTCTTCTGCCTAGTTTCTCACGAGGTGCAATTCGCATGGCTCGGTTTTTTGAAAGCTGATTGATACTAACCCAGGTCTTAAAATTAAGCCAAGATTCTGTTTCTACTGAATTCTATATGTTCTACTTGCGAGTGAAATTAGCCACAACGAAATATGAACGAAATCCAGACAGAAATCCTCATTGAAAATATAACACTGATTTAAAGAAAATAAAACTAACTGAACACTAAATAAAAATAATTACTCCGAATCTAAACTTAAAGAAATGAATGACTACTTTACATGCAATATAATGATTATACCAATGCGTAGTAGACATCGACTTTAAACTCAGTTTTGAAACATGTCAATGTGGATTTCTGTCATTTTTCTTGTCTTACCTTCTGATACCATCCTATAATAAGTACTTTGAAAAAGAGAGACAGACACAAACCTCGGATGAACACGTGCTATGATTAGTTTCCGAAATACAGAGCCAAGCACATTATTGTTCAGAAAACAGCTGGATAAAAACAAGATAACTGAATTGAACAGCTTCTCGACTTTTTCCCATATCATTTTGTAACATTTTAATGCAACTGAATAAAATATTTTCATCGACTTTGGCTTGAGTAGCAGTCGTTTTTCGAGGCAATAAGGCCTGAAATGCGTGGTAGGGGACTGATAAACAATTTGAATATTTTGGAACATTTAATTATATGCTTGAAACTGGTCACATATACAGCTAGCATCTTGTTCTTCTCGCCTTCTCTTCTTGCTCTCCAAAATGACTGCTACCAGGCTACGTTACCTTCTCTTATTTTGTTTTAGACAAGCTGCGGGCAAGTAGAAAGAGGAAATTAACTAGTATTGTTTAGGCTGAGCCTCAAACAACTGCCAAGCTATGATACACGCGGGTTCAACATTTGTTGATTATGATCAGCGCATGTTGCTACTGCTGTTCAACAAATGTTGAATAGTTTAATCGTTATGCCTTGTAATGACAGGCTCAATTCTGTTCAACTGACAAGTTGCAACTTGTTGAACGTCGTCATCCAATCGCTTTAAAATGTTGAATGCATTTTCTTCTCATTCAACAAGTTGAAACATCGTTCAACGTTTGTTGATCAACAAATGCTGAATGATGTTGAACCATGCATCATTAACACCCATATCAGCTTACTGTACTGTCATTAACTCTCAATTGCGTTCTCATCCATCATTCAAAGTACGGCGTCGTCAGCGTTCGTGCGCGCACGCTCTTAACTCCGGGCGGGGGGACCGGAGGCTCTTTCTCTTCCGAGTTTCAATTCCTATTCTAGACTTAATTGAGTCGTGCTCTCAGCCAAGGCGACGACTATATAAAATGGGCTGTGAAAAGTGAAAAAGTTGAACTTCTTCAAGTGGCTTATAGCCTCAGGCGAAGTGTTAATGGGCGTCATATCAGTTGATAGGTCTTGATATAGCACCCATAGCAACTTCAAGCTCATGGATGATTGGATTTATTTACAACATAACAAAAAGGAAAATGACGACACGAAACATATCAAGTAAAAGGAACGTACATTATTGCCGGGTTTGGCGAGACTTCCATTCGATAACGATTTCTTTCTTTCTTTCTTTCTTTTTGAGCAACAGATAATTATATGGAAGTATTAAATTGACCTTCCATGCACAAGTGATTGCGAAAGACTGACTAAAGGTTTCAAATGAATTAAAGTGTAGTAACGTTCGTGACAGATCAGCTAGTGTGACCGGAAAAGCGACTGCACATATAAAACAAATCATAACAATATATTGAATTAATTCTCGTACCTTGGGGGGACTTACAAGACCCTTCTTAAAGCACGACTTCACTACTCGAAGAGTTATTGTTCTTGTTTTTCATGCAACTGATCAGTTTAATTTCCCAATCGGGCATCATATGCTGTCGTCAACATCTAGTCAGTGTCTAGTGAACGTTCGTTCGCTTCTTTCCTCATCATGCGCTTTATTTAACACTCTTAATCTGTTTTTGAATCGTCAACATTCCTTCGCTCTCATCATTTATCAATCGCTTTCGTTAAACCTCGCACAATGATGTAGACAATCCGCCAAGCTTTCTTTCCGCTGTCTCTCATTTCTGCATTTCAGTTTTACGCAGTCGTTAATTGTCGGCAATTGTCTTATTCAAAAATTGCAAAACAGAGCAGCCTGCATAATTACATGTACATAGGGGTTATGACACGAGATCAGAAGATCTACTGAAATTCCTTAACTGGGATAATCTAGCCTTGCGAAGGGACAGACGGCTCTGACTCCTATTTGAATGACACAATTCACAAAAAAATGTCACAATATCTGAGCGATCTCTTTCCTTTGAGCTGGGAAAGCAACCCTTACACGCAAATCTTGCCTTAGAGGAAGCACCTTAAATGTTGAAATGACTCATATTCCAGTCAAACTTCGTTCGCTGTTGTAGACTATAATTCACACTCGTCATTCGTTATTCGCTCTCGTCACTCTCATACATATTCGGACACTGTCGAAAATTCGATTTATAAAAGAATAGCCGCGGGCCGCCTTAAACACGTAAACAGCGGATCCATCGCTAGTTTCCGCTTAATAGAGTGGTCCGCTGAATACTGTTCGTTTTATAGTAAATATGGGAAGAAAATTTAGGGACATAAGCAGCTGGTGTCCGTTTAATAGTGGGTGTTCGCTTAATAAGGGTCCGGTTAACACAGGTGTCACCAGGGTCACTGTACATAAATCTATATTTAAGAATGCAACCATGTTCGCGTACAGAGCGTTTGCACGTGACGTCACTGCGGCCATGTTGGTGACTCAGAACAATGAAATGACGGCCATATCGGTGTGCCAAACGAATCCTATTGTTTTAGCACTCCAAAATGGCCGCCGGTCACACCATGGACTCATTCTATAGAGAGGTTTCCGCTTTACGGGTGTGTCCGTTTTAAATGAGCTGATTGTTGTCGGCGGTTGATGGTAAAATTTTAAACCACACCCTCCCAAAAGTGCATGAAATCAGAATTGAATCGTAATCATTACATTATATTCACTTTATCTTTATTTCCTATATTACTTATATAAAACATAAAATTACCAAAAAATACGAGACAGATTATTATCAAACGCCGCGTGATACAAACAACGCTCGTTTCATTTCATGTTACCGTTTTTTTTTTTAATGCGGCAAATTAACTGTATAACTGTAGATATTAGTAAATAAACAGTTTGATTTCAATGCCAGACTGCAGCTTTCAATTTTTCAAATTTTAACTGAGTTGAGCTGAAATAGTTTTATTTTCACTGAAAACACAAAAATAAAACCTGTGTAATACTCTCAGTTCTTGACATGGAAATACGACTTTTAATGAGTCTGCTGGCTTTTTTCAGATCAACTAAACTGCAGATACCGTGAACGATCCATTGCGTCACATTGGATCAAATACAAACAGTGATAAGCAACAGACCACTGCAAGACCGATCAAACAATGTGAAAAGGTACTCTCTATCTTAAGGATAAGAATGGTTTGGCCATTCGCTGTTTCTCTCCCTATGGCGCTGACATGTATCGGTTGTTAGGATGAATTGCTCTTTGGCCATGTGCCACAATTGTTTGTGGCGTGACCGTTGCGCAATTTTCCCTATCACAGCTCTTTCTAGAATGATTAGCGACATATATGAGATAGGTGCAGTGGTTCCGAGTCTCATTATGTTCTAGCTATGGCACACTGACGAGGGCATAATAAGCCCGAAACAGCTGTCTGTGTCTGCTTTCTAGTTTTGAGCGCTGATCATGTCAGGTTTGGCCGACCGTAGTGCCATTTCGAGAGAATGCCTTTTCACATTGTTTGATCGGTCCTTGCAGTGGTCTGTTGCTTATCACTGTTTGTATTTGATCCAATGTGATGCAATGGATCGTTCACGGTATCTGCAGTTTAGTTGATTTTTTTTTCAGATGTTACCGCACTTGTCTCTTAAGGTTAATTAATAAATGATTTAGTTCTCATCGACGGACTCTTTTCATTTCTCAGTTCCATGGACTTTGTTTAAAATGCTTGTGACATTTTCTCTGTGCTTTGCATATCCAATAGGTGAGCTTCTCACTTTGATCTAAATAGAGAGATACATCATCAGTAGCATTACTTACTCCGTTATAAAACGCGCAACCCCTATCGGACAAGATGCCGGTACAAATAAAGTAAACGTTATCTTTATGTATATCCATTTGTCCCTGCATCATATTGTAGTCTTTTCATTAAGATACATTTTTATACATTTAACCCTCGGACGTACACGCAAACTTAAACCCCCTACGTGGTACAGGGGCGGGGGGGGGGGGGGGTTGTTGCAACACCCCCCCCTTGGGTTTTTGCAAGTTGCAATATTTCGGAAATATTTTACATCTAAAAGATAGCCCGCGACGTGTTCTACAAGATAAGGTAAAAATTATGGGTTGTGCCGCTGCTGGGGGTCGTGACGTCATCCAAAATGGCCGCCAAGATGACCGCCATCTTGGATTTTACTTAAAATTCAAAAGTTTTGGAAAAATGCGGCAATTGCAACATAACATACAATTAAACATTTTGATGGTTTTGGTAAACATTTTGATGGTTTTGGTAGCATTTTATGTTTTTTCACTGTTTTTTCATTTTTATTAAAAAATGACTTGACCACATGTTACTTATGACATCATATCTCGTTACCAAAGCAACCGGTTGTCGCCAAACTTTACTTAAATGTGCCTGAAGGATAAATGAACAGCTACTAAAAACGGTATGTGCTAATCTTAAATGGTCTTGAAAATATGGGAGAAAAACCTAAAGGGGAGTGGTTTTTGGGTGGCAACCAGCCCCACCCTCTTTGTACGACCGAGGGTTGAAAACAATTTAGAATTAAAATTTGCCTCTAGGATTTAAAAAATGGTCCTTCGAAGTTTCTCTTTCGTTTGTCGGTGATGCGAATTTCGCATTCGTAAACGGTCGATGCCATTTACTAGTCATGGAAATTCTTTCCATCAGAAAAGGATCGAAAAGGAAAAATAAAATTTCTGAATGCCTTGAATCGAACCCCGGCGGAAACGCTTCCATGCTAACATCCCACTACAATGCTTTTTATTTACAACATTATCTGTGTAGTGTCTAAGGGCCTGGTTGCACTTCAGTCAAAAACAAAAATTAGCCCGTGCAAAAATCGAGGAAAACAAAAGAAACCGCTACGGTGGGACACGCTTTTTGTGGAACGTTTTTGTTTTTATCTCATTTTGCACGGGCTAATTTTTGTCTGTAGTGCGACCAGGCCCTAACCCGAAAACCTAACGGTTATTTAGGCCCCAGGCATTTCCTTGCATTTTTCAACTATATTTAAATTATGTCATGTACAATTAGATTACTATTTATTGCTTTAAATATAGATTATATGTATTGTATTGTATTTTTTAACCCTATTCGGCCTGGGGGGGGGGGGGGGGGGCACAAAGTGCCCGCGCTAACTTTGAACATTCATAACTTCCTTAATACGTATTCAAACGCCATCAAACTTTGTGACTTTTCCTAAAATTTATCTGGCAACAATTTGATATGACAATTTTTTGATCACGTGACTTGATGTTTCCATGGCAACAAGATTTTGACAGCCATGTTTTTTTAAATTTGCATATTTATACCTTTGAGAGAAGAAAAACAATGTTTATTGGTATAACTTTTGTATTTTTACGTCATTTAACGTTTATTTATTGGTTTTCGTTAATTTTGGGGGAATTTGGACGGTTTTTAAGAGGTTTTAAAAAATTTCAGAAATCCAAGATGGCGGATCCAAGATGGCGGCCGCATAATTAATTACCTAATAACTACGTCATATGACGTCATCGTTTCATTGTGCGGACCGCAAAGGAGACAGTTTTGGACGTACTATGTACCCTCTAGGTTTCATTGTCATAGCCTTAATGCTCTTGAAGTTACGAAGGGGGGGCACAGTGTGCCCCCCCCAGGCTCAGGAACTCAAAAAAGGCCAGGCTGAATAGGGTTAATGATACATTTCTAATTGGTGACCCTACCCTTATAATATCCCTATATCTACCTTAAGCATAAATATATCTTAGGTCTATTAAGCGCTTCATCTAGGGCCAATTTTATCTAATAATAATAGCAACAATACTTTCGTCGTAAATCCAGGCATAAACTAGAGCAGAAATGGCATCGACCATTTGGTTACCAATGAATGTTAATGATGGCATCGACCATCAGAAATGGAATCGGACGTTTACGAAAGGGAAATCCACGTCGATGACAGTCTCCCCTTCCACTTTCCCTCTCTCCGTTCAAGCTCCTTCTGGAGTAAGACGACTTGGGACACATCCCGGAGATAATCAAAGAAAAACTATATAAAATTCACCTGTTATATCAATAGCGCGATCTATCTCCTTGATTTGACACTCTTTTCCTTCTCGTGTTTTTTGCTTGGAACTGAAGATTTCTTCAAAGCAGCTAGGCCTGACTGCATGTTAAACTGAAGTAAAATATTAAAAAAGTTAACTGACATAAAAATGGCAAAAGCCATGCGCATGTTATGGTTGCTCGAGTAGTATCCGTCTCAGTACGATTTCGTTTCGAGAACTAGAAAGCAAACAAAAAAGAAAGCGAGTAAAGGAAATAGTTTTCTTGCAAAGGATACCTGTTAATTGACAGTCATTGTCTTTCTCTTCGTCAAAGAGTTCTCACAAACCTTCAGTGGTCCCATACACTTGTAACAATAAATTAGTGGAATTTGCCAACGCAGGCAGGTCAAGAAAAGCTTCACTTACATTGTTTGATTCGACAATTCCACCTCCTAAAGGTAGTTGATTGAAAAACGAGGCTATCTCTCTTTGGGGCCCCACTGAAAGTGGTCCCTGACCTTCATTTCCGCGCCCTTCTGGTTCGGAAAACATAGGCGAGAGTTGTGGCTGTTCACCGAATTCCTGAGCCGAGGGGTTGAAGCCAGCTAACTGCTCTATGGGAAAATACAACGGAAAATATCAGTAACATGACCTTTTTGTATCCTTTTGTATCTAAAGGAATTGATCAATGCGGCGGGTTAACTAGGACCCAACAATAGCAAGATTTATCTTGAAGAAAATTAGGGGTACCTCTATTCATTTGAAAAGGTTGTTCACCACCACCTGGTCCCATTTCTGGTACCAAAGGTCTTGGGTTTCCTTCAAAGCCTTGTGGAAGTCCTTCTGAATAAACATAAAAATAGTCTTACGGACTGACGAAAAGATGATAGATACGTGCCGACCTCGGCAATAGATTTGAAAAAGACACCGGCGGGCTATGGACCCTATATGTAAACATATAGATTCGACTAAGTTGGCATATCAATTGGTGAAGTTTATCACGATTCTTCCTTGCCTTGTGGCAAACGACGTAAACGGTTTAAATGAGCACAGCAGTAATTGTAATTGTATTCCTATGTCAGTCACTGGCCGAATGACAGGAGACCTGAATGTCATACTGTAATCGTCCCACCTAACAACTGTTTCCAAAAAATGTACGACAATTTATTTAGCAAGACCCAGTCCGTAACGATAAATTTAATTATTCAAGATTGTGATTTCTTCAAAGAATTACAAATAACTTAAAATAAAAATAGGTCTTCCTACAAACTTGAATAAAAGATCCATTCGATGTGACTTACCTTCTCTGCCTCCTTTAAAGGCAGGACTTGGAGAAAATTGATTGCCAAGAGCACCGGCGAACAATGGACTACCGGCACCGCCATTAAAGAAATTAATATTCTGGAGTTGACGTTCCCTGATAAAGGGATTATTTGGAAGAGAAAGATAAGCACTGAAAGGCGCTATTCCGCGTATATTTTCGCCTAAGGTGGGCTCCATTCTCATCGCTGAGAGTCCAGGTTGAGGTATTCTGGCTGGAAACGAAGATTGAGTTCTCGGCCTGAAAGCCATCTGGTTCGGCTGCGTGAAAGGGATTGCGGGAAAAGTTGGTAAACCCGCGAATGGTGATGCTGGTAAGCCGAACGGAGAGAATCCCGCTAGTTGTAACGATTGAGGTAAACCTGCCAAGAATTGCCGCTTTGTTGTCTTGTTACTCTTCTTTGAATTCTTTTTCGACGGTGACCGTTTCTTTCTTGAGGCCATTCCTGTCAAAAATCGTGCAGAGAAATTGAGTCTGAACAGATAGTAAGCTAATTTGCTTTTAAGTCTCTTCAAGGCCCTAAATGTAGGAGTTAGGGTTAGGGTTATGTTCATTCATACTGTCAGTTGGTCATGATCAAATTCAATTGAGTGCGTCAGTTAAATATTAATTAAAACAATCAATCGATTAATCAGCCAGCCAGCTAGCAAGTCAGTCAGTCAGTCAGTCAATTAATCATTCAGTCAGTAAAAAAATCAATCAAGATGTGGTAAAAAATATCGTAAATCACCCAAATCAATCAATCAATCAATCAATCAATCAATCAATCAATCATTCAACCAATCAATCAATCAATCAATCAATCAACCAACCAATCAATCAATCAATCAATCAACCAATCAGTCAATCAATCAATCAATCAATCAATAAATCAACCAATTGACTAATCAGTCAAGTAAGCAGTCAATCAATGAATTAATTTATCATTTGTTCATTCATTCATTCATACAGGTTGTTCATAAGTACCATAATCAGGCAGTCAGTCGATCAGTCAATCAGTCGGTCATGATCAGTCACGGCCAGTTACTTATTCAGTCAATCAATCAAGTGGTCATGATCAGTTGGTCACTTAGACGATCAGACAGGTAATTTAACCGTCAAACCCAAATACTCGGTTAGTCAGTCAGTCAGTCACCAATTCAACCATTCATTTGTCTCATTCATTCGAGTGAACCCACCTACTATTCCCATTCCAGGCTGTGCAGATATCGGTAGACTAATGCCAGTAATACTTGATAACTGACGGGAAAAGGGCATGGTAGCTGGATTAAAAGCATTTCGCATTTGTGGGCCACTGAAAGCTGAAAGCCTCAGTGCGGTTGGTCGCATTACTCGAGACGCCATGGTAGGAAGGCCGGAACGACCCATAGCATTCATCTCAAATGGCTGCGTTTGTTGGAGTGATTGTTGAAGAGATGGATACATGCTGAAACGTAAAAAGCCTGTCTTTAAAGCATAGTACTTTACATTAAGTTTAAAAGTCTTCACTATTTTCGAAAATTTCGAACGCTTGCCCTTAGCGCTCTGTAAGTTCAAGAGTATAAAAAGCTAGTTAAACTTGGAGGGCTTATAGTGCGTCCAAAACTGTCCTCGGTATGGTAAGCGTGACGTGATAACGTCATACGACGCGGGAACTGCGGCATAATTCCGAATCGCCATCTTGCATCCGTCATCTTGGATTACTTTCTTGGATAAGAAAAGCGCCAAAATCAAGGTTATGGGCTGAAAGTTAATCAAAGTGGCTGTGAGCCACTAAACTCGGAAAATGAACGTTAAAAGAATGAGAATATCTAGGCTACTAATTAACAATTGGTTCATGCTTTAGCGTGCACTATCGTTATGGAGCACGCGGGAAGTTTGGAGAGCACGAAAGAAGCGTAAGAGTTGCCCGAGGCGATAGCCGAAGGTAGCTCTAGCTTCTTGAGTGCTCTCCAAACCTCTCACGTTCTCCATAACTCAATAGTGCACAGCTAAAAGCATAAACCAATTGTTTTATAACATAGCCGGTGGAATTGTGCATCAAATCCGACGCGAAAAACGGACAACAATATCAGAAGTGATTGTTCGAAGTAAGCGAAATATTAAGCAAAATAGGAATTGGTTTTATTTCAAATTTTCTGTTGAAAGCTCGAGTTTTATTTTACTGCAATTTAAATACAAAATTCTTTATTTTTAAAAAAGAAATTACGGTCAAGAATGGCACATTTATTTATCAGCGTGCACTATCGGGATTTTGAGCACGCTTACGTATACTGAATTTGATTGCGCGGCTCTGCTAGCTATGTTATTAACTGAGTTTGTATTTATCCGTTGGTCATTGGGTCGACTAGTACTGCCGGGTTAATAGCTACAATGAAAGTTTTTCCCTTTTCGTCTCATTGACAGAAGTAGATATTTTTTTTACAGTTTATAGTCTAGCAGCTTGTGTATTCCCGTGGAAATTTTGTGATGAAAGCAAACCACCTATCTAAACCCTAAATAAAAATAAAAACTTTGTTGCCAATTTGGCACGTTTCGATATTTTTTGAAAAGTTAAAAATATCAAACGCAAAGAAAAAAATACAGCACTTTCATAATGTCCAGTTCGGAAAAAAAGAAGAAAAAAAAAAGAAAGAGGAAAAAAGTCCCCGCCAGGATTTAAACCCGAGTTCATTGGCCTCGGAGCACAACACTTAGACCACATCACCATATAGGAAGGAATGAAATTAGACTCATACCTACAACTCGGAAATTTCCGAGTTAAAAAGACAAAGAAAAAAGCATTTAGAATTGTGATGTAGAGTGAATTTCAATTGTTTTGCGGTATTACAATATTTTGAAAATATGTTATTTTTAATAGATAGCCTGTGATGTGCTCTTCAAGCTGAGGTTAATATTATGGGTTTTGGTGCTGCTGGAGATCTGTGACATCATCCAACATTTTGCACCAAAAAGGGCAAAACTATGCTACTTAAGACGTCATGTTACGTTACCATACTAACTTTGACAAAGCGTGTCTCAGCGATAAGCAAACAGCTACTGAGGATGTCACGCGCTAACACATAAAGGGAGGGGGGATTGATGTCACGGTTAAAACTCGGTCGATTTACACTCACAAGAGCATTCTTTCAAGCCTTTGCAGCAATTTCAGTGTCCAATCGTGCGGCCCCCTTCCCATTTCCAACCTCCCCCTCCCCTCCTACCACCGACGTTTCGAGGGTTTTAATGGAGTGTCGAAGGTAATTTGCCTTGCGATTTAATAGGTAAACTCTCGCGCTACTTTTTCAACCAATCAGAAGTGAAACCAAAACAAATCGCACTTTTTTTCTTGGGCTTAGCGCCTGATTGATTCATTGGAGCGACTGCATCTGTTGGTATTGGCAACAGTGATTACTTTGGTTTCAGTTTTATGACGCTCAGTTAAAAGCCGCTCGAATAGCCGTTAGTTCGTCAAAAAAAAAGTTTACAACTGGGTTAAAATGAATTTTGCAGTCTGACATCATTAAAGCCTTACCATAGAGTGTTTCTCGAAGTACAAGTTGCGTATATATGAGTTAGTCTCCTCCCCCACCGAGAGTCGATCTTTTTATATGTTTGTATTTTAGGAAAGCTGGGAATCATCCTTTCTCATGACGAATGATTCGGAACGTCACCCCGTAATGCTCAATGTCAACAAGAACCATCATTCATATGGCGAGGTGTAAAAAGTAATAGCAGCTTACCTTTGTCCCAAGAAGGCTGGCGTGTTGGTTACTGGGTATCTACAATTATAAAAGGCCCGCGATCAGGATCACAATTAATTTGTAAAAAAGATCTTTGAGTCAAATGAAGGTGAACTGCGATCAATTAAATGCATTTGTGGAATTCAATGTTCGCTTTTTGACCAGAAAATTGAAGTTAATTCCATGGCAGTTCAAAGGCCAAATCAAATCAAATCAAATCAAATCAAATCTTCACATAATCACGTAAAGCCAAACATTTCATAATCTTCCGCAAATTACACATAAAATATCCTTTAAAAAGTAAACTGAAACGATGAATACATGCAACGAAAGAAAACGCCTGAAGGTTTAACTACCAAATGTGCTTTGATCAAACTTAAGCGGATATTTTAGTCACATTAATAATGTGCACCAACATTTGACTCAACACAGCATGCGTATTAATTGCGAGAAGAGGAATGACGCATGCGTATCAGTCCCGAGGGTCGCAGTGGATTTTATCTGCGTGACCAGGTAAGGAATCTTTCATCACAATGGATGATGGTTCTTGAAGCATTCTTATCTTAATATTTTTCGTACTTGGAAATGAAATATGTAAATGTTTTCGACTAAGAATGGCATGAGACATTCCTTTCTCGCAAGATATAAAATATAAAAATTGGAAGGAGCAAAGCTCACTAAATGACGTACAAAATATAGAAACATGCTGCACAATTTTGAACATGCACTTGCTTGCCGAAAATGCAAAAAACGAACGCGCCTTTTTCGAAAACATTTACGTGCAGTTTTCAATATTTAACTGATAAGACACTTTTAGACAAAAGTATCGGTCTTATAGGCATTTTAATAGCATTTCATTTATCTACAAAATTACACCAACGTGATTTTTAACGCATTTTGGGGGCGTTTTTACTGTTGCCAGTTCTAGCCCTTACAACGCCCACATATGGCTTGGCCAATCATGACTTATTGGTCGGTTGATGTTTTTGTGTTATTTATCATTCATTACTTTAAATTTAACAACAAAATTAAGTAGAATGTTTTAAACAACTCTGCATTATACTGATGTAGTATTAGTCGTGACTGACTTATAAGCAAACACTGGAGTTTTGGTAGGTTTTTGTCAGTCTTTTTTACTTAAGATCATTAATGATAAGTATAAGACCTAAACTGCGCTGGTGAAAACCCCATCGGCCGATTTATGATTGGAGACTGAAAGGCGGAAGGGATCTGTCTTTTGTGCACTCTTCTCTTTCTTGTCGACTTGCTCGTTTTGCCTTTCAACTTCCTGGAAAAGTCTCCCATTATTTCTTTCAATTTTCTCCCTTTCTGCAAATAAGAAGCAAACAAAGTCGTGAAGACATTTTATTACCCATAAGTTCTTCTAATAGTACACTTCTGCATAGTTGTGAAAATATACTCCATCATTGACGCTATTTTTTTCATTAACTCTTGTAATTTTAGTGATTGATAAATATAGATTCTTACGCTTATATCTTTTAGCGGTATGGGAAAAATATTTTCATTGTCTCCATATTGCGTCTTTAGCTAGGATTTATACCAGGAGAACGTCTTATGAAACAACAATAAAAAACACCATATCTGGATTGAGTCTGATGACGGTTGTCGTCCCTGCACCAAGAACTTTTCTACTTCAAAATTCCATTTGATTTACTGTACGAGGTAGGCGTAAGGGTTTGCGGTGATGCGGTTTTACGGGAAAAAAAATTTGACATGCGGTATTGCGGTTTTATAAGACTCAGCGGTTTGAGGTTTTCATAAATTTGGTAAATTTTGGATGCGGTATTGCGGTTTTTTACGTTTTTCTGCGCGGTTTTGCGGTTTTCGGACCCCCCTTACGCCCCCCTCCTGTACCGTATTTCTTCGAATACACGTCGGAGGCGTTAATTTAAGAATCATGCAATGACAAAAAGGGAAGTTACACACACATAAATTGTTATGTTCTAAAAATAACTGAATTGTCTGAATAAACATCCAGACCATAAACTTCATAGACTCATAAACCCAAGAGCCCTTAATTTCTCTTTTCATCATTAAATAAGGAGTGTTTTTTGATAAACGTTTATTCGAGTAAATACGGTACACTGCAAATAAAAGATGATCTAAAGCTATGGGAAGTATACGGTACGAATGAATAGTTTACAAACAATACGAAAAGCAAAACTGTAACAATTAATTAAATCAACACTACTTAGTATCTCAAACCTTCTTTTCCGGATTCTGAGCGACGTGTTCTCGTGTCGTGTGAACGTCAATATTAACATCAGGTGCACCCACGTGAATTGAGTGCGAATGATGATTTCCCAATAGAGGCTGTGTCATAACATTAGGATGCGTCAGAGGATAGACTGACGGGTATGCCATCACGTGTTGAGCGGCAGCCTACAGAGGAGATAACGAGAAACATAGGATGAAAACGAGTCCCATCGGAGGGTGGGCTGGGTGGGGTTTGGGGGTAGGCCGGTGGCGGAACTTGGGGTATATTAAATAAAAAAAGACAAAACTACCACTGCGTACTACGAGATTCAACACTTACAACTACACTAATAGAAAATCAAATCAACTTTGCTTAGCGAGGGTGACACTTATGTGGCTGACAAACCGGTTGCCCTCTATTCAATACCCTACTCTCAATATGTTTTAACCGGTTCTGAAGCTTGACATATTTGTAATTGGTGGCACGTTTTTCACTAGCCCTGATGAATCCGTGATAATACAAACCGTCAGCAATGGATCAATATTTTCTATGGAACTTTCTTATTAAAAACATAAAAGTTTAACGATACTCTTTCGAAGTATACCACTTTCAGTTCCACGATATAAGTGTATCAAGTATCGTGGGATCTTCACTGTTTTAGCGATTTTAAAAAATTGGGTTGTTGTCTCGTGTTGTAAAAGGAATGAAAACAACGAAGGATTAGCGAGTTAGTATTGCAAGTTTAATTAGAGAATAAGTTTGAGGTATGTCTTACGTAATTGATTGGCGTGTAATGGTAATAGGGATTGACTCCATGAGACATCATGTATCCCGGGTAGAGGTAATTGTAAGGATATGTGACAGCCTGTTTCTTTATCACTGTTCTCTCCTCCTCGCCAGGAATATCAGTTCTCCGTGATGTACTTAATGTGGCTTGTTCCTCGCCTCCAGTACCATACATGCTAGGAATGTTGGGATTTCCTAACGAAAGTAGAGCGTAAATGTCGTTTAAAGGTTTAATTAATATTATATATTAATCAACCAAGTCTAAACACGTGCTAGAGGGAATCACGAGATTCAATGTGGTTACATGGACTATGCCACCGCGATTTTGATTGCTATAGTTTGGCTGTCAATATATATGACTCAGTAACTTGCCTTAGACATGAAATGATCCTAGATATCAAATAAACCCTCGAGGAGAAAGAAAATCACTTTATTTTTTAGTAATTTTGTTAGTCGCAAGATGAAAGGGAATGAAAATAAATGGCAGTGTCTTTGGACTTCTAAAAGTTTCAAAATATAGTGATACTAAAAAACATTAAGCTCCTTTAAATAAAGAGAATAACGTGCTACTTAACCACGAAGGAGGGTATTAATGGGCGCGTTGTAATTTATTGAAAGAATTAGACTAAACTAAATGTTTTCAAGTTTATTATGATTTTTTTTTCACCCATCGCAATCGTACCCATCTCAATCCTGTTCTTTTCTAACCTTAGTAAACTTTATACCTTTAATTTCCGGACATTAGAACTGAACTAAAGATAGCAACCTCGTGACATATATGTCATTTTATTCATTAGGTATTCAATGGGTGAGGATTTATTTGTCAATTAACGACCATCAATCATTAGACATACGCATTCATAAGGTTGTCGAAAACATTAAGTAACAATCCGTGTAAGAAGTAGGCAACCCAAATGCACGGAATGTAGAAAGGTGTAAATTGTGCAATTGTTGAAACCGTCCACCTCATTGGCTAAAACATGAAAATCGACCATAACTTCATCAGGCAGCGCATTTATTTATCTCTATTTATCTCTATTGTGATTTTTAATGCAACCAAAATTCTATGTGGGGAACATGAAACATTTCTTGGCCATTGTTTTGGAGTCTCACGATTGGCTGAAATCTTGTAACACAAAAGAAACATCGCTTTAAAATAAAGTTTCAGTAAATTTTATTTTAAAACCATGTTGTCCATAGGTTGACGTATTCTCAGTACGAAAATCTAAACATTCTTATGTGGGGAAAGCGAAATGCAGCGAAACAATAGAGAATTGCCTACTTCTTACACGGATTGTTACTTAAATGCAAATGTTATTTCAATCAGTTTACCTGTATCACCAAAGGCTTCCGCAGGCATCTCACTCTCGGAGGGATTCATGTTATAGCTGGACATAAGGTCCCCTGCAGATTGTTGTGGACCAATCTCCATGTTTCCAAGCATTGTCGCTTTTAAGCCATTCCCACCTTCATCAGGAGTAACTCGTCCCATCCCAGGTATGCTTTCCGTGGCTTCTTCTGGTGTGGCTTCTGCTGTAGCGACTTGAGCTGATTCAGGAGAAGGCGTTTCTTGGTTATCCTCATCCATGTCTGGATTGTTGTATCCCTGAACTGCTGGATTGTTTGGTTCACCCATAGGAGTTTGCATTTGTTCAATTCCCGGATATCCCATGGCCAAGTTCTGCATCTGTGAGTTCAGCAAGTCGGCGCCTTCTAGATGAGGACGTGTTCGGGGATCCTTACTCTCACTTTCATCTTCCCTAGGATCTGCGATATCCTGTCTAGAATTCCCCTTCTCCTCTTTGACGTTCTCCTTTTTTGGAGCATTAGAACGCGTCCAACAAGGCACACAGTGGTGGGAGTGGTGATGAAAGTGGCAAGGTAGAGGCCAGGTCCAGCCACCGATACAACCACAACCTGGGTACATGCAGCCACCCCATCCATAACAACCTGGGTGATAGTTAATTACTTGCCTACTCTGGCCACTTTCCTCCGCATATTTAGGGACGGTAGACCTATAGTATGGGCCAAACGAACCGCGAGGAGGACCATAAGGGCCGTAATATCCCCCATTCAGGCCACTGTAGGTGAAAGCGCCAAGCAAAGGAAAGACGCTGTGATGGCCATGGCCTGGATATATGACACCTCCCCATCCGTAGGTTCCTGGGTGAAAATTATGAACGAAGTTCCGGCTATTGGCTTCTTCTTCTTTGTCGTGTTCTTTTTTGAGTTTTTTAGATTTTCCGCTCGGAATTTTTGATTTGTATAAGCCATGTCCTGAGTGAAAACCGTTCGCAAAGGCGTACGGTCCAAACCCATAACCCCATGGCGGGTAATCTGGATAGAGTGCTTCTGGGTAGGGGACGTACGCTCCATGGCCAATGAAAGGGGAGCCAAATGTTCCAAATGGACCGTACGGAAATCCTTGTCCGTAATTTTCCCATGGGTAGCCAACTGCTCCGTATGGTCCGTGTATAAATTGCCGCTTGGGGCCTTCTTTCTCTTTCTCTTCTTTTTTGCCAGAAATATCCGCACGGTAACCGAGTCCGTAACCATAACCATACCCATACCCTAAGCCATAATCATGACCAAAACCGTGCGGGCCCAATCCATAGCCGTGCGGGCCCAATCCATAGCCGTGCGGACCCAATCCATAGCCGTGCAGACCCAAACCATAGCCTTGCAAACCCAGCCCATAGCCGTGCCCGAAGTGGCCCAATCCGTGGCCGTAGTCATAGGGACTTATTCCATGGTCCCAATCGGCTCCCAAAGGTCCCCATCCGGGGTAACCTGTGTTACCTAATCCCCAGCCGCCCCACCCACCCATGTAACCAGGCCACCAACGCTTCTCCGCTTTATCTTCTTCGTTGCTGCTTCTTCCAGGAATTTCAGCTCGCAGGAACGGATGATAGACACCACCAACATCTAAGCCCCACCCGTGGCTAGTGTCCGCGACATCGAAACCATGTCCCCACAAGTCGCCACCCAAAGGACCCCACCCGGGGTAACCTGTATTTCCTATTCCCCATCCACCCCATCCTCCCATATATCCAGGCCACCATCTTTTGCTTGCACTAAGGCCTTTTACGGATGACCTGGTGTGTCCTTGTGATGTTTTCTCTGGAACGTTGGAACGATATGCACCATAACCCCAGGGAACAGGCGGGGATGCGAAAGGGAGTGCGGCAAATCCCAAGGATGGATATGCGAAACCGTATGATGGATACGCAAGCATAGGTGGCATATGGCGCTTTGAAGCTGCTTTGCGTACTGACTTTTTAGAGTTCTTTTTTGGAATATGAGATCTATGCCATCCTCCAAGAGACGGGTACCCGGTCCACCCTCCATGATGCGCCGTGTGTCCTCCCCAGTGAAACCCAGGCCATTGGGAAATCGTGCCCCAAGGGTGACCATGGTGATATGGACCAAGATGGTACGCATCTATGACTTGTTTTTTGTTTCCCCTGGATGATTTGTGGCCTAAAGTTAAGAAATCAATATGGAAACTCAAAATTATTTTAATGATGGATCGAGTACGTAGTCAAGCTATGATTAAATAGCTTTACTACGTGGAAACTGGTAATACAAACAGCACTAATAAGATCTAGATATAATAAAACGCAAACACACAAGTATAACGTAAGCATCACTGGGTTTTTGACATGTGTGCTACATTATATGTAGAAGTCATTTTTGATAAGTATTTTGACAGACAAAAGCCTACGTTTTCAAAGAAAAGAATCACTCAACCAATTGACGTTGACCTGGTTTGCACAAAAGTGCCACCCGATTATAATCTATATTTGTAAGACACATTATCACAGGTGACTAGTGTGTTGAATGCAGTTTTTGATAATGTTATTTGCCAACACGAATTTCTTCCTTTTTTTCTGGAATACGATAACCTTGCCTCATATTTGTTCGCCTTGCAATCTTATTTCACGTAAAACTGAAATTCTGCTTATAATCGAGGGCAGAACTGATTTTTTTGTCCGTGCTTGAACTAAACCTGGTGAAAATCAAGTGTCCATTGAACAATTGAACAATTCCGTTTTAGTTATGCAGCCTACTTAAATTTCTTAGTGTAGTAGCACTACATTGAGGAAAGAATAGATAAAAATGACTCAATAAAAGAAATAAACAAAATACTCTTCCATAATTATAAACTGGAAGTGTTTGACGTAAACAGTAAGCGAAAGAAACAAAGAAAAATCAGCTACAATAATTCATTTAAAATTTCATTAACAAGGTTGTCTGGAGAAACCAGTACAAATCCCCAAAATAATGTTCCAGATCTTTCCAGATCTCTAATTATAGAAAAGTAAACATGTTTATCAATAGCGATGTTACAATTCATGTTGCATTGGATCTATGTACTTTCAAAGGCAAGGAAAAACAACAGAGAAAGTTTGAGCAATAATTAGCTCAGTTAGATTAACATTTCAGAGGTTTCTCTTAGGTCGTACCTTTATCTTGTCCGCCACTTTTTGTCTTAGAACTTTTCAACAAGTTGCTTTCTTCGAAGCTGTTTTGATTTTTAGCTGAAGTTACATCTTCCAAATTGTTTGGTCTTCCTTTTATTCCATAGATGTAAACGCAAAGGAAAGCGATAAATATAAATATTTTCGATGACAGCGCCGCCATAGTTGCAGAAGACAAATCTTCTGGCAACTTCTAATGCTGTATGAACGCCTTCCACAGAAAACTCTTTCAAAACCTGCGCAAGATAGGATTTTGTTGGGAAAATCGAGTAAATTTGCCAATTTTACGTGGCAATGGATTGTTGTTAAGCTTCTTTTGTTCAATAACAAATGAGCACGCCCGCTATTGGTCAATCGGTGCTTTGTAGTTCAAAAGGCTGCTTGAATCATTAACTAAATGAATCCTTGATTTACTTTCTATAAATTATTGACTTGCTTTGGTTTCCCGCTTTTTCTTTTTCTGAAACGTTCTGTCACTTTTACAATGTCCTTGGTTTAGCTTGTCTCTTTTGTTCTTGTATATTTGCTTGCTTGTCGCAACTGCAACGAGGTAAAGGTGCCAGCAAAATATATTTCTGAAGTCTACTCAAGCGTTTTTACCACCTTGTTGACAATCAGTCCTGATAAATGGAACCAGCTAGGTTTCTTGTTACTAGTCACGTCAAGGAGCTAGAAAAAAACATCAGAGTAAAACAGAAAACTACGAAAGCTTCGATGTATATGAAAATTGGCTTGAAGATAAGTTTATCGCGTTGTTTTTATCACTGAATTTCATATTTTTTTTAAAGTGGGGAGGAGGGGGGGGGGGGGTGTGGGGGGGTGGGGAATAAACTAGTGATCGTAGATAAAATGAATCACATGAAACTTTTATCGCATGATTTAGGGGGACTTACACCTAAATGCTATTTTTCGGTGCTTGAGCTCGGTTTTATGGAGTTATCTCGTTCACGTATCTAGTAATTAAAAGATGCCATCTAGAATTTTTTTGCCTGATTTTGAAGAGTGCGCGAGAGGGGGAGAAACGGGGGGAGGGGGCGGATTGTGAAATTTAGAAAAATAAGAAATATTAAAGGTTTAATGAAATTTAAAAATTGGAATATGAAGTTAATAATTAGTAGATGGACACCAAAACAGTCTGCCACGACCTGGGGAGCTCTTGCGTATAGTTGTCTTTCTCTATCCCTTCCTTAAAACTCTTACAATTTCATTAAAATTCTTTTGTACTTCCTCCTTAACCACTCCTTGATTAGCGCAAGCGAAAGCCGTGCAAAAAATATGTACAGAAAAATAAAATCCATTAAATGAAGGCAAGGTCAAAATTACACACATTTGATGTTAATGCATTTATTAAGCCCAAATTCCCATATGCAAGTTGCTATGCGTTTTACAAATTCAATCGAGGGGCGAGATTGGATGCAGCATGTAATAGCACATATGGCTACCGCTATTGTCCTGACATTCCACCCACTCACCAACCCACCCAACCATACAGTTCACGTGCGTATAGATGGACCTCACGACCCTGTATCTTAAGCAGCGGCTAAAATCGAAGCTTTTGCAAGTGACCTTGTCGTCAGTTAACATGGTTGAAGTGTGCTGTCTTCGAGTTCAATTTCTCTTTGCGCAAAACTCCTGGTAAAAATTTATCTTGAACGAAAAGCCCTTGCAGCAATCCTCGCCTTTTCTCGTTAAACTTAGTAATGATAATGGTTGCGAAAAATGGAATTGAAAGTGTAGTTTATTTCAAGTAAAGTCATTGTTAGGTAGCTTTAATGACTTAGTAAAGAGGTATAAAATTGATTGGGGGACCAAAATCATGATAACAGTAAAATTTCTAATGGTGAATGGAAATGAAGTACTTTTATGTCGAGTTAATAGAATTGCCTCTGAAATTCTTGTCGAAATTAAAATTAACTGGTCATGGTTCCTCGATTAAAAAGCTTAATATAGACGAAAGAATTGATATGTCATTGAGACATTTTCGGCGAAAAAAACAACAACTATTTTTGGAACTTTGATTCATCACCGTGAATTTTCAGGGGTGTCTGAACCAACGCCTTTGTGTATAGTAAACTACAAAGACACCTTATAAAACCTGGATAGAGTGCGCGTTTTCAAAATTAAAATTGTGAAAAGACCAGAAAAACAAAGTTTGGTGGTTTTATTCAAGTGACCATTAAGATTCTACAGGTGATCCTCCACGCCACTTAGTCAGACTAAACAATGACATAAGATTACGTACCTGTGGCTATTGTGAATAACGAAATATTCTGTTCTGGTACATCGCGTTCAAGCAAACTTAGGAAAATAACAATTGAATTTCTATAAGCAAAGAGAAGCAAACATGAAAATAGTGATTTTGTTGATTGTTTTGGTTTCTGTCGTAGCGATAACAACAGCCAAGCCTGTCAATGAAGATAATACGTTAATAGACAAGCGAGAAGAGAAATCTAGTATGGAAGATGAACTGGAGAATTCTGGCGGTTCCGATGATGAAAGTGAAGAAGATGGAAGTACCATTGATGAAGAGCCGCGAGCGAGAGAAAAGCGAGGTACATATGAAGAACTCGAAGACGAAGAAAAGACGAAGGATTCGAGTGGAGATGACCAAAACCAAGAAATTGAAGAAACGACCGATTCCAGTGGAGACGAAAAATCGCAAAACAATGAACTGCAATTGAAGAATAGTATGGGAATTCGAGGGCCATTCACTATCACTGCATTTCAACCCGCAGATTTACAGAGACCTTCCTCGCAAAAGCAGAAGAAACCGTTCTCTTTGGATGCCATCAGTCCGCCTGGAAATATCGAAATAACTCCATTTGAACCAAAGATCAACGGCATGAAGAAGATCCGCAGGAGATGCATGTGTCCGTTCCCTTGTGGTGCTGCGCATGATTTTGAAGTGATCGGCTGCAGTGGTCCGTATACTTACGCCCTGCCATGTGGCGGCTTCGGTGGATTCGGGCCCGGTATCGGGTATGGTGGCTGCGGAGGTCTCTATGGCTTGGGTGGTTATGGTGGGTTTGGAGTAGGAAATCCTTGGTTAGGAGGTGGATTTGGACATGGCGGATATGGTGGTTGGGGAGGATATGGAGGATGTGGAGGATGTGGAGGATGTGGAGGATGTGGGGGATGTGGGGGATGTGGGGGATGTTGTGGTGGCTTTGGATTTCCCTTCCCGTGCTGCTGTAAGTAAACACACTCCTAACAATGTTACGATTCAAAGTTCTGGATTAATTACTTAATTAGATAGCTGGTCATACACGACAATCCTAACTGTGCAATCTGCATGGATATTTGTATGTTATATAGTTACAATTACGAAACAGTCGAATTAATACCTCAAAATAATGTACACAATGCCATGTTTAACATTATTTGCAACTCCCTAACGATTCTTACAAAAAGGCTTCAGGTAACCTCGTATCTATGACTTACCTGTGTATATTTAAACCCATTAATGAGTTCGATGGTCTTAGCCCGAGACATTGGTCAAATCTTTTGGGTACTTCGCAGTCTAATGGCAAAATCGAAATCGTCTTTCCTGATCGTTCCTTATCTCTTTACAGGTTGTAAGAAGGAGGATAAAGACAAAGAAAATGATTTGGCAGCATCCGAATCAGCTAGGAACAAGCCAGCTAATGACCGAGGGGATAAACCTCGTCCTGTTCAATCTGCTTTTAAAGTAAAATATCCACTGGTGAAAGTCCCTAAGTTGTAAATGTTATTATAAGAAAATTCTGGATTCAAAGAATCAGCGTGCATTTTCACACAGGTGTCTTTGTCATAGATCCGGTATTAACTCTTCATTGGTTTGTAGTCACGGTTTTTCTGTTCAGTGTCTTAACTTTGTAATTAAGGTTGTCTGTATAAAACATATATGTTTCCAAGTGCATTTTATTAATGAACACCATTGATCATAGGAAGCTGCAAATCTGTATAGTAAAGACTCAAGGTTTGATAAAATAAAATTGCTTCATTAATAAAATGATGACATAATGTCTTTATCACAATGCTCGTAGTTTTTTTTAAGAGTATAAAATGTCCCTTCGGAAAGAAAAGAGACACTTTGGAATACAGGCCCGTAGGGTGGGGGGTTCAAGAAGTTCGAACGAACCCCCTAAAATTTTTGAAGTCGTCATTTTTTGGGGGTTGAAAAGATAAAAATATCACTTAACCCTATTCAGACTTGGCTTTTTTTGGCAATCTCTGACTGGGGGTGGGGGGGGGGGGGGGTTCCTCGGATTCCCCCTCTATATCTCTGGAACCAGTAAGGCTAGGACCATGAAATTTTCACACAATGTTTACCTCAATACAAGGAAACCTCACGCCCAGTTTTGACCTGCCATACCTAATTATGACGTAACAATGACGTCATTTTTTGTTTTTCCGACGTTTCTTTGATATTTTTCCATCCAGATACTTAAAATATCAAATATAACTGTAAAATCATCTCTTTAATATTAAAACATAATAAATACAAATAAGGACACACTTGTAAAGTGAGAAAAAGCAATAAAAAGCGATAAAACTATAATTTTGAAATTATTGTCCGCCATCTTGGATCCGCCATCTTGGATCCGCCATCTTGGATCCGCCATTTTGGATTTTCTTTTTTTGTTTAAATGAACATTTAAAAAATATCTAAAAGAGAAAAGGATCAGAATGTATAAAACACGTATCAAACTAATGTCTATCATCCAAACAATGAACTTAGAAGCGTTATTTAATAAATAGTACAAAATGTTTGTCTATAAGTAAAAGAGAGCAAAAATTTACCTACCCCTCCGCCCAAATATTTGATGTTAAACATTTTTGATGTCTTTCTTTATTCTAGCAAGAAAATGCACTATAAGTCATAGAACAAGATCTTAAAATAAAAAATTCACCATATTTTAATATTTTGAAAACCTATGTGTCAAAAACCGGTTGCCATGGCAACATGGTTAATCACACTGACATGTTATGGATACGATTTTATTAAACAACTGGACTTTAATGCAACCTCTGTAATGTTTAGTCACTAACGCACACAAGCAACATGTTTATACTCAAGATGTTTATCAAAGATCCCAGCAGTTTTACATAATCACGTGCACCACTAACTTATGCTAATTTACATAATGTATGCTAATTAAACACAATCATGACATCTCCCTTTTTTTTAAAAAAAGAAGTTAAACCACTTGCTAAGAACACACTAAAAACCCTAAAAGTCCATGTGAAAATGCGTGTTAACGTTTTCTTTTGTAATTCACCCGGATGGGGTAGAATTAAACAGGTGTTGAGATATTGGTACATTGAAGAGGTTCTTTTCAAAATTTTCAAAAAGCATCCCTGTCACTTTTGAATGCCTCTTTTTCTCTCTCCATCTAAGGAGTTACGTACTTTGAAACGGGTTGGTGTTGTATCCAAGTTGAAATTATGTAACTGATTTTATGCTTCAGAAACCGGAGATGAGCGCCTATATATGTAGCACTCTTAGTCCACTCGATTGGACACAGAGTGATTGAAAGCGATTGTTAGCTTTACTAATTTCACTTCCAAATTACTAACACCAGTTTTACTTGAGACGAGAAATGCGAGACTTTTTCATTTCATTTTAAGGTGATTAGCTTTCTCAGGATTATGAGTTGGTCAAGCTGAACTATCAAAAAGCGGTAACCTGAAAAAACTGAAAAGCGGTAACCTGACATTGTCTTTAAGGTAACCTATTATGATCAAACAATGGTACCAGAAAACAAACCACACCTATTTCTTAGCTACAATAGGAACAATTGTCATGAACAGGCGAAGTTCGTTCTGCATAAAAAGGGTACCTGCTTTGTAAGATTTTCTTCTTTTGAATACTGACACTTATCTGTAGTGGAGAGGCGAAGAACCTTTTATCCTCATCATGAAAGTTCTTATTGTTGGCACACTTTTAACAATATTTGCTCTTGACCAAGTGGCGTCTACAGATGCTTTACAAGACGGGCGACTTCCAATCCACGACAGAAAAATGGAAATCAAACCTCGAAGCGTTCATAAACACATTAAAGAAGATGAAACTGATCTGGTTGAATCAGTCAAAGAAAGAAAAAACGATCTGATTGAAAATAACGAGTATAAAGAGAACAACGATGAAGACCAAAAGATTGTTGAACGACGCGAGAAAGATGAAACGAAGCCGATTAAACGTTCCCATCCTCAAGTCTGCCCTCCTGGTTGGCTGTCGCCATGGGATTACGTTGATCCTCCTAATGGTGGTAACTGCGGTTGTGGAGGGAGATGTGAAGGCATCGGAGGTGACGTAGAGTATGGCTGTGGGGAGTGTGGCTGCAGTGGAGGGTGCGGATGTGGATGTGGATGCGGATTTCACGGTGGTCGTCAATTTCGGCATACATTTGACAGTGATAATACGGAACATATTTGGCTGGGTAAGTGAGAAGCAAATCCTACTAGATATTTTACCCATAAACATGTAGCTTAACTGGGAGTATAACTTGGCCGGAATAAAGTCAGTGGATTATCAGTTCTTGAAGAAAAACAATTTGCAATGTTTACTATCTCAAGTTGTTTGTCACATGTTGTGACAAACAACATGGCTCACTTCTGGCAAGGGTTCTCCATTTTTCCAAACGATCGTTTTATACCTATCAGTTTAGTTAGAAGGTTGTATAACGATTATTATACTGTTTTGTTCGAGGCGGTATGTACGTCTCGGAACGACTCACAGGATTGGCTGAGAAAACAATAGAGCAACAAAAGAACAATGGATCCTAGCCCTGAAAACAATAGATGTACGTGATAACCAGGTCCAATGAAATTAGAGGTTCTGAAGAGGTGCATGGTATCTGTTTTGTTCAGGCAGCATATTGATTACGGTAATCTAAGGACTGAAATAATCCAAATAGTTCACAACCAGCTGTTTAGAGCGATAATCAGCCAAAATCAAAACAAAAGTTGCTCTGATTAATCACAATAGACACAAACAACGAACCAATAAGAACTCAAATCAAATACATGAAGCCGGCACAAGCGTGGGAAAACACGTCCGAGCGCAAGACTAACGTCTGATTGGTTGAGAAAGTGACGCGGGCCGTCGTAATGCAAAATCGAAGTAAACACGAGTAAATATCAGGCTAAAAACCATTTTATTTAATAAATATTTGAACTATTTCATTTTTGTTTCTTGACAACTGATGCAAGCCACTCATCAGAATGTTTAATTTTCTTTTTCTCACAACAGGAGATAGACGGAGGAAGGAATACATCCCTTCTCCAATGCTGATTGGACGAAGATTTAACCGCTGAAATATAACAGCGTTCGCACCATGAAATGTTAAGCAAAGACGCGGCCGATAGTTAAATAATCCAAATTCTCGCTACTTATATATTTCGCTACTTGAAATCAGTAGATCCACACCATTACATGTAAAGAAACAGAATAAACAGTGCAACATTTTTAATTTAATGATGTTATTTACTGTTACTTTTTGTTACTCTTACTCTATCTAGGCTCGATTTCCGCCGCTTTCTCGCGTCCGGTCTCTGAGCCTCCCCGAGAAGAACGGCTGGACGCGTGGGCCACCGATTGTGTCTGTGACGTAAATTTAAAATTTAATTTATACATCGCTACTGATCACCGGATATGTCAAACGCAAGTGATGTAGCGCCAGATCTTGTCAATAAGTCCATATGTATATGAGTGTGAAATACAGTGAGCTTCATCCACAGCAATGAGGCACAATCTCTTTTCATAGACTTCACTCGACAACATCTTCCTCCATCTATCACAACACATGACTCCGGTGATCCAAAGACGATCTCGCAGTCTCCCCTTTCAACGGCTTTTTTCGCCTCCTCGTCCTTTTGATCTTCGCCAATAAACTCGGCAACAATGCCTATTGATTTTAGGAATTTTACTTGATCTTCCATTAGCGAAGTCAGGGGCGAAATAACGACAGCAATGTACTTAAAACTCGTCTCTTGCACAATATCGAAAATCATTGGTGCGGATTGGAAAATAAGGGACTTTCCTGATCCCGTAGGTTAAATAACGAACAAATCTTCAAGGTCAACCAGCTTTCCAGCGCTCTCCGTTGTGAAACGTTGAGATTTACAACACGATCACACGCCAAATCAAACAACTCCTTCACATCCGTCATTTTGAAATTATGCTGTAAAAAAATAATTTATTCGCCTGCTCTATTTAAGCAGGCAAGCTTCTGATTGGAGGAAATTAACAATAACAAGTTCACGCGTCCAGCCGTCTTTTCGGGGGAGGAGCGCGGGCTCATTTCCCGAACAGCGGCTGGTAGTCGAGACTAACTCTCTCCGGTCTGAACATAACAGGAGAGTCCAGGAGAAGTAAACTAAACGCTTAAACGCTTTGTTGCTGAAAATCAATAAATAATTGGACTTGTAGAAGGTGATCCAAAAGAGCTCCGTCGCACAAGTACAGTGTGCATAATTCTAGCTAGTACTGAACGTTCATTAACAGAACAGGCCCAAACGAGAAGTTACCTAAGTATGCATTATACACTTTTATGGACTAATCAGTTTTTCATTGATTGGATTTCGATCCGATTTTTTTGATAAAAGCAAATTAAATGCTGTCTTCAATGTATTCATTTTTCTTGCTTCCTTTAAAATTGAATGCCAAAACGAGATGGCTCAATAGTTGTATAAAATGACATCCTTGCGATGAGATTTGTGTTAACATTTCAACGGCAAGCCTTTGCTTGTAATGTCATTAGCATGACAGGAGATAGGTATAGAAATCTAAAGACGGCTAAGACGTCTTAAAACTTTTTAGTTTCCAAGGTTTTTTTGAGGTACTTTATAACATTTAGAGTAGGTACAAATGAACACCCCATAAGAGAGATAGTATTAATCTAACACCAATAAAAGTATATTCTATTCTGAATCCTCAATGAATTATCCATACAATAATGTTAATGTTACAGTGCGGCTACTGTTACCAGGGTCACCCAGACAAAGTTAACCAATCACAAAGCAGAACGGGGACAATAGATTCCAACATTTTTTACTGCAGCCAATAAAATGTCGAGTACAAAACAATGAAATTCGCGAAGCTTATGTTGAATAAATCTTTAGCTAGCGTTGACTTTTAGATTTAAAAAAAATTGAGTACTGTCACATGCTACATGAATGAATGTCATATGTCATGCAAGTGAACGAGAACTGATTTCAAACTGCATGAAAGCAGTGAACGCGACGGCCGTATGTTGGGGCAAATTGCGTGGCGGATTTGAATTCTCGGAAAAAAAAAACTCAACCGCCGGCTGTGTGCAAATGTTGTAAGGCACACTGCCCGCGTAGCATATACAAGCATTTATTTTCTAACCGTTTGAAAATGAGCGGCTCCTTTATTCCAATTCTTTTTTATTGAATTGTCGTCAGAATTTTTTTTCCGTTGCAGATTTTCTTTGCGGTTTCTTTAATCTCCCAAGGCGGTCGTGACGTTTGGAAGAAATTATTTCGGTGAAAGTATTTAAAGTCTAAATATAAATAATTATCAACAAAACCTTGAACTCTGTGAAAAAATATATTCTAGTCCGGCGGTTAAGTTTTTTTTTTGTCTGGAAAATTATAATAACTCAGCGGGCGAACCGCTGTAATATCGATAGATTTTCCGGCAGTGAAAATAGTGTTGAAGAATGCGCCGTTTCTATACGACCGATACTCTTTTTATGCAGTTTTGAATTTCTCTTTTACTTAAATTTATTTCAGCTTAATCCGACTGCCGGAACCCAACGCGTGGAACTCAAAGCGCATAAAACTTAATTAACCACGGCGGCGAACAAGCCGTGTTTTCGTTGTTTTCAAATCCGCAGGACACTTTTTAATTTGCTAAACTATGACCGTCGCTTTCACTGGTACTTATGCAGTTAAGAAGGTCTTCTTTCCCTGGCGTCAAGTTTATTTATTTTCCAACCCCGCCGTTGACGCCGTAGAGAAAACTTGAATCTGTTACGAGCGAACAAATTATTTTAAATCCACCACCAGCACTTTTATTTGTGCAGACATATGGTACAGCCGTCGCATTCCATATTTTCACACAGTTTGGAGTTTCTCATTCATTTGAATCACTGACATTAACTTTTCAAATCGCGCTGTTAAAACAAGTCAAGTTTAAAAGGGGGCTGGAATCGAAGTTAGTTGAAAATCCAACGCTGTACAGCCAAAACTTGTATCACACAGTTTGGAGTTCTCTTTCATTTGAATCGCCAATATTTACCTTCCAAATCGCGCTGTTAAAACAAGTCAAGTTCAAAATGGATGGAATCGAAGTTAATTGAAAATCCAACGCTGTACAGCCAAAACGTGTATTGATCTGTTTTCATGGCGAACGAACAAGTTGAAATTTCGCTGTTCTGTACTCGACATTTCATTGGCTAAAGTAAAAAATGTTGGAATCTATTGTTCTCGTTCTGTTCTGTGATTGCATAACTTTGTTTGGGTGACCCCGGTAACAGTATATAGCCGCACTGTAATAAGATAGTTATAAACGGGGCATCAACTGAAAACAGAAAGAACCTTTATTTTGGCTGGTTTTTCTATATTTCAAGGCATATTACACTTCTTATACTGCAGACATAGTGTCCATTTATCCATCTGTGACATCTTAGGCTCTCTTTCAATGCTAATACATAACAAAGTAAAGAAAAAGTACTTAAAAGGCTAAATTTATTATTAATTCGCAAATGCAAAAAATGACCAAATTTGATATTTGCCTTTTGAGTTGATTATGCAGATTATGCCTCACTACATGAATTTGAGAGTCCCACTCGTACACAAACACAATTTCGGGACCATAATAATTTTCGTCTTCATTACCAGTGAAACCTGATTTCTCGGGGTCTGCTCCATCATTCGGTAGTAATTCTTAATGAAAGTAATTCTATCACGATGATTTGGAAAGCCGTACTAGTACACTGGTTCATCATCGATCGACTCTTCTTCGGATTCTAAGCTATCTAGTAAGTTACTCTCAGGATCGTCATTTTCAGCTAAAATCCGTTCCAAGGTTTCTTCACGTGTCAAATGTGAGGTCATTTAAATTTTCCCTCGATCAAATGTCGTAAACACGCGAATATTCCTCAAAAACTACGCAAATTTTCCAAATCTTTACTAATTCGCTTGAAGGTAATGGGATATGGTCTATTTACAATTTTTCAATTGATTGTGGCCCCCGGCCTCTGACCCAAAATTACGTAATTGTTTTATCCTTTGAAAGCCACATGTCCTAGGAACCACAATATCGGTCTCTGGTAACTAATGAGTAAGTACGTAATGAAGAATGCGATTGTTTTGGTAAACAACAACGAGCGATGTAATATATTGGTATCTTCCCTTTTTTTAACGAGAAGAATACAACTGCACCAGCTGTCTCATCTATTTGTGCGAGCAAATCCTTAGAGAGTTTACTCGGACCTGATTATATTGAATAACTAAATGTACAACGGTTAGAAATTTGCTAGATCCCATTGCAGGAGTTAAACACATAAAAGAAGAAGACTATATGGAAGCCTTTTTCTTCGTTATTATCGTAGGCCATAGGTGGTATTATTACTGTTTGGTTGAAAATCAGGGAACTTATACTTCGGATCAGTATAAAATAGTTGATTTTCTCTTATTCGGATTTATTACAATATCGGACATGACGGTAAGACCCAGAAGAAGAAGAAAAGCTGTACGTGTACATATCTTTCGAACAAATATAATTTCCCTGTCGTGAAATCAGCCTTGATTTTTTATCATGACATAATGCATGTATGCCTAGAAGACTAGAATTATTTATAATAAGATTTGTAGAGAAAATATTGTATTTCTAATAAGAAGAAGATTATTAACAGTGCTTAAAGAAGTAACAGTTCTACATAGCTTGGAGGAGGCGCGGAAAAAAATTGGAATATTCTTTTGGTGTATTGATCGAAATAAAAAAAACTAGGCGTCACAAAGGCGGAGAAAATGTCAAAATTTAGCAAAAGTACTAGCATGATGGCATAATAGTTTATTTGTTTCTCTACTTAGCTTTACTCATTTTCTTCCTTCAAAGAATAAAACGGGCGTATTTGAGCACAACACTAAAGTTCACTACTGGACATTATTTTGTTACGTTTCCTCATACCAGTAAAAATGCCAAGGGAAGATTTAACTGCACTTTCTGACAATGACTCGCACGCTTACGCCTACCTCTACCTTTTACTCCATGCAATGTCGTTAACTATTAAAACCACTTTACAACTAGTTCTTCGCGAACTTTACAAAATAAAATAATTAGTTTACGGAAAGAACTTAACAATGTTTCTGATCGGATTTCTTTTCCTTTTTCCCCAGCTCTATGAGAGTAAAGCATTCAAACATAACACCAATGGTATTTTTTAAGCGATGTTATTGAGCAAGCCAGCACTATCAAAGGACATAAATTGAAGCCAATTGAATCAATCTCCTACCACTACCATCAAGGATCCGATAACAAGGAAAGCAATAAAGACAAGAGAACCAAACATCCAGTCATAAAGGGTCGAGACGCTGCTTCTGTCGACTTCCATTCAGCGCTAGTTGCCCCGATAGTTGCCAGACAGGTTCGATGGCTCCCCAGTCTAGTTTTCCGGAGCCACTGACGATGTAGGAGATCAATGGCCTTGGCTGCAGGAAAACAACGATGACGATCAGAAAGGAATTCATTTTGGTACACGTCCATGCGGGCAGTATGGATGGTGCTGTACGTCCTTATACGCTTCTTTCGATTTCTTGAATCGGGAAACAAGTATGATTAATGTTAACTATCTCCCTCCAACCCAAACCATATAAAGTCCGTTATACATTATCAGCATCGGATTCAGACTCCATCGTAGAAGGGAAGGGGGATTGAATGATGTTAATCAAAATTCACGTGAAAACGTCTGAGCTGTATTTACTATGGTGCTTTTTATATTAATTTTCCTTTTCTAAGTTGTGCACTTGGGAGCCATTGGAAGAGAAAGTTTCTTAACCCTTCAAATGTAAACGTTTACTAGAATTTGTATTGGAATGATCGGCTTTCAATACCCACAGGGACTAATGGATGTCAAAGGTTTTTTTTTATTTTGTAAAATTTAGGTAAACCGGATCGATCTAGCGATCATTAGAAACATTGTCTTAGCCAAATCCTAAATGAAACCGAAGCGTTCCATTGTCCAATTTGAAAACGTCTAAACCGCCAACTTCCTTGATCTGTGTGCTTGTTTAGCAAGCCCATTGTACGGTAAAATAGGTGTTTTTGTTAGGAAATCGAAGCTTTAAAGCTATTTAAAATGAATACTCCTGGTGATTGTTAATTGAAGATATTGTCTGTGTTTGCAGGTTGCGAAGAAGAGAAACAAAACGACAATGCACCGGATATTAAGAAACCACGTAAAGATACTCATCAACATGAACAAGGAAAGAGCGACCATTTAATCATCAAAGTTGTCTGAACGTTTGTTTGTTGATTATAATAGGGAAATTTGTCAAGCAGCAACGTTTCACAATGTTATAGTATCAATGAAATAAAAGTAGCCATCTTGGCTAAGAATACCGAAGTGTTTTCGGTTGGTATTTTAACCACTGTCGAATTTGTCCTTTTTGCAAAAACGGAATGTTCCACAAGGGAAGGATTCGGCCATAAAATATTTGTTTTATTGTTTTTCTTTGAAAAGAGACTTTTGCTTGGAATTCGTATTTTGCCTGAAAATAAATAATTTATCCCTGACATAAGGGGTGTGTTACAGAGCTTTCCGCTCAGAAATCATAGCACTACCACAAGCAACTCATTGTTTAATTTAGAACATAAAGTTGGTCACAAAAACATGAATATACCTTTTAAACCACAAAAACCAAAGTTTATTATTATAATGCAAGCTTAAAAATGTTACTTCCCCTCAAGATTTATGAAGGATTGGAGCTGATGCGTGAGCGTTTGGGCGAAAACTTCACGATGTCTTGCATAGTTAATGAGGGAATGGCTGATCATTCAAAAATTTGTTTACAAATCTGACGTCAATGAATCGAGGCAAAACGTTTTTCTAAGACCAGAATTCAGAGAATTGCATTAACAAGACAGTTCATAATATGGCGAGTTTTTTGTTTTTCATTTTGAAATTTGTTTTATGCTTAGTTTGTTTGGCTGTCGCCTTGGATGATAAAACAGAGAGTGTTATAAAGGATGGGCAGAAAGAACCACTTGACCTTGAGCAAAGATTAAATCGATTGCTACGAGACATCGAGGCCGCTGAAAGCCACTTCGATCACAGTGAGTCTAAACTAGGGCAAGGAAACAACATAGACGTAAAAGTCGAAAACAAAGACCGGGAAAAGAGGAGTACGCGATCAACAATGCCAACAGGTTCAACAGTAGAAGGCGATGTCTTCTCGGTCATCCGTATGATTGTCCCCCGGCATTCACAGTATTCCCAGACCCATTATTACATTCAGGTGATCCTGCACGCCCCTTAGTCAGACTAAACAATGACATAAGATTACGTACCTGTGGCTATTGTGAATAACGAAATATTCTGTTCTGGTACATCGCGTTCAAGCAAACGTAGGAAAATAACAATTGAATTTCCATAAGCAAAGAAAAGCAAACATGAAAATAGTGATTTTGTTGATTGTTTTGGTTTCTGTCGTAGCGATAACAACAGCCAAGCCTGTCAATGAAGATAATACGTTAATAGACAAGCGAGAAGAGAAATCTAGTATGGAAGATGAACTGGAGAATTCTGGCGGTTCCGATGATGAAAGTGAAGAAGATGGAAGTACCATTGATGAAGAGCCGCGAGCGAGAGAAAAGCGAGGTACATATGAAGAACTCGAAGACGAAGAAAAGACGAAGGATTCGAGTGGAGATGACCAAAACCAAGAAATTGAAGAAACGACCGATTCCAGTGGAGACGAAAAATCGCAAAACAATGAACTGCAATTGAAGAATAGTATGGGAATTCGAGGGCCATTCACTATCACTGCATTTCAACCCGCAGATTTACAGAGACGTTCCTCGCAAAAGCAGAAGAAACCGTTCTCTTTGGATGCCATCAGTCCGCCTGAAAATATCGAAATAACTCCATTTGAACCAAAGATCAATGGCATGAAGAAGATCCGCAGGAGATGCATGTGTCCGTTCCCTTGTGGTGCTGCGCATGATTTTGAAGTGATCGGCTGCAGTGGTCCGTATACTTACGCCCTGCCTTGTGGCGGCTTCGGTGGATTCGGGCCTGGTATCGGGTATGATGGCTGCGGAGGTCTCTATGGCTTGGGTGGTTATGGTGGGTTTGGAGTAGGAAATCCTTGGTTAGGAGGTGGATTTGGACATGGCGGATATGGTGGTTGGGGAGGATATGGAGGGTGTGGAGGATGTGGAGGATGTGGAGGATGTGGGGGATGTGGGGGATGTTGTGGTGGCTTTGGATTTCCCATCCCGTGCTGCTGTAAGTAAACACACTCCTAGCAATATTTTAATTCAACGTTTTGGATTAATTACTTAATTAAATAGCTGGTCAAACACGACAATACTGACTGTGCAATCTGCATGGATATTTGTATGTTATATAGTTACAATTACGAAACAGTCGAATTAATACCTCAAAATAATGTAGACGATGCCATGTTTAACATTATTTTCAACTCGCTAACGATTCTCAGAAAAAGGCTTGAGGTAATCTCGTATCTATGACTTACATGTGTATATTTAAACCCATTAATGAGTTCGATGGTCTTAGCCCGAGACATTGGTCAAATCTTTTGGGTACTTCGCAGTCTAATGGCAAAATCGAAATCGTCTTTCCTAATCGTTCCTTATCTCTTTACAGGTTGTACGAAGGAGGATGAACACAAAGGAAATGAAATGGCAGTACACGAATCATCTGAGAACAAGCCAGCAAATGACCGAGGGGATAAACCTCGTCCTGTTCAATCTGCTTTTAAAGTAAAATATCCACTGGTGAAAGTCCCTAAGTTGTAAATGTTTTTATAAGAAAATTTTGGATTCAAAGAATCAGCGTGCATTTTCACACAGGTGTCTTTGTCATAGATCCGGTATTAACTCTTCATTGGTTTGTAGTCACGGTTTTTCTGTTCAGTGTCTTAACTTTGTAATTAAGGTTGTCTGTATAAAACATATATGTTTCCAAGTGCATTTTATTAATGAACAGCATTGATCATAGGAAGCTGCAAATCTGTATAGTAAAGACTCAAGGTTTGATAAAATAAAATTGCTTCATTAATAAAATGATGACATAATGTCTTTATCACAATGCTCGTAGTTTTTTTTTAAAAGTATAAAATGTCCCTTCGGAAAGAAAAGAGACACTTTGGAATACAGGCCCGTAGGGTGGGGGGTTCAAGAAGTTCGAACGAACCCCCTAAAATTTTTGAAGTCGTCATTTTTTGGGGTTGAAAAGATAAAAATATCACTTAACCCTATTCAGACTTGGCTTTTTTTGGCAATCTCTGACTGGGGGTGGGGGGGGGGGGGGGGTTCCTCGGATTCCCCCTCTATATCTCTGGAACCAGTAAGGCTAGGACCATGAAATTTTCACACAATGTTTACCTCAATACAAGGAAACCTCACGCCCAGTTTTGACCTGCCATACCCAATTACGACGTAACAATGACGTCATTTTTTGTTTTTCCGACGTTTCTTTGATATTTTTCCATCCAGATACTTAAAATATCAAATATAACTGTAAAATCATCTATTTAATATTAAAACATAATAAATACAAATAAGGACACACTTGTAAAGTGAGAAAAAGCAATAAAAAGCGATAAAACTATAATTTTGAAATTATTGTCCGCCATCTTGGATCCGCCATTTTGGATTTTCTTTTTTTGTTTAAATTAACATTTAAAAAATATCTAAAAGAGAAAAGGATCAGAATGTATAAAACACGTATCAAACTAATGTCTATTATCCAAACAATGAACTTAGAAGCGTTATTTAGTAAATAGTACAAAATGTTTGTCTATAAGTAAAAGAGAGCAAAAATTTACCTACCCCTCCCCACAAATATTTGATGTTAAACATTTTTGATGTCTTTCTTTATTCTAGCAAGAAAATGCACTATAAGTCATAGAACAAGATCTTAAAATAAAAAAATTCACCATATTTTAATATTTTGAAAACCTATGTGTCAAAAACCGGTTGCCATGGCAACATGGTTAATCACACTGACATGTTATGGATACGATTTTATTAAACAACTGGACTTTAATGCAACCTCTGTAATGTTTAGTCACTAACGCACACAAGCGACATGTTTATACTCAAGATGTTTATCAAAGATCCCAGCAGTTTTACATAATCACGTGCACCACTAACTTATGCTAATTTACATAATGTATGCTAATTAAACACAATCATGACATCTCCCTTTTTTTAGAAAAAAGAAGTTAAACCAATCATCCATGTGACAACATTTATGGAAACTGCTTAGAAAATGACTGTTATGAATATTAATGTTGCCACTGCTATAAATTTATATAAAGTTTCAACTGGAACAAGTTCATAATCAAACATAAACATGCCCTGTAAGCAACTGTTAGGGCCAATAGTCAATAAAAGTCAACAGCAAATTTGGCGCAAATGTTTGTTCACTGTCATAATATGTACAGTTCAGTTCATGATATAGTCCTCTCTGAATCTCACTGGTAATCTGACAGTCCGGCCACTGGAAGTACACTTTGTAGGTGTCTGTGAAGGATTTCTGTCATTAGTGGAACCCGGAGCTAGTGACACAGCATTCCTGGCAGCAACCGGGGGTGTGTCAGCAACTGGGGGTGTAACTGGTTCATCAAAGGCTGGCCCTGTGATCACCGGCGGGGACTCGCCTGTTGGCAGCAGGTGACGACGGTTTCGTCTGTTGGCAGTGCCATCAGGTGTTGTGACTATGAAGGATCTTGGGGCTGTATGCTTTGCAGTGACGATGGCAGGCTCCCAAGTCTTTCCTTTTCTTATTCGTACTGTCTCACGTTCCTTAATTTGAGGTAAGGGTTTCGCATTTCGATCGTAGTACGTCTTCTGCTTATGACTCCGTTCCTCCAGCTTTACTTTTGCCTTCTCAACGACTTTCGGTTTAAGGAGGGACGCTGAAGTAGGCAATTTAGATTTCAGCATTCTGCTCATTAACAGCTGCGCGGGAGACTCCTTTAGTCCTGAGACAGCAGTGTTTCTGTTTTTAAGGAGAGCTATGTAAAAGGGTCATTTCCATCTTCACATGCCTTCCTATGTAGGTTCTTGATGGTTTGGATTGCTCTTATACTGCGGGTACCTAGACTTGACGTAGAGACTTTGAATCCCCAAGCCTTTGCAAACTGACAGAAACTTTTGCTTGAGAAGGGCATATTATCAGCAACAACTTCATCCGAATCCCATGGCGGGCAAATATCGATTTCATCATTTCATCATTTTGCTAGTTATAACAGAACCAGCTGTCCTGTCTTTTAACAGACAAAGTTCAGGATATTTTGAGTAATAGTCAACTACAACTATGTAGGAGTTAGAGTTCAGTTAAAAAATGTCTGCACCAAGCTTTTGCCATGGCCTCTGAGGTACTTCATGAGGTAATAGGGGCTCGTTCTGATTCTCTCTCTGGTGCTTGAGACATACTGAGCACTTCGCAACCATTCTTTCAATTGCTGTAGACATTCCAGGCCAGTAAACCACAGTTCTGGCTCTTGACTTGCATTTCTCTATACCAAGGTGACTTTCATGAATGCAGTTCAACACATCTTGCCTTATTTCTTTGTAATTGGAACAAGTGGCTTATGGTCAGAGTCCACATCTACTGGTCCGCCATACACATAGTGGTTAAATCTCTCACATCCGAATACAACTACAAGAAGTTCTTTCTCTATCTGAGAATAGTTTTCTTCAGCTTGGGTGAGGGATCGCGAAGTGTACGCTATTGGGTGTCCATCCTGGATGACGCATGCTCCCAGACCTGACTTGGAGGCATCCACTTGGCTGGCTTGGTAGGATCAAAGAACTTTAGAACAGGCTGACTTGACAGGATTTGCTTGAGATGCTCCACTGATTGTGTGTGTTCGTGTGACCAGGTCCACACTGCTTCTTTGTTCAAGAGGTGTCGCAGTGGTGCAGTAATTTCCGAATGATTGGGAATAAACTGGGAGAAATAATTCACCATTCCCAAGAATCTCTGCAATTCTTCCTTGCTCTGAGGAGTGGGCATCTGAATTATGGCACACACTTTCTCAGCATCTGGTTTCAGCCCTGACTCCGATACGATGTTTCCCATGTACTTGACTTCGCTGACTTTGTACTGGAACTTTGCTGAGTTGAACTTGACTTTGCCTCTCGGGCTCTTTGTAACAGCTTTCTCGTGATCTGATGATGCTCCTGCTCATCTGCGGCAGCGACGATAATGCCATCAAATATGATTTCCACACCTTCCATGTCTCCGAATATGGATTCATTCTTCTTCTGGAAAACCTCTGGGGCAGACTTAATTCCAAAGGGCATCCTTTTAAAACGATAACGCCCGTTTGGAGTATTGAATGTGCAAAGGTGGGAGCTTTCATCATCTAACGGTACCTGCCACGATAGAAAAGACTTTCTTGCCACTAAGCCGACTTGCTATGTCCTCTGCAGTGGGAATTCTGTGGTGCTCGCTGTACTTGGCACAGCATATATATTTCTGTTTTGGATTTGACTTTTCAATGGAAGAAAGTGGATGAAAGTAATACATACCAATATTTTAGTCTACATGTCGAGAAAACTTTGAAAATACACGTGAAAACTGCACTGCCACATACGTACAAGTACCTCAACTAAAATGGGTTATAAAAAAAAATTGAAATTCTGATCTAATGAATTGTATATAACCTTACGTAAATTATACTTCACTCGTTGAGTGGATGAGTGGCGATGATCAAGTGATTGGCGCGTCCAAATTTTGATGGATAGGTCGTTAGCCATATATCTTTTAAGAGTTATAAATGAGGTTATGGTACCTCTTAGGGTGTTCAGTGTTCAGTGTCCAGTTGTAGCAATTATGGTACCTTTTAGGGTAATTGCCTTTAGTTACCATTTAGGGAAGTAATTTCCTTTAAAATGTCACTAGAAGTAGAGCATAGAAGATGAAACCGGCTAAACCACCCCGATAAATTTTAACACGATAAAAAAATGAAAAATGACGAATAAATCTAAAAATTATTAAAACTACAAACTCTTTGAGATAACACACTAAAGAACACACTAAAAACCCTAAAAGTCCATGTGAAAATGCGTGTTAACGTTTTCTTTTGTAATTCACCCGGATGGGGTAGAATTAAACAGGTGTTGAGATATTGGTACATTGAAGAGGTTCTTTTCAAAATTTTCAAAAAGCATCCCTGTCACTTTTGAATGCCTCTTTTTCTCTCTCCATCTAAGGAGTTACGTACTTTGAAACGGGTTGGTGTTGTATCCAAGTTGAAATTATGTAACTGATTTTATGCTTCAGAAACCGGAGATGAGCGCCTATATATGTAGCACTCTTAGTCCACTCGATTGGACACAGAGTGATTGAAAGCGATTGTTAGCTTTACTAATTTCACTTCCAAATTACTAACACCAGTTTTACTTGAGACGAAAATGCGAGACTTTTTCATTTCATTTTAAGGTGATTAGCTTTCTCAGGATTATGAGTTGGTCAAGCTGAACTATCAAAAAGCGGTAACCTGAAAAAACTGAAAAGCGGTAACCTGACATTGTCTTTAAGGTAACCTATTATGATCAAACAATGGTACCAGAAAACAAACCACACCAGCCTATTTCTTAGCTACAATAGGAACAATTGTCATGAACAGGCGAAGTTCGTACTGCATAAAAAGGGTACCTGCTTTGTAAGATTTTCTTCTTTTGAATACTGACACTTATCTGTAGAGGAGAGGCGAAGAACCTTTTATCCTCATCATGAAAGTTCTTATTGTTGGCACACTTTTAACAATATTTGCTCTTGACCAAGTGGCGTCTACAGATGCTTTACAAGACGGGCGACTTCCAATCCACGACAGAAAAATGGAAATCAAACCTCGAAGCGTTCATAAACACATTAAAGAAGATGAAACTGATCTGGTTGAATCAGTCAAAGAAAGAAAAAACGATCTGATTGAAAATAACGAGTATGAAGAGAACAACGATGAAGACCAAAAGATTGTTGAACGACGCGAGAAAGATGAAACGAAGCCGATTAAACGTTCCCATCCTCAAGTCTGCCCTCCTGGTTGGCTGTCGCCATGGGATTACGTTGATCCTCCTAATGGTGGTAACTGCGGTTGTGGAGGGAGATGTGAAGGCATCGGAGGTGACGTAGAGTACGGCTGTGGGGAGTGTGGCTGCAGTGGAGGGTGCGGATGTGGATGTGGATGCGGATTTCACGGTGGTCGTCAATTTCGGCATACATTTGACAGTGATAATACGGAACATATTTGGCTGGGTAAGTGAGAAGCAAATCCTACTAGATATTTTACCCATAAACATGTAGCTTAACTGGGAGTATAACTTGGCCGGAATAAAGTCAGTGGATTATCAGTTCTTGAAGAAAAACAATTTGCAATGTTTACTATCTCAAGTTGTTTGTCACATGTTGTGACAAACAACATGGCTCACTTCTGGCAAGGGTTCTCCATTTTTCCAAACGATCGTTTTATACCTATCAGTTTAGTTAGAAGGTTGTATAACGATTATTATACTGTTTTGTTCGAGGCGGTATGTACGTCTCGGAACGACTCACAGGATTGGCTGAGAAAACAATAGAGCAACAAAAGAACAATGGATCCTAGCCCTGAAAACAATAGATGTACGTGATAACCAGGTCCAATGAAATTAGAGGTTCTGAAGAGGTGCATGGTATCTGTTTTGTTCAGGCAGCATATTGATTACGGTAATCTAAGGACTGAAATAATCCAAATAGTTCACAACCAGCTGTTTAGAGCGATAATCAGCCAAAATCAAAACAAAAGTTGCTCTGATTAATCACAATAGACACAAACAACGAACCAATAAGAACTCAAATCAAATACATGAAGCCGGCACAAGCGTGGGAAAACACGTCCGAGCGCAAGACTAACGTCTGATTGGTTGAGAAAGTGACGCGGGCCGTCGTAATGCAAAATCGAAGTAAACACGAGTAAATATCAGGCTAAAAACCATTTTATTTAATAAATATTTGAACTATTTCATTTTTGTTTCTTGACAACTGATGCAAGCCACTCATCAGAATGTTTAATTTTCTTTTTCTCACAACAGGAGATAGACGGAGGAAGGAATACATCCCTTCTCCAATGCTGATTGGACGAAGATTTAACCGCTGAAATATAACAGCGTTCGCACCATGAAATGTTAAGCAAAGACGCGGCCGATAGTTTAATAATCCAAATTCTCGCTACTTATATATTTCGCTACTTGAAATCAGTAGATCCACACCATTACATGTAAAGAAACAGAATAAACAGTGCAACATTTTTAATTTAATGATGTTATTTACTGTTACTTTTTGTTACTCTTACTCTTTCTAGGCTCGATTTCCGCCGCTTTCTCGCGTCCGGTCTCTGAGCCTCCCCGAGAAGAACGGCTGGACGCGTGGGACACCGATTGTGTCTGTGACGTAAATTCAAAATTTAATTTATACATCGCTACTGATCACCGGATATGTCAAACACAAGTGATGTAGCGCCAGATCTTGTCAATAAGTCTATATGTATATGAGTGTGAAATACAGTGAGCTTCATCCACAGCAATGAGGCACAATCTCTTTTCATAGACTTCACTCGACAACATCTTCCTCCATCTATCACAACACATGACTCCGGTGATCCAAAGACGATCTCGCAGTCTCCCCTTTCAACGGCTTTTTTCGCCTCCTCGTCCTTTTGATCTTCGCCAATAAACTCGGCAACAATGCCTATTGATTTTAGGAATTTTACTTGATCTTCCATTAGCGAAGTCAGGGACGAAATAACGACAGCAATGGACTTAAAACTCGTCTCTTGCACAATATCGAAAATCATTGGTGCGGATTGGAAAATAAGGGACTTTCCTGATCCCGTAGGTTGAATAACGAACAAATCTTCAAGGTCAACCAGCTTTCCAGCGCTCTCCGTTGTAAAACGTTGAGATTTTCAGGTTTAAATCTCTCTACAACACGATCACACGCCAAATCAAACAACTCCTTCACATCCGTCATTTTGAAATTATGCTGTAAAAAAATAATTTATTCGCCTGCTCTATTTAAGCAGGCAAGCTTCTGATTGGAGGAAATTAACAATAACAAGTTCACGCGTCCAGCCGTCTTTTCGGGGGAGGAGCGCGGGCTCATTTCCCGAACAGCGGCTGGTAGTCGAGCCTAACTCTATCCGGTCTGAACATAACAGGAGAGTCCAGGAGAAGTAAGCTAAACGCTTAAACGCTTTGTTGCTGAAAATCAATAAATAATTGGACTTGTAGAAGGTGATCCAAAAGAGCTCCGTCGCACAAGTACAGTGTGCATAATTCTAGCTAGTACTGAACGTTTATTAACAGAACAGGCCCAAACGAGAAGTAACCTAAGTATGCATTATACACTTTTATGGACTAATCAGTTTTTCATTGATTGGATTTCGATCCGATTTTTTTGATAAAAGCAAATTAAATGCTGTCTTCAATGTATTCATTTTTCTTGCTTCCTTTAAAATTGAATGCCAAAACGAGATGGCTCAATAGTTGTATAAAATGACATCCTTGCGATGAGATTTGTGTTAACATTTCAACGGCAAGCCTTTGCTTGTAATGTCATTAGCATGACAGGAGATAGGTATAGAAATCTAAAGACGGGTAAGACGTCTTAAAACCCTTTTTTATTTCCAAGGCTTTTTTGAGGTACTTTATAACATTTAGAGTAGGTACAAATGAACACCCCATAAGAGAGATAGTATTAATCTAACACCAATAAAAGTATATTCTATTCTGAATCCTCAATGAATTATCCATACAATAATGTTAATGTTACAGTGCGGCTACTGTTACCAGGGTCACCCAGACAAAGTTAACCAATCACAAAGCAGAACGGGGACAATAGATTCCAACATTTTTAACTTCAGCCAATAAAATGTCGAGTACAAAACAATGAAATTCGCGAAGCTTATGTTGAATAAATCTTTAGCTAGCGTTGACTTTTAGATTTAAAAAAAATTGAGTACTGTCACATGCTACATGAATGAATGTCATATGTCATGCAAGTGAACGAGAACTGATTTCAAACTGCATGAAAGTAGTGAACGCGACGGCCGTATGTTGGGGCAAATTGCGTGGCGGATTTGAATTCTCGGAAAAAAAATAACTCAACCGCCGGCTGTGTGCAAATGTTGTAAGGCACACTGCCCGCGTAGCATATACAAGCATTTATTTTCTAACCGTTTGAAAAAGAGCGGCTCCTTTATTCCAATTCTTTTTTATTGAATTGTCGTCAGAATTTTTTTCCGTTGCAGATTTTCTTTGCGGTTTCTTTAATCTCCCAAGGCGGTCGTGACGTTTGGAAGAAATTATTTCGGTGAAAGTATTTAAAGTCTAAATATAAATAATTATCAACAAAACCTTGAACTCTGTGAAAAAATATATTCTAGTCCGGCGGTTAAGTTTTATTTTTGTCTGGAAAATTATAATAACTCAAAGGGCGAACCGCTGTAATATCGATAGATTTTCCGGCAGTGAAAATAGTGTTGAAGAATGCGCCGTTTCTATACGACCGATACTCTTTTTATGCAGTTCTGAATTTCTCTTTTACTTAAATTTATTTCAGCTTAATCCGACTGCCGGAACCCAACGCGTGGAACTCAAAGCGCATAAAACTTAATTAACCACGGCGGCGAACAAGCCGTGTTTTCGTTGTTTTCAAATCCGCAGGACACTTTTTAATTTGCTAAACTATGACCGTCGCTTTCACTGGTACTTATGCAGTTAAGAAGGTCTTCTTTCCCTGGCGTCAAGTTTATTTATTTTCCAACCCCGCCGTTGACGCCGTAGAGAAAACTTGAATCTGTTACGAGCGAACAAATTATTTTAAATCCACCACCAGCACTTTTATTTGTGTAGACATATGGTACAGCCGTCGCATTCCATATTTTCACACAGTTTGGAGTTTCTCATTCATTTGAATCACTGACATTAACCTTCCAAATCGCGCTGTTAAAACAAGTCAAGTTTAAAAGGGCTGGAATCGAAGTTAGTTGAAAATCCAACGCTGTACAGCCAAAACTTGTATCAAACAGTTTGGAGTTCTCTTTCATTTGAATCGCCAATATTTACCTTCCAAATCGCGCTGTTAAAACAAGTCAAGTTCAAAATGGATGGAATCGAAGTTAATTGAAAATCCAACGCTGTACAGCCAACACGTGTATTGATCTGTTTTCATGGCGAACGAACAAGTTGAAATTTCGTTGTTCTGTACTCGACATTTCATTGGCTAAAGTAAAAAATGTTGGAATCTATTGTTCTCGTTCTGTTTTGTGATTGCATAACTTTGTCTGGGTGACCCCGGTAACAGTATATAGCCGCACTGTAATAAAGATAGTTATAAACGGGGCATCAACTGAAAACAGAAAGAACCTTTATTTTGGCTGGTTTTTCTATATTTCAAGGCATATCACACTTCTTATACTGCAGACATAGTGTCCATTTATCCATCTGTGACATCTTAGGCTCTCTTTCAATGCTAATACATAACAAAGTAAAGAAAAAGTACTTAAAAGGCTAAATTTTTTATTAATTCGCAAATGCAAAAAATGACCAAATTTGATATTTGCCTTTTGAGTTGATTATGCAGATTATGCCTCACTACATGAATTTGAGAGTCCCACTCGTACACAAACACAATTTCGGGACCATAATAATTTTCGTCTTCATTACCAGTGAAACCTGATTTCTCGGGGTCTGCTCCATCATTCGGTAGTAATTCTTAATGAAAGTAATTCTATCACGATGATTTGGAAAGCCGTACTAGTACACTGGTTCATCATCGATCGACTCTTCTTCGGATTCTAAGCTATCTAGTAAGTTACTCTCAGGATCGTCATTTTCAGCTAAAATCCGTTCCAAGGTTTCTTCACGTGTCAAATGTGAGGTCATTTAAATTTTCCCGCGATCAAATGTCGTAAACACGCGAATATTCCTCAAAAACTACGCAAAATTTTCCAAATCTTCACTAATTCGCTTGAAGGTAATGGGATATGGTCTATTTACAATTTTTCAATTGATTGTGGCCCCCGGCCTCTGACCCAAAATTACGTAATTGTTTTATCCTTTGAAAGCCACATGTCCTAGGAACCACAATATCGGTCTCTGGTAACTAAGGAGTAAGTACGTAATGAAGAATGCGATTGTTTTGGTAAACAACAACGAGCGATGTAATATATTGGTATCTTCCCTTTTTTTAACGAGAAGAATACAGCTGCACCAGCTGTCTCATCTATTTGTGCGAGCAAATCCTTAGAGAGTTTACTCGGACCTGATTATATTGAATAACTAAATGTACAACGGTTAGAAATTTGCTAGATCCCATTGCAGGAGTAAAACACATAAAAGAAGAAGACTAGAAGCCTTTTTCTTCGTTATTATCGTAGGCCATAGGTGGTATTATTACTGTTTGGTTGAAAATCAGGGAACTTATACTTCGGATCAGTATAAAATAGTTGATTTTCTCTTATTCGGATTTATTACAATATCGGACATGACGGTAAGACCCAGAAGAAGAAGAAAAGCTGTACGTGTACGTATCTTTCGAACAAATATAATTTCCCTGTCGTGAAATCAGCCTTGATTTTTTATCATGACATAATGCATGTATGCCTAGAAGACTAGAATTATTTATAATAAGATTTGTAGAGAAAATATTGTATTTCTAATAAGAAGAAGATTATTAAGAGTGCTTAAAGAAGTAACAGTTCTACATAGCTTGGAGGAGGCGCGGAAAAAAATTGGAATATTCTTTTGGTGTATTGATCGAAATAAAAAAAACTAGGCGTCACAAAGGCGGAGAAAATGTCAAAATTTAGCAAAAGTACTAGCATGATGGCATAATAGTTTATTTGTTTCTCTACTTAGCTTTACTCATTTTCTTCCTTCAAAGAATAAAACGGGCGTATTTGAGCACAACACTAAAGTTCACTACTGGACATTATTTTGTTACGTTTCCTCATACCAGTAAAAATGCCAAGGGAAGATTTAACTGCACTTTCTGACAATGACTCGCACGCTTACGCCTACCTCTACCTTTTACTCCATGCAATGTCGTTAACTATTAAAACCACGTTACAACTAGTTCTTCGCGAACTTTACAAAATAAAATAATTAGTTTACGGAAAGAACTTAACAATGTTTCTGATCGGATTTCTTTTCCTTTTTCCCCAGCTCTATGAGAGTAAAGCATTCAAACATAACACCAATGGTATTTTTTAAGCGATGTTATTGAGCAAGCCAGCACTATCAAAGGACATAAATTGAAGCCAATTGAATCAATCTCCTACCACTACCATCAAGGATCCGATAACAAGGAAAGCAATAAAGACAAGAGAACCAAACATCCAGTCATAAAGGGTCGAGACGCTGCTTCTGTCGACTTCCATTCAGCGCTAGTTGCCCCGATAGTTGCCAGACAGGTTCGATGGCTCCCCAGTCTAGTTTTCCGGAGCCACTGACGATGTAGGAGATCAATGGCCTTGGCTGCAGGAAAACAACGATGACGATCAGAAAGGAATTCATTTTGGTACACGTCCATGCGGGCAGTATGGATGGTGCTGTACGTCCTTATACGCTTCTTTCGATTTCTTGAATCGGGAAACAAGTATGATTAATGTTAACTATCTCCCTCCAACCCAAACCATATAAAGTCCGTTATACATTATCAGCATCGGATTCAGACTCCATCGTAGAAGGGAAGGGGGATTGAATGATGTTAATCAAAATTCACGTGAAAACGTCTGAGCTGTATTTACTATGGTGCTTTTTATATTAATTTTCCTTTTCTAAGTTGTGCACTTGGGAGCCATTGGAAGAGAAAGTTTCTTAACCCTTCAAATGTAAACGTTTACTAGAATTTGTATTGGAATGATCGGCTTTCAATACCCACAGGGACTAATGGATGTCAAAGGTTTTTTTTTTATTTTGTAAAATTTAGGTAAACCGGATCGATCTAGCGATCATTAGAAACATTGTCTTAGCCAAATCCTAAATGAAACCGAAGCGTTCCATTGTCCAATTTGAAAACGTCTAAACCCCCAACTTCCTTGATCTGTGTGCTTGTTTAGCAAGCCCATTGTACGGTAAAATAGGTGTTTTTGTTAGGAAATCGAAGCTTTAAAGCTATTTAAAATGAATACTCCTGGTGATTGTTAATTGAAGATATTGTCTGTGTTTGCAGGTTGCGAAGAAGAGAAACAAAACGACAATGCACCGGATATTAAGAAACCACGTAAAGATACTCATCAACATGAACAAGGAAAGAGCGACCATTTAATCATCAAAGTTGTCTGAACGTTTGTTTGTTGATTATAATAGGGAAATTTGTCAAGCAGCAACGTTTCACAATGTTATAGTATCAATGAAATAAAAGTAGCCATCTTGGCTAAGAATACCGAAGTGTTTTCGGTTGGTATTTTAACCACTGTCGAATTTGTCCTTTTTGCAAAAACGGAATGTTCCACAAGGGAAGGATTCGGCCATAAAATATTTGTTTTATTGTTTTTCTTTGAAAAGAGACTTTTGCTTTCGTATTTTGCCTGAAAATAAATAATTTATCCCTGACATAAGGGGTGTGTTACAGAGCTTTCCGCTCAGAAATCATAGCACTACCACAAGCAACTCATTGTTTAATTTAGAACATAAAGTTGGTCACAAAAACATGAATATACCTTTTAAACCACAAAAACCAAAGTTTATTATTATAATGCAAGCTTAAAAATGTTACTTCCGCACAAGATTTATGAAGGATTGGAGCTGATGCGTGAGCGTTTGGGCGAAAACTTCACGATGTCTTGCAAAGTTAATGAGGGAATGGCTGATCATTCAAAAATTTGTTTACAAATCTGACGTCAATGAATCGAGGCAAAACGTTTTTCTAAGACCAGAATTCAGAGAATTGCATTAACAAGACAGTTCATAATATGGCGAGTTTTTTGTTTTTCATTTTGAAATTTGTTTTATGCTTAGTTTGTTTGGCTGTCGCCTTGGATGATAAAACAGAGAGTGTTATAAAGGAAGGGCAGAAAGAACCACTTGACCTCGAGCAAAGATTAAATCGATTGCTACGAGACATCGAGGCCGCTGAAAGCCACTTCGATCACAGTGAGTCTAAACTAGGGCAAGGAAACAACATAGACGTAAAAGTCGAAAACAAAGACCGGGAAAAGAGGAGTACGCGATCAACAATGCCAACAGGTTCAACAGTAGAAGGCGATGTCTTCTCGGTCATCCGTATGATTGTCCCCCGGCATTCACAGTATTCCCAGACCCATTATTACATTCAGGTGATCCTGCACGCCCCTTAGTCAGACTAAACAATGACATAAGATTACGTACCTGTGGCTATTGTGAATAACGAAATATTCTGTTCTGGTACATCGCGTTCAAGCAAACGTAGGAAAATAACAATTGAATTTCCATAAGCAAAGAAAAGCAAACATGAAAATAGTGATTTTGTTGATTGTTTTGGTTTCTGTCGTAGCGATAACAACAGCCAAGCCTGTCAATGAAGATAATACGTTAATAGACAAGCGAGAAGAGAAATCTAGTATGGAAGATGAACTGGAGAATTCTGGCGGTTCCGATGATGAAAGTGAAGAAGATGGAAGTACCATTGATGAAGAGCCGCGAGCGAGAGAAAAGCGAGGTACATATGAAGAACTCGAAGACGAAGAAAAGACGAAGGATTCGAGTGGAGATGACCAAAACCAAGAAATTGAAGAAACGACCGATTCCAGTGGAGACGAAAAATCGCAAAACAATGAACTGCAATTGAAGAATAGTATGGGAATTCGAGGGCCATTCACTATCACTGCATTTCAACCCGCAGATTTACAGAGACGTTCCTCGCAAAAGCAGAAGAAACCGTTCTCTTTGGATGCCATCAGTCCGCCTGAAAATATCGAAATAACTCCATTTGAACCAAAGATCAATGGCATGAAGAAGATCCGCAGGAGATGCATGTGTCCGTTCCCTTGTGGTGCTGCGCATGATTTTGAAGTGATCGGCTGCAGTGGTCCGTATACTTACGCCCTGCCTTGTGGCGGCTTCGGTGGATTCGGGCCTGGTATCGGGTATGATGGCTGCGGAGGTCTCTATGGCTTGGGTGGTTATGGTGGGTTTGGAGTAGGAAATCCTTGGTTAGGAGGTGGATTTGGACATGGCGGATATGGTGGTTGGGGAGGATATGGAGGGTGTGGAGGATGTGGAGGATGTGGAGGATGTGGGGGATGTGGGGGATGTTGTGGTGGCTTTGGATTTCCCATCCCGTGCTGCTGTAAGTAAACACACTCCTAGCAATATTTTAATTCAACGTTTTGGATTAATTACTTAATTAAATAGCTGGTCAAACACGACAAAACTGACTGTGCAATCTGCATGGATATTTGTATGTTATATAGTTACAATTACGAAACAGTCGAATTAATACCTCAAAATAATGTAGACGATGCCATGTTTAACATTATTTTCAACTCGCTAACGATTCTCAGAAAAAGGCTTGAGGTAATCTCGTATCTATGACTTACATGTGTATATTTAAACCCATTAATGAGTTCGATGGTCTTAGCCCGAGACATTGGTCAAATCTTTTGGGTACTTCGCAGTCTAATGGCAAAATCGAAATCGTCTTTCCTAATCGTTCCTTATCTCTTTACAGGTTGTACGAAGGAGGATGAACACAAAGGAAATGAAATGGCAGTACAAGAATCACCTGAGAAGAAGCCAGCAAATGACCGAGGGAATACACCTCGTCCTGTTCAATCTGCTTTTAAAGTAAAATATCCACTGGTGAAAGTCCCTAAGTTGTAAATGTTTTTATAAGAAAATTCTGGATTCAAAGAATCAGCGTGCATTTTCACACAGGTGTCTTTGTCATAGATCCGGTATTAACTCTTCATTGGTTTGTAGTCACGGTTTTTCTGTTCAGTGTCTTAACTTTGTAATTAAGGTTGTCTGTATAAAATATATATGTTTCCAAGTGCATTTTATTAATGAACAGCATTGATCATAGGAAGCTGCAAATCTGTATAGTAAAAACTCAAGGTTTGATAAAATAAAATTGCTTCATTAATAAAATGATGACATAATGTCTTTATCACAATGCTCGTAGTTTTTTTTTAAAAGTATAAAATGTCCCTTCGGAAAGAAAAGAGACACTTTGGAATACAGGCCCGTAGGGTGGGGGGTTCAAGGAGTTCGAACGAACCCCCTAAAATTTTTGAAGTCGTCATTTTTTGGGGGTTGAAAAGATAAAAATATCACTTAACCCTATTCAGACTTGGCTTTTTTTGGCAATCTCTGACTGGGGGGGGGGGGGGGGGGGTCCTCGGATTCCCCCTCTATATCTCTGGAACCAGTAAGGCTAGGACCATGAAATTTTCACACAATGTTTACCTCAATATAAGGAAACCTCACGCCCAGTTTTGACCTGCCATACCTAATTACGACGTAACAATGACGTCATTTTTTGTTTTTCCGACGTTTCTTTGATATTTTTCCATCCAGATACTTAAAATATCAAATATAACTGTAAAATCATCTATTTAATATTAAAACATAATAAATACAAATAAGGACACACTTGTAAAGTGAGAAAAAGCAATAAAAAGCGATAAAACTATAATTATTGTCCGCCATCTTGGATCCGCCATTTTGGATTTTCTTTTTTTGTTTAAATTAACATTTAAAAAATATCTAAAAGAGAAAAGGATCAGAATGTATAAAACACGTATCAAACTAATGTCTATTATCCAAACAATGAACTTAGAAGCGTTATTTAATAAATAGTACAAAATGTTTGTCTATAAGTAAAAGAGAGCAAAAATTTACCTACCCCTCCCCACAAATATTTGATGTTATACATTTTTGATGTCTTTCTTTATTCTAGCAAGAAAATGCACTATAAGTCATAGAACAAGATCTTAAAATAAAAAATTCACCATATTTTAATATTTTGAAAACCTATGTGTCAAAAACCGGTTGCCATGGCAACATGGTTAATCACACTGACATGTTATGGATACGATTTTATTAAACAACTGGACTTTAATGCAACCTCTGTAATGTTTAGTCACTAACGCACACAAGCGACATGTTTATACTCAAGATGTTTATCAAAGATCCCAGCAGTTTTACATAATCACGTGCACCACTAACTTATGCTAATTTACATAATGTATGCTAATTAAACACAATCATGACATCTCCCTTTTTTTAGAAAAAAGAAGTTAAACCAATCATCCATGTGACAACATTTATGGAAACTGCTTAGAAAATGACTGTTATGAATATTAATGTTGCCACTGCTATAAATTTATATAAAGTTTCAACTGGAACAAGTTCATAATCAAACATAAACATGCCCTGTAAGCAACTGTTAGGGCCAATAGTCAATAAAAGTCAACAGCAAATTTGGCGCAAATGTTTGTTCACTGTCATAATATGTACAGTTCAGTTCATGATATAGTCCTCTCGGAATCTCACTGGTAATCTGACAGTCCGGCCACTGGAAGTACACTTTGTAGGTGTCTGTGAAGGATTTCTGTCATTAGTGGAACCCGGAGCTAGTGACACAGCATTCCTGGCAGCAACCGGGGGTGTGTCAGCAACTGGGGGTGTAACTGGTTCATCAAAGGCTGGCCCTGTGATCACCGGCGGGGACTCGCCTGTTGGCAGCAGGTGACGACGGTTTCGTCTGTTGGCAGTGCCATCAGGTGTTGTGACTATGAAGGATCTTGGGGCTGTATGCTTTGCAGTGACGATGGCAGGCTCCCAAGTCTTTCCTTTTCTTATTCGTACTGTCTCACGTTCCTTAATTTGAGGTAAGGGTTTCGCATTTCGATCGCAGTACGTCTTCTGCTTATGACTCCGTTCCTCCAGCTTTACTTTTGCCTTCTCAACGACTTTCGGTTTAAGGAGGGACGCTGAAGTAGGCAATTTAGATTTCAGCATTCTGCTCATTAACAGCTGCGCGGGAGACTCCTTTAGTCCTGAGACAGCAGTGTTTCTGTTTTTAAGGAGAGCTATGTAAAAGGGTCATTTCCATCTTCACATGCCTTCCTATGTAGGTTCTTGATGGTTTGGATTGCTCTTATACTGCGGGTACCTGGACTTGACGTAGAGACTTTGAATCCCCAAGCCTTTGCAAACTGACAGAAACTTTTGCTTGAGAAGGGCATATTATCAGCAACAACTTCATCCGAATCCCATGGCGGGCAAATATCGATTTCATCATTTCATCATTTTGCTAGTTATAACAGAACCAGCTGTCTTGTCTTTTAACAGACAAAGTTCAGGATATTTTGAGTAATAGTCAACTACAACTATGTAAGAGTTAGAGTTCAGTTAAAAAATGTCTGCACCAAGCTTTTGCCATGGCCTCTGAGGTACTTCATGAGGTAATAGGGGCTCGTTCTGATTCTCTCTCTGGTGCTTGAGACATACTGAGCACTTCGCAACCATTCTTTCAATTGCTGTAGACATTCCAGGCCAGTAAACCACAGCTCTGGCTCTTGACTTGCATTTCTCTATACCAAGGTGACTTTCATGAATGCAGTTCAACACATCTTGCCTTATTTCTTTGTAATTGGAACAAGTGGCTTATGGTCAGAGTCCACATCTACTGGTCCGCCATACACATAGTGGTTAAATCTCTCACATCCGAATACAACTACAAGAAGTTCTTTCTCTATCTGAGAATAGTTTTCTTCAGCTTGGGTGAGGGATCGCGAAGTGTACGCTATTGGGTGTCCATCCTGGATGACGCATGCTCCCAGACCTGACTTGGAGGCATCCACTTGGCTGGCTTGGTAGGATCAAAGAACTTTAGAACAGGCTGACTTGACAGGATTTGCTTGAGATGCTCCACTGATTGTGTGTGTTCGTGTGACCAGGTCCACACTGCTTCTTTGTTCAAGAGGTGTCGCAGTGGTGCAGTAATTTCCGAATGATTGGGAATAAACTGGGAGAAATAATTCACCATTCCCAAGAATCTCTGCAATTCTTCCTTGCTCTGAGGAGTGGGCATCTGAATTATGGCACGCACTTTCTCAGCATCTGGTTTCAGCCCTGACTCCGATACGATGTTTCCCATGTACTTGACTTCGCTGACTTTGTACTGGAACTTTGCTGAGTTGAACTTGACTTTGCCTCTCGGGCTCTTTGTAACAGCTTTCTCATGATCTGATGATGCTCCTGCTCATCTGCGGCAGCGACGATAATGCCATCAAATATGATTTCCACACCTTCCATGTCTCCGAATATGGATTCATTCTTCTTCTGGAAAACCTCTGGGGCAGACTTAATTCCAAAGGGCATCCTTTTAAAACGATAACGCCCGTATGGAGTATTGAATGTGCAAAGGTGGGAGCTTTCATCATCTAACGGTACCTGCCACGATAGAAAAGACTTTCTTGCCACTAAGCCGACTTGCTATGTCCTCTGCAGTGGGAATTCTGTGGTGCTCGCTGTACTTGGCACAGCATATATATTTCTGTTTTGGATTTGACTTTTCAATGGAAGAAAGTGGATGAAAGTAATACATACCAATATTTTAGTCTACATTTCGAGAAAACTTTGAAAATACACGTGAAAACTGCACTGCCACATACGTACAAGTACCTCAACTAAAATGGGTTATAAAAAAAAAATTGAAATTCTGATCTAATGAATTGTATATAACCTTACGTAAATTATACTTCACTCGTTGAGTGGATGAGTGGCGATGATCAAGTGATTGGCGCGTCCAAATTTTGATGGATAGGTCGTTAGCCATTTATCTTTTAAGAGTTATAAATGAGGTTATGGTACCTCTTAGGGTGTTCAGTGTTCAGTGTCCAGTTGTAGCAATTATGGTACCTTTTAGGGTAATTGCCTTTAGTTACCATTTAGGGAAGTAATTTCCTTTAAAATGTCACTAGAAGTAGAGCATAGAAGATGAAACCGGCTAAACCACCCCGATAAATTTTAACACGAAAATAAATCTAAAAATTATTAAAACTACAAACTCTTTGAGATAACACACTAAAGAACACACGAAAAACCCTAAAAGTCCATGTGAAAATGCGTGTTAACGTTTTCTTTTGTAATTCACCCGGATGGGGTAGAATTAAACAGGTGTTGAGATATTGGTACATTGAAGAGGTTCTTTTCAAAATTTTCAAAAAGCATCCCTGTCACTTTTGAATGCCTCTTTTTCTCTCTCCATCTAAGGAGTTACGTACTTTGAAACGGGTTGGTGTTGTATCCAAGTTGAAATTATGTAACTGATTTTATGCTTCAGAAACCGGAGATGAGCGCCTATATATGTAGCACTCTTAGTCCACTCGATTGGACACAGAGTGATTGAAAGCGATTGTTAGCTTTACTAATTTCACTTCCAAATGACTAACACCAGTTTTACTTGAGACGAGAATGCGAGACTTTTTCATTTCATTTTAAGGTGATTAGCTTTCTCAGGATTATGAGTTGGTCAAGCTGAACTATCAAAAAGCGGTAACCTGAAAAAACTGAAAAGCGGTAACCTGACATTGTCTTTAAGGTAACCTATTATGATCAAACAATGGTACCAGAAAACAAACCACACCTATTTCTTATCTACAATAGGAACAATTGTCATGAACAGGCGAAGTTCGTACTGCATAAAAAGGGTACCTGCTTTGTAAGATTTTCTTCTTTTGAATACTGACACTTATCTGTAGTGGAGAGGCGAAGAACCTTTTATCCTCATCATGAAAGTTCTTATTGTTGGCACACTTTTAACAATATTTGCTCTTGACCAAGTGGCGTCTACAGATGCTTTACAAGACGAGCGACTTCCAATCCACGACAGAAAAATGGAAATCAAACCTCGAAGCGTTCATAAACACATTAAAGAAGATGAAACTGATCTGGTTGAATCAGTCAAAGAAAGAAAAAACGATCTGATTGAAAATAACGAGTATAAAGAGAACAACGATGAAGACCAAACGATTGTTGAATGACGCGAGAAAGATGAAACGAAGCCGATTAAACGTTCCCATCCTCAAGTCTGCCCTCCTGCTTGGCTGTCGCCATGGGATTACGTTGATCCTCCTAATGGTGGTAACTGTGGTTGTGGAGGGGGATGTGAAGGCATCGGAGGTGACGTAGAGTACGGCTGTGGGGAGTGTGGCTGCAGTGGAGGGTGCGTATGTGGATGTGGATGTGGATTTCACGGTGGTCGTCAATTTCGGCATACATTTGACAGTGATAATACGGAACATATTTGGCTGGGTAAGTGAGAAGCAAATCCTACTAGATATTTTACCCATAAACATGTAGCTTAACTGGGAGTATAACTTGGCCGGAATAAAGTCAGTGGATTATCAGTTCTTGAAGAAAAACAATTTGAAATGTTTACTATCTCAAGTTGTTTGTCACATGTTGTTTGTTCATGTTGTGACAAACAACATGGCTCACTTCTGGCAAGGGTTCTCCATTTTCCAAACGATCGTTATATACCTATCAGTTTAGTTATAAAGGTTGTATGACGATTATTATACTGTTTTGTTCGAGGCGGTATGCACGTCTCGGAACGACTCACAGGATTGGCTGAGAAAACAATAGAACAACAAAAGAACAATGGATCCTAGCTCTGAAAACAATAGATGTACGTGATAACCAGGTCCAATGAAATTAGAGGTTCTGAAGAGGTGCATGGTATCTGTTTTGTTCAGGCAGCATATTGATTACGGTAATCTAAGGACTGAAATAATCCAAATAGTTCACAACCAGCTGTTTAGAGCGATAATCAGCCAAAATCAAAACAAAAGTTGCTCTGATTAATCACAATAGACACAACAACGAACCAATAAGAACTCAAATCAAATACATGAAGCCGGCACAAGCGTGGGAAAACACGTCCAAGCGCAAGACTAACGTCTGATTGGTTGAGAAAGTGACGCGGGCCGTCGTAATGCAAAATCGAAGTAAACACGAGTAAATATCAGGCTAAAAACCATTTTATTTAATAAATATTTGAACTATTTCATTTTTGTTTCTTGACAACTGATGCAAGCCACTCATCAGAATGTTTAATTTTCTTTTTCTCACAACAGGAGATAAACGGAGGAAGGGATACATTCCTTCTCCAATGCTGATTGGACGGAGATTTAACCGCTGAAATATGAAAGCGTTTGCACCATGAAGTGTTGAGCAAAGACGCGGCCGATAGTTCTTATACATATACTTATATATTTCGCTACTTGAAATCAGTAGATCCACACCATTACATGTAAAGAAACAAAATAAACAATGCAACATTTTTAATTTAATGATGTTATTTACTGTTACTTTTTGTTACTCTTACTCTATCCGGTCTGAACATAACAGGAGAGTCCAGGAGAAGTAAGCTAAACGCTTAAACGCTTTGTTTCTGAAAATCAATAAATAATTGGCCTTGTAGAAGGTGATCCAAAAGAGCTCCGTCGCACAAGTACAGTGTACATAATTCTAGTTAGTACTGAACGTTCATTAACAGAACCGGCCCAAACGAGAAGTAACCTAAGTATGCATTATACACTTTTATGGACTAATCAGTTTTTCATTGATTGGATTTCGATCCGATTTTTTTGATAAAAGCAAATTAAATGCTGTCTTCAATGTATTCATTTTTCTTGCTTCCTTTAAAATTGAATGCCAAAACGAGATGGCTCAATAGTTGTATAAAATGACATCCTTGCGATGAGATTTGTGTTAACATTTCAACGGCAAGCCTTTGCTTGTAATGTCATTAGCATGACAGGAGATAGGTAGAGAAATCTAAAGACGGCTAAGACGTCTTAAAACTCTTTAGTTTCCAAGGTTTTTTTGAGGTACTTTATAACATTTAGAGTAGGTACAAATGAACACCCCATAAGAGAGATAGTATTAATCTAACACCAATAAAAGTATATTCTATTCTGAATCCTCAATGAATTATCCATACAATAATGTTAATGTTACAGTGCGGCTACTGTTACCAGGGTCACCCAGACAAAGTTAACCAATCACAAAGCAGAACGGGGACAATAGATTCCAACATTTTTAACTTCAGCCAATAAAATGTCGAGTGCAAAACAATGAAATTCGCGAAGCTTATGTTGAATAAATCTTTAGCTAGCGTTGACTTTTAGATTTAAAAAAATTTGAGTACTGTCACATGCTACATGAATAAATGTCATATGTCATGCAAGTGAACGAGAACTGATTTCAAACTGCATGAAAGCAGTGAACGCGACGGCCGTATGTTGGGGCAAATTGCGTGGCGGATTTGAATTCTCGGAAAAAAATAACTCAACCGCCGGCTGTGTGCAAATGTTGTAAGGCACACTGCCCGCGTAGCATATACAAGCATTTATTTTCTAACCGTTTGAAAAAGAGCGGCTCCTTTATTCCAATTCTTTTTTATTGAATTGTCGTCAGAATTTTTTTCCGTTGCAGATTTTCTTTGCGGTTTCTTCAATCTCCCAAGGCGGTCGTGACGTTTGGAAGAAATTATTTCGGTGAAAGTATTTAAAGTCTAAATATAAATAATTATCAACAAAACCTTGAACTCTGTGAAAAAATATATTCTAGTCCGGCGGTTAATTTTTTTTTTTTGTCTGGAAAATTATAATAACTCAACGGGCGAACCGCTGTAATATCGATAGATTTTCCGGCAGTGAAAATAGTTATAAACGGGGCATCAACTGACAGCAGAAAGAACCTTTATTTTGGCTGGTTTTTCTATATTTCAAGGCATATTACACTTCTTATACTGCAGACATAGTGTCCATTCATCCATCTGTGACATCTTAGGCTCTCTCTCAATGCTAATACATAACAACGTAAAGAAAAAGTACTTAAAAGGCTAAATTTTTTATTAATTCGCAAATGCAAAAAATGTCCAAATTTGATATTTGCCTTTTGAGTTGATTATGCAAATTATGCCTCACTACATGAATTTGAGAGTCCCACTCGTACACAAACACAATTTCGGGACCATAATAATTTTCGTCTTCATTACCAGTGAAACCTGATTTCTCGGGGTCTGGTCCATCATTCGGTAGTAATTCTTAATGAAAGTAATTCTATCACGATGATTTGGAAAGCCGTACTAGTACACTGGTTCATCATCGATCGACTCTTCTTCGGATTCTAAGCTATCTAGTAAGTTACTCTCAGGATCGTCATTTTCAGCTAAAATCCGTTCCAAGGTTTCTTCACGTGTCAAATGTGAGGTCATTTAAATTTTCCCGCGATCAAATGTCGTAAACACGCGAATATTCCTCAAAAACTACGCAAATTTTCCAAATCTTCACTAATTCGCTTGAAGGTAATGGGATATGGTCTATTTACAATTTTTCAATTGATTGTGGCCCCCGGCCTCTGACCCAAAATTACGTAATTGTTTTATCCTTTGAAAGCCACATGTCCTAGGAACCACAATATCGGTCTCTGGTAACTAAGGAGTAACTACGTAATGAAGAATGCGATTGTTTTGGTAAACAACAACGAGCGATGTAATATATTGGTATCTTCCCTTTTTTTTAACGAGAAGAATACAGCTGCACCAGCTGTCTCATCTATTTGTGCGAGCAAATCCTTAGAGAGTTTACTCGGACCTGATTATATTGAATAACTAAATGTACAACGGTTAGAAATTTGCTAGATCCCATTGCAGGAGTAAAACACATAAAAGAAGAAGACTAGAAGCCTTTTTCTTCGTTATTATCGTAGGCCATAGGTGGTATTATTACTGTTTGGTTGAAAATCAGGGAACTTATACTTCGGATCAGTATAAAATAGTTGATTTTCTCTTATTCGGATTTATTACAATATCGGACATGACGGTAAGACCCAGAAGAAGAAGAAAAGCTGTACGTGTACGTATCGTTCGAACAAATATAATTTCCCTGTCGTGAAATCAGCCTTGATTTTTTATCATGACATAATGCATGTATGCCTAGAAGACTAGAATTATTTATAATAAGATTTGTAGAGAAAATATTGTATTTCTAATAAGAAGAAGATTATTAAGAGTGCTTAAAGAAGTAACAGTTCTACATAGCTTGGAGGAGGCGCGGAAAAAAATTGGAATATTCTTTTGGTGTATTGATCGAAATAAAAAAACTAGGCGTCACAAAGGCGGAGAAAATGTCAAAATTTAGCAAAAGTACTAGCATGATGGCATAATAGTTTATCTGTTTCTCTACTTAGCTTTACTCATTTTCTTCCTTCAAAGAATAAAACGGGTGTATTTGAGCACAACACTAAAGTTCACTACTGGACATTATTTTGTTACGTTTCCTCATACCAGTAAAAATGGCAAGGGAAGATTTAACTGCACTTTCTGACAATGACTCGCACGCTTACGCCTACCTCTACCTTTTACTCCATGCAATGTCGTTAACTATTAAAACCACGTTACAACTAGTTCTTCGCGAACTTTACAAAATAAAATAATTAGTTTACGGAAAAACTTAACAATGTTTCTGATCGGATTTCTTTTCCTTTTTCCCCAGCTCTATGAGAGTAAAGCGTTCAAACATAACACCAATGGTATTTTTTAAGCGATGTTATTGAGCAAGCCAGCACTATCAAAGGACATAAATTGAAGCCAATGGAATCAAGGATCCGATAACAAGGAAAGCAATAAAGACAAGAGAACCAAAACATCCAGTCACAAAGGGTCGAGACGCTGCTTCTGTCGACTTCCATTCAGCGCTAGTTGCCCCGATAGTTGCCAGACAGGTTCGATGGCTCCCCAGTCTAGTTTTCCGGAGCCACTGACGATGTAGGAGATCAATGGCCTTGGCTGCAGGAAAACAACGATGACGATCAGAAAGGAATTCATTTTGGTACACGTCCATACGGGCAGTATGGATGGTGCTGTAAGTCCTTATACGCTTCTTTCGATTTCTTGAATCGGGAAACAAGTATGATTAATGTTAACTATCTCCCTCCAACCCAAACCATATAAAGTCCGTTATACATTATCAGCATCGGATTCAGACTCCATCGTAGAAGGGAAGGGGGATTGAATGATGTTAATCAAAATTCACGTGAAAACGTCTGAGCTGTATTTACTATGGTGCTTTTTATATTAATTTTCCTTTTCTAAGTTGTGCACTTGGGAGCCATTGGAAGAGAAAGTTTCTTAACCCTTCAAATGTAAACGTTTACTAGAATTTGTATTGGTATGCCACGGCTTTCAATACCCACAGGGACTAATGGATGTCAAAGGTTTTTACTCGTGGCGAAGCACACGAGTTATAAATCCGGCGTTGACTTTTCTTTTTTTTTTTTCGTGTCACATTAGCGCATGCAAATTTATGCACGCATATTTAAGTCTATATAGACGACTATATGGCTTTCGGCCATGAAATTCATACCGTAAAATCTCTCCGTTTGTGTACTCGAGAAGCAAGATAAAGAACTACTGCGTACAACTGCACACTTTCAAGACAATTCAAGGCATGGATGGATAGGACCGTTTGATATTGTGTTCGCCGCTTATTCCTGTGGGATTTTTGCTCTGGCAAGTTCTGTGTTTTATATATTAAACTTGCCATTTGCTTAGCGATCGAGCTCCGGGTCGAGCTTAAGTGTCAGCTACTGAATCTAGTGAATGCAGTGTAGTCTTACTTTTAAACCCGTGTATACGTGAAAGCATGATGAACAGGTTATCGGCAAGGGTGTTTAAATAAAATTCATTCTCTCACTTACTCACTCACTCGCTCCTTCCATCAGCTGTAAACTTAGTGAGCAAATGCTTTGTTACGAACACGTTTCGTAACAGGAATTCAACGTGAATCCAACGATAACAATAATTAATTTGATGTAAACGAATATAGACAACAATAAGCTTACAGATGTTTCGCATTTGGAGTTTTTAGTGCAACATTAAAATCGATCTATAAGGATTTTGCAACCTAAACACGCGTTCTGATGCGTATCTAGCTTAAAATAATAAAATTTAGTTCGCAGGTAGTATGTGCTCTTGGACAGCGCAGTGATTGAGTCCGTGGCTTAGTCCCGGACGGCCCGAGTTCGAATCTCCATTAAGTCCTCTTTTTTTTTTTTCTTTTTTTTTCTTTTTTCGAACTGGACATTATGAAAGTGATGTACTTTTTTTTTCGTTCGTCAAAAATCCTTACCTTTAATTTAAAAAAATATATATCGAACTGTGTTAGTATGAAAACGTATTAAAGCTTACGCCAATATTGCGTTACGCGTTACGCGTTAGCATTTCTTCTTCTCGGATTGGCTCTTTGGAGCCTTTGATTAGATATAATTTTAAGCTTATGTTTCTCTGTAAAAGCACTCAAATCACTTGGGAATCAATGCTGCAATGAGTTAAAGGCCGCCACGAGTTCAAGCTGTGTACAGCTTCTTGTTTTTTTTATTTTGTACAATTTAGGTAAACCGGATCGATCTAGCGATCATTAGAAACATTGTCTTAGCCAAATCCTAAATGAAACCGAAGCGTTCCATTGTCCAATTTGAAAACGTCTAAACCGCCACCTTCCTTGATCTGTGTGCTTGTTTAGCAAGCCCATTTTACGGTAAAATAGGTGTTTTTTGTTAGGAAATCGAAGCTTTAAAGCTATGTAAAATGAATACTCCTGGTGATTGTTAATTGAAGGTATTGTCTGTGTTTGCAGGTTGCGAAGAAGAGAAACAAAACGACAATGCACCGGATATTAAGAAACCACTTAAAGATACTCATCAACATGAACAAGGAAAGAGCGACCATTTAATCATCAAAGTTGTCTGAACGTTTGTTTGTTGATTATAACAGGGAAATTTGTCAAGCAGCAACGTTTAACAATGTTATAGTATCAATGAAATAAAAGTAGCCATCTTGGCTAAGAATACCGAAGTGTTTTCGGTTGGTATTTTAACCACTGTCGAATTTGTCCTTTTTGCAAAAACGGAATGTTCCACAAGGGAAGGATTCGGCTATAAAATATTTGTTTTATTGTTTTTCTTTGAAAAGAGACTTTTGCTTTCGTATTTTGCCTGAAAATAAATAATTTATCCCTGACATAAGGGGTGTGTTACAGAGCTTTCCGCTCAGAAATCATAGTACTACCACAAGCAAATCATTGTTCAATTTAGAACATATAAAGTTGGTCACAAAAACATGAATTTACATTTTAAACCACAAAAACCAAAGTTTATTGTTATAATGCAAGCTTAAAAATGTTACTTCCCCTCAAGATTTATGAAGGATTGGAGCTGATGCGTGAGCGTTTGGGCGAAAACTTCACGATGTCTTGCATAGTTAATGAGGGAATGGCTGATCATTCAAAAATTTGTTTACAAATCTGACGTCAATGAATCGAGGCAAAACGTTTTTCTAAGACCAGAATTCAGAGAATTGCATTAACAAGACAGTTCATAATATGGCGAGTTTTTTGTTTTTCATTTTGAAATTTGTTTTATGCTTAGTTTGTTTGGCTGTCGCCTTGGATGATAAAACAGAGAGTGTTATAAAGGATGGGCAGAAAGAACCACTTGACCTTGAGCAAAGATTAAATCGATTGCTACGAGACATCGAGGCCGCTGAAAGCCACTTCGATCACAGTGAGTCTAAACTAGGGCAAGGAAAAAACATAGACGTGAAAGTCGAAAACAAAGACCGGGAAAAGAGGAGTAAGCGATCCAACAATGCCAACAGGTTCAACAGTAGAAGGCGATGTCTTCTCGGTCATCCGTATGATTGTCCCCCGGCATTCACAGAATTCCCAGACCCATTATTACATTGGCCAACTCCCTGGGGATGGCCGCCCGGTCCACTGTATCCGGAATACGGGCCAAATTTTCATCACGGTTGTGCAGGACATGGAGGTCCATTTGGATATCATCATGGCGGCTGTGGATGTCCATGGAGAGGGCCAGGGTGCCATTTTGGTTGTAACAACCATGGATGGGTCTGTAAGTCATTATGTTCCTTTCAGCATTTTGAATGTTAGCATCTTAGTACCTTAACAAGGTGAGACTAAAATGGTGAATGCAAAACACACTTATGAGCTGTGTATGAAAAACTGAGATTGGATTGACATCCACTTGCTCCTAAGATGTCAAATGCCTCTCAGCTCCCCGATTCCGAGTATCATCTAAATTATGTAATATACCTTTTTAGTAAAGAAATCGTATAATGTCATTAGCATCACATCAATGAGCAGAGAAAGCATATATAGGCAAAAGTATATCAAGTGGCCCCTTTTTTATCAACAAGGGATGTTGTCCGCCTTAATACAGATAACCAGAAATTGGAAGTGTAAAACTCATCAAGGTAAAATTGTTACGTACAGTGTTAAATGGAAACGGAATGGTGACAATGTTGTTTCAAGAGACCAAGTGGAATTTCAGTCATTCTGGAATTGAATCGAAGAGTTCCTGTCCCAATGACTCATTCCTTAAAGGTGACTGCGTAAAATGAGTTTTATTGTAATTTTATCTGTCATACCCACAGGTTGTGGCGGTGGGGATGGAGGAGATGGACCAGCTAATGATTGTCCGCAGTGCAACGATGCCCCTTGTAAGGTCCCTCTCTCACCACAGAGGCCAACCCAGCCCGGAAATCCACCCCTACTCCAACCCTTGATGGGAAAACAGGCAAATTTCAAAGCTCCTCTTCACGTAAAACCAGGAAAAGCTGTTAAGCGTGTAAACAAACGCTTTGACGTCCCGTACAACTCTGGTTACCAGAATACCTACCAGCCAAGTTATGGAAGCTATCCATACCAGCCCAGTTATGGAAATTATCCATACCAACCAAGCTATGGCAGTGATCCATACCAGTCAAGCTATGGCAGTGATCCATACCAGTCAAACTGTGGCAATTGGCCATGCCCAACTACTCAGCAGCCATCTTCGGAAACTGATCAAGTTGTTGGGAGTTTGTTTTTGTTTAAACCAAGTGATCTTCTGGCAGATAAAAAAAACACAAAGAAAATCTAAAAATTAACAATTTGTTTTTAGTTAAGATCAATTAATTAAGGTTTCATCAATGAGAATCCCGTATGTAATTCCACAAACGCCTTGCTTATGATGCGTATGAGGAATTGTATGAGAAACACATTAACCAGTAGGTATTCTTCTCAGTTAGTTTTGAGCATCATTGTTCACGAGGTTCGTAGATTGCCAGAAAATGAAGAAATAAAAGAAAAGGAACTACCTAAAAAGCTTTAATGACCAAAGCGCACAACTTATGTAAAAGCAGCCCTATAATGGCGTTTTATTAGCGATCAGCATTCTCAGTGCAGTAATAAAAACAACGTTGTTGTGTTAACAGATTATCGACTAATGCTTTTATCCATTTATCGATGGTATTGAGGTGTCTGTGAACCCCAGTTCAGTAAAGTACTATTTCGTTGTTTTATTTTCTACCTGGATTTCAAAATAAAAAAAGAAGTGCATTGTGTTTGTATAGGTAATACAATGGTTTCTAGGGGCATTTGGGATAAATACCTCGATTAATATTTTTAAATTGTCCCAAAATATCACGAGCCGCTTCGGCTTTCCAAATTCGCCGTAAAAACCATTGTATTATTTGTTTATACTATAAGGTTGAGAAATTTCGCATTTTCTAATGCTTACACGTGTGATCATCGATCCGCAACCAAAGATTACAGTAATAAGAAACTTTGGTAACTAATTTCCAAGGTGCCAACAAACTTTCATCTTGGGCGTTTACTGCTTTTATAGACGGAAAAGATTGGCATGAGGCCATTTTGCCGTAGTCGCTCGTGGAGGAAGCGAGCTTTCGATAAAACTTGAAACATTTTTCTTCTTTTTTTGTTTTTCTTAAAATTTCTTGACATCTTGTCAAATTCAGGAAAGCCAAGACAAAGCCAGCTCCGTTGCTATGGCAACTATAATTTCTACATGTAGGTATTTCAAATTAGGCTGAAATACAGCTCGTCTCAGCCAATCACATTTCAGCTATTTCTCAGCCAGTAGTATACTGTGCTGTGATTGCCCAATGGCGGGATGATTTCTCCTTCTACTCTGTCTGAGCTTTCAAATGCTAAAAAGCACGACGTTTCGGACAGTTTTGCTGCTTTTCTTTTTCTTCCTCTGTCAAACATGATGGTGGTAATGGTAATCATACGGTTTCGGGTTCAGTTTGTAATTCTGCACAAACAATTAACATAGAGGAAGTGACGACCTTATTGCAGACAGGAAGTAGGCGTTTGACGAGTATTTAACACACTCTTTACTGATTAACCCATGACGATCAGCCCATAATACTAGAAAAAACAAAGGTTCGTTTGTACACGAGATCTTTTTCAATAAGATTTACAATAACTTTGATAAAGAATTTGAAGATTTGTAATTTGCACTGTTATTGCACTTTTTGCACTGGTGTTACACTTGAACTGCACTGCTCTTGGTTATATTATTAGAACTGAGTACTTTTTCCATGTATATACACCATACAAGTTACCTTACACATCTTGGTAAAATGCGGGAAAAAATTACGTTCTACGACACATTAAGATTGTTATATGAATTCTATACATCACGGAAGGAGAAATCATCTTTTTAAAAGCTGTTACAATGAGAGGTCAATTCGGACGTTTTTTTAGAAAACGAATAAAAAGCGGGCTGCTGTTTTCAGTTAAAATCATGCATTTTAATAAATGGCTGCATTCCAAGTGAAGAAAACAGGAATTTATTTTTAAGTGGATAATTATTAGCAAAGCAGGCAAAACGTCCATTTAATATTTCTGGCAATTGCTCAATTCCTCCGTCAAAAATAAAATGGTTCCGTCCACTAAGGAGACATACTTCTCCATTAAGGAGACGCACTCGTCCCGAGGGTATCCTGTTAATAAAGATTTCACTTTGTGTTGTCTACAATCGTCCAATAAAAATATCCCACGTATCGTAAAATGGCAGAATTTGTTAATTACCAACGAACGCGCATCTGTAGACAATAAATAATTCCCTCGTCACAATGTAATATCAACAATAATTTCCGCAAAACTAAGAATATCCATACCCCGTCCGCTATCCCCCAACTCCTTTGCTACCTGCAACTGTCTCTAACGGAGCGCATTAGGGTTACCAAGGCAACGAGCAAGTGCCCTATGTCTTTTCTTAAGTGGTCAATAAAAATGGGCGAAACTCTTTAAGTAATTGACAAGAATTTTAAGGACATTATTCAATAAAGATGTGAAATATTCGCAGACTATTGCCTTTAAAGAAGCCTTTTTTCTCAAGCTGTTGCCTTTTTTTTTGTGTGGGAGACGCAAATAGGGTTGTGTCTGTTTGTCTGTCTCCATAAAAGTGATGACACATTTCAAATAGGTATATGGTTTTCTTGTAATAGTATCCAAAAATTATGTCATAACCTTCACAACGCGACGCACAACCTTACCGCACTGAGAGCAAGCAATTGGAACTATGAATTTCAACAGTTTTTTGCTAACAGCTATTTGTTTCAATGCTTTGTTCTCTAAGGCGAGTACGTTTCCAATTAACACGGGCGAGGACGAGAAAATTGAAGAGCTGGGCGATAACATAGGGTTCTATCATCGAAAAGATGACTTGAAACTTAAAACGCTAGGCGTTCGTAAAGGCGAATCAAAAAGAAAAGTAATACATTTTCCTGCCAAATCACACAAATCCGTCAAACTTCGTTGCACGTCGAAACGATGTTTCTCTAACATTCATATGTCATACGGCTATGGACATCCTGCAGTATATTTCTCATATCGTAGAAGATGGTGGCCAAGAGCCCCTAATGCTTTGTGGCCGGAGTACGGTTGGGAGGACGGATTTGGTTATCCCTGTGGAGGTGCTTATCAGGGTCGCGGATATGGACTTGGAGCATGGAATCAACACTTTTCCACACACCATTGCGGTCATTCTGGATGCGGACAATGGTGTAGTAAGTAAAACAAAAATGAAAATGTTAAATAAAATAATTGTCTAATACACTGATAAGGAATCAGTAGTTTTCTTTCGATGGTCTCTCGGACATAAGAGAGCACCTTGATTAAAACGCATTACAGTTTTTAAGTGTTGAAATAATCAATTAACGAAAAAAATAAAAGGCTTTTATGTCTAGTTGTATTATATATGTAGACTGAAAATGTAAGGAACTATTTTTTGAACACAGTGTTGAGGAAAATACATCTGAAGATCCATCTTCATGTTGTTGCAATATCTACTCTAGTAAAAAATACAAAATGATGAAGAACATCTTGCAAACATAAAATGTAAATATAAGCAAGAAAACAACAAACAAACAAGAGTAAACGTAATATTTCGGTTCTTGTTACAAGACCATTATCAAACGTAACAAAGATATGATAATACCGACGCTAACTTATATAGAAGGCTAATTGGAAGGTGACGAAGAATATTAACAAGCTAATAATTACAATAAAATGCTAGTAACACCTGCTAACTAATTAGCTTTCTGTTATCTAAAACCAAGGTTGTAATGGAGAGGAGAATGGAACAGGGACTTCGACCTCGCAACCGCCGGGTCCCACACAAGCGCCTCCGACTTCTAGCCTCCCAGGGACAACACAAGCCACCACTCAAGCAGCGACCACACTACCCACATCAGCAGCTGTTACATCACAACCACCACCAACCTCTAGTCCCCAAGAGGCAACAAGTCCTACCCAGGGTACCCAAGCCACCACACAAGCATCAACCGCTCAACCAACTACAGCTGGTGCCACAACAGAACCACTGTCGTCGTCTACGGTTGGAAGTCAGCCCACCCAGGGAACGCAACCTGCTACTCAAGCACCAACCTCTCAACCCACTACAGCAACAAGCCCTACCGGTGGAAATCAACCTACCCAAGGTACCCAAGCCATCACGCAAGCATCCACTACTCAACCGACTACAGCAATTGCCACAACACAACCACCATCGTCTACGGTTGCAAGTCATCCCACACAGGGAACGCAACCCGCTACACCAACAAGTCCTACCGGTGGGAATAAACCTACCCAGGGTACCCAAGCCACCACACAAGCGTCCACTACTCAACCAACTACAGCAGTTGCCACAACACAACCACCATTACCGTCTACGGTCGGAGGTCAGTCCACCGAGGGAAAGCAACCTTCCACTCAAGCGCTAACTTCTCAACCCACTACAGCAACAAGTCCTACCCACGGGAATCAACCTTCCCAAGGTACCCAAGCTACCACACAAGCATCAACAGCAGTTGCCACAACACCACTACCGTCGTCGTCTACAGTTGGAAGTCAGTCCACCCAGGGAACGCAACCTGCTACTCAAGCACCAACTTCTCAATATACTACAGCAGCTGCCACAGCGACGCAACTTTCAACCTTAAGCCCTCAAGGGGCAACAAGCCCTGCCGGTGCAAGCGAATCAACTCGGGAAACGCAGGCCACTGCACAAGCGCCTACTACCCAACCCACTACAGTAGCTCCTACTTCACAAGCACCGCCATCCTCCAGTCCCACAGTGCCAGTCAGTACCACCGGCGGTACCCAAGTTACCGAAGGAACTCAAGGCACTACTCAACAACCAACCACGCAGCCAACTACATTGGCTATGACAACGCAATCTTCTCTGACTTCTAGTCCTACCGGTGGGGGTCAGACGCCCAGCCAGAGACCGCGAGTTACAACTCAAGTGCCAAGCACACAACCTAGTTCATCTACGATAATTATCATCTGATTTTTAGTTATCGCAGGGTTCTTACCAATAGAATAGTGAAAATGCCTGGTTACATAAAAATGTTGTGTTATCACTGAGTTGATAAGATAAATTTGCCACCATAAAGAGACTCAAAAGCTGACGCTTCCAGCACTAGCCCTTGGTCAGAGTGTATGATTTATTTAACGAACGGTGGAGTCACGCTATTGGGGGAAACATGGTGAAGTGAAATACAACAATAAATAAGTTGAGTAAAAAGCGTTCATTAGTTCGATCCGCTTTGGGGATCGAGAGTGCCAACTTCAATCATTGAAACACCGTTTTTCAGTATAGTATAAATAAAATTTTGGTGTTATGAACCGAGTTGATATATTATTGTTCAAAACAAAATTTTCGTGTTGTACTCCCCTACCGTCGCAGCACCACAGTTTCTGCTTGATAAACTACCCTCGTTATTCAGTATAAATGACCGATTAATATCAGAAATATAATTATACAGTGACAGTTATTTTAACCATATCTGACTTGAGTTAACATTACTTGAGTTCAGAAACCATCTCTTTTCATGAAACAAGGTAGGGCCTCTACAATTCGTCCAGACTGTGAAGATTGAAGGAAATATAACGCGCAAGTCAAACATCTTGTGGGCAGAAAAATGAAACATTTCTTGCAGCATTTTCCCTTTTCACGTCGAATTAGGTTTGAGACAACTGCACTGATTGAATTCGCATCGCTCCATAGTCAAGCCTCAGAGGAAATGAATTGTATTAGGCTCATGACAGATATGGTGTTTGAATTAAACCAATGAAAGTTACGTTTGTTCTTTCAGTGTTTTTAGTTAGCACTGGCACCATAATGTCCATGGTTAACATCTAACAATATTTGCATTTTTCAAAAGTAAAGGCGATTGTTTTGACCAAATAACCAGGACATTTCTAGGTTAAAGTGGTTTAAATGAATGAAAAAGTTAATCATGTGCCCCCCCCCCCCCCCCTGCACACACGTGTTCTAAAAAATATCCGGTTAGGGTAACGAATGAAAAGAAGTAGTATCACTGCCAGCAAATCCTCCAAACTACAGCAGTTCACAGGTTTACACTAAATATAATGTAATGCTTTACAATTCAGTAAGAATTAGAAAACCACACTATCTCAACGTTACATCAGAAGCCGTGTTATTATTATATAGGAAAACGGAGAAAACCATGAAGGTCTCTTGGCTATTTGTGAGCCTCTTCGCTTATTATATTTGCACAGAAACGTACACATTTCAGAGATCTCGCCAAAATATTCCCTGTATGCCTTGCCCATGTCCTTCGCAACAAGTGTTCATGCCTTCTTGTCCGAGTGACTATTGCGCGCCTGAGGTCATGATTCCTTGCAGCAGTGTCCCCACCGATATCTCAGCTGTTCAGTGTACTTAGCCTTGGTGTGGTGAGTTAGGAATATATTGAGCCATGTAAATGTCCCATTCCACAGTGCTAAGAGCGCCAGACTTACCAAGGTAGGTAGTGAAAAATCAATTTCTCTCATTTCTTGCCCACAAATAGGCACTACTTAGATAAGAAACATCATGTAGTTTGTTTTCGCCAGAAATGCCGTTTTGCCTTTCTCAACGCGAATATCGATTTCCTGTTTTTCTTCAAACAGAATCGCTTATGGCAGGAATAAACTACATCATGTTTTATTCTTACTAATGCCTACTTATGACGTGTTCTTCACAGCATTCAAATACAAATATTTCAAAGCAGAATTTTTAACTTTTCTTTAAATCGCGATATATTGTAGTCAACCGTGTGTCATTTAAATTTCTGCATTAAAAATTGGGGGTCACCTTGCTCGTTGTCAAGCTATTGTTCCCGACCAGCGCGAAATCCTCTTTGTAATTGAATCCTTAAAGGAAACCCTCTTGCTTCGGAGTGCGCGCGCGCTCGTGCACGCGCAAATGACGCAATTTATTATGCGCACTAGTGATGCGCAATGCAAAACTAGGGAATCACCTTAAGTATATTCTAGTAAGGTAAACGAGATAACAACCCCATATTCCAGTAGACAATTACTTTCTTGCATTCGGCCAAAAACGAAGACGACCTTGTGAACGGGTTGTTTATTTAAACCTTGTTCGAGAAGACATTAAATTAATTTCATTTGGAAATGGATAGGTATTGGAGAACCAATGAGATTGTCGTGAAAATAACTGAAGTGGCGCGTTTATTAGGGCTTGGCTAAATTAAGTTATAAATGTTAAAGAAACGGCATCACGGAAGCAAACGTTTCCCTGTTGCGTGAAAAGTTATCTTTGCAAATTAATATTGTTTCTCTCATGCAAACATGTCCAAACATTCATTGCAAACCGTGCGAAAATTGTGCTTTCGAAATATAAGTTTATTTATTTGAGATTATCTTTTTCAAATAGCCGATTTAATTTTACAATTGTGCGCTCAGCAACCTGCCCTTTTAGTTACTTCCTTTTGATACAAACCTTATTTCCGCTTTTCATAATTTGTGTTAATAATATTGTTTTCATTGTAACTAGTCACATTTATGATTGTAAGGGACATACTCAGGTTTGTATCATACCAAAGTGAACTCCAGGTTAACTATTGCGCAAATGCCAGAACGCTTGAAACAAACACTGTAAAATAGTGGTTATTTAACCATTATGATGACGTTATAAGAACAATGTTTCCTAGTTTAGCGAAGCCTTTACACAAAAATACACATATATATCCTACCGTTATATTTGGTGTGTAATGGAAATCTCTTAACTTTATTTCTATTGACCATTACAGGGTGCTGCTGCACACAAATACAAATGCCGCTGCAGACGGAGATCCCAACCAGACAACAGAACCTTGTAATAAAGTTACAGGTAGTCTCATTTGGTGGAATTCGACTGCCAGTCCTTCTGCTACAAAATCAACAGCGTCAACCACACGACCAAATACATAATGCCTAAAACCAGAGCAGTAACCGGCCATTCTGGTGGAAACCGACCTTCCCACCCACTTCAGCAGCACCTAAAACAACGTCAGTACCTAGCTCTTGAAGTGGAAACCGACCTTCCCAAGGAACAAAAGCCACCAAAAAACAGTTACATGCTTACTCCTACAACAGCTGTTAAAAACGTAACGGAGGCTTTTATGAATTATTTCCTACCAAACGTGGGGACACTATCTTTTGTTACAAATGTAATACTCATGTTTGTACATTACTCTCCTTCTATTTCCTCTTTCAAACCTTCTCAACTAGTGTTGGATGTTATGCCCAATTGTTAATTTTTACAGTGGAGGTGTTATGAAATGGAAATGGGGCGAGGGATGATGCCCGTATCAACACAGCATAATTTACGTGCGCCATTTCTTTTAAAGGGATGCAATTAAAGTGTTGTTCAATACAGCCGACTTATTTATTGGTCAGTAAAAATTATCAAAGTGTTTGTTAATGCTTTGTTTCCATACCTCGTAGTGTAACTCCTGCAAATGAATGTTCCGTAAGAGCTGCTTTAACTTGCTTTCAGAATTTTTTCCGCCAGTTACTTTAATTTATAGGGGACCCTTTCCTCTCAACTGAGGTTGTCATTATACCCTGTCAAATCACCCAGTTTAAGTGTTAACAATAGACATAAACAACAGTCACTCGGAAGTCGCTAGAAAGTGTAATAGAGCGTCTGCGAAGTTGTTAAATACCCACCTTCAACCTTCTGTTATCATAGATATAAAGTTTATTCTTGTAATCTGTTTGTCCACGCAATGTAAAAAGGACTGTCAAAAACATACAGCTTTTAACGGAATGGCTTTAGAAGAGGCAGACAGATCAATTTAATTTCTCCTTACTTCTACTGATGGTTATTGTCTATCATTTGATTTAAGTTATTCCTTTATTTTTTTTTACAGAAAAATAAGATACGTTAGTAATGCGGTTTGAAATCCCCAGAAACCCCTGATTTCTATTTAGTGGCAGAAATAAGCGGATCATACTTAATCTTTACGTCACCTAAGCCAAGACGGTCTGTCCTTTTCAAATAGGATGTCGAAATATCATCCAGATCAAATCCTTGGCTCTGCCGGTTTAAATCCTTAAAAATTGCATTTTCATCAAGTAGGTTCTTGATCTCCCCTTGTCGCTTATCAACAGATGACCAGAAACGATCTGTGTTAAACTCGCTGGCGTATTCTGGGTAGTTTTTCGATGCATCCTCTTTTACTGCGTCCTGATTTGTTTCCTCTCCTTGTGCGCTTTCCATAGTACCTTTATGCTTGAACTCGTTTGATGTAAAGCTTTCCGTTGCGTCCTCCTGATTATCAACCATCTTTCTGTCCTCATCATGTAACTGACTGTGGTCTGTTTGACTGCTTACTTTGTGTTTGCTGTGTGTCACGTCTTCTTGTATTTCTGGTTTAAAGTTTTCCATTAAACCTTCTGGGTTATCAGCCATCTTTCTTGCCTCCTCGGGGAGCTGACTGTGGTCTTTTTGATTTCTTACGTTTTGTTTATTGTGTGTCACGTCTTCTTGCAGTTGTTCGGGTTGATCTAGGAGTTTAACTTCAGAGCTCAAATCGTTGTAATCTTTGAATGGTGGCCTCGACCTGAAAGGACGGCGGGATGGAGTAAACTGCACATCTCCATACTGGTATTCAGGATAGTAGTGAACATTCCTTATATCATATGGGTTCAATTCCCAAGGAATCTTCCTACTTAAAAAATGAGGGAAGTATCCTTGAAATTGCCAATAGTTTTGAGGTTGTAACCCCACTGCATGAGACATGTAATTTGGGACGAAATGAGGCTGTATATGAAATGGATGAAGGGGTCTGTGTAAGTACGGTAACCATGGCCTGTGCTGAAGGGGATGACCGACGATGATCTCCTCTGGTGCCTTGTGTTCATCGTCCAGATGAACGTGATCCATATTTGGCCTCTCGTTAGCAGGGTGTTTGGAGATTCTGTGGTCATCTTTAGATGATTTTGGACGCTTTCTCAAGACGGTTTTAGATGGATGCGAAGCTGGAATGCCCGTGATGTCAAACCGCTTGGCGGTGGTATTTTCTTGTTTAAGTTTATTTATTTCGCCACAGCCTTGAAAAAATAAAGAAATGCAAATGTTATCGAGTTTTTAGAAACGATTTGTTGCTATGTAAATTCTAATTTGCTGTATTTAAAATGCTGGAGAGGTGTAAATTAATATTTACTTTCTAGAGCCGCATGCGTATGGGCATGCGTAACCTCGTTAAAGTTGATTTAACCGTAAATGAAGATTTGCCTACATATTTTGATACATTTTTTCAATTGCTGCAGCAGCAAAGAAAAAAAAAGGATTGATAGATAATAGATTGCACTTTTATAGATTGTTGACCCTAAATATGAATTCATGTACTGACGTAAAGGTACTTACAAGAAACAGACATTATAGGAAATCCAATGCCACAACCACAACTGAAGCCTCTGCAGTCTGTAGCTTTTAAAGGGCAACAGGGTCCCCCATGAAATAACAATTCGGGTTTAAAAGGAAGCTTACAAAAATATCCAAATCGGGTGGGATAGCGTCGGTGAAAATTTTGGTTTGCAGTATCATGACTTGATATCGGATCGCTCTTAGAATATCTTTCTCTCTTTGTGATTTCCAGTGGTTCGTGAATGGTGCTCGGGATAAGGTGCCAACTCTCAACTGCACCTAGAAGAATCAAGGCAACGATGTACGTTTTTGGATGCGAAAACAGCATAACAAAGCTAAGAAGAAAGTGTTTCGTTCTCCACGAGAAAAATAGTGCTTCTCGATGAAATTTGTGGTTAGTAATTATTGAGAAGTGAGGTAACGTAGTTTATGTGGTAAGAATTCCTCAAATGTCTCAAAACACAAGTCCCATTCCTAATTGTTTTAGCATTTCTTATTTTAAGAAAAGCCGAAAGGTATCTTGTGAGAATTTATTTTAAGAACTAAATATTTTTCTTAGCAATTTTAAAAACGAATTTGGTCAATCTAAAATATATTTCAGGCTTACAATTTCACGCTATTCAAACTGCTTTTGAAAGGTTCCTCCCACAAAACTGGTACATGTTGTCTTACTTGCTCGGCTGTATGAAAGTGACATTAATCTGCACTTCCTGTCTTCTGGCAAGCATGTGCCAGGTTTGTGAGGTTTGTGTTTTACCTTTAATCCCTTTTTTGACTTATATATCCTGTAAATAAAACTAGTGTTAACTGAGGGACAGAGGGCGAAATCCGATGTGGCATGTATGTAATATTTGTCAACAACATATAAGGTCCCGTTAAATTATTTGGCTGTCGAAAAAATAATAATATTGTCTTTTTATTAAAGAAAATGAAAACACAAGTTTCTAGAGCAAGAGTTTTGTTATTAATCAGAAGAAACGGCGAATTAGACTGCTAGCAGTCCCTCTCTAGATAGTCGAGCGGGCGAGCTATACGCGATCGGCGATCCCAGCGGAGAACGGAAGTAATGCGAACCGAGGGGGCTCTGGGGAAGAGGCGCCTCTCCCCCAGTTTCCCCTCGGCTCGTTCGCTCGCTCCAGTCTGATCAGCTGGCCCGCTCGATTGACTGAAAAGGGACAGCTAGCAGTCTAACGGCAAATGATTACTTGTATTTTGTGGCTTGTTGCACGCATTCATGACACCGGAAACATTATTAATATTATTGCGTCGACTTCTGCTTGCAATTGGGTTAGTTGCATTTGGTGACTGGATTAATTTAGGTTCAATCGAAACCAATTACCTCTTTTTACAGTAACCCGTTTCATCCGTGCAATTTGTTTTGCAGTCTTCAGAGTAATTATTGCGATGCCGAGAGTACATTTCAAATGCTTCAAGTGCTACATGCATATCTACGTGATCTACATGGACTGTATATGGACCTTTTGGCATCGCGTAATAATTTTGTTTCTTACGATGCTTTTAGTTACTCTCAGAACACGGTAAAAAAAAAACAAAAAACTATCGGGTGTAACGGTTTACTGGGAAAGGTTAAATACAATAGCACCCGGTTACTAATTCGACCATGAACATAGCAATGAGGCCGTATTAACGTGGAGGGGTAAACTTATTGCGCTGTTGTTTTCGAGTCAACTTGCAGTAAAACCGGCAGAGCTTATCATGTAATAGTAAAGTGTCTATATCTCATTATGTATATCAACTGGTCATATTAGGGTAAATTTTTAAAGAAAAAAAAAAAACTGTTGAGGTCTTTAATAGGCGGTCGTTGGTCGCATTAACGGAGTGGTCGGATTAATGAGATTATCAGAAATTGAATAAGAAATTGATTGAAATTTATGTCGTTTATGTCAGCGGACAAACAGTGGCCGTAATTGTACTACGGCAAATTAAGGTACAACTCGAGTTCTTATAACCATTATGCCTGAAAAAGTAATGTAACCAGGGGTCAGATGAGTGTTCATTGTGATTATATAGATCGAGATTATCCAAATCTTCAAAAAATATTATACCATACAAAGAGGTGCAGGTACTTCAGTAAGTTGCAAGTGAACATGGTACGTGATAATATACGGGGTAATTCATGTAATGGTATAGTTCTAACTTTTGAGTTTGTCAACGAAATCCTATATAGAGCAACCATTCAAACAGAACTTCTTCAGGACTACTTTTGCACGGTACCATTTGCATTTCATAAAATTTGGCGTTTTTCTTAAATTTTCATATCTGACAGCCTTGGGAGTTTAAAAGAGTTAATGGATTACTTTATCGTGTCGCTGCGTCGATCGGGAAGTGAAGCACTAAACTTTGGTACTGATCAACTGAGTAGATTGGCCAACATAAAGGGATCCACAAAGTGACCTTTTTAGTCTCCAATACATAGTAAGAGCTTTGTCAAAACAGTGCTCAAACGGTCTGCTTTTCACTTGTCTAGCGACAAACGCATAAACGCGACAAAATGGCGCCAATTTTAAAGTGAAAACGGGTCCAACACAAACATAAGCATTTTTAAATGCTTAAAAGCGCAAACATAAGCGTATTATATAAGCATAGGGCTCAATGGGAATTGCTTTCCTAAGCTTCTGCTTCTGCTTATGTTAACTACAGCTTTACCATAGAGAGATCGGAACATAGTATAAGCCCATGGGAGTGTTATATCTTCAACCGATAAAAACACTTGTTCTAGGACTCCGCTCAGCAGCGAGTAATCGCGGGAAATTCCGTTTGACGAAGTTTTGATGAGGCCGTGCGAAGCCATCGACCCTCTGTACGCGGTAAAAAACGTAAAGATAACACAAATAGAAACAACATAGTGTAAGATTAATGACAAAAGTGTGGACCACCATTTCTACGTGGCTGTGATTTTAGTTCTATTTTCTCTTGATCAAGATTATGTAAATATAAACGACAATAAATTTCAGGCAAAAGAAAAGACAAATCAAACCAGGATAAGCTGAGTTGGCAGGTTGCGGGTTCGATCCCGTCGGATCGAGGGGACGATGGTACTACCTTTGCTATGACATCTGCAAACGCTTAGACCTTCACGTGGCTCGGATGACCAGTTTCAAGCCACGATACAAATGTATACAAGTGAAGACTTAACAAAAAAAAAAAAAAAACTGTTGGATACTTCCAAAGAGAAGATGTATGTCGATGTTGCCCGATAACGTCGCCTACGATTGTACTTGTGCTTGGGAACATTGGGACATTCTATCAATCCAAGACAGTTTTGCAAATAAATTGAAACAATAAAGTAAAAAGGCAATTAAAAGGAAAAGTCAATACCCTAGAAGAAGTTTTGCTGCACGCGGGTGCCGTTGTATCAGTATTTGCTTATACCTGTTGCACAATGCACTTCATGTTAGAAAACTTGAAAATAGTAGTTGTAAATTAAATCATTTCTACCCTGATCACTGGACTCGTATTCCGCCAAATTATTAATCTTTCAATGCGTCTTTCCTTATCATTGACCTTAAAATCGAAGTAAACATGGATTTGGCTTTGTTCATCGAAGTCGTTTGTATATGCACGTGACAAAAAAGACTTTGCTGAGTAAAAAGTACATGTATAATGAGACCGAATCATTATGGTTTTCTGGAAAGCGGAAAAAAACTTCAATTATGTTCTCAAATAAATTGCACATTATTATAACACAGTATACCCAAAAACATCCTTTGGAAGTATTTTATGGAGGAATAAATCTTAAATATCAATGCATGAAATGTTAACAAGCTTCATTTGCTTTCTGCCCAGACTTCCATTGTGTCGTATCGATTATGGTTTATGCTTTTTTTCCCGACAACGTTTCTGCAATTAGGTCTATATAGGTCTATATATGTTAACAAGCCTCATTTGCTTTCTGCCCAGACTTCCATTGTGTCGTATCGATTATGGTTTATGCTTTTTTTCCCGACAACGTTTCTGCAATTAGGTCTATATAGGTCTATATATGTTAACAAGCCTCATTTGCTTTCTGCCCAGACTTCCATTGTGTCGTATCGTTAATGGTTTATGCTTTTTTCCCGACAGCGTTTCTGCAATTAGCTGTATCAGTTTACCATTTCAGTTGCCTAAAAATCAAAAAGGCGTGATTTATGTTTTTGATTGATATTTAGTTTTCTTTTTAAGTACTTTCAGAAAATGTTTTTGAGAGATGAGCTGTTGAGCGATGGGCTGATCGATTAATTAAAGAAAACAGAGTACACGCATCGTTTCCTACGATAGTTAATTAAATCGTTCTTTTTGAGTTTGGATGACACAAACACAAATAAATCAAGATCTCATATAACAGTCCCTTTGTTTGGGGTGTTCTGGTCTGTTAAATCTCTATTCTCTCACAATGAATATCAACGAGTATTAGTAGCATATCAAGTGATTTAGCAGGTGCTTTCATGAGGTAATAAGATTTTCCCACCTCTTTGATCTTGTGTTAAGTGATTTGCACCTCCCCCATTTGACACGATTTGTCACAAATGGCACGTTTGTATTCTTGGTTGATGCTCTTCATGAGTACAAGTTTGATAACTGATCAAACATTTGCTCCCAATCCGATCTATGGAAATAATCATCAACTAGCCCCGTCTGGAAGAAAACAGGAATTTGGGAGCGTCAGGTATACGACTTGGTGCTCCGATGTCAAAAAACGCAGCTTCTCAGAATTTTAACTTCGCGCCGTCTCCAGCAAATCGACATAACGACCATAAACTAGGAAAGCAAGTTTCATTAAAAAAGACCCCGGAATTAAATGCGAGACTTCAAATCCAGAGTGATACACAGAGTGAAATGATACCACAGCAGGGGGTGCAGGGTGACAGACAAGCTCACAAGGCAACACAGAACAACCACCAAATCCGGCAGCCAACACATGGAAACCAGCATTATCAGAAACCCTCGCAAGGAAATCAGCTAACTCGACAGCCAACACAAAATAAACAGTCATCACAACAGACAATACGGGTTAACCAGCCATCGCAGAGAGAACAACAGGAAGACGATAATAAAAAGAAGGACGAAAACGACAATAACAATAATTGTGGAGGAGGGTGCGGATGTTGTTGCGGAACAAACAATTGTGGAACAAATAATAACAACAAAAACAAAGGTGAAAGCAAAGGGAATAATAACTGCTGCGGTTGTTGCTGTGGTTGCCAACCATGCTGCTGTTGCTCGCCGTGTGGGTGTTGTTGTCAGCCATGCTGTTGTTGTTCGCAATGTTGTCATCACCATCAACATGATTGTTGCGTGCATCACGTGCACCACATTGCTCATCATGAGTGTCCCTGTGCATGCCCACAACCATGCTGTTGTGAATGCACGCAGCTTTGTGCAGGCGGATGCACTCAACCGTGCGGTTGTCAGTGTTGTGGTTGCGGTGGTGGATACCTTGACCCTATCTGTGGCGGATGCAGCGGATGCTGTGGCTGTGCTGCACCGTGTGGTTGTGGTGGATGCGCCTGTGGGTGCGGGTGTCCCTTCCCCTGTGGCTACACTAACGAATGCGGTGGTTATAACTACGACATTTTTGCAATTGAGAAAGGAGGTTTGTACTTTGATTCGATTTGATTAGCATGCTGCCTAAGTTTTATTAAACTAACGATATTAAACTAACTATAGTTAGCGTAAACTCATGTTTTCGAACATTAGTCGCGTGTCCTTCTTATTTAGCGTATTTTGCGACAAACATCGAATATTAGCTGAAACTATTAAATCAGCTATTAACAAAGGTATTTTTTAATCTATTTTCATTGGTACTGTTTTACATGTAAATATCTTAATGTGTCCGATTCTATAATAACTTTCATAGAATCAGGTAAAGAAAAAGAAACAAGCAAAACTGAAGAAAACAAAACAGATCGTCGCCAGCTTATCCTTCCACCAGGCTACCTTTTTCCAGCTTATTACCGACATGTTAAAACCTTACATGCTCTGAAAAGGTAAGTTTATTTCCAAGTTGTATGAATAATGTGATGAAATATTCTTTTTCCTCGTTTAGATAGTTCGCGTGACTTTGATGTTTTACCACTTTGTTACTAAATCATTAAGTAATTCGGTGGTGTTACTCATTTTCCGAACACAGTGCATATCTGTTAAGGGCATTTTGCTGCAACGACTAATGAAAAAAAAAAAACTTGTAGAAAAGTTATGTTATGCATAGTCTGGTTACCCTGTGATATTCGGGGGGCCCAGGGCCAGTCGCCATCTTGATCCTAGAATGGAGTTCAGTTTATATCTTAACATGGTGTCAGAAGTAAAGCAATAATATGGATAAGTTACAGCCTTCGAGTGCCCTTGTACTTACAGGAAATTTAGCGGAAAACTGGCGGCGTTTTAAGCAGCAATTTCAGATATACGAAGTAGCATCAGGCCTAGCAAGAAAAGATGGAAAGGTTCGAGCGATGACACTGTTACACGGGGCGGGACCAGAGGCCTTATAAGTTTACAACACTTTTCAGTGGGCCAGTGATGGCGATGAGAATAAAGTGGATTAAATAATGGAGCAGTTTGAGCGGTACTGTAATCCAAGGAAGAACTTAACTTTTGAAAGACATTCATTCTTTTCGTCAAGGAATCAACTTGATGGGGAGTCGATTGACGCGTACGTGACTGACTTACGTAACAAGGCAGCAAGATGTGAATTCGGTGATTTGAAGGATGGATTGATCCGTGATCGGATTGTTTGTCGCATAAATGATGACACAGTGAGAGCCCGACTTCTAAGAGAAGCAGAACTGACCTTGGAGGGCTGCCTTGATATCTGTCGAGCTGCTGAAATACGTTCTGCGCAGCTCAAAGTTTTGAACGAAGAAAAGACAGTGCATGTGGTGAGAGATGATGCGTTGAATAGAGGAGACAGTCAGAAAGATGAGCGTGGGAATGCGAAAAAGAGCAAAGCAGGTATGATTTCATGTCAATTCTGTGGATATCGTCACAAACGAGGCCGTTGTCCTGCATATGGAAGACTTGTAATGCTTGCCACAAGACAAACCATTTTGCAAGTGTATGCCAGGCTAACAAAAAAGAGGTTCATGCAGTAGACCAAGAAAGTGCCAGTGACGAACAGTCCTTCTTCATTGGTGCTTTAAGTGGCAACAAATGCACAGATAATGAATGGTACATAAATTTGAAAGTTAAGGAAAAGTACATATCATTCAAGATTGACACTGGAGCTCAGTGCAATGTCATCCCCGAAAGCATTTGTAAGGAAGTGGGTATTGTTTGTGGCAGTAAAAAGGAGTCAAGACTTGTTTCCTATTCTAGTCATGAAATCAAAACATTGGGCAAGAGTGATGTGACAGTAGAAAGGAAGATATCAGGTGATCGAGTTTCAGGTGGTTGACGCAGATGTCATACCGGTATTAGGGCTGCAAACCGCCATTAACCTTCAGTTAATACAGAGATTATATACTGTGGCATCAAGCGGTACACAGGAGACCAAATCAGAAATACTCGGTCCCTATGCAGATCAGTTCAGAGGCATCGGAGCACTTCCAGGTGAATATGAGATAAATATTGATGAAAGTGCAACTCCAGTAGTACACCCACCAAGGCGGATCCCATACATGTTAAAAGACAAGGCTGAACTATGTCGGATGGAAGAGATGGGTATTATCAAAAAGGTTGAACAACCTAACAAGTGGGTCAAAAAGCTTATGAGGATAACAAAGATCCCTATTTAGCAATCTTGGATTTACGAAATACTCCAATTCCTGGAGTTGGACTTTCTCCCCTCAGTTGCTTATGGGACGTCGCACAAGAAGCATCATTCCTATTAAGAATACCTTGCTAAAGCCAATAGCCTACGACCCCAGTGAAGTTCAGCGAGTGCTGAAAGGAAAACAGCAAGTTCAGAAGATGTATTTTGATCAAAGCTGCAAGTCTCTTGAACCACCCTTAAAACCTGGAGATAGTATCAGGGTGTGTCAGAGAGGAACCTGAGAACCAGCAGTGTTATTGGGGAGATCTGACAAAGGCGAACCAAGATCATATATTGTGAAAGCGAATGAACATCACTACAGATGAAACCGGAGGGATCTTCTGAAGACACAAGAAACCCCATTACATGAAGACTCGTCCAGTGAAGTAGCGGAGGACACCAACAGCAGAGACCCGGTTGCAGACCAACTACCTAATCACCCTAGGGACGAGTCTGATAGTGAACTCACATCAGCTGCATCTCCCATTATCAGTAGAGTCAGTGGTCGAGTCATCCACGTACCCTTGCGTTACCGAGAATGATTTCATTGTTCTGAATGACATTGAACACTGAACATTTTAATACCAAACTGAGGACACGTTTCTAACATTAAGTTTTCTTTGTTATAGGACTGACTCATAGTTTTTGCTATAGTCTGGGTACCCTGTGATATTCAGGAGGGCCCACGGGCAGTCGCCATCTTGATCCTAGAATGGAGTTCAGTTTATATCTTAACAAAAGTAAGGAGGTCGCGTCGCCTTAACGATATGGAGGGGTGGTGGTTTACATTACAAAAATCACATGAGGTATAAAAACATGGTAGATTCAGACGGTGGTTTATTATCCACAAGAATAAGAGTCCTGAAATGTATCTATCCAAACTACAACTCATCCATTTGACATTCAGACAATGTACGATGAAATTACTCCTTCGGAAGGAGAAGGAGTGAAGAAAAAATGCTACTTGAACGGTAATTTATTTGCGGTACTAAATTATTGTGTCAAAGATAGTCAAAAGTATAAGCAATGTTTAATGATTTCATTTTAAATCAACAGGGCCAAGGTTCCGTATTCGAAGCTTATTTACAAGCGCATGGCACGGCTTCATCGTCACGTGACACCGTTTTTATTGCACTTGCAGTAGGCCAAGCTGAAATTGAAGCAGTTGGGAACAAATCACTCGCAGGAATAGCATATTGCGAAAATCAGTGTAAATTAAAAATAGATTAAAAAATAATTATGGTTGCAATTGTCCCATTTAGCTTTATGATTTGTTTCTATTCAAAAGTAAACTTCGTTTTTGCCCTTTAAAGCATAGTTTGGCAGAGTTTGGCCTCGGTTTGAAAAGGAGGCTAAGGGCAACTCGGAAATGGGCTGTTGTAAATAACGAACAGAAAAACAATAGGGTCCTTCGATTTATTAAAATTCAACTAAAGGACACAAAAAAGGAAATTAATAAATATGTATTCATTTCCTTTTCTTTTGTCCTTTAATAAAATACTATATTATTTTGTCCCTTAGGCCTCGTTATCAACTTGAATTTTAAAATACAGTAATAGCCCACATATAAGAACCGAAATTTTTCAATTTAGCCTAAATAGGTTCTTATATAAATGGTACTTAAAGCAAATTTAGGCTAACAAGGTTCTTAAAATGGGTTCTTATTATATTTTCATATGAATGCCATTTAAATATATTATAGTATATTATAAATATCATCTCATAATACAATATAAATCATTTATTTGTACCATACAGCAATGCCTATAGGCAGTTCAGTGCAGGTAGCTAAGTATGTCAACTGTGATCATCTTAATTCAGCAGTTTCTACCTATACACTTTTACAGCAACCCTACAGATAAGAACCTAACTTAAAATTTTAGCCTTAATAGATTCTTATGTGGAAGGGGCTTAAAATGAAAATTTTAGCCTAACAGGTTCTTAAAACCCAGGTTCTTATACATGGGCTATTACTGTAGTCTATGGAAGTGAACTTATTTCATAGACGTTACGTCAATATCCAGTGTTTTCATGAAGTACAAAGCTGCACAAACAATGCATTTCATCGCTAATGGTAAGACGAAGACATCTAAGATAAATGAATCTCATATTGCATTCCGGTTAATTTTCGTCATGCGTCTTCAGCCATTAAATTTACACTGTACAGTGTATATTGATTGCTAAATTTTGGTAATATAACTACAGCCAGCTGCTTTTGCATAAAGATGTTTTAGCAGGAAAACATCATGGAAGTATTTCATTTTGAAATTCGGCGAATAGATACGTTTAATTTTAAAGCGGCTTATTACCTTTCACAATGTTAAATCAACAGATATTGGACCTTTCATTTTAACACTTTGTTTGACAGAAAATAAGATGATTTTGCCCCGTTTTTTCTAGGGAGAAATGTAGTAAACAACCAGCATCTTTTGGCCAGCATTTTGCCTATTTTATATTCTAACCAAACGATTAATTTAACAATGGGAATTGGAATCACTTGAAGAACGAAAGGAATACTTACTGCCGGCAAACAATTTCTAAGGAGACGGAAATAGTTTGATGCCAATTACTTGCTTTAACTTTTGTTTTAACTAAATATATTTAAAAAAAAAAACATTCCAAGGCAAATCGAGATATTTTATATTACATACACGTAATACTAAGAGCATTACCAACGACGAAAATCAGTGTCAATATGGCGTTTTAAGGCTTTTTATACATCATCGATGAAAACACATTAACCTCCAGTACACCGCCTTCACTATAATTCACTACTCAGACAGTGTTGATTAAATTTTAGAGATATATTTTTTCTTTTCGACAAACTGCTAAAGAAAACGATATTATTTGGGCAGGGCAATCGGTTCACTGGTACCAGAAGAGTATGTGCCATGGATTTAAAAATCGTCCAATGGCATTCACTCTCGTGTTATTTCAATGACCTGGTTTCTTGAAGCGTTAAAAATAAAACGAGGGGGAGGCAGACATTGAATGGAGCTGTGATGTAAGATTTATAATGTATTCGTATGGCAACAATTTTCAACAATAGATCGAGGCTAAAAATATTCCATTCAGCGTATTTTTCCAACAATTCTTCATTGTAAGAGAACATGGGATTCATCTAGAAGGTCATGAAACCGAAAATACTAGCGAATGTATTATTTTGTGTAGTTATATTCAATGTCGCCGTAGTCTCTGAGGGAATCCTTGACAAAAGTACTAAACGAAACTCGAGCGGATTCTCAAGAGTTCACACAACAGGAGGGAAACATGGTAACTTAAAAGGAAACGATGGTGTTCAGTCTTCGATTTTGACGTCTGAGAAGTTACATTTAGCCGCAGGAAGTGTGTCAAGGTAGGAGGATTACTTCATTCTTTAGGTTCCATCATTCTTGTTGAAGTAACATGTCTTACATATATACTTGGACTGTCTACTGTACATGTATAACAGATTTTCCTGCAACGAATAACCTAGAAGAAAAAGTCACCGTAGAGGAAGTTATGAGTGATCAACACTAAGACGCGATGGTGTAGTCAATTTAGCACGTCGAACTTCAATCTGAAGTTCGGTGGTTCGGTTGTTTGTCGCCTGGCTTTTGTTTTCTTCAGAACAAAACAATTTACTCCGCAGTGTCTCAGATGACCACATAGAAATGGCGTTAGTCTCATCACCAATATGGAAACGTAGAAACAACCACTGAGGACGAAAGGAGTCCTGACCATCCCTCTTGCCATGCATGTTGCCGGCTTGGCGTAGGCGAATTTAAAATCAGTAGCCAAGGGTCAATAGGAATATAGAGTGTTTATTGACTTTTTTAATTTGTCAAGAGATTAGCGATAATTGTAAACCGAAGACACAAAGATCGCTGACCTGTGGACAGGTGGACAAAGATATTATTCTACCTGTCGTGTGACCGAATAAACAAGACAAGAGCAGTATCTCGATTATCTTAGCATTTCAATTCACGATTCAATTCACCTCAAACTAAAATTAAAATAATAAGTTTTTTTTTTCTATACGACAGTCTCTTTTATGAGACTTCATTGACACCACAACATAATGTAAATATAATTGTTATTATTTGTTATCATTATTTAATTACATTTCTTCGAGGAATTTTACGACGAAGCTTGAAAATTTTGAACATGGTCTAATCGGGCTGAGTTTCTTTGAACTTTAATATTTGTCTCTTTCGAAAAAGGACACTCAATCCACTATGAAGTAGACACTGGGTAGCTACCAAGTCACCAAAATGTTTCGTCAAATAAGAAAACACTCCCGAGGCATGGTAAAGTAGACTCTGTAAATGACACACAGTAGCGAATAACTCTACATTGAAGAGCGTGCAGATTCCTAGCTTCTTGTTTAATGTATTCAACAATATTTGTTATCCAATGGAAATTCAGTTCAGATTTGTGTTTTCAGACCAGAATGCATCTATGAAGCATCACGTAACAACGATCTTGGAAAAGGGAAATTCAGAAGATGGGGTTTGTACAGTTTGAATGCATTGTTTCTGGGATTAGACCCGGGGGAGGGGGGGGTCGGGGTGGAGGGGGGTTTGGAGGGTGGTTGGGGGGAGTGGGGACTCCCATATACCAGAATAATCAATCCTAAAACAACACATGTCCTTTTTTGCCATATTTTTGGCTCAATACCCTTTAAGGTTTCGCGATAATTCTAACGGTATTCAGCTGAGATTTTAGTTCCCAAAGCGGTACCAATGTAGGAATTTTGCACCCTAAAAAGTACGACGAGCACCCCCGTCATTTTTATATGGTCAGTGATCAAAGTAAATGCCATAGAAATGGTTAGAGAACACCTTTCAAATGTATTGACTGTTTAATAAGACCTACCAAGGTCTCACTGAGCCATATTGAACCACTAATTGGCCTTCTCTGGAGCCACCTGTCTGTTCACTACTGCACATATAAAAAGGTACCCTTACCAATCAGAACAAACATGTTTTTTCATCAAGTCAGGAACCAACATGAAACACGTAACATGAAATTAGACATGAAACGGCTTGGCTTTGTTTCCTCAATCATTGTGACTAGATGTTTCTCTGTTAAGTTTTGGCAATTAAAAGAGAACTATTTTGTAAAGAACGTTACGGTGACAAAGGAAATTTTGGCGACAAAAGCGAATTTGCGTCTTTTACATCGAAACGGACTCAGCACCCCAGTTTTGTAGAAACTAACCCGTTTCTTCGTTTATTCTGTAAGGAAGTCAACTGCTAATCGTTCTATTTACTAGGATGGACGCGGGATATAAATCAATAAAAATTGTGTACACCCTTCACGCTTTCTGTTCAACCTTTAACCCTTTAAGTGCCAAAAACCAAAATTCAAGAAAAATGCCAAATTTCATTTTGTGAAATATTGAAAAGCGAATGGTACCATACAAAAGTACTGCTGAAGATGTTTCATTTGAATGGTCACACTCAAAAGTTAGAACTGCTCTACATGTCTCCACAACTGACTCTGGGATTGAAAGGGTTTAAATTGTGTTTTCTCTTCAACTGATAAGAACGTATTCAGTATTATTTTACTTTACAGGATGCAAACTTTGTCATAATATTCAGCCTTGTGTCGGTGGTTGTATGCCACCTTGTGATTGTCACTGTTGTCACAAGGAATGCGATGAAGGTTTGTCAATTTCCATCCGCATGAACATGCATGTTGGTACAAATTAGTTGATCACTTCAACATTGCATGAGAACACAAAACCGTTAACTATTTGCATGCGGTATGAAATTGATAAGACCAGTATGTTGATAAAAAGGGAGTGCTTATCATAACAGGGACGTAATGTTGAAAGACGATCAAGGGCAGGGGAAAGTTCTACTCAATTGCTTTCATTGATGGTGGATCCTTATTAAAGCCGGGTTTGAAGAAATGCAAGAATCTGATCAGTGATAGTTCCATTTTAAGAGAATGACCTTCAATGGGCATACACACCTCTAACTCTAATATATTGCAAACTACACCAAAGAAATGTACTGATTAATGGCTTTCATTAACTTTCATTTCAAACTATATAGGATTGCGTCAGTCATCATCATAATAAAAAAATATATAACTGTATTACATATACTGAGCTAAGGTTTGGTATTTCTTAGTTTAAACGTTAAAAGTAAGAAAAATGTTAAAGATAATATAAAGTCATGTTACTTTGTCATTTGCATGGACAAATAATCATGTTATGTTGAACATACTTATTTTTTTTCATGAAGGCTGCTGGTGCCCGATACCTGGCGCAGAGGAAGCTGCGCCAAAGAAGAAACCAGAAGAGCCATGCTGCTGCCCATGCTGCTGTCCGTGTTGTCCAAGACCGTGCTGTCAACATCATCACCATCATTGTTGCTGTCCATGTTGCCATTGCTGTCACTGCTGCCACTGTTGCCACTGCTGCCCATGTTGCTGCCATTGCTGTCACTATAAGAGATCTCAAGGTGTCTTCTCGCCTTCGTTGTTCAGAAGACCGCTTTACCCTCTTGGTACTTATTTCCATGGCCAGCTTACTAACAATGGACACAGATTATCACCGCTCCGAAATGGACCATTAAGAGGACACTAAGATGACAATTATATTTTTCTTTTTAAATAATTCTAAATATATATTGAAAATCGTCCCCGAGAAACTGTACTACGTTTTCTGAGCTTATGTGCGTGGGTATTTTCATGTGTTAGGACAGTATGGATTTAATAGTTCAGAAGGTCTTTAACTTAATGAGCACCTTAAAGTATGCTGGTTGGACAGCATTCCCTACAAGGTCAGTTATCTGAATGTGTTAAGGATAACAAGGAGTGCAGAACTCAAGGCAGCTCTGTTGTAATTTAATTTTCAGGCTTTATATGTGACCACAAGAGTGTCCACCAACCTAGCTAAACGGTAAATTAAAGAGAATAAATATTTCGGATAGTATACACTGTATACACAGTGATTATTCTGTTAATGGTTACTCGTGTAAAGATTGTGATGATACACTATGTATAGGATTTTCTAGGGTTTTTGCTCAATACGGCACTTATAACGTCTATAGTTTTGCACTCATCTAGTACAGTAGCGGGATGTCGTTAGGATGATTTGAAATATGAAAATAAAACAGATTCACATTAACAAGCGCAAAGAATTATATCTGGTGAGAAAGCAACTCGCATGTTTATAAAAAAAACTCGTCATGCACGGAACAACTAATTCAGTTAATTTTCATCAAGAGTGTTTCAGTCTCAGGCTTTTGCTGGTTTGAACGTGGCCAAGGCAAAGGATAACCATACGTGCATTGAGGGTGCCTTTTCATTGCAGTGCTTTCAGCTGTGCTTTCCTTGAATGATCTTGACGTTAAAAAATACTTGTTCATCAAATAGCAATCATATCACATTTCTCGGACGTCAGCTTATGAAGGCGCCACAGGCAGCCACTATCCTTCCGTTCTGCAAACTGGCGCTTTATCAACTGAGCTAGCCATGCCATATTTAGAGAAGACATGAAAATTTTAAAAGTGTTGAAGTTTGAACTATAAAGGTGTCTCGCCAAATCTCATAACCAGTGTTATATACATAGAAGGTGTTTAGTACTGCACTTTAAATAGAACGAGTGTCATAGGCTGTAAGCTGTCATTACCATCAAAGCACACGAAATAAATTTTGAATTTCGTTGATGGCCAAAAGCACGACGAGAGGCAACCTCGTTCCCAGGGTCTCTCATCTTCCCGCCCCCTGGAGCGAGAGAAGAGAGACCCTGGTCAACTCTGGTCACGTGTCTCTTGGACAATTATATTCCTAAGGAGGGGTCGACAGTGTTTGGAACTTTGTCTCGTTTTCTTCACAGCGGCTCGTGCTGTGCGCGAGTCGGTTGATGTCCGGAAACAGTTCAATCAAACGATTCAAACAAAAGCGAATGAATAATGCCAAACAGGGATGAAATTGTTTTCGTTCAATAAATTCACAATCGTATAATGAAACAATGAAATATAAAAATCTTGCATAGACATTCAAATGACTGCAGCTGGTAAATGTTGAACAAAACAACACGCCTCACCCACGAAGAATAAAGCTATCATTATCTTCTCTACCTCGTTTCCTGTTATAATAGTGTAGAGTCGATCTGCATGTCAATTTTTTTTTCGTGGCGGCCGCGGGCTTCTTTCTTGCTTCGCCATCGTCCGAGAACAGACGGCGACAATTTATTGTGCCTGTCGAATGAAGCGTAAAGATCGCCTGCTAAATATATAGTATGTACCGATAATTCATCCCAGTTCAGAACAATGCCATGAAATAAAAGCATTTTCTGCCGAGACCGAGCTTTATTTAGCGGCGTCCAGTAAATAATAAAATTGGACTGCATTGTGTAGCGAGTCCAAAATTAGCTTTACTGAGGCAAATCTTCAAGCGCCGCGACAATTCCACAACCGTTAATTTATTTGTTTGATTCGCAATGCTCTGGTGGAGGGAACAAATTTCACACTTTGCCGCCCCTCCCTCAAGTCTTTTATTTGTTACATCCCAGATTTTGGGACGCACGTGACCAGAGTTGACCAGGGTCTCTCTTCTCTCGCTCCAGGGGGCGGGAAGATGAGAGACGCTGGGAACGAGGTTGGACGAGAGGAAAAACAAAACAGAAAATTAGGTCAGAAGGTGTTTAGCTGTTTGTTGGGCTTCAAAGCACTAAGCCCCATCAGCGAAACTGAACATTTTTCTTCTATTTTTTAAGCATTTGTTGTGACAGTGATTTGGTCAAGAAAGAAAATCGTTCAACACGGACACCATATATATTTAAATATCTGCATCGATCCGTTAATACATGTTTACAATTTTTGATAAAATAGGTTCTACCGTGACATTTCGTTATTAGAGGGATGTAATACTATATTTTGGGTGTGGTAGGGGTGAAGCGTATGAGGTATTTCCTCTTGTTGAAACCAGCTATTGCTCCATTTCTATATTAAGTACAGTTGTATTGCAAATCCAATTGACATTCAGCAGCGCAAACAGTTCACATGTTGTTCTGCCCTTGAGTGTTTATAATGGTGTTGTTTAGTCAGTGGTAAAACTAACGTGATTTTTAAATTATTTTGTTATTTGAATTTAAGTGCCTAAAATCCTTATATTTTTTATCACAAATTTTGCTTCTACATGAAGTGACTAATTTAGGGGTAGAATATTTCTTGATTTAAATATTGCGCCTGTGAGTTATAGAAGTTAATATTTCCAATATGCTAATGAATTTGACGTCGAACCAGTATACATTTTTATGAACATTCATATTATTATTTTTATGGTTTCGATAACCAATTTTATCAAATATTGTTACTAAATTAGAACAAGGTCAAGGGAAAGATGTAACACAAAACATATACTTCACCGCTGATGCAATTATCCTTTTGACATTAAAATTGACATTAGTAATACAAAACTTAGGGTTACGGCCTGGTCGCACTAGGGAAATTTGGATCAAATTTGTGTTTGTTTAAAATAAAAATCTGTCACCACATCAAGCTTCCTAACGCGACCCGTGTTTTGCAAATTTGAAAAAAAAATTGGAAATTCCGGCTAAACTTCAAAGACGCCGTAGTGTATGGGTTGAGCAGGCCGATCTTGAAAAAAAAGTGAGGAAAACAAAAAAAAAAAGACCGCTTCCGGAGCTGGAAAGAGGTTATTCAGAGAACAGTTGTGTAACACGGCTGCGTATTTTACGAATGAGTTTTTATTTTTTTTTTTTGAGGTTTTACGCGAGAACAAATAACGCCGACGAGTAAAAATGACTAGCCGTATTACACAACTTTTCACTGAATAAATTGTTTATTATTAGCCTGCATGACAGGCGCTTTATGAGATAAGCGGAGCGCAGGTGAGTCACGATTGGTTTCGGTTTAACTTCTTAGAAAGTGGCGCGAAATATTTTAGCCAATCACAGAGCGTAGCAATGCAAAACCCAATGTAATTGCCTAATTATTTTCGACAATCAATTTAGAAACGGCTTTATATGCACTTTAAGTGCAAAATCTCTTTACCCTTTGACTCTCAACGAAAAAGATAACGAAAACGAAAAAGTTTGAAAAATATGAAAAATAAGAATTTGTCAACATCCCGCACACCAGCATCTTATTTTCGGAGAACTCGATAACACAAATTTACGAGCGATATTTTCGAACTAAATATAACTGTAATGTTTTATCGAAACATTTCAAATGCAGATATTGAGTAGGGATCAGTGCAACATTTCGTGTTTAAAAAAGTTCTACATTTCTGCTGAACGTTAATTATTAAGAGAAATAAAACATTTTGGAGAATTAAAACCTCGAATGCTGTGAGGGTAAGAGGCACTCCAGTAATTATCAGGTGTTTTGTTGGTGGACCAATAGAAGACCAGCTTATAGACGTTAGCTGCACGAGCGTTTCAGAAGGGGGATAGTTTACCAGTTGTTTTGTGACATTTTCCTGTTCTGGCCCATTTGCCCATTGCCGCCTACTCGTGATGTCATACTTCCTTAGTTATCATAACATAACTTATTAGCTTTTTATCTTTAGGTCTTTGGTCGTCGTTGTTTGTTTTATTTCATCTGCCATAATGCGTGTGAAGCTTATAACAGTTCTGTGCATCGCGCTGGGAATTTTGGGTTCGGTGAAAGGAAAATCGTTGAACAAAGCAAACGGTATTATTGACTTTAAAATGAATTTTGGAAACGAGTATCATTTGTTGAGACCAATTTTGTGCTCTTGCAGATGAATTCAAAAATTTGAAACCCAAGGAAGAAGTAGACAAGGAGAAACACAATGAGTTGGTCAAGGAAGAATTAGAATCATCCAGCGAAAAAAGCGAATCTGAGAACGGTTAGTATTCAAATAAAACGTCTTAATTCTAACACCATTAAAACCTGCCGAGATGAAACTCAAAATAGATCAAATGCTTTTAAGGTGTTAACTTTATTGTTTGGATAATAATAAAGAGAAAAATTATCGAGAAACAAATGGAAATTTATCATAAAAATATTTTAAATGCTATATTGTTTTTGTGTCAGAATTTACTGTAACTGTACAAGCTCGAACTATCATTTGTAATCGGAAACCTTTTATTTTAATGATATTAATCTTTCGAATCGGATTGGCTCTTAACATGAGAAAAATCACAGTACAGTAATACTATAAATAGCAGTCTCGAATGCTGAATGCTCTAAAGTTAAGAAGCACTCAAGTAATTATCAGGTGTTTTGTTGGTGGGCCAAAAGAAGACCAGATTATAGACGTTAGCTGCACGAGCGTTTCAGAAGGGGTTAGTTTACCAGTTGTTTTGTGACATTTTTCCTGTTCTGGCCCATTTGCCCAATGCCGCCTACTCATGATGTCATACTTTCTTATCTTCCTTAGTTATCATAATATATTAACTTATTAGATTTTAATCTTTAAGTCTTTGGTTGTCGTCGTCGTCGTCGTTTGTTTCATTTCATCTGCCATAACGCGTGTGAAGCTTATAACAGTTCTGTGCATCGCGCTGGGAATTCTGGCTTCGGTGAAAGGAAAATCGTTGAACAAAGCAAACGGTATTATTGACTTTAAAATGAATTTTGAAAACGAGTATCATTTGTTGAGACAAATTTTGTGCTCTTGCAGATGAATTCAAAAATTTGAAACCCAAGGAAGAAGTAGACAAGGAGAAACACAATGAGTTGGTCAAGGAAGAATTAGAATCATCCAGCGAAAAAAGCGAATCTGAGAACGGTTAGTATTCAAATAAAACGTCTTAATTCTAACACCATCAAAACCTGCCGAGATGAAACTCAAAATAGATCAAATACTTTTAAGGTGTTTACTTTATTGTTTGGATAATAAAAAAGAGAAAAATTATCGAGAAACAAATGGAAATTTATCATAAAAATATTTTAAATGGTATATTGTTTTGGTGTCAGAATTTACTGTTACTGTACAAGCTCGAACTATCATTTGTAATCGGAAACCTTTTATTTTAACGATATTAACCTTTCGAATCGGATTGGCTCTTAACATGAGAAAATCACAGTACAGTAATACTACTAGAAATACGTGTCTCGCAGAAACTCGCGAAGCTCGGGGGAGGATGCACTGCAAAATTTTAGCGATGTGGGAGGGAGAGATGGAATTTCTGATTTAAATGGAGAGGTTGGGTTGCTTGCTGGCAATGACCTCATTTAAAGTTGAGACATTTTCGTTCTCAGTCTCTTCAATTTAACTTGTACTTTGTGCCCTGTCTTCCTAAAATAAAATAAATGGGAGCTGGTGTTGGTCAGTGTTAGGTTTTGAGCTGTGGGTCGCTGTAACTGCCATGGGACTGCCCCCCCCCCCCCCATCTTCATTATTTTTTGTCAGTCTCGAATGCTGAATGCTCTAAGGTTAAGAAGCACTCAAGTAATTATCAGGTGTTTTGTTGGTGGGCCAAAAGAAGACCAGATTATAGACGTTAGCTGCACGAGCGTTTCAGAAGGGGTTAGTTTACCAGTTGTTTTGTGACATTTTTTCCTGTTCTGGCCCATTTGCCCATTGCCGCCTTCTCATGATGTCATACTTTCTTATCTCCCTTAGTTATCATAACATATTAACTTATTAGCTTTTTATCTTTAAGTCTTTGGTCGTCGTCGTCGTTTGTTTCATTTCATCTGCCATAATGCGTGTGAAGCTTATAACAGTTCTGTGCATCGCGCTGGGAATTCTGGCTTCGGTGAAAGGAAAATCGTTGAACAAAGCAAACGGTATTATTGACTTTAAAATGAATGTTGGAAACGAGTATCAATTGTTGAGACCAATTTTGTGCTCTTGCAGATGAATTCAAAAATTTGAAACCTAAGGAAGAAGTAGACAAGGAGAAACATAATGAGTTGGTCAAGGAAGAATTAGAATCACCCAGCGAAAAAAGCGAATCTGAGAACGGTTAGTATTCAAATAAAACGTCTTAATTCTAACACCATTAAAACCTGCCGAGATGAAACTCAAAATAGATCAAGATTCGTTTAAAGTGTTAACTTTATTGTTTGGATAATAAAAAAGAGAGGAATTATCGAGAAACAAATGGAAATTCATCATAAAAATATTTTAAATGGTATATTGTTTTGGTGTCAGAATTTACTGTAACTGTAGAAGCTCGAACTATCATTTGCAATCTGAAACCTTTTATTAAAATGATATTAACCTTTCGAATCGGATTGGCTCCTATCATGTGAAAAATCACAGTGCAGTAACACTATAAATAGCAGTCTCTATAATGAAAGGTGCATGGTTAATATCCTTTTTTACTGGCTTCTGGTTGTCTCAGTTAGAGCGAAACCGACCTAAGCAGGTATCATAATGAATGCGTGTCAAAATGCCGAACAGAAAGCTATTGTAGAAAAATGGACGCAATCGATTATTTGTCTTTTGTTTATTCCCCAAAAATAACTCCAAGCGATTACGATGATGATGATAATGATGGTCGTAACTTTTTTTAAGTTTCAAAATCTTATAGTCGAGCACAGGTACCCCGCTTATCGGGGTGTAATTAACGATGGCCATATATACCGAATTCTGAAGAGTGCATAAGGTCCCGAAACTACATAGCCCGAAAAGGAAAACGAAAGGTAAATACATCAAGTAGGTTCTCTTTCTTCGCAATTGAGTTCAAAAATCTCAAATCAAAAGAAGCGGCAGAAGAAGAAAAGCACAACAAGCTAAGATAGTAGTTATAGACCGCGCGGCCATATTGGAGTGCTAAAACAATAGGAAATGTTTGAATAAGAATAGAGCTAAAGTCCCATAGGATTCGTTTAGGACTCCAATATGACCGCCATTTCATTGTCTTGGGACACCAATATGGCCGCCGTGCAAACGCTCTATACGGCTTGGAGGCGCGCAATGATAGCGGTTAGCACATTTATAGGTGGCTTCGAAAGATCAATTCAAGCATGGAATCATGGAAGGTTCTGTAATATTTGGTAGCACGTTGAGGATTCCTAGCACCATGAAGCTCAGAGAAAGCCATTTCTCTCTAGAAAACTATATCCAGCGACCACAAAAAAGCCTCAGCCATTTTAATTTTCCGTGATTTCTCTAGTGAAAGAAATCACGTCCCTTCACAAACAATAATAATAATAATGATAATAATAATAATAATAATGATTAATAGCGCTATTTTCCAGAGGCTCAATAGCGCTTTAAAATAATTTAAAATACAGGCTCAGATCAAATAAAATCAATCAATCAATCAATCAATCAAATAAATCAACATATTCTGTTGTCGGACCTCCAGTAAGAGATCGCCCTAAATTCCAAGCCAAGTTGATTGGAGAGGAGGTTGATTGGAGAGGTGGTAGTTATGTGGCTTATTTAAAATTAAGGTATGGGCTCAGTGATTACAGTCTGACTCTCTAATATTATATCACATTGGCGCTCTCCACACTCGGATGATAAAAAATTATCATTTCCAAGTGCATGTCGAGGGAAAGGATAGAAAGATGTGATCGACCCGAAAAGAAACCCTGAAATATTTGTAAAAGGTTTCACGTTTTATATACATATATTTTCAGAACAAAGAGAAAAAGATCCCTGCGTATGCGACCAGAATGCTCTGAAGCAAAACAACGAGAGAACGAAGGAATTTCAATGCACTGAGAAATGTAGCAGCAGTTGTAAAGAAAATAAGAACTGCAAAGACCGACAAAAGAGAAGCAAATGTAAAAGCAAATGTAAAAACAATGATGAACAAAACAAATGTCAATGCAAATCTCAAGGAGATCAACCAAAGAAATGCAAAGATCTTCATACTTCCGAGGGAGAGAAAAAATGCAACTGTAAATGCAAAGAAGAGAAAGGGGATGCCAAGCAAGCCATCCCAAAACCAGGTGCCCCTGCAGCTACTGTTGGTGCTGTGCAACCCGTAAATACCTTTGCGGTCCAACATGGCATTGGTAAAAAGATAAACTCCAGTAAGAAATGCTGCTGCGATTGTTGCCATGATTGTGGCTGCGATTGTTGTCACGATTGCTGCGACTGTTGTCATGATTGCTGTTGTGACTGCTGTCACGATTGCTGCTGTCACTGTTGCGAACCCTGCTGTTGCCACTGTTGCCACTGTTGCGAGCCATGTTGCTGTTGCCATTGCTGCGAGCATTGCTGCGAGCCCTGCTGCCATTGCTGTCACTGCTGCCACCATTGCTGCCCATGCTGCTGTGGTTGTGGTTGCTGTAAGAAGTCCAAGGCACAGCTTAACGCCGCTGCTTTGGCTGCCGCTGCAGCGGCTGCTGTCAACCACCCAGTACATCATTAAAACAGGCCACTGCCTAACGTTTATAACTGATTGAACTGATTTGAACCCAATACTATTTGGTTTTAAGCCTCGATTATTTCTAACCGTGTATTTGGGTTGGTTTTTAGTTAAAACGCCACAGAAACTACATCCTTGTGTACTTTCTAGGAAAGGACAGAAGTATTACGGTGTTTTCAAGGAAATTGGAAGGATTCTTATGTTTGAATGTTGGCCCAGGATATATATTTAAACTAAGTTAGGAAATGTAAAGAACTGCTTCATTACACCAGAATTGCGAATACATTAAGTATGCGATATTTTTATTTAAATCAATGGAAAACTTCATTCGCAAAAAAGGATATTATCCATTGTTTGTATGCTTTGTTGTCATTTACGCCAGTGCAAATGTAAATGATTAAGTGTATTTTTTAATTGATAAAAATATTTGAATTTGAATATAATAAAGTTAAGTAACATGTTCACAGATGCTTTTCTTTCTGGGAAAATAACGAACTCGACCTTTTTTTATACTATTACATACATGCATACATACATCATTTTGGTCTGAAGTACAAGCTGTCCTATTCTCATTTAACATACCTGTATACATATTGTGAACATTTGTATAGCCCCATTCGGTTCCCTTAGGTTCTTTTTAGAATATCCATCAATACAGACGCATGTGAATATATTTCTTCTAATACTTTGACGATACACGCGTATTATCTGCACATGGGATATCCAAGTGTCAGTTGAGATACTAGAGAATTTAAGATAGAAGACTACGGTTAAAGAGCTACGGTTGGACGTGTCTTTGAGAGCATGCTCGGGAACTGGGTCGACTACGAACACTGTCGGGGGAACGGTGGCGCTTGGTGCCGCTAACAGTAAATTTGATAAACAAACAAACTACTTTTGTGAACTGTTAGAAAACGTTTTCGAACGGAAAGGTTAGAAATGTCGTTCCAGGATGTTCGAGATGCGTTAATTTGCTAAGTCCTATGCTGCTGGCCATATCAGTGATAAAGTGTTTCTTATCCTTTACGAAGAGTACGAGTCAGTTATAAAACAGCGACTGTAAAGCAGATTTTAGGCTGGAAAAAGACGACATTCCTAAGCTAGCAGCCTAAAAAAACTTAAAAACAGAGTAAGTAAGAGACCAAGGATACGTAAGACTGTTATTATACACAAATTAATATTTTAACATAAGTTGAAAATGTATAGAGCGTATGCACTCACGTGGCAAGCAGCTATGCAAATTTATTGGAACAAAAGAAAGTGTTAACATAAGAAAAGCGTTCAAATCCCACAGGATTGTTTTGGTACACCAACATGGCCGCCGTTCTATTGTTTTGGTACACCAATATGGCCGCCGTGACGTCATGTGCATACGTTCTATTTACTCAAAGAGATGATGAAGATGGCACTGAGAAAGACAATGTGCGAAACATCTTATTAATTAAACTAAAAATTCACAAAATCTTCAAGAGAGAACAGCTTAACCATTTTCGACTTCCTTAGGCTAAAATACAGTTAAAATTCAAATAACAAAAGAAATAATAACCTAAGAAGTTTTCGCAACACGAAACCACGGTTCAATTCACCGTCGTAGAACTGCTACGGTTAAGTACGGTGTGCGAAGGAAAAGTAGTCATGCGCATAACACTTCGACCCAGATCCCTAGTGCTCATCCAACCGTACTTGCTGACCGTAGTCCCCTATCTTAAATTCTCTTCTTGTGTACATGTTGTGAGCCTTTGTATAGCTCCATTCGGTTCCCTTATTCAAAAATATTGATCAGCGCAGACACATGTGAAAAGGCTACAGCTAATCCTTTGACGATACACACGTATTATTTCCACGCGGGATATCCTAGTCTCACTTGAGATACTTGTGCACCACATGTTGTTAGCCTTTGTATAGCCCCATTCGGTTCCCTTATTTTAAAATATCCATCAACGCAGACACGTGGTGGCTACAGCTAATCCTTTGACGACATAGAAGTATTATCTGCATGTTGCATGTTGCAGAGGCATGCCTTGCTACAATTGTGAATGTAAGATATTTTTCTTTAGGATGAGTTCACTGAATTTTTTTGAAATTGAAAACACTATAAAGCGAGTGTTTTAGTGTCGTTGTGGTAGAGCGTGAAGCTTATTACCCTGTAGGCTATCGTTTTTTCCTGTCAGTCTTTAATGTTAATATTCGCAGGTGATAATTTTTCTATAGGTTTGGCTGAAGTCATTCGTCTAGGCAACACAGGGACACGGACACACAGGGACACGGACCATCAATCTTTCGATCCAATGATGTCCGACATTCTAATAACAAGACAACTACCTCTTAACCCCAGTCCCCCGTCCCCTCGTTCCCGTCACCCCGTCACCCCGTCACCCCGTCACCCCGTCACCCCGTCACCCCGTCACCCCGTCACCCCGTCACCCCGTCACCCCGTCACCCCGTCACCCCGTCACCCCGTCACCCCGTCACCCCGTCACCCCGTCACCCCGTCACCCCGTCACTCCGTCACCCCGTCACCCCGTCACCCCTCCCCGGCTGAGGAAATGAGCAAACGAGTGACATTTCATTAATTTTCAGGTAGTTCTTTAAATAAGAATGCCCTATAACTGGTATCAGCAGTAAATGCCCTTTAACTTGCCTAAAAATGGTATACTTTTCCTTACGAAATATTGCCTGTTTTAAAGCACTTGGTTTACGGAAATTTCAGCTTCATTTTTTTTCCTTTAGAAACATGTTTGGAGGAACTCATTCAAAATAAACGACATGTCACCAGCTTTGATTGATCATTCGAGAGCAAATTACATCATTAAGCCTGCGCTTCAATTGTTAGATTCACAAACTGCATCTTAGTTTTCTGTCTCATCATGAAGGCGGCAGTGCTTCTTTGCTTTATTTTACTAGCTTGTGTTTCTGCACCAGTGGAAGCAAAATCACTTAAATCGAAGCATGGTAAGAGTATCATTTTCGATTATTTTTAAGTGAGTAAATTCTCTCCTATTCATGTTCAGTAAAATGTTTATATTCACCAATAAAATTGAAATGAAGACGACTTTCTTATAAAATTGAAGTGTCATTTGCGTGTTGAACATTGAGACACAACTTAAGGAATCCACTGAACGAACGCGATTAAAAGGAAAGAAAATTTCCCAAATACAATTCAATGAAACGCAGTTACAATGAAACTAATTATTTTAGGTAATCAATATATTATAATGCAACACGTTCCAAACGTGGTGCGAAGAGAAAAGACCCTCTTCTTGTAGTGATTTATTACCATATTTCTTAGCTATCTTATATTGTCCTGCGTAAATGTATCAATTAAATTGCAAAGTAACACATATAAATGTTGAATATAGTAGAGGTACAAAGCAAGTATCGTAACTTATGTAAACGTAGTTAGACCGAGCTTCGAAAGCTGGAGTCTTACACATCCCTTCCCTATGATAATTGGTAAATTGTCTTTCTCTTTGCAATTTAGAAACTGAAGTGAATAGAAGTGAATCGCAGGAGTCTAACGAAGAAGGACAACCGAATGGAGGTAACTAAAGACATAACGATAGGTTTGGTTATACTTTTACATGAAGTATCTTACGCTTTAGCAGTAATACGTAAATCATTCGCTACACTGGTTCTCTTGGAACTCTCGAGAATATAATAGAAATGAATAAAAACTAAAAATGAACAATCACAAAGAGTCAAAAAGTACAATAGACCAACCAGAAGCAGACCATTTACCACCAGTATGTTATAAGGGCGGGAAACAGGACGTACAGTGTAAACTAAGTTACTTAGTTGTAAGTGGTTGCTACCTTGAAATGGATGAGTTAATCCCTTGGTGACTGAAAAATTGGTAAATTACTTGGTTGGTTATGGATATTTGTTTGCCGTTTATATAGCAATATATTTTTTTGAGTAAATTATTGTAAGTCCGCGGGCTTACCAGAAGAACCTTTTACTGGTTCAAGAATTAGTAAAACCAGCGTCTATTGAGTCGGAAGATCCTGAGACGCACTTTGAGCTCACTTCTTCATCTGACCTGCCGGTTATCGACTAGATGCCCCCATACACAGACACTATCGCCAATCTTTAAGCTTTGACAACGAAAATAATTGAAATTATATGTTCCTAATTGCTGTGAAAGTCGAGCGAAAACTGCTTTATTTTCGTTCTGTATTATAAAGTTGCATATGATATGGAGCGATAGGTGATAAGGAACTGACAGAAAAAAATGATCATATTGCAGAATAAATTATTATATAGGGCAAGAGTGCCTTAAAAATGCTACTATTACGCTTATTTTATTCCAGAATTCAGCAATCGCATACATCTTACGCTTTAAAAAAATCAATAGTGTATTATTAACTAATTTTAAACTGCCCGCAGAATTCTAATAGAGGTTTTGAACGGCAGCCATGTTTCATGACAGGAACAATGAAAATGTTTTGCATTAGAAAGAACATTCTTTCCCATGGGAAAAATAATCTATTGTTCCTGCCATGCAACATGGCTGCCGTGCAAAATCTCTATTCGAGTTATTAATCTAAAAACCTTTCGGTACAAACAAGAATGGCCTAGGAAACTTTGGGCGCAAAGTTTTACTTAGTTAATTTGAATATCTCATCTTTGTTCTAGAAATTACCGACGCCCAGAAGGAGGCAGACGCCCATAAATGCACTTGCGAAATACCAGCAGAAGACAACCAAAAAAAATCAAAATGTGCCAACAAATGCGATTGCTCCAAACAAGAAATAAAAAAGTGCCAGGGCGATAAAAAGAGCTGTAACTGCAACCCAAGGGGCAAGACGACAGCAGGTGAAGTCACTGGAAGTAATAATATCTGCAATGCCACCAAGAAGTGCAACTGCAAATGCAGTACACGATCTAATACGGCACAAGCAGCCTTTGCTCAAGTGTCGGATGATCCAGGTGTCTTGGCTGTTGCACCAATATCTCCGCAAGCAAACGGAGGTCAGGGAATGCGTAAAGGAAAAGGATCCAAGAAATGCTGCTGTTGTGATTGCTGCCATGACTGCTGCCATGATTGCTGCTGTCACTGTTGCGAGCCTTGCTGTTGTTGCTGCCACTGCTGTGAGCCATGTTGCTGCTGCTGCCACGAGTGCTGCTGCCCCTGCTGTTGTCACTGCTGCCATTGCTGCCCATGCTGCTGCCATTGCTGCTGCAAGAAATCGAAATCTTCGCAGCAAGTGCCTCAAGCAATCAGTCCATTAATTGCTGGAGAGCACGCTAAACCACAGCATCATTGAGGACAATCATCCCAATACACAGATCAACTTCATGCTGTCGTAACCTTTCCCCTCTTATTAATAAAATGATGCCAAGGAAAATTCTGTCATTACCACAATATTATGAGGAAACAACATTAAACTTTTGTAGTGGAAGTGCAGTTCAAAATAAAATTTTCATCATAATCATATTTTGTCTGATTTCTACTGAAGCTATTTGCAAGAAAGCAGTTATCAAGAAATAATTGTTTGCTTAGTTACGACAAGCAACCAACGTTCAAATGAATATAATCACCGGAATAACCTTAGATAGTGATGTTTTTTTTTACGTTCAGTACATTACAAAAGCTTTCTTTTGCAAGGCCATTCGTGTTTCATCCAAGGCTTAATCAAAGAAAATTGTCGTGGCACTACTAAGTTGCAAAGTTGCACTCAATGCATGTAAAGTCAATACACGAGGATTAAAAATGTTATTTACACCAGCTAGAATAAGCGCTTTGTCCAAAAATATGACATGTCTCCTAAAGACAAATGGAAGGAAAAGAACTGCAAAAAACACAGGCCGTTCGCTATAGCCAGATTATGCTTTTTGTGAAATTCATTGATGGCTTCGAAACCAATATTGACTGACAGCACACATGTGATTTCAATCCTTATGACTTTTAATTAAGCTGAAATTAAATAGTTAAAACGTTTTTGTCATTTTGTACAAAACAGTTTAAAATGACGAGGTCATTTTCATTGGGATTTTTTCCCATAAAATCAAAACAACGAGAAAAGATCTATGATCCTCATTTACAATCCTAGTTAACGAGGCGTGCTTCGATTGTTTGAGCTCAGGTAACACCAGGTAATACGGTAATTGTCTTCACGGGTACCAGTAATAAGGATCATTTTGTTTTCATACACGTCCATATCAAATGAGAAACTGATTTAACAGTTGTCGAAATAAATAACAATGGAATTTAGCACACAAAAAACTTTATGAAACAGTAAACAACAATGCCGTTTACTACACAAACAATAAAGTAGCTTAAAGTGAATCGACGTGGAAATTAAATCTTTTTCATTTCATTTTATTGTCTATCTTTTTATATAGTGAAAGCGAAACTATAAACATTACTATTCGCCGTTTATCCTAAATTAAGAAATATGCCCTTCGCTGTTGTGTCTTCGATAATTATTATGTTTCGCGCCGTTGAAATTGTCAATTTCTTGTGATAAAGTGTTTAACTTTCGATATATTTTTTTTCAGCGTTCACGGTCCCGCAAAATATAAGGTTAGGATTATTTGTTTAAACTATCTTGTTTTCCCTATTAGCATTCCTCCTTTTTTAATCCAAGTCATTGACAATTTGCAAACCCAACTTTGTGGCAAAATCGTCACACGCCGTTAATTTCAACACAAAGCGCTGAATAAAAGCCTCTTCTAAATCCACGTTGATCGTAGGTGGTGGATTCACGTGCTTTGTTCAATGCTTGAATGGTTAAAAAAGCAAACGAAAGAAAACCGTTGCAATTTTAATGACAAGTGTGAATTATATCTATTTCTTTAAATTCACACAAATCCTATAAATTGCGAGCTTTTCGCTTTATTTTATGATTATTGTTCTTAATGTGGAGGTAAAAAGAAAAAGATCGAACAAAATGAAATTTTTAACAAGAAATAAAAGATGTTTTTGTAAACTAAGGAATATTTAACCTAGTTTCCAAATATGGCAATAATGAGTTTTCACGTTATTTGCTCATGAGCAATCATCCAATCGAATAAAAGAAGAAGTAATCGTACAATAGAACACCCTAGCCAACCAGATTTCAGCTAGTAAATATTTTAAATCTTACCTAATTTCAAGTCATTTTTCGGGAATCGCAGCTTATGAGACAATAGTTCGAGGCGAGAGGCATTATTGACATTGTTGTTTACGATCTGAATTAGTTTCACCTGAGGTTTAGGGAAACATAGCAGCTAAAGATGATGAGGACTACCGGGTTATTGGTAGTTTTCACATTATTCTTTGTCCTTTATCAAACATCAGCCGTTCCTGTGACATCATCTTATAGTTTAGAAAATGAAAATGTTATGGAGGTAATGGAGGCCAAGGACAAGAGCGAAGAGGCCGGAGACGAGGAGAAGGAGGATGAAGAGAAACACAATGATAGAGAAGAAGAGGACGAAGAGAAAAAGGAAGACGAAGAATCAAAAGAGGATGAAGAGAAAAAAGACGATGAAGAGACCAAAGATGAAGAAGAAAGGAAAGAAGACAAAGAAGAAGACGAACAGGAGCCTGACTTGAACGAAGAACAAAATGATCAAGAATCATCGGGGGAGGAAAGTGTTGATCTTGACTCCGACCACCTCGTGCTTCAGGGAAGCGGTAGCGGCAAGATCAAGGGAGTTGTGATTGAAGACTCAGAGAAAGAAAAAGACAACCCTGAAAAGCGATCCGTAGATGAACAGAAGAAGCCATCCAAGGCCACACAAGGTAAGATTTGTTTTACTTCCTTTAATGATCGTTTAATTGTTTTTATTAAATAGGTTTATAACTTAGTCTACATTAAGGGCCATGTATGCATCTTAAGGTTTAAGATGACAAACTGGCCCTCCAAAACGTATCTTTATGTTGGGTGAAATGGGTTCTTGAGTTAAGACTACAAATTTTATGTTTGGTCTTTGAAATCCAGTGCTTAAGTAAAATCTAGTCACAAAGACTCAGCTATTAATATTTTATAACGCTTTAGCACGTTAAGATTGTTTTGTCTTCTCATTTTAGTTAGATTCTCAAAACAATTGAACTCCATTCTTAATTTTTAAGGCTAACATAATTAAACATCACAGTTATCCCACTACAATCATGATTTTACGTGAGTTAAAATAATGGAAATAAATTTCCCTTTTGCTTGCTGAAGCGTTGAAAGATTACAGGTTCACAGCCACCTGCTCTGGGAACCAGAGGTGAACTTATTTATTTTTTGTTCATCGTGCTCGCATATTAAGGTCAAGGGAAATTAAGTTACTAAATTGGGTTATCAAGTTTTCCTTTCCTAAACACAGTCGACAAATTTATGTAATTTAATTGTAATACGTTTCTTTAATAGAGGTGATTTAGAATAAAGATGAATTGTAGGCTGTAGATCGAGATCAAAATTATCGCGCTTGTGTCTGCTGGTCACCAATTTGAGAATATGAGAAAAAACACCTTTTTACCACAATTGCCGCTAAACTCGCAATCTGATTGGTCGACGTGAGTGGTAAATGAGAGTCCAGACAACGATGCTGACGCTAACATCACGCGCGCTTGAAAAACACCAATCAGATTGCGAGAAAGTTATAGACGACGCTTGCTCTTTCTTTGCTGTCACGTTTTGTAACAAGACTTCGATTTTTCCTTGTGTTTTTTTCTAAATACTTGTTGCTGACTCACTCGGCTGCGCCTCGTGAGTCCACAACATTTTGACCATGTGATGTCGTAAATCGTGGTAAATAAGAGTCCACACCACGGAAAACCGGTGTAAATTTGTTAATGATCATTAACGTTAAATAAAAGAGGGAGAACAAATAATGTATCATTAAGTTTCCCAAGTCCCGGTATTAGTTAAAACTATGTCTATGGTTTAGCCAATCATTTAACGAGGTAGATATGTAAAATAACTATTTAGAACACAAATGTTGGCCACCAAGGCGAAACAAAAAACGTTTAGCTTGTAATACAATGCACCTTGCATGAACTAACATTTTAAATTTGCATGTTATATTTTTGCATGTTGCATGATACTACTTGCATGAACAGTACAAGGAAAACGTTGTGGTTGCTGGGGTGAACCAGGCGAGGGGTGTGGCTGCGGCAATTGCTGCGGCGGCTTCGAATGCCCCCACACTTGTGGAAGCTGCGGATGTGGTTGCTGCCCACAACTTAACTTTCCAGTCACGTTTGGTGCATGTGTTAACAATCCGTGCTGCGAATGTTGCAAGAAAAAGCCACCGGAAGGCAAATGTCAGTGGCCTTGCATGTGGCCCTGTTGCTGCGAATGCGATCCTCCTAAGTTTAAATTTACGCCATTGAAGCCCAAACCGATGTGCCACTGTCCTCACGGTCATGGTGGTGGTGGATGCTGCGGAAAGAAAAGTACAGGTTAGTTGACCTTTCTATTGTTGGTTGTTACTTTTGAGTTTTTGGATTAAATCTTTAAGTATGACTATTGAAAAAGTTTTATGTTACAGTCTCTGTGGATGAGATTTTTCACATGAAAGCCATTCAGTAAAACGGAATTTAAAAAAAGAATTTAAAAAAAGAAAGAAAAAACTGTAAATGATAAAAGAAAGATACATATTTTTTCGTTTGTAAATTTAATTCATTTATTCAACGCAGCCTTGAGACATATGATTGACTTTTTCATTGAAATGTATCACTAAAACAGTTGACAAAATTGTGCAAATGATAAAAAAGCATAAAGAAATATGATTTCGATGATGATAAATGTGTGTCCAGTGAATCGTATGACACTTGCTGTTTTGGCAGATTTGTCATTATCGGGCTGAAATGAGCGTTCTATTAAAATGATATCTTCATACGAACACCAAATTCAACTGAGCGCAATACAGCTAATATACATGTAATATTATATATTCTAACACTGTAGGTCCAGCCAAGAGAAGCGCAGTTGAAAAGAAATGTGGATGCGGGTGTGGTTGTGGGTGCGGAGACGGTGACTGGGGTTACGGATGTGGTCACGGATATGGTCACGGATATGGTCATGGATATGGGTACGGCGGACCTTTCGGCTATGGTGGATATGGACCTTTCGGTTACGGACCTTATGGTGGATATGGAGGATACGGTGGATATGGAGGATATTTCCATGGTGGCCCTTTCCCATTTTATTAAGTAAATACAATAATTATATACTTTGTTTCGACGCACAGTTGAATCTCTCCTAAGCAATCACCTTCGGGATCAGAAAAATTGGAATCTTAAAGCGACAGTGTCTCGGCTAATATATCGTGTTTTCAAGAGTATGGAACTCAGAACGAAACAGGAAGGTAAAATCGCCAAAAGTGCCAAGTGCAAACATATATAAAATATTGGCAAAAACCCCCTCAAAATTCCACCAGAATGGAAATTTTGAGTTCTTGATCGCCTGCCACAAAATCAAATTTGATGATCTGTCATCCACTCTTGCACCTAATTACTCCAAACTGCTGCTTCTGTTTTGCTATGTAGAATCGAGAGGCTCGTGAATATATGTTTGAATATGAACTGATTCAAACGCTATTTCATAGAGATGGTAGAAGGTTGTCGCTTACGAGAGTGGTCAATTAGAAAGATTCAACTGTGGTGCAGACTGATTAGTAAGATTGCAGAAGTTTCATTTCCTTTTTTTTTACATACATGATGTAATTTTTCTTAAAAATAATGAAAAGTTGATATCTGGGCAGGATGAAAAAAATTGCTTTGTCCTAAATCGGATTTCTGGCTTACAAGTATAATTAAATTTTTAAGTTAAAAAACAAAACAATAAAGCAAAGATTATCATGGATCCATTCATGTGAGTTTCAGCGCACGCGCATCAGATGTGTGTGACATAATCGAACAAAATATCGTCACTATAAAATTGGCAACTTATTCAACATTTTTGTGTATTGCTCTACAATTTACTGCGCCTTTCAATAACATGCGGAATTTGAAATTCAAATTTCCACCAACGGTTACGTTTTACACTGCCGTCAATCATCTTATCGTACCTCTCAGGAAACAGATCTTCACTTCAATGAGTTCAAAAGGTCACGTCCGTGCATTATGATTGGTGGATTTCGATCCAATTTGTTTGTTTCTTTTTTGCATGGTCCGTTGGCTTTCGTATTAATTATGATTGACGGCAGGGAATAACGCAACCGTTGGTGGAGATTTGAATCTCAAATTCCACATGTTATTGAAAGGCGCAGTAACATAGATCGACGACAACGTCTAAGTTGTTTTGCAACTTCTTGTTGCAAATAAACTTTTTTGCAAACCGTTAGTACAAAACTTTCACCTGCGTAAAACAAGCAAAGCAAGAGAGCGACCTTTTCCTTCTAAGTTGAGAATTAAACCTTGTCATTAAATGGACCGTAAAAGAGCTTCGATCTTGAACAGTTCTTGCTGATGCAAGATTCCCCTGACTGCATTCGGCCACATTCAATTTTAAACGCGTTTTAGTTTCACAAACATTAAGCCATTTTATTATATTTTAACTTTGATATAAGTAAATTATAGGGTTTGAAGGAGCTATGTCACCATTTTAGTGCTACTTTAAAAGGCCTAAAATATATCTTTATATCAGTGGAAATCCAAATCTGCTATTGCTGTAAGAGTACAAATAAGTGTCTTGGGCTGCAAATGGCCAGAATTGCAACTTTTGTTTAAGTGTGTTGCCTTGTGTCTTAGAAAACTCGCTAAAACTATGATTGTGGTTGATTTTTGCTTCCAAAAAACGCTCCATTGATATCCTACTCTTGGCGTTCTATAGACATTTCGTGTATGACAATGGTACTTGGCGCAGTTTGACCCAAAGACGTTTAAACTCCCATGAAATAGCTTCTATAAACTAATTTGTCCCAATTCCTTAACTCACTGAAGCAATTCAATGTAACAGGTGTCTTGACTGGTCTATTCTATTGTTATTTTGTAGGTACCAATTGACATTCTGAGCAGGTCATCTTGTGAAGAGTGGGTTCAAGACGCACGCCCCGTTTCGTCTCTTTTAAGCATGAGAACTTATATCATAGTGATTGTCCTTGTAAAAAGAATATTAAATTGTAAAAAAAAACTTGTTTTCCAAAAAATGGAAAAAGAGGAAGTAATTGATGAAAGGCAAAGACAATGGCGTTTCTATGAATGCAGCGAAACTGTGCCTGCGAAAAGTCTACTTTTTGATAAGGTTTTTCACCACACCTAACTTAACCATTGAAACACTAGAAATGTTTCGTGAATGCATGTCAGCAAATAAAATAAATCATCTTTGTAGTGTCTCCTTTTCTTTTCCCTTCACTTCAACTTTCTCTTATGCTTAAACGCATTGTGGTAATTATCCGTACACTAATCCGCTAACTACTTATGTCTGTACTTATTACCACTTATTCAGCGTATTTAACAATAGCGATGACTGTTAAATAACAGTCGTGACAATAGTGAAATACAACCTATGTAGTTGTGAATACTCGAAAGAAGAAAAATAAAGGAAGGTGATTAAATAAATACAGTTCATGTCGAAGGAACGGTATACTGAGCGCACGTTTCCTACATTCGACTTTTGAAGTTGTTAAAAGATATGAATGCAACTGGGTTAAACTTTTAAGCGCGACCTTCATTTTCTTTTCACTGTCCAGGATGAAAAATAAGTACGACAGAAATAAAAGAGAAATAAATCCCCTTGTCATTGATATACCACTTAAAATTCCGTTTCTTCTCCGTCATTGAAACTACCTTTCTTTGGCTGAGGCGCTTTAAACCAAATTGTTTCACAGTGCCACACTGATTTCAGTCACAGTTTTCCGATAACATTAAATATTTGTTTCTTGATTTAATTTCTGCGTTTGTTTAGGCAGAATAATATGAAAAGTTGAATTTTAGTTGACGAAATGCGCGGTGAATCAAACAGGTGGATTGCAGGTTTCCAGGAAACAGAATTGCAACGTTGACATTTTTAAATTAAGTTTAAAATTTGTTATTTCACTGTCCTGGTATGCTTAAGTAAAGAATTGTCAAGGGCAACTAAAATCCAAAAGATATAATATTTTATCGGAAAATTTTGAAACTATTGTCTCACCTGGCTAAATGATTTGCGGACCTTACTAAAAGCTGTCGAAAGCTGCCCTGCCTACGTTTAGTCAAAGTATGTATGACATAGTTCATACGTGCCAAAAATAAGTACCCATTTACAAAGCCGGCCGCTGATTATGTGAAAGGAAACCTATCACATTTGGATCATGTATATTCTTTTCATATCCGAGAATGCTGGACATATCTTCCTCTCAAATAAAGAGAGAAGAAAGAATATTCATCTCTTAAGCAAACGTCGGGATTTATCAAAGACCACCGACCCTGGGCACTGTTCGCTAGCTACTCTTCGTTAATGCTGGTGAGTATGTTGTTGCGATCTGCCCTTTGCATTTCAATTGCTTTAAATTACTTTGGCATGATCATAGACAGGGCAGCTTCGTCAACAATATCCCAGATTTAAACGTGTTTCGGGAATTCTGCCGTGAAAGCGAAGGTTCATTTGAACGAAGCTGGCCTGGTTATGTGTTTTCACACTTCATTCGTTTTCGGTTTTCATTATAAATTAAATGAGTTCATATTAGAAGTAAATAACGCATTTGTTCCAACATTTGTCAACAGCCCGGCGTTCATGTGGATGTTGTGGATGTTGCAATTGTTGCGGCGGCTTTGGATGTCCGGAATGTTGTCACCACTGCTGTGGAGGATGTTGTGGCTGCGGTCACTGCGACCAAATGTCGTTTCCAGTCACCTTTGGAGCATGCGTCAATAACCCCTGTTGTGAATGCTGCAAGAAGCCGCCCAAAAAGGGTTTCTGCCAGTGGCCTTGCATGTGGCCGTGCTGCTGTGAATGCAAGGTTCCCGAGTTTAAATTAAAACCACTGAAGCCCAAAGCGGTTCCTAAGGAATGCCATGATTGCTGCCATGGATGCTGCGATTGTTGCCATGGTTGTCACTGTTGCCATTGTTGCCACGGTTGCCACTGTTGCCATTGCTGTTGTCGTAAACGCACAGGTAACAATTTAACATGCCGCAGGAAGTATGACTCTCGCAAAAATCTTTTATCAAACCTTTGTTTTGCTAAAGTGGTTTAGCTCAATAATTCAATTAAACAACTTTAAGTTTGATGTTCTGATAAGGGATGGTTGCATTGAGGAACACTACTGTTCAATCGACAAATGACGGTTTTCCAAACTTAACACATATCTTGTTGAAGTTTTCTGTGCATTCGTAACTTTGATTCTCAACGCGGATTGCCAAGGAGGATAAAACGATACCCAATATTTTATTTTCTATCTAAAAATAGGGAAAAAAGCAATGTACATAAAATTTAAAGCCGATGGTAAGGAATGGAAATATCGGACATACAATCCCGGGCTTACAATAACCTATTTTTGTACTCCAGGAGGTTGCAAAAAGCGATGCCTTCTTCCCCAGATCCAGTGTATTCAGCCTTTTCCTTACGTCTTTCATCCTGTGGCACCTTTTTTCTATGGTGCTCCGTTTGTGGCTAGCTACACTTATTACTAACTTGGAGTGGGTAAGTGGATATGTTTAACGGAACAGAGATTTGAAAAACAACATAACAATGGAGCCCATTAATATTACTGCTGACAGGCCATGAAACTGGTATAAACGGAGTGGCGTAGTAATGGGGTGAGGTAAACTCTATGGCACGAATCCCTTGCCGAATCAACTTGCCACAAAACACAATTATCCTTTTTAAAGATAATTCATTACGAGATATTTTAGCCTGTGTTTGTTTTATCCATGCCAGGATTTACGTTAGATCGGGTATTCAAACCCCGCCATACGACCACTCCGTAAAGACCCTCCCGTTATCACGAAAACTCTGTTAATCCGACTATCTCGTTAATGATACAACCACCTTTTTTGAAGTCTCCAATCGTTCTTTATTTCATAAATTTACCCCGTTACTACGACAAATCGATATGCAAATGACATTTAATTGACAAAACTTAACAAAAGTCTACAAATAACAAAACAATATGTTTGCAAATAACGTAATGTGATACTGACAAGGATTTACCCCTGTTATTAGAATGGTTCACCTTACAAATTGATAGGTAGATTAGTTGATTTGATTGATTGTTTGATTGACTGACTGACATCTTAATCACCACGAATTCATGTGCATAAACGGTTGCAAACAGTAAGATGGCAAACATTCTTATTAAAAGAAAAATGAAAGCTGGTGTTATGATTGTTAATTTAGTAAACATTCTGTTTGCTTGCAGGGCATCATTAAAGACACATCTGCAACACGCTGAAGTGGAATACAATTACACCAAATCGATTAGAAAAATAAAGGACGCTTTACATTATTAACATTGTTAAATTTCCAGATTTAGGATTTAGGATTAAGGATTAATAAATTGATTATGATTTGTAAATTGATTATAGTTTGTTTGCAAAATAACCCGAAGTAAGAAGTTTAATTATCGTCAGATGAAAGTAAAGTCAAATGAACATAAAGTAAATAAGATTCCATTGCATTAAATCAAATAAAGTGCTAGAAAAGTACAATAAAGACAACTTTTAGCGGGGACATCAACTGTTGTTTCACTTGTCTAACTTAACTTGGTGAACTGTCTACATTGATGTACCACTAAATGATTTGTAATAATAATAATAACAATAATAATAATAATAATAATAACTTATTAATGTGTCAATGATTAATGTAAACTAGTTTGTGAAACGCTTTATTTATAACCGCTTTGCAAATTGTATACTAACAGTTAATAACAGGCGGTATTCGAGTAAACAATACCCTAAATGATATGGTTAGACACTAAATGCGTGAAATCTAAATTAATTTAATCGTATTCCAAATAAGAAATATCTTATATTTTATTTCATTTGTGTTCCATCTGGTCCTATTTAACTTCCATTCTTATAGAAAAGCGATGTGGATGTGGAGGATGTGGAGGATGTGGAGATGCTTTTGATTCCGGCGGTTGTGACTACATGGGAGGCTGCGGTGGAGCACCTGGAGGTGTGTACGGACCAGGAGGCGGATGCGGTGGATGTGGAGGTGGACCTAGTTGCTGCGGTACAAATGACTGGTGTGCTGGCGGAACCATGTGCTCCAACTGCAAAGGAGGATTCGGTCCGCCAATCACTTGTTCCGGATGCAACACTGGCTGCTGCCCAAGTCTTACTTTCCCTTGTGCTTTTGGTGCCACTGTCAACAACCCCGCCTGTGAATGTTGCAAGGAGAAGACTCCACCTGGACAGTGCAAGTGGCCATGCATGTGGCCTTGCTGCTGCACCTGCACTCCACCCAAGTTTGAGTTTAAACCTCTGAAGCCTGAACCTGTTTGTCACTGCCCATCACCACACAGTCATCACACGGCCTGTGGACACCATTGTTTGAAAAGAACAGGTTTGTTATTTTGTCGTGTGTTAAATTGTATTTTGTATTTACGTATTGGTAAAATTAAGAAACGTTTCAAGTGAAATCTGAATGCTTAGAGTAATCGCTCTTAAAACCCCGAAGCAATTACATTTTAGCGGTCTATTGAACAACTTTTTTGGTTTAATTTGCACATTTCAATTTATATTCTTGCATTTTATCCACAGCTAAGCGAGGTCCAATAAAACGCAGCTTGATGGAAGAACTGCCATCTGCTTACAGGCAGCTTCCTCATGGTTATGGCTATGCGCCATTCTACAACCCATTCTTCTATGGTGTTCCTATGATGCCTTTCCCAAGACCATTTTAAAAGCATTTAAAGGTACGTTTAATATATGACAGTCCATTTATTCAGACAGTTACAGATTTTCAATAAATATAGCATAAGAATCCGGTTTGTTCTCTACAGTCTATTTGTTTCTACACTGAGAAATTTTAATTTATCGCTTTATTAGGTGATAAATAACATTTATTAAACGATTAAGGAATGAAGGAACTACTCAAAACAAGTGTTATAGAAAAGTCACAGCATTGGTTTTTGTCATCTATACCATTTCCTAAAGAATTAAACTAATTACCAATTCGTGTTTTTGCTTTCCTTGCAGATATCTCATATTTGTAAGGGGCATCCATTGTCCAGAGATAACAAAAGCATGGCAAGGAATACACAACTAATGAAGAAAGCGGAAAGAATCGCCGTCTTGCCAAACAGAACATTATTATACTAAGAAACGAAAAACAACATTTTCAGAAATATCGCCATATGTAACAAGCGATTGTTTACATATTTTAGTGAGAGAACTTGAACAATAAATTAAAGATAAATTTAAATACGATTTTTGTGTGATTGAAGTTTCAAATAATTAAATCATGACCATCTGTGTATTCGTGGTGGTATAACAGCCCTGACCGGATCGCCAAACTAAAATCGCCTCTGTGCATCTACTAATGCCATTTTTAAAATTTGTGATACATCATCTAGTGATGGTCGCCTTAGCCTTCCATCTCCGTATAGTTTTTTAGCATTTCTCTTTCCAATCTATTTAATCGAAAGCACATATATTTTACTTTTATTATCCTTACAGTTGTGATAAGTGATGACAATTAATTTTATATTTACAAGGCTAAAAGATTAAAAGCGAACATTTCGAAGATCAATGTGTCTATAGCCGTCCAAGATTACGTGAATATTTTTTTGTCTATGAAGGAAACTGCTCCAAATATTTCATTTTGCGTTGACTCTTTTAGTCCTGACTAAATTCCTGCATTTAATTTCATTCCCTTCACTATTGCCTTCTATTGTTTTGCTCAACGTGATGAAAACATGTTTAATTTGTCGCTAAATGAGGAAACTCTGATCATACCGCGCCGCAGCAATTGATGACAGCCACAAACCAACAGTTTTATTGAGGTATATTTTTTCTTATTTGATAAAATTCCAATACACTTTGTAAATGACTAATTTAATTTAAAATCTCTTAGGAGTTAAACGGCATTAAAACATAAAATATATGTATATACTTAAACGAAAATATTGATATTTTTGGTTCTATTTTTTTTCCAGTGAAACGCCAGTGCTGTGAAGGTTGCTGCGGTCCAAATGACTGGTGCGCTGGTGGTACCATGTGCTCCAACTGCAAAGGAGGTTTCTATCCACCAGTAACCTGCAGTGGATGCAATAGTGGCTGCTGCCCTGGCATAACATTTCCGTGCGTCTTTGGTGCCAGTGTGAACAACCCCGCCTGTGAATGCTGCAAGGAGAAGACTCCACCTGGACAGTGCAAGTGGCCATGCATGTGGCCTTGCTGCTGTACCTGTACCCCACCTAAGTTTGAGTTTAAACCTCTGAAGCCTAAACCTGTCTGCCACTGCCCATCACCGCACAGTCATCACACGGCCTGTGGATCACACTGTTTGAGAAGATCGTGTATGTACCCAACTAGCTCTTCACTGGCAAAGCAACCTCTATTGCTTCACCATCAATAAAAGGATTATTTACGATAGGTTAATTTTTTTAGCTGAATTTATTCTAATGAACACGTGGTAGAACTTATCGAAAAACCGAATCATGCCTTTCAAAATTTCTTTCTAAATTTAGCTCAGAATGATGTTTAATCCTGCTGGAAGGGAATTGATATGGGATTGATAGAAACGTAACCAGGGAATAGCAATATGTCGTTACAGTCCAAAGGAAGAAAAATATCGAACCGAAAGAACGGTTCCGCTTGGAGTTTTTCTTTGTACTGAATTGTTGTTGTAAATCGTAAAGTTTCCTGGTTTTAAATAATAAAAACTGCTTGTTATGTCAGATTTGCTCATGCAAATTCCCTGCTTTCATACCAGCTGTACTTATTTTATTACATTTACAGCTGGTAAAGGCCCCGTGAAGCGAAGTCTAATAAACGAAGGCCCCTCTCCCTTTCTGCCGACACCTTACAGTTATGGCTATGCACCGATCGTCAGTCCATTCTACAATGGTGTAGCAAATATACCTTTTCCAAGACCTTTCTAAGATGAGACTACAGGAAGAAGGTATTTGTATTTTTTATTATTAACGCGACAAGATGCATTAAATGAACGAAAAGGAGAACTGAAGCTTTTACAGTCAAACCGGATGTTCTTTTGCGGGGAACTTTGCAAACTTCCGCCGCAACATTGGTACTTTTGATTGACAGTTTGCTTCGAGCAAGCGGGAAGTTGTGCGAGCAAGTTGCAACTTTCGCGAGCAAGTTCCCATTTTAAACTTGCTGTCAGTTGCCGGATTTCTGAATTGAAAGTACTTGGTTTGGTTACCTTGCTGTATTCCACAAACTCTACGATGACAGGAGTAGAAACTGTTCGTTCCTTCCTGCCAGGCTTACCGGGAAAATACGTCTCGTGTTGTAAAAATCTGTTTACAATATTGGATTCAGTTTGCCTTGATAATCCAACAATGCGTGCGATTTGTTCTTGTTTTACACCAGACGACCATTATTCTCTCTCTTTTCTCAACCGACGTGGTATTATTGGGATGTAAGTAAGCCATAACCGAAGAAGGACGTGTTTTCACAAAATTCGCAATTTGTAACTGACAACAAGTTTGAAATTGGAACTTGCTCGCGAAAGTTGCAACTTGCTCGCGTAACTTCCAACTTGCTCGAAGCAAACTGTCAATCAAAATACCAATGTTGCAGCAGAAGTTTGCAAAGTTGCCCGCAAAAGAACATCCGGTTCACCTGTCCGGCTACTATGGAAAGGCATCAAACTATTTGTTACCGAGGCCTTAGACCTATTTCGTCCAAATAAATGCAACTGAACGTCTAATTATGATGACTAATTATTATTTTTATTGTTTTTAGTGATCTTCACCACACAAAAAATGAAATGAGTCTTAATAACGCGATATGGATGACAGGATTCAGTCGGATTGTGTCTACAAGACCAGAATGATATATTCATTATATAAAAATCAAGCAATCTATTTTTTTTAACTCGCAAAAGCAAATAACGTGTGACGTTCCCGGTTAACGATAAAATGAAGTTAATAAAGTGTTTATAAATGAGACTTGTTTGTGTATTTTTTTATTGATTGAATACATTAATTTATATCGACATTCATACTGATTCACCAACATTAAAGTCTTGAAGGACATAGAAGGAAACTCACCGGCGCAATGTCAAGGACGTACACCCCACATTCACAAGGTACATGTACCATGAATCAAATGTTCATGTCATAATTTGGCGCTTCATTTTGTTAAACACCAATCTCTGTAATTAACTTACTAAATATTCAAGTTAATTAAGTGTAAAAATACATTATATTAATGAAAACAATGTAATTGTATCTAATCATTAAATGAGCTAATACACTTAACACAATTCTTAGTAACTATCGTTATTTTTAGTTATCTTTTTTGTTTCAGTTTAACGAATAGCTCCAAACATACATTAAATTGTCATTTATCCGCAAATTGTATCTATGCTCACCTGTATTATCTTTTTTATTATTTCACAGGTAAACGTCATTTCGGCTGTGGTTTTGGATGTGGTTTTGGCGGTGGTTTTAATGGATTTGGTGGGTTTGGTGGTCCCCTCGACTGGTGTGCTGATGGTACCATGCGCGCCAACTGAAAAGGAGGTTTCGGTCCACCTATTGGTTGTGGAGGAGGCTGTTGTGGCTGCTGCTCGGGCCTAACTTTCTCGTGTGTTTTTGGTGCTCCCGCTAACAATCCAGCATGTGAGTGCTGTAAGGAGAAGTCACCGAAAGGAATGTGCCAGTGGCCGTGAATATGACCATGCCGCTGTCCGTGTAAGCCAACCGTGTTTAAGTTCATACCTTTGTAGCCCAAGCCAGTATGTCACTGTCATAGTCACTGTCATCGCAGAGCAAGAGGCCATAAAAAAATCAAGTACGCCCGTCATCATGATTGTGTGAATTCAATTTATTCCGAAATAACAATAGACGGAATATCCTTTAGATATCACTGGTTTTGGAGCAATATCTTTCACCTTTTGCTGTTGTACCAATTACATTGAATAAGGTTATTTAGTTTTCCAATGTGACTTCGATTTAGAGAATCTGTAGGAAAAAGAATGCTGTCAGTACACAGGATCGAAAGTTATAACAACTATACTGTACAAAAGTCGAGCGCGCCCAGCTGGCCACTTCCCACTCGACTCGCCTCCAGATGACAACTCTCCATTGAGTGGACGTTCGTTCCCAGTAGCTTATCCTCAATATGCTATGGATGTCCATTCCCGTGTGGCAACGTTGCAGGTCCATAGACCTTCGTTCCAAGTTGATGATTTTCCATCCAATGGAGGTGCATTCCCAGGTGGCTACTCTCCATTTATTGGAAGTTCGTTCCCATTTAGCAAATTTCCATTTAGTGGACGTCCGTTGACAGATGGCTACCCTCCATTCAGCATCCCAACAGTGAATGGTTTTCCCTTGAAGACTCAAGAATTTATGGAAATTCCGAAAAAAAAACCTCAACAGTCGGGAGCTAAGGTATGGCGCAGAACCTGGCTTAAAGATTAAAATTAGCCGTGCAAACATTTTATGAAGGAAAGTCCGTAGCACATGGATTTATTTTGTCCTAGAGTTTTAGTTAAAAATAAAAATAAATTAACAATGTTGTGCAATACAAACTAACACGTGACGTTTATTCTGGAATGACAATTGAATAAATTGTAGAGTATCCAAATAGCAAACACGTTATGCTAAGTAATATTTTTTTACAGGTTTCTATTAACGAACAGACTGGCTTGGATTAAAAGAAGGAAAAAGTCTTGGATATCAAAAGTGAAAAAGGATTGGCATTTAACGACGAAGAAGAAGAATGAAGTTTTCTTCGCTATCCCTGCGTTTTTAAAAATGTTATAAACTATGTAAACAAAGAGAAATAAAATTATTTACCTTCAAAATACCTACGTTGAAATGGTTGTGTGTAGAAGTAAAAATCAAGGCAATTCTACGTCTACAATACAACAGGTTCTTTAATATAATTCAGAACGACGAAAACAAGCAAGATGGACAAATTCCATACAATTGGTAAAATTTCGTCTATTTGCGAGAATGGATTGCGTAGGTATATTTGAAAGGGTGGCCTGGAATAATATTTAAATATGTGTAGTGGGGTGGATGGGAAGTGGAGGTAAACGGGTGCCTTAGGATTTTTGATAAACATGTAACGAGAAATTGTGAAGACATGCAATTACCTAGTGAACATCCACGTGCCACTCGTGTCACACTTACTTGGTGACGTCTAATATATTTTAATTGCATTTGGAAAAAAAGATCGTTTATTTTGCGCTATGACAAATTATGCAGTATTGAAATTTTGCTAGAAATCATATACAACAATTTTCTTTATCAAATTTGTATTACTTCTATACAACTTCCATTCTTGTAGGAAAGAGATGCGGATGTGGAGGATGTGGAGGATGTGGAGATGCTTTTGACTCCGGCGGTTGTGACTACATGGGAGGTTGTGGTGGAGCACCTGGAGGTGTTTACGGACCAGGCGGCGGATGCGGTGGATGTGGATGCTGTGCTGGACCTAGTTGCTGCGGTACAAATGACTGGTGCGCTGGCGGAACCATGTGCTCCAACTGCAAAGGAGGATTCGGTCCGCCAATCACTTGTTCCGGATGCAACACTGGCTGCTGCCCAAGTCTTACTTTCCCTTGTGCCTTTGGTGCCACTGTCAACAACCCCGCCTGTGAATGTTGCAAAGAAAAGACTCCACCTGGACAATGCAAGTGGCCATGCATGTGGCCATGCTGCTGTACCTGCACTCCACCTAAATTTGCGTTTAAACCTCTGAAACCTGAACCGGTCTGTCACTGTCCATCACCACACAGCCATCACACTGCCTGCGGATCACACTGTTTAAAAAGATCTTGTATGTAATAACGTTTTTGTTTTAAAATGTCCTTCGCATAACCAACACCACTCTATGTTCAAGTATATTTTTCTACTAACTTATCAGGGAATGAAACGGAGAAACGTTTTAATTGGAACCTTAGACGATATTTACATGTTCATAGAAAGTATCTAGCAATATTCTTGGAGATAAATGTTATTGAATGTTTTTCATTATAAATTTATCGTTGTATTCTTTTTTGTCTTTTTTTTTCTTCAGCTAAGAAAGGCCCCGTGAAACGTAGCTTGATGAATGAGCAGCCATCCGCTTACATGCCAGCTCCTCATAGTTATGGTTATGCACCATTCTACAATCCTTTCTTCTATGGCGTTCCTATGATGCCTTTCCCAAGACCATTTTAAATGATTTCAAAGGTAAATTTTATTACTTCCTGTGAGTCTTTTACGATACATCGTCAGGAATGAAGGTTAGAGACAAAGGCATACGCCTCTCGCCACTACCACCTTTGGAGATTGAGGAGATCGCCTCATTGCTCCAAATTCATTGAAGAAATAAACCACTTTTTGGCAATCCAATATCCCTCACAAGGACGCGATTTACACTTCAAGCTGTTTCATGACTGTATAATTTTGAACTATAACTAAATTCAGGGGAACGAGCAAGACATATTTCTATATTCTGTAAGCTGATTACTAAACAATGTATCTGTTATTTATTTTGTTTAGATACGGTACCTTGATTGAGGGGCATGGATTGCCCGAGGATAACCAAAGCATGGCTTCAAATTAAACAGGAAATGAATGTGCAGAAAATGAAGAAAGAAGAAACGATCAACATTTCACGAAACAGAACATTATCGATTCATAACAACCGAAGTATATAGACAATATAAACATATGTACAAGTAAATGTTTGCATGTTTAATAGGAAAATTTGGTCAATAAATTGAAAAAAAATATTGAACATGAGTTTGTGTCCTTTTTATTTCTACGATTTGCTTTGTGAACTTTTCATCAACATCGTTTCCCGATGTTAAATAAGGCCACTTAAAGGGGCATTGTCATTCTGCTATGTTATGTTCAAAATACACCAAATAATTGACAAGGTACCTTTGCTCAAACATAAAATTGTTCTTAGAACACCAAGAAGATAATATCAAGTGATTTATTCAAGGAACAACAAATCATAATACATTTTTCTGCGATGTTACCACGACACTTGGGAGGAACTTGAAAAAATTGGCCAATTTTTTCAAGTTGCAATCCATTTCCATCCTGGTTATCCGCAGCCAAAGATAACGAATACTAGTTTATGTGCACTGGTAGAGTATTTGTTAACAAAACTGGACCATTATTTGTAGGTTTCCATTGAAACAAATATGTTTTTTGGCTTTTCAAAGTGATACTAAAAATAGGTGACATAGCCCCATTAAGGTTTAGGACTTGAATCCACTTATCCCACTTATCCACTTGGGGTGATAGCCATATTGTAATTTAGATTAGACACAATATATAGTTTACTCCCAATGATAAGTAAATTGTTCACAATAGAAATGCACTAAACACATATTGATCACATTTAAGACAGACGCTGAACACAAAGATTATATAAATATGAATACACCTACAAAAAATATAGTCGCTAACAATGAAACACAATTTACATAAAATGAAAGTCGAACCAATTTGTTTTGTTATTGTTACTGCGTCAACTGGTTCAGCTATTTCAGAAAACTCTGGAGTGTGGGCCAATCTTGAATCATTGTACCATTTGCTCAGCGTTATTTAGCTTCATAAAACTTGGAATTTACTTTTACATTCAATGATGACCAAAATTGATTTAATAACCGATACGACAATATTAATAGCAGAAGGATAAACATATAAACATTTATCATAAGACGCAGAGGAATCAAATTTGACTGTAATTTCGGCTTGATGGAGAAATTAGAACGCAACCAAACAAAGAGCCATACCTTCTTGAAACGAAAGCGTCCTTCACGCTGGCGCACCACAAGAACGCTATTATCTACAACCGTTAACTGGTTGGGGGGGGGGGGGGGGAGGGGGGTTAAGGATCATCACCGGACTTTCCCACAAAGCGATGCTTTCCGAGCGAAGCACCGTGCTCTTGGTGAGATGCCCACGGATATTGCTGATGGGGTTGTCGTCTTGAGGATAAGATTTCACCAGACTTGTCATAAGATGGTATTTCCACTATGGTATAAGACCGGAATAGAGGTCAAATTTGATTCATCTGTGCCTTGTAGTTGTATTGCAGTAAACATATCTAGAGCATTTACTCCTATTATATTTCATTTTTATGTTAGAGAAACGCCAGTGTTGTGGTGGCTGTGGTGACGTGGGATGTGGAGGTTGCTGCGGTCCAAATGACTGGTGCGCTGGTGGTACCATGTGCTCCAACTGCAAAGGAGGTTTCGGTCCCCCAATAACGTGCGGAGGATGCAATACCGGCTGCTGCCCTGGCATAACATTCCCTTGCGTTTTTGATGTCAATGTCAACAACCCCGGGTCCATGTGAATGCTGAACATAAACCATGTTCCTGATCTCTAAAGGTGAATGGTTACACCATTAGTGATATACAACCCTGGCCGATACTCTTGGGACACTTACGAAATTACCCTGCAATTTTACGCATTCCCTCTTCCCCTTCCCCACCCCCCCTAGTGCAATGTTGACCTCACGGGTAAAAAAATTGTTTTCACGGCAATCAACACTGCTGTGGGGGAGGGGGGGGGGGGGGACTGAAGTAGCGTGTGATAACACATTCCGAAGCATACTGAATAGTAGGATAAGAGTATAGTACGGAAGCCTATTTTTTCGTGCAATTTCAGTGAGTGTCCCAAGAAGTATCGGCCTGGGCTGTCTGAAATGGGCTTTTTAATAGAAATAGACTTTTTGTTCTTCTGTGGTGTTATTTTGGTTGGTATTACTGTCGAGGTAGCCATGTTTGTAATCATGATCGCAAAGAATTGACGTTTACCTCCACTGGTGAACATCACAATATATGCACTGAGCTATGTGACTCAGCTTCAAGGGCCTTTTAACGAGAAGACAGCTCATATTTGGATTGTTGTGTTCTTTACATAGTCCGTTATTGTAACTAAGCTTTCATTTGTAGCAGTGGTGTTACAAGTTTGGCAGACAAGCTATTATATGCTTTCATTGATCATGTGTCGCGTGTTTTGTGCCTACAACCCTGGCCGATACTCTTGGGACACTTACGAAATTACCCTGCAATTTTACGCATTTCCTCTTCCCCTTCCCCCCCCCCCCCCCCCCTAGTGCAATGTTGACCTCACGGGTAAAAAATTGTTTTCACGGCAATCAACACTGCTGTGGGGGAGGGGAGGGGACTGAAGTAGCGTGTGATAACACATTCCGAAGCATACTGAATAGTAGGATAAGAGTATAGTACGGAAGCCTACTTTTTCGTGCAATTTCAGTGAGTGTCCCAAGAAGTATCGGCCAGGGTTGTAGCACCTTTATATTAAGAAAGTACTTAAAGGGGCAATGCCACGGGGATTTTGTTGTCTTTCATAAAAACATTCACTAAACATTAACTAAGTAGCTAATAACATGGAGACCAAAATGCCAAGCGATTACTTGTAGAAAGTGCAAACAATAAGCATTTTTTTTTGCGATTATCCAAGACACAGAGGGAGAACTTGAAAAAAATGCCACATTTTGGCCATCCTTGTACCTGCGTAATTAAGTATTTATAAGCCTCCAGTGTTAATATTTTCTGAGTCTATCGCAAAACAATAGCAAGAGAAGACTGAAGAAACTAAAACTGACGAAAAGTAAAGTGTATACAATGAATTAATGTCTCAGCTTTGTGGTTTACTTATTAAACTTTTACTTTTTTCAGATTTCTACCGAAGTACAGAGTTGATGTTTGGACGGGCTTAAAACAAGAGAGGATCGGAGCTGATGTTCTATTTCACGCGATCCCAGCGTTTTAGATTTTACTTCTGTAGATGCTCTAAACAAAGAGAAATATACTTGTTTCCTACCATTATTGCCATTATGTGCCTTTATTCCTGTGAATATTAAAGGACATTAACACCCTTCTCAACTTCCTCTGGGATGGGTCATGTACATATATGACAGACAGATGTGTGAGTTTCACTTTCGTGCATGGATAAAGCGATCTTAGAAAAAGAGGAGGAGGGGCGGCACACCGAAAGGGGTTACACATGAAGGTTTTTTTCCTCATCAAAATGTTAAGTATAATTGTTTCGTTTAAACGGTATTCAGTGTGCAATCATGAAAAAAGTTTGGAGTAAATAATATTGTTGACATATGCATATTGGAGTGGGCTTAGTGATGCCAAATAACTGTCAGGACAAGACAGACATGTAGCCCTTCAGTCAATCGTATAGCTAGCTCATGTATTCGACTCTTTTCCCATAGTCTGCCACCCAGGCCAGCCAATAAAAAGTAACTCATCCTCTTTTGACCCTCACATTTCCGCGACTCGACAAATTTAGATTGCTTGATATTTTCTATATAAATGCAATGAATTGTTACCTCTTAATGGTTGTCTATTGTCTGCTGTGATAGAATAACCTGCTAACAAAACAAAGCGAATATTTTCTACCTCGCCTAGCCTCGCTATCTCTATAGATCGGTTGCGGTAAAGATTTCAGTTTGTTTGCTTGCATATTAACGTTGGCAAATTTGGCATAATGCTGTTGGCAAGAATTCAGTGGTCCACTAAGGAAAAGCATCGATTGGCAATATTTTGGTTCACCTGCGTTGTTTTGAATGTAGGTGATGACTGCTTAGCATTCGGAAAAGTAAGCCAGCCTCATGCGATCAAGATTGACTTTAAATCGTCTTCAAGTAAACCTGGCATCAAACATGCGTCTTTATACTTTAACAAAGCAGAAAGAAGGACAGATACAGGACAAGAAACGGCAATTTCCGGCAAAAGCAATGGGTTCGTAAGAACTATCGATAACGTCAAACTAAAGAGAGTTTGCAAACTTTTAGAGAACGCTTTAGGTACCTTGGCGGATTTAATTCCTAATACACATAAAGAAGGCATATCAAAGCAGGACGATAGGTCTCCGAAACCAAAGCCAAAGTCACAGCCCAATTTGCCTCTTTGCTTGTACCCTTGTGGCTGCGGAGGATGTTGCCTAATGCGCCCAATGATCATGTACAAGGTGAAATACACGCCGCCGAAATTTAAGATGAAGCCTCTTAATCCGAAAACAAAATGTGGCAAACCACATTATGGTGTTTGTCTTGGTAGGAAGAAAAGATAGCCATGAAAATTTTTGCTCACTTATACCTTGCATTTTATATACTTGAACAAAGTATTTCTGCAACTTTGAAGGAACAACTTCGCACTAAAAACATAACAGTTTTACTTTTGAAACGTAAAATAGATTGCGACGAGAATAAAAGAATACTATAAATAAGAATAAAGGGTTACTAGATAATTTTTGAAAAAAATGTCCGAGTTCACTCATTTAAATCCCGTGCTTTGAATCTTTGTGAAAATAGTTAAAGTAATATTTCCGCTGTCTTATGTTGAATGGCATACATGTGCAGAATTTATAAAACCAACTGTAACCGGCCAATGATTTTCAGAGTGGCCTTAAGGTGTATTGTGACTACAATTCTTATACCCTGGTAATAATAAGAATCCTAATTAGAATGTCTTTTCTATCGGAATAATAAATTGATAAATCGAGCAAGGTTTCGATGTCTTCATTTATGACATTACTATTTTGAACTTGATAACAGTTGTTTTGAGAACGTCGAAACGTCGTTCCATTTATCGTTTATGCCCTAGTATTGTGATGGTTAAAAAGCATACCGTTTGCGTTTTATTTTTTGTTTTACTTACAGTAGTTAAAACTAAAACTTCTAAAAACCATAACGATTAACTTAAAAGATAGATATATCAATAAAACAATGGGTATAAATTATTGAACTTCACTTGGTCTTTAACAATACGGTGACCTGTCATCTCGGGTGTTTAATAGCACTGAAGACCATGGTGGCAAAAGCTCTTGACATTTCTTTCAACCTAAACTTATCCATTTGAATGTACATATAAAAGATGCTTGCATAGGAAAGACAAGGATGGTACCTCAAGAAACTATTGCGTATTGAGAGCACAAAAAAGATGAAGAGACAGGCAAACACGAAAGAGAAGGCATATGGACCGACATGTTTGAAGTGTTCAAGATATTTCTGGTATTGATATTTTATAAAGCCTTAGTGTTCGCCGAAAGCGACAATGTCAAATCTCTTAACGATGAGTACCTCGCCTTTTACAGATTCTTAAAACAATATAAGGATTTTAATGGATTGATTCTTAAAACGTCCGATAATTCTTGGCCAGTGCCAAATTCGATTTTGTTAATTGAAAGAAATGGAAATGGATTTAAAGTTAGCAAAAGAACGGAAGAGGAAAAACCTGAAGGTCCAGTTCACGAGATTTCAAGGGAGTATTTTAAAAGGCTATATATGGTGTTAGAGAATGCATTAAACACTCTAAGCGAAAAGGAAAACAATGAAAGTAGCGAGGAGAGTTCAGGAAGTGACGCAGAACGCGATAATATGCATCCTACTAACCTTGACAAATTACGAACTTCTACGAAAAATAAAGATATCTTTGAAGGAAAGAAGGAAGGAGAAAAAGAGCATGATAAATCTGGTGGTTCTCAGGAACAGAGTGGATCCATTTGTTTCATGCCTTGTGGTGGTGGGGGTGGAGGTAGTTGCTTTAACCCTTTGGCATGTGGCTGTTCATGCTCTGGCTGCTTGCCTTGTCAACCTCAATCTTGCATGATGCCGCCATGTTGTCCTTGCTGTTGCAACTCCAGTGTAAAAAAGCTCGAAGATGTTTGGATGATGCCTACATTAATAGTAGCGAAGCCTGCTCCAGCGCCACCTCCTTCTGGAGAAGGGCCAAAACTTTGGCTTCCATCTTGGTTAACAGACCAACTCGGACTTCCTACATCCTCAGAAGAAAGTGAAAAAGAAGGAGGAGAAGCAGGTGGTGGTGGTGGTGGTGGGGCAGCAGCTGGAGGAGGTGGACCTGTTGGGGAAGCTGCTGGAGGAGCTGCTGGAGGAGCAGTTGAGGGAGCTGCTGGAGAAGCTGCTGGAGGAGCAGCTGGCGGAGCAACTGGTGGAGCAGCTGGAGGAGCAGCTGGCGGAGCAACTGGTGGAGCAGCTGGAGGAGCAGCTGGCGGAGCAACTGGTGGAGCAGCTGGAGGAGCTATTGGAGGAGTAGCCGGAGGAGCTGTTAAAGGAGCAGCTGGAGGAGGTGGTGGAGGAGCAGCTGGAGGAGTAGCCGGAGGAGCTGCTGGAGGAACAGCTGGAGGAGCTGCTGGAGGAGCTGCTGGAGGAGCTGCTGGAGAAGCAGCTGGAGGAGGTGGTGGGGAAGCAGTTGGAGGAGGTGGCGGGGGAGCATTAGGAGGAGGTGGTGTAGGAGGAGCAGCTGGAGGAGCCGCTGGAGGAGCCGCTGGAGGAGCAGCTGGAGGAGTAGCTGGAGGAGCTGCTGGAGGAGCAGCTGGAGGAGCAGCTGGAGGAGGTGGCGGGGGAGCAGCAGGTGGTCGGCTATCAGCAGGAGGAGGTGGTGGGGGAGCAGCTGGAGGAGGTGGAGGAGCAACTGGAGCAGCTGCTGGAGGAACAGCTGGGGGAGATGGTGGAGGAGAAGCTGGAGTAGGTGGTGGGGAAGCAGCAGGAGGAGGTGGTGGGGGAGCAACAGGAGGAGGTGGTGGGGGAGCAGGTGGTAGGGCGGCAGCTGGAGGAGGTGGTGGAGGGACAGCAGGTGGAGGTGGTGGGGGAGCAGCAGGTGGTGGGGAAGCAGCTGGTGGAGGTGGTGGGGCAGCAGTTGGAGTTGGTGGTGGAGGAGCAGCAGCTGGAGGAGGTAGAGGAGAAGCTGGAGGAGGTGTTGAAGGAGAAGCAGCTGGAGGAGGTGGAGGAGGGGCAGCTGGAGGAGGTGTTGGGGGAGCAACAGCTGGAGGGGGTGGGGGAGAAGCTGGAAGAGGTGTTGGAGGAGCAACGGGTGGAGGTGGTGGGGTAGCAACTGGAGGGGTTGGTGGGGGATCAACTGGAGGGGGTGGTGGAGGAGCAACTGGAGGAGGTGGTGGAGGAGGTGATGGAGTAGCAGCTGGAGGAGGTGGTGGAGGAGCAGCTGGCAGAGCTGCTGGAAAAGAAGTTGTAGGGGGTGGCGAGGGTGAAGCTGGTGGAGCTGCTGGGGGAGCAACTGGAGGAGGTGGTGGAGGAGCAGCAGGAGGAGGTGGTGGGGGAGCGGCTGGTGAAGGTGGTGGAGGAGCAGCAGGAGGAGGTGGTGGGAGAACGGCTGGAGGATGTGGTGGAGGAGCAGCAGGAGGAGATGGCGGGGAAGCAGCAGGTCGAGCTGGCCAAAGAGCAGGTGGAGGAGTTGAGGGTGGAGGTGCACGTTTGAGAGGAGCAACTGGCGAATACACCGCTGGGGGAACAGTTGGCGGAGATGAAGAAAGAGCGACTTGGAGAGTAGGCAGCAGTGGAGAAGCGGTTGTAGGAGGAGAAACTGCAGGTAATTCAGTAAATTTAGATGTAGGAGGTGGCGACGGGAAAATTGTTGGAGGAAACGTTTTCGGTACAAAAATTGTGGGAAAGATATCGAGAGGAAAGGACAAGAAGGATAGAGAAACTGTAGAAAGCCTTACATTGTCTGCGCCTCATATGTATGAAACCTCATCACATAAACTGGATTCCTCTACTCAAATTTTAGGATCAATAAAAAAGCCGATGGCGGTTGAAATTGCCGGTATGACTAGAGAAAGCGATCGTAGAGATCGAGAGGACATTACTCTAACATAGAAAAAGGGTTACTCTAACATAGATAACACAAGAAACTCTAGAGAGGATCAAGAGGAAACAAGACTGACTGTTTTTCGTTGGGCCACACATTAGGAAATTTTTTATATCTCCTTAGTCCAACCCGAAAAGAACAAGTAAAGTAATAGTAACGGTTAACGTTGATGTTACGTCAACGAGAACATCTGCAAAATTTACAAAAGATTTTGCAATTGTGCTAAAAACATTTTTTGTTTAGCAAAACAACAGTTTTGTATGTACATGTAAAAACCATTTAGTAAAACAACAGTTTGGCCCGTGTGTAAGAGCCTGTTTGCATTTGAGTGTCGTAACACGAAAACTGGCAGAACTCGCGGAAAAACGCGTGCTGGAATTGTTTCTGATTGGTTGAGAGAGTGGCGCGTTTTTCAGTTTTGCAAAACCAAAGTAATTGAGAAAGTACTTCGACTTTGACAATTGAAAACCGCTATATAAGGTTGAATTACTGAATACAACATACAACACTGCACGTTCGCTCGCGTTTGCATTTGAGTGTCGTAACGCGAAAATGTGCAGAACTCGCGGAAACACGCGTGCTGGAATTGTTTCTGATTGGTTGAGAGAGTGGCGCGTTTTTTAGTTTTGCAAAACCAAAGTAATTGAGAAAGTACTTTGACTTTGACCATTTAAAACCGCTATATAAGGTTGAATTACTGAATACAACATACTGCACTGCACGTTCGCTTTAAGTTTTGGAACTTTAGATTACTAAAAAAAACCCTTTAAACTAAACATGGTTAGAAAAAAGCGCTTCGATGTTACCACGACTTCAAAAGTAATTCAAGCTTTCCAGTGTTAATTAAATGTAGCAAATATACTGTTAGACATAAAATGTAATGTGGCGACAAATTGACCACGCTTTACTAGGTGTATTATCTGATCACGTGCGAACCGAAAGTTCAAGCTTCTGTCTCCTTAGGGAGTTACAATGGAAATCTGATGTAACGAAGTACCAAGGGATTGGGAAAATGTGTTATAACGGGGGTTCGTTATAAACCAACCCCGGTTATAACGAATTTGTGGGAAAACAACCAAAATCTTCGTGATATCTGGGTTTTAACCTTTGGGTGTACACGCAAACAATCAATGCAATCAATCAAACAATCAATGCAATCCCCCGCTTTGGGTTTTTGCAGTGTTACAATATTTTGATACCATTTTTAAGCGATTGTATCTGTAATAGATAGCCTGTGACGTCCCCTACCAGATAAGGTAAATATTATGAGTTATGACGCTGCTAGGTACCTGTCACGTATACAAAATGGCGGCAACTTTAGCCGAGTTGAAAATTAGATAGATTTAATCCTGGCTTCTATATGATCGCTACGATTACGGCGGCCGCCGAGAAAGAAGAGAGGATCTGGGTCTAACAACACCGCGTTCGCGCCATCAATCAAATCCAACATGGCAAAACTGAGTCGCACATTCATGCTCGAAGCGTGTTTTTTCGTGTTCTTGTTTTGATTCATCGTAGAAGATATATCACCTTTTTGTACTTGTTTTCGCAATCTTTGGAGAATTTGTTATATAAAGGAGTCGTATCGCTGCATTTCGTTCATGGAGACGGCCATATTGACCAAGTTGGTGGTCGTCATCTTGGAATGAGTCTGGAATAAGAAATGCTTTGTGGTAAACCGTATTTTTGTGGTTGCGAAGTTTGCTGGAAAGTGGTTTCCATATAATCGCTACCTACGATCACTAGATTATCATTGTATTTCATATAAGCACCTTTTCTTAAATCACTTCCCCGTGACATTGATATTCTAATAAAGATTAAAAAATTTTAAAAAATCGCTGTAGTTCATTTAGCTGAACTGCTAAATTTGGTACATTTTTATCCTGTTATCTGTAGGCAAGCATTTGCATAATAAACCGTTAGAAAACAAAATAACGAGTATTGCAAAAGGGATTTAAGGGTTTGGATTTTCATCTCGTTTCTATCTTCACTGCTAAAATGGTTACGAAATTATGCCGCGCTTTCGATAAGCGTTCTCAGCGCCCGATATCGAGAGGAAAGGACAACAAGGATAGAGAAACTGTAGAAAGCCTTACTTTCTAGACGTACAGACACATTTTGTACGTCCAGGAGGTCATATATATTACAGTGTTAAATATTACGACGTAAATTTTACGACGTAATCTTAGCGAATTCAATATTACGACGTAATATCTCAGACGTTCACAATTGTATTATACAACGTCTTCTTAATGTCTCAATAAAGTAAGTTGTAAATATGACTTGGTACATATTACGACGTAACGTTATCTTCACGGTGAATTGTTTCGTTATACGACGTAAAATTATCACGACGTAAAAATAACACCGGAAATTTACGTCGTAATATTACGACGTTAAATTAGTTCCATGCCAAGTTACGATGTGATAATTCATAAAGGAAGAGTACGACGTAAAGTTTTATGTGGTTAAATGTTACGTCGTAACATACAATCGCTTCCTACGATCACTAGATTATCATTGTATTTCATATAAGCACCTTTTTTTTAAATCACTTCCCCGTGACATTGATATTCTAATAAAGATTTTTATAAAAAAAATTTAAAAAATCGCTGTGGTTCATTTAGCTGAACTGCTAAATTTAGTACATTTTTATCATGTTATCTGTAGGCAAACATTTGCATAATAAACCGTTAGAAAAAAAGAACTTTACGAGTATTGCAAACGGGATTTAAGGGTCTGGATTTTCATCTCGTTAACCATCTTCACTGCTAGAATGGTTACGAAATTATGCCGCGCTTTCGATAAGCATTCTCAGCGCCCGGTCCGCTTTGCATATATATGTTATAACTAGTCCTTGGAGACCCCAGCTGGCGTTTTTATATCCATGTTTTCGCATCTGTTTTCCTCTTTCACTAAGTTGCGCCAGCAAGAACAGCTCTTACAATTTTTTGTTGTCATTTCGTCGCGTAAGCCCTTTTTATCTCGTTAATGCGCATGCACATTAAACGAGATTTCGGAGTCAGTCACGAAAAAAGGGACAAAAGTTGTTTACAAAATTTTGTGGACTTTTGTCCGGGGGGGGGGGGGGGGGTTCTTCCTTCTTCTTTATAGAAGTTATGTTAGGGCATTGAAGATATGGTTGGTTAAACCGGTTAGGATTTCAGGAAGGGCGTCACATACTGCACCTAAAATTTTTGGGGAGCACCCCCGGACCTATTGTTAATTTCCCTAGGGTATTGGGATGTCAGAACTTGTCATGAACTTGTCATATCTCACATTACGTTACCGCAAAGGCATTAAGTTCTTCTTAAGTTTCGATATCTCACGTTACCTATCAGCTTCAATCATTTGTCGTAAAGCCAAAAATAGGTCAAATGCGTTTTTTGGCAAACGCAGTTTGAGAATTTCACGGTGTATTTTTACGAATGGCGACGTTTTAAGAAAGTTAAATGGGACGGGAAAGTTTGTGTTTTAATATGAGCGATATGGCAGAGCAAAATTTGCGTTTGTTCTAGTACGCGGGTGGCGGCGTAGAATTTTAAACATGAACGCTTATCAGCATAAGTGGAAAAGCGTTATTTCCTGAATTATTCTAGAGCTCTCGCGCAAGTATGAACCTACCTGCCATGATCTATCAAGAAACGAAACATAATTATTATCAATTCGCTGTTCTGACTCAAATGAGTTCAAATTTTATATTCAAGTTCCGATGAATTTCATTGCATTCTCAAATGCTTGTTCATTTGGCTCGGATGGTTTTATGCCGGTGGATTTTCAAGATCAGTTGCTTATACGCGCCACACTTTGAAAGAAATTTCCGGGAAAGTTTAAAATTTTACAAGATTTTGGTCTATTCTCTTGCCAAATAATGCCATTTCAATGTAATCGATTTTTGTTACAGTTGTTCGAGTTCTACGAAGGGTTCGAGTTTAATCAATTTTTGCATAACCGGAATTCAACTGGATAAAAATGTACGACGATGAGTCGTGCACTTGTTATAAGCTGAGCGTGCAAGGCCTAGCCGTGTGGTTTTAACGCAATGAGAAGTTCGTAGACAATATAATAATTAAGGCCTTTAAAAATCAGTTGAAATCATTAATTCAAATGGATGGACTCAATACCTATTTAGTTTACTCTTAATTCAAAAGATAAATAGTATTGAAATATTTATGAAGAGGAATTTAACCGTTGCAACCCCTTAAAACTGTACTTATCTATATCCTTGGTGCACTGTATTAAATTTTTCTTAATAGGTTTTTAGAAGACTTACCTTCTACTTGCAGCTGAAAGAGCTAGGCTTTAACGTAACAGTCGCTAGACTGTCAAAAATGCCAACGAAGGTTTTAGCGAGCTCCACGCAGCTATAAAGCGTAGCGAATACAAGCTAAAATTACAGCCTTTACTGAGACACTTACGATACGACCAAAAACAGATCGCTGCATTCACCCCTCTCATAAAATAGAAGTCTGTATACAGGTGAACATTTCAAGTTCGTTTACCAACAGGTTGCAACTGAACTGACTGAAAATTCTAAAAACTGACAGGAATCTTCTGCGACACCTCCTTTCAACAACCTTGACGGGCTTTTTTAATTTCGTTCCTATTACAAATTAAGTTATCGTCTCTTTCGTAGAAAAATACGTAAACATTGGGAACATCAAACTTTAAGAGGGTATAAAGGAAAAGTAACACACATCTGAACAGCGTCACCATTTTGGACGGCAATCTATCCGTTCCGATGTTAATCGCGTAACTCTTTCCTCCTTTCCGGTTCAAGATTTCTGTTCGTGAAATGACCAGATTTTTTCCGGATATATAATCGATACTATCCATTAGATTATTACAATGGAACTCAATTCATTCTATAGGTGTCAGAACATTCACTGAAGCGTGATGCTTGAAGTTGTTTCTCGCGGTGAATTTGCCTGTAAAGAGCTGTAAACCCGGCGCAGCTTTTTCTCGACAGCTACAGTGAACTTACTTTACCATTTTGTAAACAAGGCCAAACACACGACAAATTAATCTAGCACTGCTAAATGAGGGTGCTAATGAGGGTACCCAATTGTCAGTTAACTACTATTTTTTCGGCCAATTGTCAGTTAACAAGAGGCTACACTGATAGCCTATACTCATGCGCTTGTATAAGAAAGTTTTATGTTTTTCTTTTTTAACTGGGTCACGCTGTCGGAAATCGGTTCATTTCAATATTTTCATTCATTGATCTTATCAAGTGATTTAGCTTGACAAGTAGGAAATTACGTATATCAGTAAGGCTTTTAAATTTGCAAAGTTAAGATAAGGTTACTTTAAAGGCCATGAGAATGACCAGAGTGAATGCGTTTTCGGGATTGGACTTAGAACAGCCGCTTTACGAAAATTATTCGACATTAGATTCTCATACAAAAAACAATAATTTCTCACCTGTCAAAATAGCTTCCAAAACAGTAATAAGGATCGTCAGTATTAAAGATGTCTGTTTGATACAGGATCGTACACAGAGAGTATGGGAAGGAAAAAAATCGAAACTCACTGATGCTTGTGTCCAATAAAATACGGTGTGTCCACTTACTTTGGAGTCTGCTTAATACAGGTTTTAGTGTAATCAGAAATCTTACTCATTTAATCTAACACTGAAAAGGGCTCGTGTGGTCCACCCCTGGGTCAACCCGCGTTCGCGTGCTAGGACAAAATGACGAAACAAAATACACACCATGTATCTCACTTGTCGCACTTCCCATTAGAAAAGGTAGCTCCATTTCCAACTGAGCCTTTGTAACAGCTTTCCCGTCGATCTTCTCTAATCGGAACAACTTTAAATCAAACTCACTGAGTCCAAACTTTCCGCTTATTGTTTGATTATATGTCCATTGAATTGTGCTTTGTCATGTCAAATGGTATGCGACTTATGTGTCATTCGAATGCCGATCCTTTGTCATCATCTCGATAAAAACTCAGAATAACTTTGACCACGCCACTCGACGCCATCACGGAGATCAAGGTCAACGCTCTATACCCTGGTACCTTTCGCATATAATATCGGTTAATATGTCACCTGGTCACGCAGCGAGGCAGGTAAAAGTCACAAAATAGCTTTGCTGTTAGGAAAAAACTATGTTGCTTTTATTAACAACAACAATCGTTAATTTAGTATAATTAATAGAATGTCACTTAACCGTTACCGTATTTTCTTGATTAAACGCCGGGCCCCGAATAAACGCCGGGTATAATTGAGGAAGTTGTAAGTAAGCTCCTCAAACGTTTGTTTGTGGTATAATAAACTTAAGATTTAAGGGCAAGGTACAAGGCTGCCAAGAAAAACGAATAATAACCCTTTCTTAAAAAATGGCGGGCGAGAAAAAACTGCTGATACAAAGAAACGCCGGGTCCACAAGGCCAAGTTTGAAATAAACGCCGGGGGCATTTAATAGCGGAGCACTTGGCAGGCCGAAGGCCTGGCTGCGCAGCTCCATACTCATAGAACCTACGCCGTGATTTTTCATGGTCATGGCTAGCGGAATGTTTCGCGGGCGCGTGTGTGCCCGCCCGTGTTGGACAACATCCGGGATCTTAGCAATTTTGTTTTTCGCGCGGCCACACAGCCGTGAGCTCGGTAAACACTTTAGTCGTTTTCTTGTGCCTAGCGGAGAATTAAACTCGTTATTTTCCTGCATTTTTTCGCGGTTTGCTACTCGAGACAAGGATACTAATTAAGATATACTCAGAAGCCGCTTTAGTGGAAAAAGACGAGCTTTCAGGGATAAAATCTTGCTTCGAGGAACTTCATGTATTAAGTTTTTATCAATGCGGGAGATGATTTCAGAACCAGAAGCGGAGATTTGAATTTCCAAGCAAGCGAGGGACTTAAAGGTAAAACAGATTACAGTTTTCGATGTGAATTTATGTTGATATCAATCTGTGAGTGACTTGTTATTAGTGTTATTGTTAGTTTTGGCGAATTGATTTTAAAACGTGCCTAAATTTAGTTGTATCGATCTCTTGAATTTCATCGAAGAAAGTTTGAACTCGATGAGCTATAATTAAATGGTACGCGTTTTGCTTTTAAACGTAAACTAATGGAGATTTGAATAAATTTTTTCGAAAGAAGATTGTGTTGTCCATTTTTATGTGTTTGTTCATTCATTAGATAGATTGAAAAGCGATTTTACGTAAACAAAACGACTTGATTTTATAGTACAGTTCTATCTTCACTCGCATCGCCTTATGCAAATATGTTTGTGTATTTTTGCAATTTTTGATTTTCAGATCAGTTTCTCGGGCAATTTTTGACAAACATAAACTGTATTTTATTCGGAAACTAGTGGTACTATTTATTCTAGACAGAGAAAAGTTGTTTTGTGAACTTTTGTACGGTCTATAAAAATGTACTGTGCAGACGGTCGCGTAATACTGTTTTTGAGAATTGCTAAAATTGAAAATAGCCCGTTCGTCAATCTTAATTCTTGTGCTTCCAACCTTTCACCTTAGTTAAGTTTCACCTTAGTTAAGCTTGTTCAAAGTGCGACGCTGTTAGGCTTGGGCTATCTATATATATTAGAGAAAATACGGTAACTTTTCATTTATCAGTTAACTACTATATTGGGCAATTGTCAGTTAACTGTTAACCCCATCAGCACCCTCCTAAATGCACTGGTATTCTGAATTTTACTTTTGCCGGAACGCAATTGGCATGAAAACAAAACGAAAAAAACTCGCGAGATAATAACGCCTTTTGTCACAACATTTCACCCACGACTGAAAAACCTTAAACAAATACTGATGAAAAATGGAGTTTCGTTCAAAACCAACCATTCCTGAAAACTATTTACAAAACGCCGCCTAACACATCATACAAGACGTAAATCACTTAACGACACGACTCATAACAGCCAAACTTTGAAAGCTAATATAAATGCATCGCAACCGCAAAACCACATAGCGGAGCTAGAGAGTCGGTGCAGGCCTGTCATGAACCTCATTTCGATCTAAGGGAAACTAAAAAAGTGACCGCCAGGAGTGGTGCCCTGTTTATCCGCTCCAGACCCAATATTTTCTATATAAGTGCGTCCATAGCAGACGTGACCGAAAAATGACCACGTGATCACCATTTTCCCGCCATTTTTCACGTCAAAATATATAAAACAGCAGACTTGATACTTTAGCTAACTACAAAACTTTCCGTTTCATTATGCAAGAGTAGGAACAGCAAAATACCATAAATTTTGACTTTCGTTCTATTTTCGAATACTGCTGGAGAGTTGAAAAAGAAATGGCTGATGGCGCGATGTCTGCTAAACATAGCTCAAATTGTCCTGGCATGGGGAAAGGCAGCTCTAGAGAAATGACATGTTGTTACGGCCTCCTTCCATTAGATTCGGCAAATGTGAAGTTCAATGTTTGAATCGGGCCTTACTTTAAAGAATATTAAAGATTCAGTCACCATTTGTTGTGTCAATTGATATTTTGATAATCAATATTAATGTCTCATCTGATCAGATATAAAGTCATTGCACGTGACGTATTATCGATGTGGGCTTTTAATTGTTTTGAAATTGCGGCAATCTATTGTATTTGATTTAGAAAGTCTTTTCCATTGTCAAATATCCCAACAGAAAATAGACAATGAATAACTGAAAATGCACTGTGTAAATTGAACCAACAACACATTTTCATCGTCAATTAGCTAGCAAGGCGGGAAAAGTCTTTCACTTTCACTTCACTAACATCAAAATTATTTACATTCACACTCGTGATTCTTTGTTACTCATAACTTTTTTTGACTTGCACCAACACGAATTTTCAAACCAAGTTCTCTCAATCTTCTCTATCCTGCCAAGAACCATATCCAGTTGACTACTGCGCCTCGCATTTTCTACATAATGTCTGATTCTACAACGCCATCTTTACCATATTTATTTTATATTTATTTTAGATTCTTCTTTTTTTAACCTCATGTTTCAACGCATTAACGAGATGGCTTTAAGAGCCCTTTGATTCTTGCCGCCCCTGTTCAAGCAGCTCCGCCAGTAGCATGAGAAACACAAGTGATGTCGGTTGTTCCAAACGTTGCAAGAGTTCAACCCGCTTATGTATTTTTATTTTATCCCTTTGTACTCGCTGGTCTGTTTCGCTTAATTGTCCGTTTAGTCTCTTCGCCCATACTATTTATTGTCGTTTTTCTTATCAGTTTGCGCGTATACAGTTAATCTATAGTTTTTCCCATGTGCTCATCCGCTGCGACTCTACAGTCGTTGTTTCACAGTTTTTATAGGAAGCGCATAAGTTTGCTTTCGTTTCTCCTACGCTGGATATTTTATTACTTCCTTGTTGCGTTACTGTTTTGTAGTCGTTTCTATTTTCCTGTTTATACTTCGCATTCTGGTTATTTTTCCTAGCTTTAGTTGCCAATATGCGTAGGGCTTTCTTGCTTATTTGCTATTGTCTGTATCAGTGTACCTTGCGTTATAGCTTTTCGCTTACCTTGTTCGTAGATCTTCGTAGGTCTAGCTTAGCTTTGCCTGTGTCATGCACACTTTTTATTCTTGTAGCTAACTTTATAGTCCCACGCATGGCTAGTTATGTATCTATATTTTTGTTTTCGTGTTTATATTTTTGTTCTCGTGTGTCTAGCGCAAAAGTTTGTTTACTCGTGTTTCGGGCGTAAAATTTTGCGCGTGTATCGAGCATAAGAGTTTGCTCGTGTGTCGAGCGTAAAAGTTTGCTCGTGTGTCAAGCGCAAGAGTCTGCTCTTATGTCGAGCGTAAAAGTTTGCTCGTGTGTCGAGCGTAAGAGTTTGCTCGTGTCTCGAGCGCAAAAGTTTGCTCGTGCTGTCGAGCGTAAGAGTCTGCTTGTGTGTCGAGCGTAAAAGTTTGGTCGTGTGTTGGCGTGAGAGTTAGCTCGTGTGTCGAGCGTGGGAGTTTGATTGCGTGTCGAGAACGAGAGTCTGCTCTTGTGTCGAGCATGAGAATTTGCTCATGTGTCGAGAGTAAGAGTTGCTTACATGTCCACTTTGAGAGTTGTTTGTATGTATTCCTCGCGCTCGGGCTTAAGAGTTGCTCGCGTGTTGAGCGTTTCGTGTTCCTTGCGTCTCTGACGCCCTTACTACCTTGCTCGTGTGTCGAACGAGAGAGTCACTCGTACCCCTTAGCTAAGAGTTGCTCCAGTGTCAAGTGTAAGTGATCTCCTCACTTACCTTTCTGCGGCCAGAAGAATATTCTTAGCTTAAACCTTATATTTCGTCTTCGGACGGTTCCTGGCCCGGCTCGGCTAGTGGGTGTGGATCCCTCCATCCCATTTTATCTCTTTATTCATTTCCTTTTTGCGCGTGTTGTACCTCACTTTTATTCAATTTTCGCCCTACTTTGTTGTAATTAGGTTCGAGGCAATCCATAACGTTCGATTTCATTGCTCTTTATAGCGATTAGTTCTTGTCTATCGAAACTAAACCTAATCGGGTAAGAGGTACATACAACCGCTATCGATCAAAGACTATTGAAAGCTTTACTCAGTCCTTTCGGATTTTTCGGTAGCACGGATGATAAAAATGATTCGGCTTAATCTTGGAACAATTTGGAGTACCGCCCCTGACTGTTAGAGAAGATTGAAAGAGTGAGCGCATGATGAATCTCTCACGGTGTGTTTGATTAAACACTTAATGACTGGTCCCGAGGGAAACAGTGAATTTTGTTTCCCGAGAATCTTGATGTTTCCCGAGACGAAGTCGAGGGAAACAAAATTCACTGTTTCCCGAGGAATCAGTCATTAAGTGATTTGTTATATAGCAACAAAAAAAAACACAACACAAGACAGTTTGAAAAACGCGCCGAGCACTCGATCCATCATAATCATGCCACCTTTTGTCACGGTCTGATCACGGTCTGATCACGTGCGCTAGCGGGCAACAGTGCAATGTTACCCTCTGACGTCAAAATTGTTGCCCGCTTAGCACAATTGGCGGGAAACAGTTTGTTTGTTAGATGTCATGTGACGATGAATCAACCAATCAACGCGTGCGTTGTATTGACTAAAACTCCAGCTATATAACAAGGAACGTTATTTACCCAGTGATTCCTTTTAAAATGCTTCGCGCCTGTGACGTTTCGCTTTTCTCATAGCTGTTTTCATTGACCGTCATTTTTTTATGTTCAGAGTGCGCAAATGATTATGCCGTAGCTTTGGAAATTTGGCCTTGTAAGAACATGTCGCGAGACACAATAACATTCTTTATTCATCACATAAAGAGGTCGCAAATTTAGACTTCTTTTAACAAAGCCACCGTCAACAACAATTTCAATCTGGCCAACTTATAGCCTGTTCCAGGCGTTAAGACTGTGTGGTCGTGGGGCAGCTAAAAACCAGCCCGCGAACGAGCGGACAAAACAAGGGAAGACTGAAGAGGGGGGACTGGATTCCCAAAATTCGCCTATCTTCCGCGCCTATCCCTTCGCCAGCACTCGCAATATTTTTACTTCGCGAGCCACCTAAACTTCGTTCTCCTCTATATCAACGCCTAGAATAGGCTAGCCAACCTACTATTTCAGCGTTGTTTACAATACATATAGTACATGTAGACTGGAGAAGCATTTTTTTTAATCCATAACAGTCATTTTTATTTTTCACAACAACAGAATACAGAAATACAAAACAAAGGAAACTTCCTGCAAGATTTACAGTACAATGCTATAATTATAAGTAAATTACAATGAAGGAAACTGCTTACAATACAGTACTCACACACACACACACACACACACACACACACACACACACACACACACACAAAAAAAAAAAAAGGGAAATTACAGATAAAGAACATCGCGTCTGCAATAAAAGAAGAGTTCAAAACAATATTATTATTATTGTTATTAATCATGTGATATCTAAAAAGCAATAAACAATAAATGGAGAGGTCATTTGAGTAATCACAGTGACTGAAGTAAGACTGGAGAAACATACCTCTCCTTAAATTGACCCACTTATAAACAGATGTGAGCTAAACTGAATTACTTTAATGACGTCGGGTGGCGATAAAACTTAGTGATGATAAAATTGTTCAGTTTACTCGGAGGGAAGAAAAATAAATCAATGCCATAGAATCACGACAACCAGAACTTCAACAATTTCTTTGCATCCGCTGTTTTCTGAAAGAAAGAAATCATTCCAAAACTCCATTCTTCTGGATAGATGTCGTAAAAACTGACAGATGTGAATTTTATTTTAGGTTCATTCAGTTGCCTTTTCTTTTTTAAGCAATGATTCATTAAAAAGTGCTTTTAGTGAAGGCGCTCTCTTGCAGCCATAGTTAAAATCTAAAAAATACATTACTTTATAGTACTCCCACTCAAAATAAATTTTAAGTTGTACTTATTTAAGATATGAAACTAACTTTCGTTTGGTACGTATTGGTACGTATTTGGTACGTACATGAATGTTTATTTCTTTATTTTTATCATTTATTTGCACACAAAGAAGTTATTGTCCAGACAATAAAAATTTGATGCTGCCACTCGGTTAATATTTAAACCGAACTATTATGCTGGCAAGGATATTTCAATGGGGGATGCAGCATTGTATTGAACATTGTGGGAACCCTCTAGGCGATCTATCCAACCCTCGTGGTTTTGGACGGACTCGACAAAAAGAGAAGCGGTTAATCGTTGCCTTCTTTACTTTACCACTCCCCCCACCCTTGTCCTAGCCACATATACCTTTCACTATTCGATGCAGATGTTTGCCCTCACCTTTGCTGGGTAGGGCTGCCTTTCATTTGGCTGTAATTGATATTGAACTAAAACGAATATTAAGGCGGCTATGTGGCCGGCCGGCCAGCCACATAGCCAAAGATTATCCAAAAAGAAATTTGAGTTTGTTGGTCTTGTGTGGTATATAATTTGGAGAGGGGAAGGATGAATACGAATTTTATACAGGAAAATAGGAGAGCAATAAAAAGTATTTTGTGAACAATTCAAAGTGGCAAGGAAGCCTAAAAAACTACAAAGCTTATGAACTTTAGGCTTCCTCTTTTGGTCCATTTATTTATGATATTATAATCAATCAATGCATAGGCGACTTTAATAGCTACCTTGACAGAAGATACGTTTTTAGTGAAGACTTAAAATAGATTTGAAGTCACGTGGGAGAGAATTCCAAATCTTAGGACCATGATAGAGGATTGTAAACTGTTTAATTAGGTCTTTTCTTCGTTAAGCTGAATATATCCACGGCTTCAAGTTTTGTATGGGGTACCGAAAGTTTAGGCAGCCAGGTTTGTCGGCGGGGCCGTAACAGAGTGAACGATAAAGGAATATGACAAACGTTTGTAAATTTAAGATGTCAGTTTATTTTTCGTACTTTAGAATTCACAACACTAACGTTGGTAAATACTTCAATGTTCGTGCATGTACCGCACACGTTGTATAATTAAAAAAACATCCTATAGCATCTTTACATATATTTGATTTGTTTTAATATATAAAACAAAAATAATCCGTTTTTGCTCTTGCATAATTTTCTATAAGATGATTTGTTTTTCTTTATCTTTAATAACCTGCAATGATAACAAACACATGTAAATTATTCACAACACTGGGTTGAAATTCTTATCGGCGGCTTGCACCAATATGGCATATTCAAAACACGCGTCAATATGGCTTAGTTTTTGTTTGAAAGACAGAAAAAATATAGTCAGTAAAAAACGGGGTGTTTCTTGGTGTTGCGGAAGCCATTGTTGGCCGCAACACCAAGAAACTACCAAAAAACGCCTCCATGAGACTGCCCGCCTGTTTTGGTGTACATCTTTGGTACGGCAACATAGAGGCCATAAATACACAACTAGTGAAGCAGGTTTTGCAATCTCGCCATCTCTAACCGTATCAGTCATAAATTGCCCACTCCAGAACAATGCCAGGAACCTGGGTACTAACAAGGTATTGTGGGATCGTTTGTGGGTGGGCGAACGGTTTCAATAATGGTGGTAGTAAACATTGTTTTAACCGCGAAAGATACACAAGCCAAGGTTCTAGACTAGAAATTTCATTTTCTTCAACATCATTCACTCAACTCCGCATATTTTTGGACATGACGTTTGGACATATTGCTGCTGCCCGGAACACAGCAACTCTAGCGATAGGTTGTTTTGCCGGTACCCTCCCACTCTCCCCCCCCCCCCCCCCCCCCGCTCCAAAAATGAAACAATGACGTAGATGTTCGTTAGATACAGAAAGTAAAAATAATAAAGAAAAGTATTACCTCTTAAGATTGTTTTTGTTTACTCTTGTGGCATTTCTGATCTCTTTCTGTTGCCAAACGGTCCAAATGGTTGACCCTGCGGCATATTGGAGCGGCCAAGAGCAAGTCCACCAAGGTGAACTAGAATAAAAACAAATTGAAATAGTTCAAAGAGCAATTACAAACGACATAGTACTACATTTATACGTTGTACATAGAATACAATCAAGCTATAAATGAATACAGTAGTCTTATGTTATCTGCAAAGCAAAATAGAAAGAAAAAAGTATACATAATACACTGTATAAATGTAAAAAAAAAACAGGGTCTACGTACATCCCGGTAGTACGGGCAGCGCAGCAGGAACAGCTGGAAAGGCACCAGCGGCTGGTATCGAGGTGTATGATGGAACAGCAGCAACTGAGTGAGCGACTGGTGCAAACAGCGGAGCATGGTAGGTAGCGGGAAGAGCATACGGGGCTACAGCAGACGGTACGGCGGCTGGGAGAGCGGCGGGCATAGCCAGTGGTCCAGCACCTAGTGCACCAAAAGGAGCTACGACTTGTCGCTTTTGCTTTCTTCGCTTCTGGGCGATCCTATTTTTAACATCGAAGCTTGCTAAAGCGTGTCCAGGGAATCCGATGCTGGTGAATCCAGGATGGGTGATGGGGTGACCATAAGGTGCTGCGTATCCCCAGTCTCCGTGACCATGACCTGCATACCCTCCATGACCAAATCCATGTCCTCCGTATCCACCATGTCCCCAGCCCCATCTTTTGTAGCTTTTTTCGTTTCCTTTTGGAATATTGGAGCGATAGACGGAAGTACCAGTAACACCACCTACTCCATGATAACCAGATAAGCCTAAATAAAAAAGGTATAAAAGTAAATAAACAAATAAATAAACGTGTATTACTTTACTTAAGACTGATGTATTTTTATATCTCTTTTATTTTTTATTATAAGTTTAAAAATGCGTTAGTCTCGCGCGAGCAGACATCGTGATAAGAATTTAAAGTCGATTATGTACATACTAACCGCCCATTCCTCCAAATCCGTACCCAAGACGGTAGTTGTCACCGCTAGCATATCCATATCCCAGGTGAATAGTTTGCTTCTTTCTTTGTGAGTTATCTTCTACTGCAGGGATGTCTCCACGAGTGCTTGGCTTAACGTCTTTACTCTTCTGAGGAACCTTATTTCGGGCAAACCCGAATGGATATCCATAACCATAGCCAAAAGCAGGGTATCCCGATCCGTAGCCGGGGAAACCCCCGAATCCATGACCCAAAAGTCCATAGCCGCCATGACCCCACCCACCTAAATATCCTCCATATCCGAATCCGGGTCCTCCCCAACCTAGTCCGCAGCCGCCAAAACCACCGCATCCACCACCACATCCTCCACACCCTCCGCATCCTCCACATCCTATTCCGCAGCGTTTAGATGCTTTTCCTTTTGCCGCTGGTTCATCTTGAGAACTTGCAGGTACAGGAGCTGGTTGTTCAGGTGCTGGAGCAGCATGAGAAGCAGAAGCAGGGGCTGTAACAGGTTTCACAGACAGCGGTGCAGCTTCCTTGTTTGGCGATTTGCCACCAGCAGCCTTATCAGAAGACCCAGATGCTTTAGATCCCACGTTAGATTTACAGCATCCTTCATTAAAATATGTCCAAGGTCCATTAAAAGCTGGTCCTGCTCCGTAGCCGAATCCACCACTTCCATAACCTGGACAACATCCATAACCACCGTAGCCTCCATAACCACCGTAACCACCGTAACCACCGTAACCTCCAAAGCCTCCAAATCCACCATAGCCTCCCCAGCCTATTAAAGGACCACCACATCCACCCCAGTTCCAGTCACCGAAACCTCCACATCCTCCACACCCTCCATATCCAATCGGGTCTCCACCAAATCCTCCGCAACCCCCAAATAATCCGCAGCGTTTACTCGCTTTCTCGTCATTTTTGCCAGCCTCAGGTGTTGATTTGTCATCTTGAGAAGGTTGTTTGTCGGATTGTTTTGGTTCATCTTTCTGATTTTTGGGTAGTTTGGATCTAAAGAGCCCACATCCTCCGCCACATCCGCAACCACATCCTCCGCCACATCCGCAACCACCACATCCACATCCATGCCCACATCCACCATATCCATGTCCTCCCCATGCTCCATGTCCGTATCCCAAACTTGCTATTCCGCAATCTCCACAGCCACAACCGTGATGTCCATACCATCCGCCACAACCGCCACAACCTCCACAACCGCCACAACCTCCACAACCGCCATGATGTCCGAAGTCTCCAAACCAGTCTTCGTGTCCTATGTCACCATACCAATCTCCGTGACCGCCACAGCCTCCGTGGCCTCCCCATCCACCGTGGCCTCCCCATCCTCCACACCCGCATCCACCGCAACCGCCACATCCACATCCACAGCCGCCACATCCACATCGCTTAGTCTTCTGCTTCTTGTCGTCTTCAGCACTTCTCTTATCCTTTGGTACATCCTTGTTATCTTTTGAAATCTTTGATTTTCCACAGCAGGAGGCGCATGCGCAACAGCCATCCATGGTAGTGTATCCACAGCCAGCTGGCTCTAAGATCTGTTTCAAACGAAACGGGAAAATTATAGTGACACTTAAAACGATACAAGTACACAAAATACAAAGAGAGACTTTAAATAGTCACAACACAGCAAATAATCTAGACTGAGAATACGTTTAAACTGATATTCTTCCTCGCTCATACGGTAATTTATTTTGTAGGAAGGAAGGCGTCATTAAACAACACGCCGGAGAAACCAAGTTATGTCGTCCTTATTTGGTTTGTCTGTGTTAAAGTTAAGTCATGTTATGAAACAGCTGGTTTATCTACAAAACAAACCTCGCTAAATTGGACATAGTGAAACAAGCATATTTATGAAAAAAGCACAACCTACATATGGGCTTCTGTTTGAAGAGATAATTAACAGCAAAGTCTCGACTAATTACTTCACAACACAAACGCGACCTAATAAATATTTTATATTTTTAATTTAAAATCAAATAATGGTCCTATACACAAACTTCTTGTTTCTCCAAGTTTCACTAAGACGTTTAAAAAGGTGATACCTAAAAAAAAATCCCTGCTCTTCTTCGGTTAAGAAAATCGTACAAATTAATGCACCTTTACGTGGTTTGCTTTGAACAGTTATAGTTTTTTTACGGATTCCCCGGTATTTCTATAATTTCCATAATCTCAATCGATTATTTTATGAATAAAAACGTTAAATAATCTCATGATTTTCAATGAAGGCGTTCAAATGTAAGTCCGTCGGACCAGTCGTAGGCGAATAGGTGTTTATCACAGCTTTGTCACGGTCTATACGGCTTACTTTGTTTAGTTTAATAAATAACTCAACAGGTTAAAAGCCTGTGTAGAATTAATGGCAAAAAAATCACCCGCAACTTGGTTTAAACAGGGTTTAATGTTTTGCATCGTAGGGTAAGCTTAACATATATTTATCAGAACATTGATTATCATAATTATACCAAATTGTGAAAGAAATTTCGGACTACATTGCTTATATTGAACGTTTTAAAAGCAGCGGACTATGAATCCATTATTTACTTCGCAAATATACCCTAACCTCGACCCTAACCGGTACAACCTGCTTTTAAGATGAAGCAAAAGCCTGAAAATAGGAGACAAAATATGTTACGATTGGAAAACTATTTTTTTTTCTTTTGTTTTTTACTTTGGCGTATGACATCTTCCTTGACTGGAGAATTTTATTAGTACTTTGAAAAATGTAAAACAATCAAAACCAACAAAAGGTTTAAACATTTCCTTCAAGGCCGCCGGACAAAAGCACTTCCTACCATGCAAAATTTAGCGGCTTTTGAATTTAAAATAAGAAACACAAAGCAAAACTTCCCTAGCTTTTCTGAAGCAATACTCGTGCCTTTACAGGAAAAGGGTTTGAAAACGTTAATATCAGCTCATTGCATCAAAGAATCTATTTTTGTGATTATCAAATCAGCTATTTTTTTTTTGAAAAATAACTTATTACGTAAAAGTGCCGTTTAAATAGTAGTTATAATTTCATCTATTTGTTAAAAATACAAAATTAGTTTATAAAAAAGCAACCAGAAAAATCACGCGGAAAGAAAATGTTGACAACGCCGGAAGGAACGTTTCCTTTTCTCCTTTTCTTAATATATCGCTATGCTGACAGCTTGCACAGTTATTGGCACAAGCCGTTCATAGATATATAAGGAGCTATATAATGCTTTGGCCTGTTGCTTCGCTTCAACATCCCCAAATTCTAATGTCTGTGTAAAAGAAATGTTTGTAGGTTATTCTGTTTTTGATTTGTTTTCATTCGAGTACGATAATGTAATATTGTTGACAAATTTCCATACAATTTATATTTTAAATGACCAAAGCATGTAGTGCTATACTGCCTTATAAAATCCGTCAGCTAATTGAGATGAGAGCACGAGAAAAATATAGAAATCAAGAACCAGATGTGTATTTTGTACATTTCTGACGTGTTCGTAAATTTGTAAAATGTTTTCAATTGTGACAACATAAGACACGGTTAGCATTTTGGCTGACAGGAAAAGTATGCTATCTGTTTTATAACAAAATCACTCTACATACTTTTAACTTAACATTTTACCCTGGAGAAAACAATTGAGGATTATGTTAAATGATAATAATTAACTCACACATGAAAAATTCTTAAAATACATGAGTGTTTACGTCAAGACCTGAAACGAGGTGAGAAAACGCGTGTAACGGAATCGGTTTTCGCGCCAAAAAGTCGCCATATGCTAGTGGATATCTACAATGCGCTTGAGTTTGCTTCGCTGCATAATTTGTTTGAAACCTGTAACGAACATTTTCTTCGGCTCTTTAATTGGATAGAGCTGACAATTGACAGTCTTTGAACTAATTTGCACCTGTACATCCATTCTGTGAAGCAGTCGGCAAGCCAAAAATTGGGCGCTGGTACGAGGGTTTTGTCGATCGTTTTGCAGTATTTTTGTTATTATTAAACTCTCGTTTGTTATTATTTAGATTAGTTTGTTATTATTTAGATAAGGTTATAGATTATAGATTATAGATTATTATAGATTATAGATTATTTAGATTACATTATAGATTAGATTATTTAGATTACATTATATTTAAGTGCACGGCATGTCTGAGAAACAGTTTTACTGAGCCGTTTTACCGTGTTGAAATAAAGTTAATTGAATTGAATTGAATTGAATTGTTTCTACAAGTGCACCGCTTACCGCTATACCACCTTGATACGTTCAAGGACGTTTTTCTTCACGATTTCCTGTCGTGGATGAATGCTGCTTTCTTAATTCTGTCTGCTTTTTACTCTGTTTATGGGACAAATCGTTTGGAACTATCTTTATGCTTGTAGAAAAGGATTGTTTAAATCTACCTTTTTAAAAGGCCTTTCGCGATAACTGTCACCATTGATTACCATGTATTATTTTGTAGGTAAAATAAATCGATCCACTGATAAATAAAAAATATAAACATTGCCCAACCAGAGCGATTTTTTGGCGCGAAAAACTATCGGTCACGCGTACTTTCTAGATTTTTTCATGGTCTTAATGTAAACACTAACTGAAAGGTATTTTTAAAAATTCCAAAGCAGTTGAAAATTATTATCATAAACCCAATTCTCAATTATTTTGTCCAGGGTGCTAAAACGTACGCTTCATTCACACTAAAAATTAGACGATGAACGGTACTTTTCTTCAAAGCTGCGGCAAATGTAATTCAGTTTATAAATAAAACAATGCCTATCCAGCGAAATTATGTGCTTTCTGGTGTGTTTGTTTGTTTGTTCATTTTTCCGCTTGTTTGTTTATTTGTTTTTTGTCGCCTGATTTGTTTTCTGAGCCCTTCATTTGGATTAAAATTAGTGAAAAACGTAGCCGATCAGAGCAGAATCAAAACAAAAATACTTTTCATTCAGCAATTCTGGCTCAAAATGCGGCTTACGAGCGTTTTCAACGCTTAGGTTATCTTGTTTTTTTTTTTAATTCTGCACTGACTTGATTTTTTTTTTTTGCTTCGAGTACTGATTGACTGTTTAAATTACGCCGGTTTGTTGTGGTATTAAAATGTGATATTTTTGCATAAGTTATAGTTATTTTTTATTCATCACACGATGTCTTACCTCGGCAGAGCCTCCACAGCCGCACCCACCGTAACCATGTCCGTATCCAAATCCCAAGGCACCTAGCCCTCCATAGCCTCCCCATCCGCCGAGGTAAGGATACCCGTATCCATATCCGCCAAAGCCACCTAATCCATATCCTCCCAGTCCTCCGTATCCGATACCTCCATAGAAAGGAAGTCCGAGGAATCCGGCGCCTCCATAGCAGCATCTCTTTTCAGCCTTGCTATTTTCAGCGTTGTCTGAGGATGGTGGTTTACAGCCACAGTCACTTTTGCCCTTCTTGTCGTCCTTCGATTCTCCTGTTTGGTCTTCAGCTTTGTCATCTTCTGGTTCTTCTTCAGCGGTTTCCCTTTTTGGTTTCGGCTCGGATTGATGAGATTTATCTTTTTCAGATATTTTGGATTTGTAGAATCCACCGTCGCAGCCACAACCTGGCCCGTATCCACCGAAACCTCCATAACCCCAACCGCCATGGAAAGGATAACCCAATCCACCCCATCCCCATCCACCATGACCAAATCCTCCATAGCCTAGTCCATGCCCTATCCCTCCATATCCACCCCATCCGAGTAAACCCCCGCAGCCACCATATCCGCCGTGTAATCCACCATATCCGCCGTGTAATCCACCATACCCGCCGTATAATCCACCATATCCCCCAAATCCACCGCAACCTCCGAATCCACCACAGTCGCCAAAGTAACCTCCGCAACATTTCTTGTTCGCCTTTTCGGTTGTATCGCGCTTGTTCTTCTGGCCTTTGGGAACCTTGGATTTATAAAAGCAGGAGCCGAAAGGACCATAACCTAAATAAGGGCTGAAACCTCCAAAGGCGGGAACACCAATACCGAGCCCAGGATGTCCGTAGTTAGCCCACCCGGGATATCCAAAGCCAGCTGGAACAGCAAACGGGCCATAACCAGCATAACCACCATGACCGAAAAACCTCTTTGCTACATTTTCTCTTCTGTTTGCACCTTTCTTATTGGAAGTTTTTGGAACACCAGAGCGAAATAAAGCTGCGCCAAACAATGCTGGGTTGGGAGTAAATCCGTAGCCGGGAAAAGCACCTAAACCATAAGCGTATGGAGCGGCATAGTACCCTCCCCAAGGGCCAGCATAACCACCAAAATACCCTCCTAGACCATACCCCCAAGGGTGTTCAACTCCAAATTTCTTGGATGAGCCTTTGTTTTGTGGGCCTTTTGGTACTTTAGACTTATACCAATAGCCAGGCCAGCCAAGGCCTGCTCCAAAACCATATCCAGCACCAAGGCCATAACCAGGCACGAACCCAGGTGCTGCGCCGAGATGAAAGCCGCCTAATCCGCCAAAAGCGCCTAACCCGTGAATACCACCCCAACCGGGATAGCCCCAAACACCACCAAACCCGCCGTGACCGTGATGGAACCATCTCTTGGAACCTTTTTGTTTGATGTCTTTCTCACCTTCTACCGCTTCATCTACCACTCTGTTTGAATTATCATCGGCGGTTTGCTCAACAGAATTTTCATCGTTCTCCTGTGGTGATTTATCATCTTTATCTTCGGATTCGTTTTGTTTATCTGCCGCCGGTTTGTCCTCTTCCTTCTCCGACTGTTCATCTGCCGAGGATTCAGGTGGCGAGTCCTCTTCGGGTTCTTCTCGTTTTAAGCGTTCTTTTTCTTCATTATCTTGTGCTAGAGGTTTACCGTGTACCGCGACAAGACTCGCTATAACTAGAAATAATAAAACAATGGCGCGATTTAGTCGCAACGTAGCCATTTCCTTCGTGAGGTACGAAAGACCAAACTAAGCCCTAGGTGAGACCGCACTGGCCTTGCAAACAATAAAATGTCCATTTAGGTAAGTTATTAAATATTCTTTTGTAATACTGAAAATAACGTGGCAAATAAAACATTTAAGAGACAAAACAACTTGTCTTTCTAGATCAAAATAACGAGGCAACAATGATGAGAAGTTTGCTATTTTTCTTGAAGTTCTTGCACACAAAAAATTACCCTTGGTATGTAAAAAGGAAGGTACGATACTTATTTCTCTTTAACTTTAACGAAACTTCTTAGTCGCGTCCATTAATAACTTATTAGGTCACCTGTTTTTAAGTCAAGCAAGGATGATTTTGCATTGTTCTAGTTGTTATGGGTGTGTAGGCTCAATAAAGAGGCGCCCGGTGTCTTACCATATATGGTGCTGCCCTACAATGGTCGTCTAAATTGAGGGACTGTTCAAATGAAAGGAAAAAGTGGCAAGACTGTGATTGTGGTAAATAACTTATAAATAAGTTTTCGCTTTGGTTATAAATTTCGGGTTCGTTAGTTGTATTGCTATTCCATTTAAGGCAGTAAGTACTACGCTTTAATCAAGCGTGTGTAAGTTTATTTTTATATTAGTTTATTAGTTTATTGTTTTAAATCAATTAGTAGTTGCAGACAAAACACATTTTTTAAATTTATGGTTCTCCTCTATGTCACGCCAGCTCAGTTGTGTTTAATAAAATAAACCGTTTTGTTCACTTTTCACGACAAAATTGGAAAAACACATTTTAGTTTGGAACACGTTTGACGTTTTAGCTTTAGAAGTTAAACCTCATATAGTAGACATGATAATTCAAATTCTGTTCTTCAAAACTTGAATTAAAAATGTCCTCCGCGTACCAAAAAGCGTGATTTCAGGGCGTATTCCAATCAATTAGCATTGTCAATCGTATGTCAATTTGACCCATTGAAAGGTCAACGGTTCTTTTGTAAGTTGCTTTGACGCTCTTAAGAATATGGAGTGTTTTAACACTTTGCTTCACATTGACGCTGAGTCTGTTAAAGAACAAAAGGACCCGCAAATGACCACAGGTTGGTAGCAGGTGGTATAATCAGTTTCTCAAGCAAATAAAAAGTATTCCATAAGAAACCAAAGGTTTTTGTTTTGACGAATAGCTTTGTATTCTTTACAGGCGCTAAGTTTGTACACCTCCTATTTTTGTTTAGTAAATTTGCAGATATCGAGAGCCTTGTTTGTTGCATCTCTTCTCATTCCGCATTACAAAATGAACAGGGTTGCCGAAGTGATAAAAAGAAACTGTCTTTTAAAATCAGAATCAATAGATGGTTTTCACGGCGGCCATGTTGATGGACAGAAAAGTTTTATTCCCAAAGGATGAAAATTTCATTGTTCTGTCCACCATGGCATGGCCGCCGTGAAAGCCATCCATACCGCTTGCAGAAGACTCCGTTTCTTTTTATATTATTCAGCATCTCTAAAAAAAACCTAAAATTTTGGTCCACAATTGCACAAGGTCTCTGGATTTAAACCTTAACATATTGAAATTCGTTCTAAAGTGAACGACAACGTTGTAAGTAGCAATCCCCATTTTTTTTTTCGTTCTTCGGTTTAAAAGAATGTCAACTCGTGGGTACGGCAGCAGTGGAATTCATTCACCGCTTTATTTTGATTCTTAGTTTAACGCAAGAGTTGTTGCGTAGCACTAATAAACCAGCTGGAGAGATAAAAAAGAACAGCGGCTGACAAATGTTGGTTGTTAATGTTGTTTTAATTTATTTGTGTTTATTAAGTCTTTGCCTTCGAGATTCACGCGGAATTCAACTGGTTCTTTACATAGCTACTGCAAACCTAATATAATATATGCATGGCAATCGGTAACAAATACAATTGTGGAAAAATACTCCCAGGACTGGTTCGGACCGGGGACTCTAATAAAAAGTGAAGTTGAAAGGCTACTCGTTGGATATTCGAAAAGAAAAACCACAAAAGGTACCAAAATCCAGTTATGTTGTCATGGTTTCCACTTATAAAAATACGCAACCTTAAAAATTAACCATTTTTATTGGCGAGTGGGTTGTTTGCCATAAAACACGTAATACCTTTGTAGGCTTAAAAAACAATTATCATTAAATTTCTATCTTATATTCTTAGATTTTTCGCGAAAGCTACAAATAAGGAATGGATGCTCTGAGTCACGTGATTTCTTGTGCCCCCAAGCTACGAGAGGTATAAAATAAAGTGTATAAAATAATAATTTATTGTTTTTTCAACCAATTTACCGCCACTGGTAGATTATTAGGATAATAGCAAAATCGTCTAATAATTTCATTTCTTCCTGCAATTTCACGCAATTTATTTATAAGAATAAAACAAAGAAGTATGGTCATTTTTGTCTTCGTCAGAAAGGGGAAATTAAATACCTGTCTTTAAATAGAAATAAATTCATAAAATTCATTTGCATTTACCCCAATGCATTCCCAAATAACCCAAAGTTGTTTTATTACTCTTTCAAATAAGTGAATATGATTTATGTTTTGTTTGAAGGACCTTAATGATCGCTTGTTAAATGTGATGGAGACGGAAAACATGGTCACCTGTTAAGTTAGCTGATGTTTGTTTAACAAGGAAACTGGAATCAGCCAAAACATATTTTACCTGAAAAGGGAAAAGCAATCTGCTATTAACAGTTTCTGTTTTGGATTGCCAGATTCCACTCCGTACATTTTATTTTGCGTTGGGAGTTTACAATTTTTCTTATTTGACATTGTTTTTCAAAATCCTTTCGCCTTTTTTCCGAGTCTAATATTGCTCTGTAAATTTTGTATACAATTTCGATGGTATGAATTATAAGTTTAGTTCTCTGTTCAGGAAATTCCACTTTACACCTTTAAGAAAAATACCTTTTCTGTTGTGTCTTTTCCAGCATATATAAGATAGTCTTCTTTCAGAACAATTTATATTTCAAAATATTTCCGAAAACGACTAAACGACTAATGTATTCTAGTCATGGGACGTTGCCTTTTAGGAAATGCAAAAATATTGTTTTGTCTTTCTTGTCTTTACAGCTGATTTTATTTTGTTGAAAAGAATTTATATTTAATTAACCGAGTATAAAGAAGAAACAATTTTTATTGCCTTACAGTTTTTATTAACATTCCTCTGATCCAAGGGATTGGTTTCGTAGTAAAATTACAGTGCTTCTATTTTCAATTCAATTCTTCTTCTTTTATCCATCGTATTAACACTACAATGATAGTGGAAAACGGATAACAGATATTTCTTCCTTATTTGTTCGCCTTGTTTGATTGTTCAATAAAATACTAGGTTGTTGTAAACATGTGTTTCCGGGCAAAATCCTGACACTGTCAAATTGTTCAATGGACTTCAGAAAACACCGGTATTTTCTACACCCGAAAAACAAACCTACCATTCACAGAGCAAACATTTGATTGCCGTAACGAAAAAACCTGTCATAAAGTGTACTTTTGATTGGGAGCTAACAGGTGGCTTCTGTTCGAACTCACTGGTTCCATGAGATAAGACGACTTAATCCAAATTCCGCGCCCCTTATATCATTCTTTTTTCTGTTCACGAACCGGCGCAAGAAATCGCCCGTGATGTAATAACAAAACAATGGTTTGGGAGAACGCGCTCATTTCCTTGGAAAGTCTAATGTACTGAAAAGCGACATAATGTTTGGCTGGTCGCCGCCAAATATTCTGGCGACTTTAGTACTTTGTTTTGTACTACTTTATTTTACCTGGTCGACGACACAAGCGAAACCGTACCTAAAACAAGATTCTCTAAGTGCATATACAACAGGTAACATTTTCCATGAAGGAGATTGGCCAGAACTGGTAAAATATAAAAATGGCCACTATGTAGAAAGAAATAAGCGAAGTCCGACTGAAGTCGTGGATGAAACGCCGGACAGTACGGGGGAGAATTCGCTGAGTGTAAATCCCGGTAAAAGACAAGGCATTGAAACGCCAATACAGCCTTTGACTTCAGATTCTGGTTTGGATTTATCGCACTTGAACACTGATCAAAATGTTCGGTCAAAAGTCGACCAACCTGAAAGTGAATCAGTTGGCGTATCCATGGAAGAGGAAAAGAAAGCTGTTGACGATAAGCAGGAATCAAAGGAAAATGATAATGACTTCAAGTCGTCAGCTGGAAAAGAACCAAACAAAGGACATCAGGACGATCACGCTTCGTCGAGTAATGATAACTTGAACAGTCCTGATAATAAGGAAGAGGTAGTGGACAACAATCGCGCTTTGCCAACTCAGGATAAAGCAAATGCCAGCAAAGATAATCTAAATAAGGATTCGACAAATGAAAATACAAATAGAAATATTGCTGAGGTAAACAAGGCAGACTCAGGCGCCTCTGTTGTTGAAAATGCACAAGTTCGCAGTATCCAAAACGGTGTAAATCAAGTCCAAAAACTCGAAAATATTCCTAACGACAAGAGTAATACTAATTCAAGTATTTCTCTGCCACTGGAAAGTAACCAGGCCAGTTCAGTTGGCGCGAAAACTAAAACAAACAGCAAGCAGCAGGCAGATACCGATGCAAGTAAAATCGCGACAGCAAAACCTCCAGCACCAGTAACTGCTTCAACTCAAAATGTAGCAGCTTCTGCAGAAAACAGCCCGTCAGCTAAACCTCAAATACCACCTCAAGAAAGCGCACCGATAAACACGGTGCCTCAAGCTCAAAGTGTACCGGTTCGAGACGCACTGGGGAACAGTGGATCAGAAATTGTGACAACTCAAACTCGCGGAGCCCCTGAACTTGACTCTTACACAGAACGCGATGCTGAAACTAAGCCATCCAATGGACCCGAGGTTGGACATTTTCAAGTCGATGACAAATCTGCTGATCTTGAAATAAACGCAAATTCAGCTGGAGTCAAAGTAAAAGCCAAACCTGCTTCTTTACAGGTGGTTTCACGCCCTGGTTCTCACCCCGCGTCGGGGGCACAAGAGCGAACTTTGTTTCCTCATTATCATTATCCTCCTTTTCATCCTCACCACCACTGGTTTCCTGGTATGCGTAGGTCGTATGGCCATTTTCATCGTCGCCATCTATTCAATCCTTATCAAACCTTCCCTGAAAGACGTGGTTATGAAGGTTTTGACTACGAAGCACCTTTCTATCGTCGCCACCTGCATTACTGGTACCCACACAGACATCGACACCATTTTCGTGATTCCGATTTATACGAAAGGTCTCGATTGGAGGAGCCCGAGGAGTTTTCAAGATATCGTCAGCGACGAAGACACAAACGACGTTTCAGGCATATGAACGGTCCATATCGACGACAGTTTTTCAACAACATTCCTATAACGAGTGGTATGAATGCACCACCTCAGATGGGTGTACCACCAGAGGACGGAACAATGCCTCAGTTACCGATAGGACTGGTTCAACCTTTTACTCAGCGGCAGAATATAATAACACCAATGCCCCCACCTATAAATGTCGATGGAAATCCACCAGCTGGCTTGCTTGGAGGAATGAACGGAGCGAACTTTGCAATAAACGGATTTGGAGGCCTAAGCAATTTAAACGGAATGAATCAAATAAACAGTGCTTTCAACGCAATGAACGGTGTTAATGACATAAATAGTTTGGGACTGAATTCCCTTGGACAAATGGGGACCATGGGAGGTTTACCGGAAGGAATTAACGGTGCATTAGAAGGAATGTCCGCGACAGAGCAGCCTGGCATTACCAGAGCACTTGGAACCAGTCATACGCCATCTGAGATGCCTAGAAGAGCTTTCAAGAAGACTGCTATTCTCTCGGGAACGAAATATAAGGATACAAAAAAGAAAGAACATTCACACGATCAGATGATAGAATTTAAGAAGGATTCAAAAGAAGACCTTAGAAAAACTAAAGTCACAGTAGGCACAAAGAAAGGAAATGTGAACCTAAAAAGTTGGGAGAAAACTCTTAAACGTTATCATCGACTCAATGCGTCTGCATCAAAAGCACGCAAAAAACAAAAATTTCGTAGAAATGTAAAATCTTCTGCAATTTCAGATTTTAAAGAAACTGAGCAAAACAGTCCACGTAAACATAGTGTCTCGCCTCCACATGCACAGCACCCAAAAGACGTAAAAGGAAAGAGGAAAAACGAAATTGTAATACACCGTCCACCAATCATCTATCACCCACCACCTGAAATATATCATCGCCCTGATATTGTGGTTCACCGTGCACCGATTATGCTGCATCGGCCGCCTATCATCTACCACCAGCCTCCTGTTGTCGTTCACCGACCTGCAATTATCTATCATCAACCACCCATAGTATTCCATCAACCTCCTCCAATGGTCCATCAGCCAATCTTACACTCTCACGACACATGGGTGACAAAGCCTGTTGTGTATCACACAACTTCGACAGTTTCGCATGAGAAGACCTATTTTGGGATACCAAATCACGTGTACGCTGGCACTTATGGCGAGGGATGTCATGGAGGACATTGCTCATACAGAAAAGGACATGTACCTCATAGTAATCATACTAAGGCGAAGAACGTTACTCTACCAGAAAAAAAGAAAACGAAACGTGACAGTTTTAGTGATTATATGGCTTACTTTACATCTCTGTGGAAGGGTAAAGACTTGACTAAAAGAAATATCGATGACGCATACGATTTCATTGCGTCAAAAGTTGGTGCAAAACAAAAACTTAGCTACACGGATATGAATGCAGGTGTGATGAGTAAGAGGAACAGTGTGCCTCATTACGATACAGACCGTCATAGCACGTGGAATAAAAAAGTTAAACGGGACGCTGATGACTCAAAGAACGGAACAGAAAAGAAGAAAAAGAAAGACGTAGTTGTCAACCGACCACCCATAATTTATCATCCTCCACCTGAAATTTACCACAGGCCAGACATAGTCGTCCATCGCCCTCCTCTTGTGATTCACAGGCCACCCATCATCTATCATCAGCCACCAGTTATTGTCCATCGACCAGCCGTGGTATACCATCAACCGCCGATTGTTTTCCACCAGCCGCCACCGGCAGTCAGCCAGCCATTGCTGTATTCTCATGACTCTTTCACAGTCCACCCTTCGTTCTTTGCCACACATCACGGTTCTGTTGTACGTGACTTCGGACATTATGTGGGGGTTCCTAACGTTATTACAAATTACGGAAATCCACTCTTTGGAAGAGGACCTCCAATTGGCAAGAGATCAAAGATAGAAACGCCACCTTCAAATGACAACACAACATCATCTGAAAATAACGATTCAACTTCCAAGAAAACTTCTCTAGAAGGTCGTGGCCACAAAACAAAGAATGAATCAAGTGAAAAAGCTGGCAAAAAGAACACTGTTTTGGTTCATAGACCTCCAATTATTTATCACCCACCGCCGGAAATTTATCACCGACCTATTATTGTTGTACATCGACCGCCAATCATGATCCATCGTGCACCCATATATTATCACCAACCGCCAGTAGTTGTCCATCGTCCTGCTATAGTGTATCATCAGCCTCCATTAATATTCCATCAACCCCCGCCTATGGTTCATCAACCAGTGCTGAAGTCCCATGATACTTGGATATCTCATCCTGTAGTGGTGCCTTATACTTCACGAGTAATGCATCACCACACTTACGTTGGTGTGCCTGATGCATATACTGTTCATCATTTTGGAGGAGAACATGGCTTTTATAAGTCGCATATTGTAAAACATACCCACCACGATGATGAAAATGCATTTGAACGAAACAAAATAACTGGTGATAAAACGTCAACGAAAACAGACAAAGATTCTACCCGCAAGCGAAAAATAACGTCGGATAAAACCAAGCAGAACACTACTTTAAATCTCAAAACAACGAAGACAGCCACTCAGAAGGGAGGGAAGAAAAATGCAGTTATTGTGAGACGTCCTCCAGTTATTTACCACCCACCACCTGAAATATACCACCGGCCAGACATTGTGGTTCATCGTGCTCCCATTGTTATCCATCGCGCTGCAATAATTTATCACCAACCCCCTGTTATTGTGCATCGACCGGCTATTGTGTACCACCAACCGCCGCTTATATTTCATCAACCTCCACCAGTCGTGCACCAACCATTTTACAGGTCACACGACACCTATGTTCACAGACCAGCTGTGAGTCTTTATAGATCTCGATTACACCATGCAGGACACCTGTACCATGTACCACGTGCATACTATCACGGTCATGGTGGTGCTATTCATTACATGGCTTATGGAAAATCGAAGGTGCCTAAAAAGAAACATTATGAAGAAGAAAAGGGAAACACAAGGACCACTGTTAACAGTAAGAAAGGAAAGAGGAGTCACCGCACCGGAAGAAAGCATAAATTCCTCACAAGAAGCAAAGACAAAACAGAAACAGGAACAAAGCTTCACAAGAACCATAAATATCTCTACCATAAGGCTAAGGAGATAACAGAAAAAGCAAACAAAAAGAACTCTGTAGTAATACACCGACCGCCAATCATCTACCATCCACCACCAGAGATCTATCATCGACCAGACATTGTAGTACACCGTGCCCCTATAGTACTCTACCGTGCTCCTATTGTCTATCATCAGCCACCAGTGGTGGTTCATCGTCCAGCTATTGTATATCATCAGCCACCTATTGTTTTCCATCAGCCTCCACCGATGGTGCACCAGCCAGTTCTTCACTCCCATGATACTTGGGTTGCTAAGCCTGTGGTAGTCCCATATGCGTCACATGTACGCCACATAGCCACTTACAGAGGCGTCCCTCACGAGGAGATATTTATGCATGGGATAGGCGCAGGGGCATTCGGAAAATCACGAGTTCCTGTTACAGGGTCCCGGAGAAACAAGATTGACAGTGGGTATCATGAAGTAAAGAACAAAACAAGCAATGAAGTTACCAAAACAAAATCCGAAGTAAAAAATCTAACTGATCAAGGACAAAATCGAACAACAAAAGCTACATATGACACAATGCAAGGCAAAGAAAGACTCGGAGCAGCAGAGAGAATAACGCGGGCATTGACTGAATCTTTGAAAGATAACGAGTGGGAACTTTCCGAAATGAAAAGCCCTGTTGGAGCTGGCGCGAGAATACATAGAAGCCTTCTTAATTCACTTTCATTTTACACAGATCAACATTCAAGTACCGTTGTGAATCCTCAAGGTTATCACGAAATTCCTGAAGAAGCTGGTGATGCTGCGACTAGAATCCGACGTTCTATAGGTGCTGGTGCCAGGATACAGAGAGCGATAGCAGAGCCGTTGACATCGTTTGAAGGTGAGCACCCATATCCAATGTTTAAAAGTAGTAGTGAGGAAACTGAAAATTCCTCTACAGCAGACGAAAACGCAGACAAAAACACCAATAGCACCAAAAAGACACTACTTATAATTCATAGGCCACCAATACTGTATCATCCACCGAGCCACATGATTCATCGACCTTCCATAGTCGTTCACAGGCCGGACATAATAGTTCACCGCCACCCCATCGTCTTTCACAGACCACCGATACTTGTTCACCGGGCCCCAATCATAATCCATCGCCAGCCAGTTCTTATTCACAGGCCGCCAATTATAGTTCATCGACCTCCATTAGTGTTTCATCGGCCACCTATAATTATTCATCGCCGTCCATATATTATTCATCACCACCCGATTCTCTTCCATCGGCCACCAATCATTGTCCATAGGGGACCTCAAATGATAGTTCATCATTCCCATCTGATTCATCACTACCCAATGCACATGATTCATATGACCTGCCCTGGTTGCGGTTATGGGAAATCTACCGTTGCACGACTAGAAGGTTACAGTACTGAGCACGACAATAACAAAACGTCACAATATCACAGATTGCTAAAAGACGCTAATGTCAAGGATTCCCAATGGCAAAGTTCTAACACGACAAAACGCTCTGTTGCAGACAAGAAGTCATCCAAACCTGCCAAGGAAGACGAGCATCATAAAAAGAGGAAAGACGGCCACAAAAAGAAGAAAGACGTAGTCGTTAATAGACCTCCTATAATCTACCATCCACCACCAGAGGTATACCACAGACCAGACATTGTTGTGCACAGGGCTCCTATTCTTATTCACAGACCACCCATTGTATATCATCAACCCCCCGTTGTTGTTCACAGACCAGCTGTTGTCTATCATCAACCACCAATTGTATTCCATCAACCTGCTCCAGCAGTCAATCAACCACTGCTCTACTCACATGATAACTTTGTCGTGCATCCAATGGCTTTCGCATCTCACATGGGTTCTGTTGTAAACGACGCTGGCCATTACGTTGGTATACCACACGGCGGAGTAACTAATTACCCAGGAAATATTCTCCATGGCCATTTGGGACAGTTGTTTCCTTCCTTAAACCCACATAGTTGGTCAAGAAGAGCTGAAGTTTCCAAGCCGCATAGTGGGAAGAAAGCAAAGGTCGGCAATGGAAAGCGCTCTGCTGAGTTGAAGCACGGTAAAAACGGTAAAGGCCAAGACAAGAATGACAAGCCTGTTGAAGAGGAAGTCAAGCAGGCCAAAGGTGAGAGAAAGAATAAAGTTATCGTTGCACGACCATCTTTGATTTATCACCCGCCTCCAGAAATTTATGACCAACCAGACGTTGTAGTACACAGACCGGACATTGTAATTCACCGACCTTCAATTGTGTATCACCAACCATCTGTAGTTGTCCACAGGGCACCGGTGGTTTATCAACAGCCTCCTGTTGTATTTCACCAACCATCTCCAATGGTTAGTCAACCAATATACCATGCTCATGACACATACGTAGCTCACCCAGTGTATCATCCGCAAACGAGCCACGTTTCGCACTCTTCAACTTACGTTGGAGCACCTCATTACTACCCGGGACACAACAGTTACGGATGGGGCTTACCTGGAAATGCAGCAAATGCACCACCGGTAACTGCAAGGGTACCATTTTACGGTTATCAGAGTGGTTCTGCTTATCCTGGTTTTAGAGGGTATGGATTCACACCATCTGCAGCTTCTTATGGAACTGCCTTTGGAAGATCAAAGGTTGAAAATGACAAGAGCGATAAATCTAAAAAGAAGGACAAAGTGATGAAATCAAAAACAGGCCATAAAGAGCGCCGTAGAAGAAGATCCAGCGAGATAAGCAAGCGCCACTTCCATCGCCATAATCACCACCACCATCACCATCACCACCATCATGGTCATCACTATCGTGGAAGTAAGCGCTTTTATCATTTTCGACCAATCAGCTCCTTTGCCCATCTAGGACATCGCAAACATGTCGTCATTATTCATCGCCCTCCTCTGATTTATCGTCCGCCGCCGCAAGTTTATCGTCGGCCAGATATAATGATGCACCTGCCACCCCTTGTTTATCATAGACCAGCACTAATGTTTCAGCAGCCACCGACAATAGTCCACCATCCTCCAATAGTTTATCACCAACCTCCCGTGGTCTTTCACAACCCTCCGTCAATTGTGCACTCGCCAGTGATTCATTCGCACGATATGTTTTCACCCAGTCTTCAGCACATAATGGTTCCGACGTCATCATACGTGCATCCTGCTGGTAACTATTTCGGGCCTGTTGTTTCGGGTCCGGCATACGGAAAGTCTGACATTGAGAGAACAGATGCTGAGAAAGACTCCTCAAAAACGAAAAGTGAATCTGATTCGGAGTCAAAACACGACAAGCCAGCAAAATCCGAACAAAAACGAAACGTTTCCAATACGCCAGAAAAAGAAATAACAGCTAAAAAAGGATCCAAAAAACAGAACGTTGATCTTGTAGTTCATCAGCCGCCGATAGTGTATCGTCCTCCACCAGATATCTTTGACAAGCCACCTGTTATAATGCACCAACCTCCGATGGTCGTGCATCGACCTCCCATTCTTATACATAGAGTTCCTGTTGTCGTGCACAGGCCTCCAGTGATCATACACAGACCTCCCATTATACTTCACCACCCAGCACCCATTTATCATGTCGCACATGGACATTTCTTCCACCCCATGAGATATGCCTTTGGAAAGTCCACAGTAGAAGGCGAGAGACAAAACAGTTTAAACGAAAATGACGAGAAACATGATGATAAGAAAAACGCAGCAAAAGTCAGAAAACCAAAAACAAACGTCAAGGAAGGAGAGAAAAAGAACACGGTTCTTATAAACAGACCTGCAATGATATATCATCCTCCACCGGAAATCTACGATCAACCAAATCTTATAGTACACCGTCCAGACATTATTATACACAGACCATCGATAGTTTATCACCAGCCTTCAGTTGTTGTTCACAGGCCTCCGGTAATTTATCATCAACCGCCGGTTGTTTTTCACCAGCCTTCACCAATGGTGCATCAACCAGTTCTACATGCACACGATACTTATCTTGCCCATCCCGTTCCAGTACCTTACACCTCACAAATTCACCATACAGCAACGTATGTTGGAGCGCCGCATTTTTTCAATCAGCCCGCTTTTGGTGGATATTCGGGGCATGCTTTTGGGAAATCAGAAGTTGAAAAGATTACGAACAAAAACAGCATTGAAAAAGACGGAAATTCGAGCAAGAAGAAAGCTAAAGATGAAGATAAATCAAAGACAAGGTTAACACGTAATGCGGACTCCAAGAAAGCGAATAAAACTAAGAACGATTCAAGCTCATTGACGAGTTCCAAAGGTCACAAAAAGAACAAAGTCATTATAAACAGGCCGGCATTGATATACCATCCACCACCTGAGATATATGACAGACCAGATTTAGTTGTTCATCGTCCGGATATTATTATACACCGCCCTTCAATTGTTTACCATCAACCATCAGTTGTTGTCCACAGACCAGCAGTCGTATATCAAGCACCTACAGTAGTGTTTCATCAACCACCGCCATTAGTTAATCAACCGATAATGCACGCTCATGATACTTACGTTGCTCATCCAGTGCCAGTGCCGCATTCTTCTTATGTAGATCACACGTCCACCTATGTCGGCAGCCCGCATTATTACCCTGGCGGTTGGAACCATGGTTGGATACAGCCGCCTCCGAATGGATTAGCTTACGGGAAGTCAAATGTACCCGCGACAAATTCTAAGACCACGAGGCATTCTAAGTCCACAAGTAAAGACAAAGTAAAACGGTCGGAGAAAGATACAGACAAAGATGATGACAAAGAGATAAAGTCAAAGTCTGTGGTAGTGTATAAGAAGAAAAACCAAGTTCTTATTCATCGTCCACCTTTGATCTACCATCCACCACCTGAAGTGTACCACAAACCTGACGTTATCGTGCACAGGCCTGACATAGTCATCCATCGACCTGCAGTGATATATCATCAACCGTCTGTGGTAGTTCACAGACCCCCAGTAGTTTACCATCAACCCCCAGTAGTTTTCCATCAGCCCTCTCCTATGGTTAGTCAACCCGTTCTGCATGCACACGACATGTATGTTGCCCATCCATATTTCACACACTATTCATCTGATCTATATCACGGAGGAAGCTACGTAGGAGCTCCACACTTCTATAACGCCGGATGGGGAGGACACGGATATGGATTCGACCATGCCTTCGGTAAATCAGAAGTAGAAAGTGCGCAAAAGAATCAAAAACATGATAAAGCCAAGAACAAAGTACACCTGAAAGACAGCCGGAGAACTCTTGAGAAGGAGGTAAAGGAAATGGAAGACGAGATGACATTAAAGAACCAAACCGACAAGGTGGGAAAGGGAAATAAAAAGAACCTTGTTATAATGCGTCGACCTCCTTTAATCTACCATCCACCGCCAGAAATCTATGATAAACCAGATGTTATTATGCATAGACCAGATCTCGTCATTCATAGACCCTCTATAGTTTTCCATCAGCCTTCGGTAGTGGTTCACAGACCACCAGTAATTTATCATCAACCTCCAGTAATCTTTCACCAGCCTTCTCCGATGGTCCACCAACCGATCCTTCATGCACACGACACGTATGTAGCGCACCCTCACTTTGTACCCTTTACATCACATGTGCAACATACAGGAAGCTACGTGGGTGCACCGCACTTTTACCCAGGAGGTTGGGGCATTCAAGGTCACGGATACGGCTTTGGTCACGCTTTTGGAAAATCAAAAGTTGAAAAGACATCAAAACATCAACGAAAAAGTAAAAGCGAGAAGGGGGAGGATGGCAACGACAGTGAAGGAGATAGAAGGAGTTTACCAGTTAGAGACACCTCTCCTGTTTCTGATAAGTCTAAATTCAAGAAAAAGATTGTCACGAAAGGACACAAAAAGAATGTAGTGATCATGCGTCGCCCTTCACTTATTTACCACCCACCACCAGAAATATACCATAAGCCCGATATAATTTTACATAGACCGGATATAGTCATTCACAGGCCCTCGGTTGTTTTTCATCAGCCATCCGTTGTGGTACATAGACCACCAGTGATATACCATCAACCTCCAGTTGTATTCCATCAGCCATCTCCAATGGTACACCAGCCTATTTTTCATTCGCACGAGACGTATGTTGCTCACCCTCACTTTGTGCCATACTTGTCCCATGTAACACATGCCGGTTCTTATGTAGGGGCACCACACTTTTTCCATGGCCACTGGGGACCAAGCCATGGGTTTGGACATTTCAGGAATTTTGGACATGCGTTTGGAAAATCCAAAGTAGAAAAAGGAAAAAAGAAAGACAAGTTCGAAACTGTTAAAATGGGAAGAACCGAGACGTCAAGCAAAAAGACAAAGACGGTATTGCACAAAAAAATTAAAAGAGCGGTTTCGAATCTAGACTTGCGTGGAGGTAAACAACATTCAAAGCTAAAGCAACGACATACAAAACTATCAAGCGATAAAGGGAAGAAAAAAGTGGCTCAATTCCATCCTGAAAAGGAAGACAAAAAAGTGCATCATAAAGGACACAAAAAGAATTTGGTTCTACTGCAGCGACCAGCCTTAATTTATCATCCTCCACCGGAAATCTACGACAGACCAAATATTATTGTTCACCGGCCAGATGTCGTCATTCATCAACCATCGGTAGTGTACCATCAGCCCTCAGTGGTTGTCCATCGTCCACCAATCATATATCATCCACCACCAGTAGTATTCCACCAACCAGCACCAATGGTACGCCAGCCGGTGTACACTTCGCACGACACTTATCATAGTTATCCAAATTTTGTACCGTACGCCTCCCATATCAACCACGTGCAAACCTACGTGGGAGCACCACATTACTATCCTGGAGGATGGAGGCATGGATATGGCTATGGATTGACTGGCACCGCCTTAGTGCCGAACGTTGAACCCAGTAGGTTTAATAGATTTGGAAGTTCTTGGTTTAACTCTCCAAGTTATGGATCTAATTATATTGCACCCACTGGCGCAGTTGTGGCGAATGGTATACGCAATCAGTATCGTTCAGCATTTGCAAAGTCCAATGTTTTCAAGCACGAAAAATACAAAGACTCTAAAAATACTGATGATTATAAGAAGAAGAATGAACGCGATACAAAGAAATCCGGTCAGGTTGCTCATAAAGAAGGAAAGAGAAATCGACGCTCATTAGAGTCAGTTGAAAGTTCCAAAGTAACATTGCACTCTACGAAAACTAGACTTTACACAAAGGGGAATGAAATGGACAAGGGAGGCAAGAAAAACTTTGTAGTAATAAACAGGCCTTCGCTTGTTTACCATCCGCCTCCGGAAATCTACCATAAGCCTGATGTTATTATGCACCGACCTGATGTCGTTATTCACCAGCCATCAGTGGTATACCATCAACCTTCCGTTGTAGTTCACCGTCCACCAATTGTTTATAACCAACCTCCGGTGGTATTTCATCAGCCAGCCCCGATGGTTAATCAACCAATTTTCCATTCGCACGAAAACTACATTGCCCACCCTACTTTTGTACCTTACACGAGTCAGATCCACCATTCTGGTACTTATGTGGGAGCTCCAGATTTCTTTTCTGGAGGGGTGAGCAGTGCGTACGGCCATGCTTTCGGAAAGTCACATGTTCTAAAGTACAAATCCAAATCGGGAAAGCAAAACACAAAGTCTCAACGGAAAAACGAAATGAGGAAAGGAGAAGTACTAAAGGAAAGTACTAAAGGAAAGGTTTTTCATCCACAAGAAAAAAAGAATGAAAAGGCTTCAAAAAAGAACGACATAGTTGTTAGCCGTCCCCCTATTATTTACCACCCACCACCTGAAATTTATCATCGACCAGACATCGTAGTTCACAGAGCTCCAATAGTACTTCATCGTCCACCGATAATCTACCACCAGCCTCCTGTAGTTGTGCATCGTCCTGCTGTAGTGTATCACCAACCGCCTGTAGTCTTTCATCAACCACCTCCAACAGTGCATCAGCCTATCTTACACTCACATGATTCATTTGTTATGCACCCCGCTGCCAGATTTTATCCACAAGGTTCCACCATCTCACACAGCGTGAGTTATGTGGGAATTCCGAACCACGTGATACATGGAGATGAATTGGGGTTTGAACATTCACAACACTTTCATCGATCACAAATAGAGCATTCTGGCAAAGATAAGTCAACTACCCAAATGGCAAAATCAACCATCTCGAAAATACCCACAACCAACAAAGAAAATACCGAAACCACTATCACTGATCAAACACAAAAGAAGACTTTGAGATCCAAAATAAGTCAACCCACAAGAACTAAAAGACAACTTATTGGTTCTCATTCTCTTTTCGGATCGCTCTCACCTATAAATAATGTGCAGGATTCCCAACAGTCTGTTGAGCAGAACGAAAAATTATCAACTATACCTGGAGTGACCTCCAATCGGGAAAATGAAATTGCCAAGAGACAACTTATTGTTCCAGAATCTACTGAAAATGAATACCACCCTTCTTTACCTTCAGTTTACAATACATTGGAGATGGCTGCTCTTCAGAACCAAGCTTTGGCGGCCTCTGAAACGTTACGACCCCCAAATGGGAATGACGAAGTGCATATGCCTGATTTTGCATCCACTTTAACAGCACTTCAAGGACTAGGGAGGCCTGAAATTGGACGATACCCGTTTTCTTTGCAACCGGCTCCAAAAGATGATTCACCAGACGTACGTGTTCACGTTGAAACTACCAAATCGTCTATACCAGTTAAAGCACGAAAAAAGAGACAGATTTTCCCTTTGTTCCAGCAACAGAACCCTGCTCAAATACCCCATGTATTCTTTCAGTCGCCAAGCCTTGGCAATTTAGGAGGAACCATCCATGCAACTACACCTCCATCTGTTTACCACCTACTCAGTCCTTTTCATTCAATGTACCACCCCATTGGAGACCCGTATAATTACCTAGGAATCGCTTCTCAGCTACAACATCGTCCGCACGTGAATATCAACGTGCAGTCAGCAAGGTCTAAAATACCCGACATAGAACATGACATCCAAAAGCGATCGGGTGATAAAAAGTCAAAGAGAGAGTTTTTAGCAGTCACGCCACCTCTTTCGCCAAGGTTCCCCTTTGGTGTAGGCACAGGAATGATGAACAACTACCTTTCTTACTTGCCATACCCAGCCTTGTCACGTCTACCATATCCCCTTATGCCACGCCTAAATTACCCGGACGAATCTGAAGAAGAGGTAAGCGCATTACCAGAAGAATTATCACTTCATCGTCCTTCGCCAATACCTCACAGTCCATATAGCACATTATCAGAAGACGAAGACAATGGCTCTCCAGAACTTAGCCCACTAGCTTCATACTTAAGTGCAATTTATAACAGCTTCCTTGGATATCCATATTACCACCGCCATCATAAACCAAAGGTCCAAGTTGAAGTACATGCATCAAAATCACAAATACCAAAAGCTACAGAGAACAACCAAGAAGTTCATTCCCGTATTTCTAAACGGCAATTGTATAATTTTTTACCTAGTTCACCACTGACTGAAAATCACTATTCCTTGCCTGCAGCTTTAAATTACGGAATACAAGGGTTTCATCAGAATTCTCCGCGAGTTAGCATTAACGTAGAAACAGTAAAGAAAAATGGCATTCCGGTAGCAAAGAATGAAAAAAGGTCTTCGGTAACAAGCAAATTACAAGCAAGAAAGAAAACAAGAACCGGAGGAAAAAGAGATGAGCTTATTGAAAACGGAAGTAATGGCCAGGAGATTTCTCAATATCAAGCAAACTCTAATTACCTAAACCAACCAGATAATCAGTTTGTTGCTACAAGTGAAAGCAGTCAACCTCAGCAGGAGGTCACTTCTTCAAACGAAAACGAGCCGACTCAAGAGCTGCCACAGCAACAGTCAGACCAACAAACGAATGAACAACAGCAAGAACAACAAATGGAGTCAGGTCAACAAACAGTACCTGGGCCTAACGAACCTATGATGTTTCCGTTTCAAGCGCAACAGCTAGCTTACAGAGCACCCTTGGCACCAATACAAGTACCAATGCAGCTACCTATGCAGTCAGCTTTGCAAACACCTCTTGTACCGTCGTATATGGTTCCTTCTCAAGGTATGATCCCTAGTGCGTTACCAATAGCCTCCAATACTGCTATTCCTGAACAACAATATGCACAACAAACTTCGGATATTGAAGACGGACAACCTAAACACACGTCTATTAACGTTAATGTAGCCGCTAAATCAAGTGTTCCGAAGAAAACATCGAAGAAGAGTAAAACCTTCCACACTAAACGGCAGTTTGCAGCTTCGCCACAGGGATATGGAATTCCTATTAAAACAACCAAAAAATCAGCAATGGAAAAAGGCCCCGGAAATCACCAGAGCATCTCACTTTTAACACGATTTCCGGCAATGCAAGTATTGCCTCAAACGTTTAAGCAGAATGGCGTTATGATGCCCGCTTTTAATACCTTGCCGGTAAATCACAGAATAAAGGCCAACGGGATGCTGTTAGAAGAACTGCAACGACAGAGAAAGCATCGCATTCCAAAGAAAGCTAAGGAGATTAAAATAGGTAAAAAGGAAAATGCAAAGAAACGACAATTCTACGTGCTGCCGCAATCACCGATACCAATTCAACAATATGCATCAGCCCTTCATCAAAGCGTCCATCCAAGGCCCAGAGTTTCCGTAAATGTTGAAGTGAACAAGAGAAAGTTTGTAGTTCCAATAGAAAAACATCTTAAAGGTGTAAAGCGTGAGAAACAAAGCAAAGAAGAAACAAAAACAAAACGACAAGTATATGGAATAGAACGGCTACCCAACATGGTCCAGATGCCGCTTGCGAATCCACCTCTCCTTTCCCAAATCCCCTTGAAATCTCAGCAGCCACGAGTGTCAGTCAACGTAGAAATAGCAAAGAAGAAGGCTACTTTATTAAAACAAAAAAGGCAAAAACTAAAACGAGCCAACAAAGAAAAACGTCAAATATATGGCTTATCGGAATTGCCACACGAAGGGTTGATACAGCAGCCTTTTTCCCTAGCAAGTCAAACCCAACAGATTGGATATTTGCCTAGCACAATGCACAGTCCGCATGTTTCTATCAATGTCGAGACGTCCAAACGATCAGAAGAAGTAAATGACAATATTCATAAACGCCAAGTCCTCGGTCTGCAACCTAGTATTGGGGAAACATTCGACCAAGCTCAGGAACCCATTTCACCTGGCCAAGCATCATTTCAGTCCGGAGAAGTAACACAAGAAAATGCCGCACAACCTTCCATCCAAGTGCAAGATCAATCAAAACCAGACGAGTCATCATTGATGGCTACCCAATCAAATTTTCTATCAGCACAGCAGCAGCAGGCGGACGAATTGCCTTCCGAACAAGAGATATCTCGTGATGCTTTAAGCGATAACCTTTATGAGCGTCCACACGTTTCTATACATGTAGAAGCCTCAAAAAGAGGAAAAAGCGAAAGGAAGCAACGAAAAAATAGTCCAGTGAAGCGCGGTGCGAAGGGAGAAAAAGGCGACAAAAGGGAATTTCTTCAAATGGGACAAACGCCAGAAGATTATCAACCAAATTTCAAAGAACAAAAAACTATAGCAGGCCCCCGACAAGAAGTATCGTTACAACAACAACAGCACCTTTACCAGCAGCCATTTGCTTATCTTCCACCCATTCAACAACAGCAGCAAGTTCAACAACTTCAACCAATCATGCTTCCCGTCGCACAATCCGCAGCGGAGAAAACACGCCCAAAAGTGAGCATAAACATTCAGGCATCAAAGTCGTCGATATCTAAGAATGATGATAGTGCAAGCGAACAGAAATCAGAAAAGAAACTTAGACGACAACTTTTAAGTACCATTCCTCTTCTTAGTTCTTTGGGGCAGACAACAGCACCTGGCGACGTACGTAGATCAACTGTTCCCCAGTCAATTGAAAATCGCGGCAGAATACAAGACCGGATTCAAAGAAATAAAATTGACAGACGGTCATGGAAAAGACAACTTTATAATTATCTAGGAGGTCAACAGGAACAGAACATCCTTCCCGGTCAGGCTTTACAAGGTACAACGGAAGCCGAACAACAACAAGAAAACATCCCAGTGCAGCCCGTTCAGGTGTTTCAGCAAGATTCAAATCTGCAGGCACAAGTGGGAGTTCCTGAACCCTCTTTGTTTGAAACAACTAACCAAGCGAATTTACAACAATACCCAAGTCAAACAGACGTTCCACAGAACAGTCAACAAGCTTCGGTCTCACCCATTCAATCTGAACCCTCTTTAACATCTCTTGGTTCACTTCAAAATCCCCACGTAAGCATAAACGTTCAAACAGCTAAATCACACGTGCCAAACCGCCTGACAACAAAACGATCTATATTTGAAAGGCAAAAAGTTAAAAGACAGTTTGATATTCTTGGTGGTGGCGGAGTAATTGAAAGGAGAAGGGGTCCAAAGTTCTTGTCAGTGCCTTTAAAGAAACCACGTGTTAGAAACATGTTCGGACTAGAAAATAATCTAAACAAGCCAGTTGGAGTCTTCTCAGATCCGCTCGCAAACCTTCTTGCTGGGGGAATCACTGGAAGAAAGAGACCAAAGTTAGGAGGAATACGGCTTGATAGTCCCACTGGTGTTGGAGCTCTACCTATCAAAGGAGCTGCCAACCCTATAGGTGGTGCCCTTTCTTCTGATGTTGGCGCACCAGCTATACTTCAAAACAATGCTGCACAGACAATTGCCCCATTTGTTCAGGAACCTGCGGTGACTGGCAGAACTCCTTTGTTTCCTCCCAGTGGTATTGCAGGGCCTCGAGTTGACGCCATTGGAAATGGAGAGACCGGTGAGTTTCCGTTAGCCGACTTAACCTCCAGTAGACCAGCAATTCTACCTCTGCGTACAGTCAATCAGGCAGTCATTCCAAACTTGCCTTTTGAAGCTGCTGCGCCACCCCCTCAAGTACGTCCACTTCTTCTTGCTCCACGAGTGTTTCCAATATTTCCAATGCCACCTCCTATGGCAGCACCGCCACCGATGTTGGAAGACCCAGCTCCAGAGCTTCCACATGTTCCTCCTCAGATTGGCCCCGTACTTCCCCCTGTATGGCCTATGCCGCTGCCTAACATGGGGCCACCTCCACCCCATCCCAGCCCAGAGAGCTTATTTCCTGAGTCCGACGGTGATAAGCCATCGGTGCATGTTAACGTGGAAACGTCCAGATCGAATGTTCCTGTCGTGAAATCTCACCCCAAGAAGCAAGCGAATGGCCCAGCCAACCGTGGCTAGGCTGAGAAAGCAAATAATTCTTGAGGTATGAAAGACGTTTTGCGATTGCTGCTGAGAAAGAAACATTGACCGAACATTACGTAACTTAACCGTAACACTGTAAATTAACTCGGGTGATAAATGCTAAAGGTTGGATTTAAAGTAATGACAACTTAATGCTGGTTCGTAGACGATGATTGAATTAAGCAACGCTATACATTTTTGTGTTACTTACTAAAAGTTTAACTTAAAAATTGCAAATCGCTAAATAGGTTAAGGCCTTGCCAAAATAGTATCTTTGCTGAGTAAGTTAAGAGAGAATTGCAATTTATTGGCTACTGCCAAAGCAGCCTAAGAAGTCTGTGTGTGGACCTTTTTTTAACTAACTTGCTTCAAGTAAACCGCTTTGATTCTGTATTGGAAGAGCGATAATTAAACAAGCATGAAACACGTCAGAGTAATAATTTAAATTAGCATTTTGACCCGTTTTCTCAAGGGAGCAAAGTCAGGGGGATTATGCTGTCTTTTCATCAAAACTGTACTAAATATCAACTACAAGTACCTTGGCTTATACATAAACTTGATCTTAGAACATGGAGACGAATATATCAAGTGATTGCTTGAAAAACGATGAACCATAATCATAATCACACGCGAAGAACTTGGAAAAAATTGGCCATTTATTCAAGTTGTAGTCGATTTTTATCCTGGCCATTCGCCGCCTGAAACAACCAATATTAATATATTTGCACTCGTAGAGTAATTGGCATCAAAACTGGACCATTATTTTACAGCGGTTACCAATAACACGCGACCCACCGCTTTCAAAACAGGCGGATAAAGTTGTGTTTTAGTGGATGTCAATCAAAGAAAATCCGTTAAAATTATTTTGGATTCTGACAGTATTTTAAGCAAACCGAGCTAAAAGCCAAGCCAGTTTAAACAAAAAGAAAAGCTGCCGTTTGCAGAAACCGTAATTTCACTGCACGTGATAATTTGCAACTCAGTGATGCATGATGAATAGTAGGCCAATCATAATCATAAAGCCGCGGCTGCATACAGCGCGAGTTGTTTTATCATGTTGAATGAAATCTCTTTAAAACTGTAATTGACTTTGAATTTGGTTGTTTTAAAATCCAGTCGGAATTTTTATAAAATAATGTTAACGGCTTTCCTTTGATTAACGTCCACCAAACTCAAGTTTGACCTTCTGCGATGAAGAGCGGTGGGTCGCGTGTTAATGGTAACTGCTGTAGAGGCTGATTTAGACGGCACAACTTTTGCCTACAACTATCGCATGCTACCTGCTTACGCCATATATACGACATGAATCGCGTCGTCTAAATCAGTCCAACTCCCTCACAACTGTTGCGTGCAACACGAAAAAGTTGTAGGATTTTGGAACATGTTTTAAAACCCTACGACAATCGTAGCCACATACAACGTTATATGATGCGTGTTGCCTACATTTTTTGGCTGACTTAAGCAGCGCGCGCTACAAAAAATCGCATGCGACAGAGTTGTGCAGTGTAAAGGCCCGTTAAGGTTTCTTGTGATACAAATAAGTGACACTAAAAATAGGTGACATTGCCCCTTTTAAAAATCAAAAACGGTTTCGTTATGCAGAGAAAAGTGGCTAACCTTGGGTCGAGCCCAAGGTATTGTCTGATGTTAACTTATAATTTGAATTAAAATTGTTGAAAAGTGCGTTTCGTTTAGGTGATGTAAAAGTATTTTTCAATGACAGTTTCGTTTGAAGTCAAAAGAAAATAATAAAAAAGGTAATAAATACATTGCCACTTCGCCAAAAATACTGTCATTCTTCCAACTTAGATTTCATCGATTAGATTGGCGAGCTAACTTGAGAACCACTTATGTCAATGCACAAAACTTTAAAAGGTATTACACGGACGCATTGGTAGATTAGAGTGTTGACTCTGATTTTTTAACATAAATAAGACTTTATAGAACCGTGATATTAATGAACTACTTAAAATTGGTGAAACCTTCGTTTACAGTAAACTTTTTAAGAAGATGTATAGCATATGTTTAAAAAACACATCAACTACGTGGACTAGCTTTTAAAGTAGGTTTATTTCTCCTTTAAATGCTTTTTAATCAGGTCATGGATTGTACTTCAGTAAAAATGTCTACTAACATGAATCATCTGCTCTCTTTTATCATTATTTTGCTAGGACCCGATGTAGTTTTGTACACCAAACGTTATCCAGAAGAATAAGCGAACAAAACGGAGAGAGACTGATGTGGAATCGATGTACTCGTGGAATTCGTGCAAATACCTTCGACTGCCTTCAGTTGATTCAAGGCCCGTCATCGTATCTCCGTTTTGTTTCAAAGTGGTTAAATTAACTGGAATAGTAACATTATGTACCCTTCGACACTGAATATACATTCAAAACATAATTTAAATATGTCAACATTCTAAAAGGACAGCGAAAGTAGGTAAATGTTTGACAACCAATGCATACAAATAAATTTTTAACATCATGATAAATTCTACTTACGATAAATTCTATTATACTTGTGTTTATGAGTGTATGTGCATTCTTTAAAAGAAAGCGATTCTAACGCTTTATCCGTTTTCGGGTGCCTAAATTTAACTATCTCAGATAATTGTCTGTTGGCTTTAAAGCCATTTTGCACAGTGCCATCTATTGTTCCATGTAACAAGGTCAGATGTCGAGTCTAAGTACGGCGTTGTCACGTTCATCTTTATCTTTTTTTTGGTCGTAGATAACATCCACTTACGCCACCTAGGATCACCGCCAGGTTATACAGTAAAATTGAAATTGGTGCTCTGGTAACAGCCGAGAGACACTAGTTGAAGTGACAGGTTCGATTCTGGGTGGGGATTTTAAATTTTCATTTTAACAAGGATTTTTCGTGCCGAAAAACGAGCGTGTGAAGGAGTAGGTGGATGTTATCTAATTCTACCCTCAACAAATTACACTTTCACGGCGGCCATGTTCGTGGTCAGAAACAATAGAAGTTGTTCCATAGAAAATAGAGTTTTGTTCCCAAGGGATTGAAATTTCACTTTTCTGACCAACATTATGGCGGCCGCATCATATTTTGTTGTGTTGATCGTAATACTAGTTTAACATATGACCCGAGGATGTATTCAGTGACCTGAACTTGTTGCATGAATCCATGGCAAACGAAATGGTTTCGTGCAATTTGGCTTTTGTAATGTAAGAGAGTGCAAATCTCGAAGATCGCACATGTAGGATTAGAAATAATTCTAGTTATTATATATCTTCAGTCTGATGTTATCCGCGTCAACCGATCAACGATCTCAGTAGCGTTAACTAAATCAGCATGAGAAAGTAATACTATCGAGTTCTTCATAGTTCTTCAAATGATATTAAAGGATGACGCAGGACAATGAACACGATATACAAGTTTAAAACGCATTTTCTATGAATAAACGTTTCGATGAAGTTATGTCATTTTAGAAACACTTGTGAAAATAAAATGTTGAATTTTAATTTGTGTCGAGCTCATGCGCACTTTCCTTCACACTAATATTCCATTTAGTATTAATTTCCCTTCCATCTGTTTGTATGTAAGGGGTACTAAACTGGAGTCAAGTTGCCATCTTTTCTCCAATAAAAGCCTCTTCTTATTCCCCTCCACCTCAAAATCGTACTCTTCATTCAATGGCAAAAAACGAAATTAACACCCATTTGGTGAAGAATAAGGAGGGAAGGTTCATTGAGATCGTTCAGTTGTTTTCAGCATGTAATAATTACTGAGCGCCTGGTTTGCCTTTTAGTCATCAAAGCCACTGAGTTTGTAATAAGCGCCCTAAGCGTATATCAGTCAGTTACCTTTATTTCTTTATTTAAGGTGAATGAACACGAGATTCAAACTTGTTGTCTACTCATTCAGCCTCAGCCTATTATTCAGTTCCTTAATGTCCTCGGATACTAAACAACAACAGCACATTGCGGTGGCTGGGTTCTGGCCCCAAAATCGTCCATTTATTAGCAAACGTAACAAACCCTGGCATAATACAGTACAGCTATCCACATGTACATTTCCGCTTTATGAGTATCAGTGTACTCCAAGGGGAAAGTATGACAGCGACTACCCGCAAAATGTTTACTGACACATATACATAAAATTGAAAGCACGATATATTGTAGATATAAAGGTTCCAGAACCACAACGGCTAAATATCCGTTACACATTACTTTTAAACAACCTAATTAACATATATTAGCAAACTAAAGCCCAGGACCTCCCTCGTCCATAAGTAAATCGTTTCTCTTTCTCCTACCTATTCATTGCATTCATAAAACGCTACAAGAGAAATGAAATTTTCGATAATCACAAATGGTAATTAGCACTCGCGGTCTCTTTTAAAAAGAAGGAATGACCTACAATGAGCTACAGTGACCTAAAATGGCCTTCATTAACCTACAATAAGCAAATTACGTCCTTGAGTATTCACAGGCAAAAAAAATCATTGCCACAGTGAAAAGGAAACTCAGTGTGGAATAGTTCAGGTGCATACGTCCTTAGATTTTAAAGTGGAAATTATGTATCTTGTTTAATTATTGTTAGAACTGTCCATGCATCCCAGATCTTGAGCTTCACTGTACACTGACCTGACTCGTATGACCGCATGACTCGTCCCCAGTCGTCCCTCTTTATGGAAATGCCGGTGGCAAGGGGGCGCGAGATCTCGCATCTTGATTCAAAACAATACAGACGATTGAAAGGAGACGAGGCAGCTACTTCCAATAACTTTCTGCAGTCATCAGGTTGTAGAAAGGTAACCATTGTTGTATTACAAACCCCTCGGAGGTCAATGCCAGGGCTCCTTGGAGGTCGTTATAGTTCATTGTAGCATATTGTAAGTGAATTTTGCCGCGCATTGATTTAAATTGCAGATCATGATAGCTGAATGGTGTTCTTTGTTGGATATCATATAGCTGTTTGTTGTAGCGTAATGCAGGTCATAGCTCACTGTACGGCAGGTTATCTTGTTGTAGGCTATTGTATCTCATTGTATCTCATTGTCGGTCATTCCTTCTTTTAGTATAACTTCGAATGCCTATTACACAGCCAAAATATTTAGTACCACTATTTTTCGAATCATCCATTTGGGGAAAGTGAAATTTATCAATAGCTAAAAACAACAATATAAACATCAAAGTTTTAGACGCGTTTGATTTTTTCTTCAAATAAAGCAGAGCAAATCTAGGAAACCATCTTTATTTTCAACGCTTTTTTAGAGCGAAAATTTCATAAAAATATTAATAACGCGATTTTAAAATTGGCGAATTACAGAGTAAATCCACAATGAAAAATGTTATCGTGATGTTCACAGGAGAGCTTCACTGAATCAGACCTGAACTGCAGCGTCCGGTTGCATGCTTGAAGATCCACACGTCTTCGACAAAACACGCTTCGACATAACACACGGTCTCATCCACCGGTACAATGTCCTCGCATTGTAACTTGTAGGCTCTTAAATCCGCCGCCATGCCCGCTATAAGTTCTATGCAGGACCCATGCTGTCACGCAGACAGACTCACTGAAATTTTTAAACCCAGACTCCAACAATTTTTATCATCATAGTTCATTATCACTATAATTATAGTTATTATCATTACTTGATATAGGTTTATATATAATTACAGATATTTTATAAGGGTATGTAGTGTAGTTATTAGTGTTAGCTGTGATAGGTAGATATACACGGCCTACTTGAAAACCACGTAGCTACCGTGTTTAAATAACAATAAAGTTCTAAAGTTCTAAATCGCCTACTTAAAAAACAATACCGCCAAAAATCGAACTATGTTAACATTTGCGATGTGACCTCATTTATGTAAAAAAAAAGACGAAAGGCAACTTTCAAAATGATCGATCGACGGCAGTTGCAAAAAAAAACGCTGAGGGCTCGCCTTAAACTCTTGTGAACGATCGCAAGCGATCACTAAATAGATTTTTCCCGATTGTGGTCGAAAATCTGACCGAACGCATCTTAAAATCTTGTGGATAAGTTCACGGTTATTTTAGAGCGAAGCTTTGTCATAGATATTTATATTTTTATATTTATTTACCAATTCGTACTTCTTGATTACCTGTTTGTTGCCTGCGAATAAAGCGCTAGTGTGTAAAGCGTCTAGTTTAGTCTAACTCTCTTTTGTTATTCGTTTTATTGTCTGTCACTATCGTTATAATAATTATGTTTTATGACTTCAAATAAAACTGTTAATTTTACCTTGCTAAGGAAGTTATGTTAGCAATAAAAAAAAATATTTAGTGGTTTAATCAGCATTTTTACTTTTTAATTAACACAGTAAATAGCACTTTGTTTACAACCAATCCTCATTGTTTCAAACCGAAAACTACCAATTTTCGGCAAAATGTTTGTTTTGTCTTTTATTGTTTATGTATAATAAGCCATCTAATGCACTCCATTGACGTTTTACAAAAGCTTTGTCTAACAAACGCTAACTTCTCAGGATATTTGAAAATTGTAAAATTTCAAACAACATAGCTAATTGAACCACAAAGATAAGGTTCACAGGTCGACATAATTTTAATGTCTTTCGTGGGGAAAACTGACAGGTCTACAAGCAAATACTGGTTCTCAATCTGCAGTGAACTGTGTGACTTATTCGGTCCATCTCCGATCTAAAATCATTATTTGCCAACGCGATTTTACATAACCAACCTTGTTTTTACACCTATAATTACACGAGAGCCACCACAAAATAACACTTTGCGTGCATATTTTATTGGGTTCCGATTTGTTTCGTGATTAATGGGACACCTTTCCTCCAGTGAGAAAAGCGTTTTCCTACATAAACCTGCGGTTTAAAAAATGGCCACAGGTGGTTTATTGTGTGATGTGACGCTGCAATAAACTGCTATTCTTCCGTGAAACTAATTGCCACGTGCGATGAGATGATAAAAGATTAAATCATGGCAAAAATTCCCTGGGAGTGAAGTAATCTTGGTTTCACCACTAAGGCCTTCGAACAGTCTGTTGTGTTTTGACTTATTGTGCTAAAACATATTCTACAAGGCCGTGTTTGTTTACGAGGTTACTTTTCCCCGATATGGCGGCCTTTCGGGGATTATGGCTATGTCTGTTTGGGATAGTACTGTTTAGTTTTTCCGCTGGAGTTAATTCAACGGGAACAAAAACCAAACGAAGCCCGAGAAAAAATGCCGTTCGCTACACCGTTCACGAAAGACCACCAGAGCTGGTTGTGAATGCTGATCCCGAGGGAGTAAAAGTTCAAGCCAAACCTTCAAAGCTTCAAGTTATTGCTTACCCTCATTTACAAGGTTTTAGCCCATACGAGCACACAGCAGTATTGGGTCCACACAGCCCGCCGGTGAATATTGGCCCAAACGCACCTCCGGTTCACATTGGACCACATGTACCCGCTGTTCATTTTAGTCCTCGAGTTCCAAACCTTCAATATGGCACAAACGCTCCACTTCTACACGTCAGGCCACGGGTCCCATTTGTTCATATGACGCCTCCTGTCCACTCTGTTAATGCGCTAACCGGTCCCCCCGTGCATGTAATGTCACCATCGACGGTGTATCATCAACCCCCGCTTGTTTTTCACCAACCGCACTTCGGTAATTATCCAACGGCAGGTTTTCCCTCACCAGGCGGATTTGGCGGCGTTGGAGGCTATGGAGGCTATGGAGGCTATGCAGGCTTTGGTGGTGGATTAGGGGGGTTTGGCGGAGGTCCCGGTTTCTATGGACGTTCCACGATACCTGAAAATGATGACGAAGACGAGGAGGACAATGACAAAGATCCTGAAAGTGAATCAAATAAGAAAAAAGGCAAATCTAAACGTGAAATTGTATCGCAGAGAGTCAGGCGTCAGTGGTTTGGTTGGCATCCATTCCCTCACACTGTGAATGTAGGACCTCACACGCCACCCATTCACGTTGGCCCACATTATCCTCCGGTCCATATTGGCCCACACGTCCCAGCAGTCCATATCGGACCTCATGTTCCAGTGATAAATGTCCCATCCCATGTTCCAGCTATTCATGTTCGCCCTCATGTTCCTGCTGTACATCTTGGGCCCCCTGTTCCTATCATAAACGCTGGAAACCACTTCCCCGCTGTGCACGTTACGTCACCACCAACAATCTACCATCGTCCTCCTATCGTCATTCACCAGCCTCACATCGTTCATCCTTATGGCGGTTGGAAGAAGAGATCAAAGATAGCTAAAGCCGTGGACTCAAAAGATGAGAGCACCGAGAAGCCCGAGGAGGATGAAGCTGAGCAGACGAGTGGAGATGAAGAAACAAAAGAAGAGGAAAACAAAACAGTTGAAGACAAACCTACGGAACAAGCACAGCAAACTCCAGAAGAATCAAGTGGGGAACCACAGGAAGATGGCGGAGAAAAGCCCCAGCCAGAAAAAGAGAAGAAACTGAGCACAAGATCAGTGAAAGACGCTGATGATAGGCCAAAGCGTCAAATGTTTTCCAATGCAAACTCCGGACCCAATGGTGATTCAGTAATATTCGTTCACCCCAACGAGCACAATGCAGCAAGCCCTGGAGGATTAGGTGACTTGGCTGGTGGTCATGGAAACCCTTTGGAAGGCGGCAACCCAGCGGAACCTTTTGGTGATTTGTCTTCAAAGGCCTTCGGAGAGGGATTCAATCCCAGCTCGTTCTCAGAAGGACAAGGAGGAGAAATGGGTCCCGGTGGAGATAGCCTTGCTGGACTCGCAGGAGCAAGTCTTGGAGGAGCAGCAGGTCTAGGAGGAAATGAAGGATCACCCGTAGGGGCTAACAGCTTTTCTGAGGCTGGAGGTTTAGGTGGTCTTGGCGGACAAGGTGCGCCTGAGGGAGAACTTGCAGGAGGTCTTGGAGGTTTGGGTGGTGGAATGGCTTCGCCAATGGGAGGCGGTCTTGGAGGGGAAGAAGCAAGATCATCTGTCCCGCGTTCTTTTATTCCTAGGAGCTTTAGGAAGGTAACTAGAGGCTACCTCTCACGACCAGGACAGTAGAAAGCGATGCTTCATTGTAATTGAAATGGTAAGTAAAACTCTTCACAAATGGAGAAAAAGAAAGAATGTGAAATTGCGTAAAACCCAAACCTTATATCGCAAGACGATCTTTGTTGATTAAAAAATACAAGAGGAAATAAGTAATAAATTATATCTCACTGGTTTTGTTTTACAATTTTTGTTTATGTACTTGAGAAGTAATTTTGATTTTTAGTTCCGCTTTCAATATTCTTTCTTTTCTTTCAATGCGTTTTGTTCTGAGTATAGGCGGATCAAACAATTTGTCACAATGTTGAATATGAAGACACTGGCGTTTACAAAACAATCACTTCTTTCCTATATTACGCACCGATGAGAAAGGACTTTTCTTCTTCTTGGCTAAAATAAATAGACGGTTATCGTGTAGCAGGTTCTGTTGTGCCACTTCACTGCCTTTTGTTTAGTCTTTTTCCTTGGCAGGTTAGTGAATAATATATTACTTACTACTCCGTCTATTTTGGTTTCGTTTCGTTTTATGTTCGTAACACTGCTATTTTCGTAACCAAACAGAGGGAAACCGTGTAACAGCTTATCGAAAATCAAATGCAAAACGTTCCAATATGTGTATTATATTTATTTTGGTGTGTAAATACGAAAAGTTTCATTTTGTCAAACAAAGTGAACGCGATTCTACTCATTTTTATCTCGAAAACAAAACATTCATTTTTAAAATTAGGCCTAGGGCAAACGTCGAACTTAACATGTGCCGAATCTAATTCAAATGAGCAAGAACAATAGATTTTGCTCATTTGCACATGTGAAGTTCGACGTTTGCCGTAGGCCTTAGACATACATTTTTTTAACAAAGAACTTATGACAACTTTGCTTATTCTAAGGACAGTTTGTAGTTAAATGTAATTTTTTATTTAATTAATTTACTACTATTAACTGCGATTTTTAACGTACTAAGTGGTATTTTCAGATTGCTTTATTGTCAAATTATCCTAAAGTTCCTAATTTCTATTTTTTTTTTCAACTGTTAATAAGCAGTGACGTTGTAAGGTTCTACCCTTATTTTAAACCGGCGAAATCTCGCGCGAGTCAACTTTTTTTATTTGAATAACTACTGGCACCGTTTGCTTCACGAGGTTTTCGTATGCTTTTGAAAAAAGCGCAAAATTCTAATAATCCATGCAGTAAACACAACTAGCGAAAACGGTACCTTAGTTTACTGTCAAATCTCGCGGGGATATTAAGGCCTTTTTACACATGCAATTTTTGCATTCTCCAATGCAACTTTTGTCCCATGTATAAACTAGCGGCGATTTCTTCGCGATTCCGGAAATATATTTTCTGCGATTTCTAAAAAAAATGGGCGTTAACGCTGCTGTTGCACGTAACAATTTTTCGTGCAATTTGTCTCGCAAAAAAAATTGTTGCAAGTTGCACGCACGATTTTTGCGTGTAACACCCCTTCATGCAACTGAATTTTTGCGTGAAGAGTTGAATCGTTTTCTACTTCTGCAACAAATTTCTTCAAGTTGCACAAGAAAAATACGCGTCACATGCCTCTTGCAACTTCTTTCGCCACACTCTTTAGACAACACATGCGTCATTTTTCGTAATTAGAATTTTAATGTATTGTAAATAGTTATTTTAATTGTTAATAAACATCTTGTTCTCACGTTTTCAACTTTTTTCGCGAGACAAGTTGCATGACAATTGTAACGTGTAACATTCTACGTGCAACTTGCAACAATTGTTTTTGCGAGACAAGTTGCAGGAAAAATTGTTACGTGTAACAGGAGCATAAGTTGCATCAGGTTTCGAAGATGCTTTAAACCGTTTTGAAACCTCTGCGACATCGCGGGAGAAATGGCACCCATTAAAATTAAATCACACTGCATGAAATCGCCGTTAAGGCCCGTTTGCACACGTGAGGTTTGATGCGACTTTTGTCCCGCTCTCCAATGCAACTTTTGTCGCAAGTGTAAACTAGCGGCGATTTCCTGTGCGATTCGGATGCGACAGTTGCTGTGATTTCCCAAAAATCGCTGCCAAGTTGCATTAGGTTTCGAACGTGTTCGAACCTCTGCGAAATCGCGCGACAAATCGCGCCCAAATCGCACTGAAATCGCCGCTAGTTTACACACGCGATTTGAAGATGTAACTTGCGAGCGACAAAAATTGCACAAAAAAATCGCCTTGTAAACAGGTCTTTACTAGGGAGAGACTAGCGATTCTCGACATTCTTTCCTTAACGCAAACCTGACAACTTTTTATGTTATTTTAATGGTAGATTTACGAGTAATTAACCAATGACAATCTTTCATTTTTTCACAGAAGTGATACTCTAAATACGCCAAGCAGTGGCCAATATATCTATAGATGCTCTAAGATCAAAGGAATGATTTCCAAAAGACTAAAAGGATTTTTATTCAAGTCCTTGTGGAGATTCACATAGCGGACAATTGCATGAATAAAGAAAATACCCATGTAGTTTGATACATCATATCAAGTCCGAGACTTCTCAAGGCAAAATAAGTGTCATGACCCCCATTTAAGTGATCCTTAAGTGAATCCGAAAAGAAAAAAAGTTATCTATTTTGTTTTAAGCGATTGTTGTAAGAATAAAACTAACGATTTCTGAAAATATTCGCGTCAAGTTGACTTATATCCCGGTTAGAGGGCAGCAGGTGTTACGAGAGGTCAGAAAACTGATTTGAAAGGTTCCCACGTGATTTGCAGTTTACGTTTTCCCGTCAAATCCGTTATAGGATCAGTTGAAAGGGAAACCCCTGTTAAAATTTAAAATGTTCAAAATATTTCAACTGGTAAAAATTTATCATAATGGTTTGCGTCTGAACACTGTCACTTAAAACTTATTTCCTTTTTACTTGATATATGTTAATAGGTCGCCCTATTTGTTCTCATTTGTCTGTTTTCTTTTCCTTTTTTTTTTTTTTTGCGCGCGCACGCTTCTCACGAAGGCGCTTGTATGATGCTAGGCCAGACAAGCACGACAGACAAACAAATATGGCGCAGATTCTTTTGATTTTTTTCCTTGTATTTGATCAATAAAAATCTATCAAAACGGAATGATTAACCCTAGCTCAATAGCTTTCAATGGTTGACCAGGGCGGAAAGGGTTACGCTCAGTCACTTTAACGGTTGACCATTTTTGAGTTTACTGGGTTCAAATTCTACCAAAGTCAGAGAGAGGGAGAGGGAGAGAGAGAGAGAGGGGGGGGGGGGGGGGGGGGGGGGGAGGGGCGGGGGAGGGGGAATTCCGAACTTGAAACTATGGAAGGATTAATAACCGTTTTCGTGGAAAACAAAATGCAAAACCAGCGTAATTCTCCTTCCGTTCGCCCGAAATGCTTAATAGAAATTTTGCCACGCACTTTGTGGAAATACTTGTGTATTCGGGTCAAAATAGTCAAAATACAACCATATAATTAAAACAACAGTATAAAAAACTTAATAAATAGCAGAATATTTTAATAAAGAGTTTAAAACGACAAGTCATTAAGTACGTTATCTTATGACCAATTTGGAGGCAAAATTGTTTTAAATTTTAAACTTGATGCCGTCCGCTTTTGTAGTAGGGACGTATGGCGTTTTCTGGCCCCGCTCGCACAAATGCGTACGGCCCAATTAATGCAAATAAGGGCATTTTTGTAAAAAAGTTTTGTTTTCGAAAACGCGCGCCCAGAGCGCCGAATGAGTCATGCGATAATTAACAATTTTGACCACCTCAGCGTAACAACGATTTTGACCTTGGGAAAGACCATTTTTTCACCGCGTGATGTAATTACTTTCATGCAACACTCTTGGTGTGTCCTAAAAGGTAATTTTCCCGCGCATTTCTCCCTGTCGTCTTGGGTTCATGCAAGTTGCATGATGTGTCTTAGAACGTGGTTACAAAGATAACATCAGTCGAGATTGATCTTCCACTTTTTTAGAACTTTCAATGCCTGAAGAAGGGCAGTTAAACTGCCCGAAACGTCTTGTTCTTTTTAGCATTAGTAAGTCAAAAAATCCCGTGAAGAGGAAATCAGTTTAAAATTTGTTCATTTTGTGGAGCATAACAGCGTCCTTCGGTATGAGAAATAATAGTTTGTTAGCACTTGTTTGACGTGTTAGTCTCCAACGCAAACGTGCTTAAGGCTCGTCGCGTTTATTTGTGTTCAAGCCACGATTTGATCATATTATGATCAGTCAAAAGACAAGTTGATTAGTTATCAATAAAAAATATAATAAATATAAGATTACCAAAACAAAACAAGCAACATTTCTTTCAAATTTGACTTTAAAAAGACGCAAAAAAAATACCTCGGAGTAGCGCAAGTTGTTTAACTGCGTTGGAATCGCTATTAAGATTAAAAGAGCACTGAAACATAGCTAAACGAACAAAAGCAATGGAACAAGCTCTTTCGTAGTTTCAACAAAGCTTTCTCCATTGTTTACGTCAAGAATTTCCACATGCTTGCGCATGAGTGGCTACATGTGCAAGCAGTACGCTAAACAAACTGTACCGACTGTCTTTTTCGTCGACAAGAGAGTATTGACACTTGGCAACGCCGTAACTAAGGAAGGTTCGGGGATGTCATGCCCTTTTTTGTTGCCGGAAATCTCTACGCTTAAATGGCAGAAAAATATTTGTGGTTCCTCTTGGTTGACTAAAAATTAACGCTGAAAACGGCTCAAAAAATTTTGGCCTCCACCTTATAAGCTTATCTAGTGCTTGCTTTATACCATTGTGAGTTTTGTGCAAATCGAACAAACGACCATCGGACAAGACAACAACTGCTTGTTTCCGTTATAAAGCTCAATAATCTGACATTTAAATAAAGTTTGCGTCTAACAAAGAAAACATACCAAGAGTTGACAATTGTGATTCGCAGCTAAGTGTGTTAGTTTTAACACGGTTTCAAGAACGTTTTTTAATCGACTATTTTGCGATTTATTTTACTTTCTGTCTCTCAGTGCTCCTAATATCTTGCCTAAGCGTTTTTCTTATCCATCTGGTACGTACCTTTTCATGCACTCCGCACTTTTCTTTCAGCCATTTTTGACAAAGAACCGCCCCATAACCTTAGTTATATGGCATTTATAAAAATGATGATAGAAAGCAATCAGAAAGAATCGAACCACTTGTTGCTATAGTGGTTAAAAGTTATTTATTATTTACCACAAACATGATATCACCGAAATCAATCCAATGAAAAAAAGGGAAAACGGCAATGTTTAGCTTCCCCTTATAGTCGTAGAGATGAGGATTTTCTTTATCTAAAGGATAAACAAAGAATTGCTATTCAAGTGCAAGAATGACATCGTTTTATTTTGGCGATAGAGTCCGGGTAGTACTTTGTCTTGTTTGTTTGTTCGCTTGTAATAGAAGCGTTAAACCAAGACCATTACCTGAAGATGGTGGCACAGTGACTCAAACCGGTGAACCGTCACATTGTCAAGTCGATGACAAGGCCGCTGAGATCGAAGTTAACGCCAATCCTGCTGGGGTGAAAGTAAATGCTAAACCAGCGTCCCTTCAAGTTGTAGCAAAGCCCGGTACCCCAGCCGTTCCCATATTCCACCCAGCAATTCATCTGGCCCAGCATTATGCACCGCCGCCAGTCGTCCATCACCATCCAGTCATGTTTTATCACGGTTGCCACAATTTCCCTTACTGTCACAACTGGTTGTACAATGGAATCAAACGACAAAAGTTTCCTAGACCGGGCAAAACTGAAGTAAATGTCAGAACTCACAAATCTGACATTCCGAGAGCACATCACCACAAAAAGGGCGTCAAATCTCGAAAGCGTCAATTCATCTCCGCTCTTCCGCAGCTGGTACAACCGTCATCGCTGGGTGCTATTAGCGGCCTTGGCGCTTATGGAGCTTATGGATATGGAGCCTTACCTCGGTATATTCCACTGAGGTCAATTCTGGGAGCTTACAGCCCTCAACAGAGCTCTCAAGCGCGATTATTCGCATCACCAGCGCAGCTAACCCCTCAGCAAAGTCTTCAAGAAACTGGCCTAACAAGAGGCCTTGTTCCTACAGTTGGAGATGGCCAAGATAGTTCCGATGTTTTGCGTGGTTATAAAAGGCTTTATAGCGAGTTGAATAGTCTTTCCTCTTTGTACAATGCTATCTTGAGACAAAGAAGCCTGTCAAATTCGGCACAAGGATTGGGGTTTGGTACTGCATTTGGTGATGCATCAAGTTTCAATTCGCAGGGGAGTGGTTTGGCGTACATACCTTCAATGTTAGGAGCTTCTCAGTATAGTGGAGCGATGATGGGTTATGGAAGAACTTACATTCCTTCGCCATTGTCCCAACTTTATAGGTCACAGAGCTCCCTTAGCCAGTCCAACGGACTCCTTGGTATGTTTCAATAAAATTAGAATATTTACTGGCTAGTTTGTTGGTTTGATGCACAGTACAATAATATAGCTCGCAATATATTATAGAATCGCATACGTCACAGAAAACTCGCATTCTTATTTGCTAACGAAGCGAGGGTATTTAGCGTGGAATTGCATACCTGAGAAGTGATATTGCATGGCATATTCGAAGGACGATGATTTACTTTCTTTATATAGTATGTACACTTTTTTTTTTTGTGGGCGGCACGGTGGTGTAGTGGTTAGCGCGTCGGACTTTCAACCTGAAGGTCGGTGGTTCGAAGCCTGGTCTCTGCCGTCGTGTTGTTTCCTTAGACAAGAAACTTTACTCCACACTGTCTCTCTCCACCCAGGTGTATAAATGGGTACCGGCGACAAAATGCTGGGGGTAACCCTGCGATGGACTAGCATCCCATTCAGGGGGGAGTAGCAATATTCCTAGTCGCTTCATGCTATAGAAACCGGGTTTAAGCTCCGGCCGTTATGAGCCTTCTGGCTCGGGTGCGCGACTTTACTTACACTTTCTTTTAAAGTAGTGAACTTTGATTTTAAGCGAAAAATATAGATATGCTATTCAAAAATGATAAATTTATCTAGAATGAATTCCTGTTCTTTTCAATTTTAATCAAAATGTGAACTTTGTAGAGAGTGAAGAAGCCATTCACACTGCAGTCCTACAACCGCTACTAGAAGAGAGCGAGCTATATATGGCAAAAACCAATGTTTCATGCTTAGAAAAAAACCCATGTCTAAATCAAACGAAGAAATTTGTGAAAAAAAGCATATTGTACTGAGCTAATAAAAAGTAATTTCTATTATTCACCGAAACGGCCGTCTTGTTGCTTTAAAAATAAATAAGATGCTGCCCGAAGTAGAGCTTTCAGCGGACTTTCTTATTTCGAAACCAAAACTTGTATTCCAACTCGTCTTGTACAGTGTCAAAGAAATTCGTTGTAAAATAGTATAAAAGGCACAAAAGGCAATAATGATACTTAGTAGTCTGGTATTCTTAGAAATGAGTCGCGAAAGTATGGTGAGAATAAAAATAGTCATGTTCGAGCGGAGATGCGCGTCCGGATCATTTCGTCGTCAACTTATGAATTGAAGTGATCGACCGCGAAAACATATATTTTTTTTACGGAATGTTTAATAAGTAATCCATCAGTACTGACAAATTTTGCCTTTTTTGTTCTCCAAAGGTTTTTCCCCATTTACTTGTCGCTGTGATGAAATTCTTATTTGCCGACCGGCGATAACAAACTTCCGAAGTCAGTTAAAGCCTAATTTCAAACAAACGTTCGCAGTTCGGCTCCAGAGTCCACATTATGTACTTAAGTGTACAAACAGCACCAATTTCAGTCATAAAATGTCATTTACAGATATTGTCGCTACCACAAGGTTTTCTCCTGACCGCGCGTGATTCACCGTGATTTTGAATCAGTCTTGATTTCTATTCGCTAGCTCTTGACAATTGGCTTTGAAATGGCTTTCTCGCTGGAAACGTTGTTTTTCTTTGACATATGCGAGTCAAGAAAAAATGCTTGCCAGACTCGTGAATTCCACGTTAAATTTTTCTCGTGAAATTTAACTTGAAATTCACTCGTCAGGCAATGAATTTTTCTATAGAACTGGCATTATAAAAAAAACTAAGTTTATGACCTAGATCCTGGCTATCAGCATCGAATTCACCAAATAGCAAACGTATGCGCACGTTTCTATTAAAATTACATATTGCGCACTACATTGAGAACTGAAAATGTTCAAGAAGTAAAGATTATTTTAATTTAAACAGTATATTTAAAATAAGAACAATTCTTTTCAAATTTTTTCCTAGTATATAGCATGTACTCGAACGAATAAAATTGGTTCAATTAAGAATTTTTTCAGGATCTCAAATAGCCTTGCGCGCGATCAGGCCCTTTTTTAATATCGCGCGAGTGTCAATACGCGAGCGTCAATACGCGAGCAGCGAAGCAGGAAGATACAAGTCGGCAATGGACCTTCAATCCGTCTCCGGCTGGTAACTCTCGGCTTCCACGCTCACATACGACTCTCGCACGAAACATGAAATTGATATGATAGTAGGGCCTGCTGGCAGGTTAGATCACAAACGAAACTGGATAAATTCAAACATTAGATTTCCCTTCTTTCCTTCCTTCCTTCCTTTATTCCTATCTTTTTTCTTTCTTTCTTTTCTACTCCATGACTATCTCTATTTCCTCCTTTCGTTATTATTCATTTCTTGCTTGATTGCTTTCCTCTTTTTGCAGCACAATAATCCGCTACTAAGCTGAAATATTATTAAAAACAGAGAATTTAAAACAACATAGTACACCATATAGGTAACATGAAATAGAGTTAACCAAAAGCTTAAAATGTAAATAGCTCGCCTTTGAAATTAATCCGCTTAGGTATTATGCTAAGTGTTATGTTTTGTCTGAGTATAGAATAGGTTTGATGATTTTGCGGTACCATAATTATTATATACCCGGTTTCTATATCCTACAGGAGCGTCACTAGGCAGTCAGCAATCCATGTTCCCATATGTTGCACTGTCACCCTTATTGCAGCAGCGGTCTCCATTAGTGAGCAGATCCAAAGTCCCTGGAGGGTCAGCAGAGAAATCGAAGAGAAAATCTAAAGATAAGCACTTGAAGGAGAAAAGAAAGATTGACGAGAAGCGACAAACCCTACTTGAGCCAATTTTACCGGAAGAACCTAGCACTGTAGATGATTTACTACAGGATTACGTGCCACAAGACTATAAGAGGCAATTCATACTGACGCCAGCTCTGGAAACGCTGCAACAGTTGCAGCCATTACAATCTATGGTCACCCAGCAATCCTTGCAGCCTCAATTACGTCAGCAGCTGGTACAAGAGCAACCCCTCGCATCACAGTCCGTAGGAGTGCAGCCGGTTGGGATGCAGTCAGTAGCCGGGTTTCAGCCTGTAGGTATGCAGCAGTTAGGTATCTCAGGCACTCAGCAGCTAGGGAATGTTCTTCCCTTAGAGTCAATGCCACTCCGTTACCTAACATCGTCGCTGGTCACACCCATGGAAAACCTTGGTTCGAGCTCGACTGGTAGGCAATCTTCTGGATTATCGTCCCGTATGATTTCACCAATGATGTCCACATCACATTTGATATCCTCATCGCTTTCTCCCTCAAGCTTAATGTCGCCATTACTCTCCAACGGTTTAACCCAGCCTCAAAATGACTTAGGCTCGATTCGAAGTGTTGCTCCAGAAGGACTATTCCAAGACAGATCAGTATTCCGTCATCCTGTGAGGTTGGGGTACCCGAGGTTTACAAGACGACTACTTCGGCAACCTCAGTTTCGCCGGCGATTGCACAATTTCCGAGAGTATGACGACTTAGATGGATTGCAACCAGAAGTTCTAGGACGGGAACAAATTTCACAACAGGGGGCTTACACGACTGAGCGCATACCCAGCTCTGAAGGACAAACGCTCATTAACTCACCTGTGGGGTTTGGTCCTATCACAGTTGAAGCTAAAACTGCAGAAGGGGCAATGGCAGCACAAGCTGCTGGGGAAGATAAAAGACACAGTATCAACAAACCTGTCGGACGAAATCACACGAGCAAGCGTAAACAAAGGTCATTAATTTAAGAAGCAGAATAGCAACCACTGCTAACCGTTTCAACGGAGTGGAGGTGGAGCCAGTGGATACGGCCCTTGTTCTTTATTACTGGCCTCGCAAAAATCGGACGCTTCCGAATAATAAATTTATCATTAGCACCATTGCGTGAAATATATTAAAGAACTTCGTGGCGCTAATTGAGACAAAGAGAGAGCTTATTTAGCAGAAAACGGTTAATTTACAAACACAAAACGTCTTTCGCGGCTTTATGGACTCGCAGGAAGTGATTGAATTTTACGCACTGTGAGTACTTAATAAATGCTAAATCTACATGCTACCATCATTCATTTTTAAAAGCCCTTGGCTGAGTGGTGTCCACCATTTTTGTGGAAAGTATTAAATAAATCTATGTGGTTATAGGCATATCTTACGTGTTTTAATCTAAATAAACAAAATACCATTGAATAAACTCTACTAGGAGGTAGTTATAGGACAAAATATAATTTAGTTCTATATGATCAGGATAATGAGCTACAATACATCATCAGGGATCAGTATACTGCAGATCAAAGGAATTAACTAACGGAATTCTACGCCAGAATAATACTAAATTCTTTGTGTTAGTTTTAGGCCCCAGTTCTTAAGTAATATCCATTTTTTGCTGAGATTTCAAACATGATTGTAATAAAGGCTATAATGTGGTTAAACTGGTCTTTGATTAAAAGGAGCATCCTGACTGGTTTACAGAGCGGTATAAAAATTGCTTTTCACACTGTTAAATCAGTGAAATAATGAGTGTTTTCCATTAACAAAAAAAATCCGGAAATTTCGGTTGTAATGTAAATGGTAAGGCTGCTTTGGTTTGCCCGTTAGGAAAATTTCCGAAATAACCGGAAAATCTTGAGAGGTATTCCAAAATTATCAACCGGAATTTCCGAACGGGCCGGACATGCCTCTACCATTTACTTTTATCTACCAGTTCCAGGCCCTGCGCCAGTTTTGATGCGTAAGCGTGGTTACTCAGCCCGTTTCTGGTGTCAGTGGCAAGGTACACTCCAATCTCGAACGGAATTTCCCTTTCTGGAGTTTTGCTTACCATTTACACAAACCGTGGACCAACCGGTTTTCCCGTGTAAATGGTAAACACTCAATATCTGTCGCTAGAAAATGCAGAAAAACTGTTTTGTTTTTGGTGTGCATGTCAGCCCGTGTTTAACAACACACCTTAGAACCACCATTCTTCCTCAAGGCACACCACAACATACTCAGGAACCGAGAAACGCCTGCATTATTGGTGTCACAGTCCGACTATCCCCAGTCTCCCTTTCAGTGGGCTGTATTGTACCTCAACGGAAGTCAAAGCTCACCTTTTCAGACGGTTAAAGCAGGGGCCTTGCTGATCAAAACACCATGCAGATCGTGTACACTTTAACCTATTCAGCCTGTGGGGGGGGGGGGGGGGGGGGGAGAGGGGGGGGGGCATAAAGTGCCCGCGCTAACTTTCAACATTCATAACGTCTTTAATATGTATTCAAACGCCATCATGATCAAACTTATAGTTATAGCGGAGCAGTTCTCTGGAACAGCCTACCCTGTGATATGAGAGAAATTAAATCTCTAAGTCAATTTAAACGTTCAGCTTATCTGAATTTTTAATTTAAACTACACACGGCATTCATAAATAAAGATTTACAGTTACTTTGCGACTTTCCTAAAATTTATCTGGCAACAATTTCATATCATAATTTATTGATCACGTGACGTCAATTTGGACGGTTTTTAAGAGGTTTTAAAATTTTTCAGAAATCCAAGATGGCGTATCCAAGATGGCGGCCGAATAACTATGAAAACGTAACTGTGTTTGCAAGGACCACCGTAACAAAACAGAAGCACTGGATCCTGCAGTGAAGGATCTAATCAGCGTAAAAGTGAAGAAGAGTATGATATAAAAGCAAGGCTGATTAAACGGTACGGAAATTGTATTTGAATCCAATATTTCGAAAGGCACAGCCTTTCTTCTTCAGGGTCTTACAGGTTTTGACTCTATAGGCAAAAAAACGTTACAATTGAAATGTACTATAATAATATACTATATACTATAATAATACTATAATAATACTATAATAATAATAATAATAAGAAGCCTACTTAAAACGTAAAAACGTTAAGAAATAATAAGAAACGAAACAATTTGAAATTTGAAAAATATACACAAGTGATCTTATATAGTAACTTAAAGCAAACGTTGAGATCTAAAAACACGGTTACAATTTGAAATTATATTTCATAAGGTTTCTTTCTACTAACCACACCGCTTCTGACCGTTCTACAATTTCCGTACCGTTTAATCAGCCTTGCTTTTATATCATACCGTATAACTATAACATAGTTCCATTGTGCGGACTGCAAAGGACTATGTACCCTCTAGGTTTCATTAGTGTCATAGCCTTAATGTTCTTGAAGTTACGAGGGGAGCGGGCGCACAATGTTCCCCCCTTCCCCCCAGGCTCAAGAACTCAAAAAAAGCCCAGGCTGAATAGGGTTAAAATTAGATGTAAGCCTGCTTATTTTTGTTAAGGTACCTGCCCAGGGTATATTTGCCCTCTCTGAATATCTCCCAAAAATGTCTTAGTAAGCATCCTGATATCCAATTTCAAAATCCAAAATTTCGGGTCAATATCTTAAATCGTTCAGAAGATATGGACATTCAAAATTTGGCCTTTTGACCACTTTTGAGCACTCTGATTGGTTGAATTAGGTCACATGACCCTTTGGCGGGACATTCAAAATATAGGATTTTGTGCTAGCAAATTCAAATGAAAAGAAACTGATTTTGAGGATTGAAAACATTATTTTAATATAATTTTGATCTGTCTAGTCAAACGTTGAGGGAGTTTGACAGCTGTCAATCATAGGGAATTACCAAATAAGGAAATCACAAAAACGCGTTTTTCTCATTCGGATGATTCTGTTTACAGCAATGCGTTTCAACAGCCAATTGGCATAATCGTGTGTTTGGGAACTTGAGTTGCATTTATTATTGCAAGGTTAGCAAAGTTATTGGAAAATTTGGTTAAAACACAGCACTTTCCGGCATGCGAATGTTTGAGATCTTGCCTCATGACCAATGTCCCGGCATGAGATGTTTTAGTATTTCTTTACCGGCATAGCCGATGTTCAGCATAATATTTTCCGGCATGCGATGTTTATATTTCCTTGCGTCTTATCTTATGTTTAGTTTTATTTTACGGCATGCGATGTTAATGAATTTTCCTCGTGTCCAGTATTTGCTATAAATCTGCCGGTTTGCCATGTTTTCTGTTGTCTCATTGTCTTATGTGTTTGATGTTTGTGTATATTTTTGCTCTTTTATTTTGGCATATTTCTGGCCTCCTGCGAGTCAGTGAATTGGTATACTTTTGCGGCTTCAATTGTTTCACATTTCTTTGTTATTCCATTACTAGTTTACCTTTTATCTTTCCGGGTATTATTTGTTGGTTATATTGTTACCCTCCTCGCACCTTTTAGCCCTCCCCCTCTCCCGCGCCATTTGTCTCGATTCCTTATTTTCCCATGGTAGCCTGAAAGGGTGTCTAATGCCCTAGTCGGATTACTGACGCTCAGGTTGCCATCCCTTGGGTGGGTTCTCTCGCAAGTTTCCCGCGCACAATCGTTTACGTTTTCCTTGACATTACATCCTGTTCACCACTCAAGGGCTGGCAGCCTTTATATCATATATATTTGTCACGTATAGAGTATAACCGTCCTTTTCAATTGCAGAGCTTTGCTTTGTCCTCTGCTTATGCTACTTAAAGACACCCTCAAAAGAGTTTTCTAGTTTTCTGATTTCTTGGCCGTTAGACAAGATGTTTTATCTGCCACGCCTAGGATATGTCGCTTTCTGGCTTGCAAAGGCTCCCGGAAAAATACGCAGGTCCACATCACTTCTATGTCCTCCTCTAGAAGGCCTAAAATTCATATCCGTGGTTGCCCTGTTCGCGCCTTCTGCCGCGCTATTTGTTTCGCTCCCCTTTTCCCATGGTATGCCCTATTCGGATTACTGACGCTCAGGTTGTCATCCCTTGGGTGGGTCTCTCGCGAGTTTCCCGCGCACAATCGTTTGCGTTTTCCCCAACACTATGCCCTGTTCACCACTCAAGGGCTGGCAGCCTTTATATCGTATATATTTGCCATGTAAGAAGCCGTCTTTACCAATTGCAGAGCATCTCTTTGTCCTCCGCTTATGCTAATCAAAGACTCCCTAAAAGGAGTTTTTAGTTTTTGAGTTCTTTGCCGGGATACACGCGTATTGAGCAGATTGTTTTCGTTTCCCTTTCTCCACGGTTTTTCCCCGCGGGCTAGGGTGTATTTTGGTTTAAGGCTTGGGATTTCTCTTTTAGATTGGGAGTCATTATGCGGTCTCCTTGTCCTGTTGGGCTGTGTCCTGGGTTTAGTTATATTCCTCTGTGTGGCCGCCATATCTCCATACCTCAACAGGAGTGTGGGTAAGATCGCTGTGAATAGATTACTATTTACAGCGGTCTTGCCCAAGCGAGTATAAGAGGTATCGCCTCCATGAATTCATTATCATTTCGATAGAAGGCTCAAGCGCTTTGTAAGAAGTCACCCAGCTTTCTTACCTGTACTTCACTCCAAGCAGCCACCTTCGGATCGTTGTTTCCCACCCTCGCCTCCCCCCTTGTTATGTACTCTCTGTTTTACTTCTCTTCATCTGAAGGTGGCCGCCATATCTCCATACCTCAACAGGAGTGCGGGTAAGATCGCTGTGAATAGATTACTATTTTTTTTACTTGTGGACTGGGTCCGAATCTGTGACATCAGCGTTTACGAAAATATCCGTTTACGCTGTCCACACGTAAACGGGTAAACGGCGTTTTCGAAAATATCCACTTTGGAGAGCGTTTTCGAAAATATCCGTTTAGGGTGACTGTTTTCATCGTTTACGTGTGGACGGGAGGCCTAAACGCATAAAAAATATGCGTTTACGAACGTAAAGGTATAAGTGTGGACGGGGCCTTAAATAACATTTCTTTGAATAATTCAAAGTAAATAAAACTAGCTTTTATTATTTCCATTTTTTTCAATTTGTTAAAATTTTGAAAAGAACATGCTGAATTTTTCATAAGCTTTTGTGTGAATATAACTCATTTTCATCGCCTAGAAATTTTGAAAAAATGTTGACTCTTTTAACCTTTTGACCGAAAAAAACTCATTTCAGCGTCTTGTTTTTGTTTGAAAGAAATCTCAATCAGTTATAAAGTAAACAAACAACTTCATGGTTGGATCGCTTGTACGATTTTTAGCGGAGCACTTGCCAGGCCGAAGGCCTGGCTGCGCAGCCCCATACTCATAGAACCAGAAACTATGCCCTTCACTTTTCATGGTCATGGCTAGCGGAATGTTTCGCGGGCGCGCGTGTGCCCTCCGTCCGCGGGCGTGCGTGTGCCCTCCGCTGTCGCACAGGACCGGACTGCGCAGGACTAGCTCGCGGGCGCGTATGACGTCGCAAAACATGCGCGTACGACGTCATGTTGAAACCAAAGCGAGGCTTTGTTTTTCGCGCGGTTACACGGCCGAATGTCACGTCAGCTAGAAAAACACTTTGATGTTTTGCTGTGAATTTACTAAGCGGAGAAAACCGTTTAACTTAAAGGCGTTATGTCCCTGAATATTTCGCGGTTTGCTACTCAAGACAAGGATACTTATTAAGGGATACTTAGAAGCCGCTTTAGTGGAAAAAGACGAGCTTTCATGGATAAAATCTTGCTTCGAGGAACTTCATGTATTACGTTTTTATCAAATGCGGGAGACTGGTTTGTTTTCTACGGATTTCAGAACCAGAAGCGGAGATTTGAATTTCCAAGCAAGCGAGGGACATAAAGGTAAAACAGATTACAGTTTTCGATGAGAATTTATGTTGATATCAATCTGTGAGTGACTTTTTATTGGTGTTATTGTTAGTTTTGGAGAATTGATTTTAAAACGTGCTTAAATTCAGTTGTATCGATCTCTTGAATTTCATCGAAGAAAGCTTGAACTCGATGAGCTATAATTAAATGGTACGCGTTTTGCTTTTAAACGTAAACTAATGGAGATTTGAATAAATTTTTTCGAAAGAAGATTGTGTTGTCCATTTTTATGTGTTTGTTCATTCATTAGATAGTTTGAAAAGCGACTTTATGTAAACAAAACAAGACTTTGATTTTATAGTACAGTTCTATCTTCACTCGCATCGCCTTATGTAAATATGTTTGTGTATTTTTGCACTTTTTGATTTTCAAATCAGTTTCTCGGGCAATTTTTGACAAACAAAAACTGTATTTTATTCGGAAACTAGTGGTACTAGTTATTCTAGAAAGAGAAAAGTTGTTTTTGTGAACTTTTGTACGGTCTATAAAAATGTACTGTGCAGACGGTCGCGTAATAAGCTTACTGTTTTTGAGAATTGCTAAAATTGAAAATAGCCCTTTCGTCAATCTTAATTCTTGTGCTTCCAACCTTTCACCTTAGTTAAGTTTCACCTTAGTTAAGCTTGTTCAAAGTGCGACGCTGTTAGGCTTGGGCTATCTATATATATTATTCACTTGAAGTCATCTCTATTTTTCAAACCTTTAGGGGAGATCAGCCGTATTACACAACTTTCGCTGAAAAAAAGTGTTTATTATACGACAGTCAGTTATCTCCTCCCAAATCTATGTTTTTGAATTAATGTGCTTTTCTCGCGCGCACTCCGAAGAGTCAGTAACCACGTGTCATATTTGCACTCGTTTCGGTGCGTATTCACACTCGAAAATACTATGTCGAATAATGACAAGACATTATGGCTGTTGTAGAAAACGTAAAACATTTAGTCAAGTGCGATTTCATCTATTTCAATTACAATATAATTGAGACAGCTGCAGGATTAATGACATATTTTCTCTCAGGAGACCTTATCACAAAAGGCCCTAATCCCAATGCCATCAAGAATAAATCAATTTTAATGTAATCAAACTTAATTAAACGACTTTATTAAACAGCCTAGCAACTGCAGCTTCTCAAAACAGTTCAACTCTTATCCAAAAGCTTTGTCGAGATTTTCCAAGATCAAGCCAGCGGAATAAAGAAGAGAAAGGTTAGTTATAAGTAAGCTCCGCTTCTTCTTGATCTTTTTAAATTTTAATAGATATCGATATGGCGCGGAATGATGTATAGATCAGTCCCGGGTTTCGAGTTATGCTTCAAAACGGTTTTAACCACTGAGCCAAACACATGTGCATGTAAACACGATACTGCAAAAGTCAAATGGTAGCATTTAAACAGATATGGGATCTGTCTCTAAGAACTTCAAACTTTCAGGTTCTCTTTCAAGCAGCCATGCTTTTAATTGTTTACGTGCTAATCATATATGCTGCGCACCTAAATGAAATAATTTGTTTACATTGATGTTTGAACCACAGTGTTCATCAAACAAAGCCAAGATACTTAAATAATATCTCAGAGAGAAACTTCAACAATCCCTTGTCCTTGAAGATAAACTACCATTTCTTTCCTTTGATCGACGAATATTGAAATGCTCCTGATCAAACCTACTGAATTTTGTTCTGTACAAGCAGAAATAATTCAGAATTCAGAATGTCACAAAAGAATTCAGGACACTTATTATCTTTGATTCAGTTTATATTTAGGTCTTAAAAGAGTTTGCTGTTGCCTGCCACTTTGTATTGGATATTAAACAAATAACATCGAATCATGTCCAAATTTGTCTTTCATTTTCCCATCACAGGTTAAGCTTTACTCCTTTGAAAAATTCGCTCTCAGCCGCTTTAAACAGCTACCAAACACTCAGAAGTAACCTAACAGATAACTCAGAGCAGAATGCATTTGCACTTGCATGCGAACCGCAATCCTATCAAAAACCCGAAATCCGCAAAATGAATTATAGATTATACCTTAGAATTCATTTTGTTGATCTCGAGTTTTTGACAAGTTTGCGGTTTGCGTGCAAATGCATTCTGCTCCGGGTTCCTGTTTACAGGTTACTTCTGTCCGGTACTGTTTAATTACTCTGTTCAAGTTAAGAATCTTTTTTAACATGAACATGTTCAATGTCTTTGTAAAGGTAGAGACTTAGTCGCTAGTGTATATCGTTCGTTACATAAAGAATGTATATAACATTGAGTACACTCAAGCTGTACCCACATAAAACGGCAACAATTGCATCAAGCTAGCGTCATATAACAAAAACGCTTTTACATTTTTAATTATAGTCTTTCTAGAAACCGACATGCCAAGACGGAATTCTGCCGCTGACAACCATCACTCGACTATCCAAGCACCGAGTTTGCGCTCAACGTGTTCTAGTGCTTCAAGTACTATTAGGCGAGTGGATTCAACTCTTGCTCTTCTTAGGCCTGAAGAGAGACTCGATGAGGAGGACGAGACTGAATCGTTCACAAGCTCACACTGGGACACTGACCTCGAAGATGATGGTTTCTCAGATGGGGATGAGACTTATTCCGATAAGGGAGCCTACCTAAAAGCTTGTGACACATTGGGGGTTATTCCGGTGTCCAGATTTGGGGAACGAAATTGGACAAGATGAGATCAAGATTAACCATCGATTTCTGAAAGAAATGGGTACCAAAGCTATCGCGTCTGTTCTCCTAAGAAACAAAACCACCTCAAAGTTGCACGTGGCATTCAACGAGCTTAATATCAAAGGTGGAATTTGCATTGGAAAACTGTTGTCCAGGAATAGGGCTCTCACTGAACTGAACCTGGCCAACAACAACATCAGAAGGGAAGGTATCATTGCCATAGCAGAAGCTCTATCAAGCAATACGGTTATAAGAAAGTTGGATCTGTCCGGGAATGGGTTGGAAGACAAAGACGCTGAACTATTAGCTGAAGGCATCGAGAATAATAGTTCTTTGTTGAGTGTGAACCTGAGTTACAACAAATTTTCCGAAGCCTCTGGAGTTTTCTTTGGAACTGCTCTTACATACAACAATTCGCTTCTTGAACTGGACTTCAGCTGGAACCACATACGAAGAGGTGGAGCGGAAGCCATTGCTAAAAGCCTACGATATAACGACTCCTTAGAAAAACTAAATCTTTCTTGGAATGGATTTGATGATACTGGAACTACAGAATTAGGGGAATCCTTGAAAAGAAATTCAACGATCAAAGAGGTCAACTTGAGCAACAACCGACTCTCAGATGTGGGCCTTGAAAACATTGCAAAAGGGCTAGAGGGGGGCGAAAAATTGGAAAAACTAGATTTAAACTACAACTTAATTTTTAACGCTTGTAAAGGAGTGAACAAGATCTTGGAAATGTTATACAAGAACGGTGCACCAGCACTGAAGGTTCTTGGAATTCTAAACATAAAGCTAGACCATGACTGCAAAGTTCTACTTGAAAAGGTTTTGGAAAAGCGAGGGAAAAGCCTTACAGTCCATCACGGCTGCAAAAAAACCGACACTTTCGTAACCAAGAAAAAACAGACCGATCCTTTTGACTTTCTTAAAGTATATCTAAACAAAAATAAGATTCATGCGTCGGATTTGTTTAAGCGCTTAGATCCTGACTGTCAGTTTCGTGACAGCTTGTCTCGAGAGGAATTCATGGATGGAATGAAGCGGCTTAAAGTTATGAGTAACTTCTATCTTGACAAGCTCGTTGAGATGCTTGACGTGGATGGTGATGGAGAAATTGATTACAGTGAATTTGTCAAAATGTCTTGAAGATGCAGCTATCCTTGGTTGGCATAACTTTTGGGAGGAAATCATTAATTTCCCCCTCACTCCCTTCTCTCTCGCTTTTATTGTTGTGCTTCCAAACAAGACTTCATTAGGCTCTATCATATACAACAGGTTCGACATTTTGTAACTTACTTTTAACGTGCGGACTCTGTAATTGAACTTGTATTTTTATGATCGGTTGATTTTTACTGACAAATTTCCCTGTTTTGTCTTTCGTAAACGGGCTATTTTGCATATCTGACGAATATAAGAGGGCCAAGAATGGAATCAAGTTAAAATAGTATTTTAGGACAATAGAAACGCAAACAATAAAGAGGCGAAGACGATAAAACTGAATAAAAAAGAGTAAAAATATAAAAGTACTAAGTATTATTTTATAGTTTTATTTGTCGGCTCAACTTAAATCTAAAATGTTCACATTTGGTCAAAAAACCACCTGCAACGGTGGCCTTACTAAAATAATGAACAGAATCAAAATCACAAGCTACGTTACTTTGACTTACCCTTTACTTTTCTGTTTTATATAACCAGGATAAAAAAAAATACCTCACTGTCAGTTAGTTAACAATAAAAGCCTGCTTTTCCGAATTTTATCCGTGACAACGCTCCAACGTTCTTAAAGAAATTGAGTTCAAACCTTATCACTGTTTTAACTATCGCAAGTTCGAAAGCCTTTCGGATTATAATTAAAAACCTGTTTACAATTTAAACCACTTTTCCATTTATGGCGTCTTGAACACTGATAGCCGATTTTTCATCAGATGTCCCTTTTGTAGCTTGGTATTTCGTCCTCCGTTGCATTAAAAGCTGAACAAATGCTCCTGGAATGGTAATAATTCCTTTGTTGTTTCGAAAGTCTGCCCATAATAAGGCGGGAAAATTATCCGGTTCTTCTAACAAGCTGTGAAGCTTGTAGACAGTTTTCATATCGAGTTTATTGCCACGCAAACCTGAAATCGAATAAGGCAAAAAAGCAATCAGTAAAGCTAATCGTTTTGCCCTGAAAGGAAGCTTGGTCTCCTTCACAGACACTAAAAGCGGGTCTGCGGTGATTAAATTCTGCATGTCATGAAAAAAGAAGGACAGATAGTGTGCGCATTTCGATTGGTACAAAAACGTTAAACATGAAGAAAAAGAACATAAAACATTATTTTCTATGACCAGTTAGGGTTTAACTTGTAAAAACGTTTTTCGGCTTAAACGAACTTAGAGGATTTGACCAAGAAGAAGTGGTCCATAACAAAGATATCATTATGCAAATAAGATTATAATTTAGTCACTAACCCAGAAAGTGAAGAGATTCCAGCTTCATTGTCGCCTCAAATAGTTTGAAAAGATTTGCGTTGGTCAGAGAACAGAACACCAGTTCTACCTTCTTAACCTTAGGACATCTAGACAACAACGCTATCAGTTTCTTAACGTTTTTCCTCGATGACAAATCCAGCCCATATAAGGAGATGAGTGAAAGTTCGGACTTTGCTAATGTCTCTTTATTGGCTTTTTCTAAATCGTTTATGACATCGTTTGTGGTGTCGAAGTCGAAGTGCTTGATAAGCATTTTACATATGTGGTTAATTGACGTTCGTTTTTATAGATTAAGGCTTCCTGAAGGCTGTGAATAAAAAGAAGAAAGCTAATATAAATATTATTTAACAGTAATAATCACTTGCTGTATAAGTAAGTAAAAAAGTTGTCGTGCAGCGTAAATAAGAATAAACGAGCGAAAAAATATCAATCAACACTTGCCATGACAACTGATTATTATGGATATGAGCCAAGTAAGTTCAGTATGTTAGTTACAATTAAAGATTTTTAAATCTTTAAAAAGGACAATCTCATTCCAGTGGTCTTTCTTGTACACCTATGTTCTAGGAATGATGCCGCAGAAAAACTCGCAACAACTTTCATAAAGTGTTGTTAATCGAGGCAACATCTTCAATGTCCCATCCAAGGCGTGCGACCAGTTCCCCTTCCCGGGGGGGGGGGGGGGGGGGGTACTTCCTAGTAATGGGCTAATGGGGATGTGCCGCTGGATGGGGTCGCATTTTCACGACAGGATTGCATTTTTAATAGAGTCACTAGAATGGGATCACAAATTGTCGGGATTTTTTTGGGTAAGAAAATTCTAGCAAGTATTTTTTGAGTAGTTTTAGATTGTAAATATTTTCGGTTAACAAATGTACCAGAAGGTTTGTAGGTGAAGAGTAAAGTCTTCTACATTTAATAAATGTGCCAATTCATTTGAGGATGACCTAGTTAAAAGGGTTCCGAACTCAAGGTAGATGACTTAACAGAAAGTGACTAACTTGGGATTGCGAAATTTACATTTACGCAAAAGTGACTAAGATGGGGTCTATAATTGGCCACAGAATAGACTATAATGCGGTAGAAGCTCTGAGAGGCCAGCGGCACATACCCAGCAAAAGTTGACCCAAGCTCCCCCCCCCCCCCCCCGGGTTCCCCTTATACCTGGGAAAGAGATTAGCTTCTGTACCCCTTTTCAGCGAGACAAGTTTAAAAAATACATATTGTATTTGTAAAATCCCCTTTCTGGTACTTGTCTCTTTAACTTTGTGGAGCGTAGTAAAACATTTTTGCAGAGGTGTTTTTATATTCTGCAAAATTGCCAGATACCTGAATGTCTCTAAGTGGTAGCACCTTTGAACGCGGGAAGCTTTTTCTAACCATAAGTTGAATTAATTATTTGTCTTCAGATGGCAAAAAGGGAACGGCAAAGAAAACTCAACAGAGCTTTTCCATCACTTTTATAACAATCACGTTTGATAAAAAAGGAAGGTCATATATATACTTTTTATACTCGACTACCCCTTCTGCGCGCAAAGAAGACGGTTGTTCGTTTTACAATTTAAACGCCCGTTGCCTCTATTATTGTTTTTCCTTTCACCTTAGTTTCTACTTGACTCCACTCTTTGTCTACCATCTTTTAAAAGCTTGTAGTTTTTTAATACAATTTTTATCCATCAGCCTGCGAGCAATCTTTGCTATTTGATTTAGTCTTAAAGTCTTAAGCGAAGAAGCTGCAACTGAGATGCAAACTACGAAATGAATGAGAAGTAACTCGCGGCTTCGCCGCTTTCAGAAGACAGTAACGCAAGCGAAATCCAAACCTGGGAATCCAAATAGGAGAGACTACTCGCAGGGTACTCCACACTATAATATTACCTATACATATATCGATATGCATCTCTATCAACAAGGAATTGTTTAGCAGCAAGAAGATCTGCGATCCCCAAATTACTTAGTCTCTTTGTGGCCGCTGTTACTCCAAGGTTTTTTGAGAGCTGCATATATACATAAAAGATATTACAAGAAGCGAATAAAAACAAGTGTAATTTGTGACAGACTGAAGGGCTACCTAATGATAACAAAGGACGGTTAAATATGGACGCTTCCTTTGTTTTTATACTTAACGTCTTCGTACCTTAGCACGGAGTGTAATGAAGATAAGCGAGCAAGGTTCAAGTTTTTCACCTCTTTCGCTCCTATCGCCCGTTTCACAGGCAATTGTATTTTTATCTGTTTCTTAATTGCTGGCGAGCCTTAGCGAGACAGCACACTATTTGAGAGAAAGTGGTGATATATATAGATAGGCTGAGCCTAGCAGCGAAGCTCTCTGAACAGAAAGCCAAATGATAAGCTTAACTAAGCTGAAAGGTCGGAAGCACATGAATTAAGATTGACGACCGTGCTATTTTACAATTTTAACAATTCTAAAAAAAAGGTATTACGCGACCGTCTGCACAGTACATTTAGCCGAACCGTACAAAAGTTCACAAAAACAACTTTTTCTCGGTCTAGAATAACTAGTATGACTTATTTCCGAATGAATTACACCTGTTGAGTATCAAAAATTACCCGAGAAACTGATTTGGAAATCAAAATTGCAAAAAATACACAAACATATTTGCATAAGTAAGGCGACGCGAGTGAAGTATAGAACTACAAAATCCAAGTCTTGTTTTGTTTACATCTTTTCAACCATCTTTTCAAACATCTTTTCAACAAATGGACAACAAAATCTTATTTTGAAAAATTTTATTCAAATATCTATTAGTTTTTTGTTTAAAAGCAAAACACATAGCATTTATAGCGCATCAAGGCAGAACTGTCCTCGATGAAATTCAAGATAACAACAAACACGACTGAATATAAACATGTCTTCAAAACTAAAGAGAACACAATGGAAAAGTCAATCAAAAATTGATATCAACATAAATTCCCATCGAAAAATGTGATTTACTTTACCTTTAAGTCACTCGACTGCTTGGAATTCGTTAAAACTCCGCTTCTTCGGTTCTAAAATATTACCCCACATCGACAAAAAAAGGTATGAAGTTCCTCGAAGCAAGATTTTATCCCTAAAAGCTCTTCTTTTCCACTACAGAGGCTTTTGAGTATCCCTTAATTAGTATCCCTATCTTGAGTAGCAAACAGTGAAAAAAATGCAGATAAATAACGACTGTAAATTCGCTACACACAGCAAAACATCAAATTACCGAGCTGACCTGACATTTGTAGCCGCGCGAAAAACAAAGCGTCAGTTTGGTTTTAAAATAGCTAAGATCCCGGATGTTGTGTACGGACGCTCGCACGGACACACATGTAACAGTATTCTATGAGTGTGGGGCCCCGCAGTGGGCCTTCGGCCCGCGAGAGCTCCGCTAAAAATTCTCGATTTTTTGGATGTCAGATCGGGGGCATGCGCACTGGCTTTTATGTGACGTTACATTCATTTGACAAGTTCGCGTTCGCGTAGCTCGTTGATAGAGCTGCGTGATACCACTGCAGGTCCAAAAAATTAGAGGTTTTTAAGAGCTGCGTGGTATCTGTGTTCGTTCAGTGCTGCTGTTGGAGGAGTTGAAAGGTAAGGGATTTTTCCTTGTTTTGACTGCCTGCATGTTTCTAAATACCCGGGGAAGTGTTTCAATGTCTTGAGCAGTAGTGATGAATTTCGAGGACGACAGGAGGTTTTCATGAGTTCCTCCCTCTGCTTTACTATGCGACCAGTTGCTGCCTATTTACCGATGCAAGAGTGAAGAAATCCATCGCGTCTTGCCTCGTGGAGATGATTTTTTCTTAATGCACTTAGAGAGAAGGCAAAATTTACCAGATGAACTAGATGAAAAGACTTGTTATTTGAGTAAATTGTCGCGGTCCGCTTGCTCAGTTGTCTTCGGAGATATTCGTGAAAGGTGAAAACGAAAAACAGATCCGTCGTTGACTTCGCTAGGTCATGTAAAGGGAAAACATGAGCCCATTGATGCTAAACTTTCGACTCTGTTGAGGCAAAATATCGACCGTTGAGTCAAGATGTTTGTCGCCCGTTGAGGTAAATTATTCGACCTTAGAGTCGAAATGTTCTTGGACTTTCGAGTTAAAATGTTTCTCGCCCGGTGAGGCAAAATATTCGACATCAGAGTCGAAATTGTCTTCGCCTACTCAGGCAAAATATTCGACCGTTGAGAAACTCATGAAACCCTCCTGTCGTCCTCGAGATTCATCACCGACTAAACTGCTCATGACCTTGCCGAATACTTCCCCGGGCATTTAGAAACATGTAGGCAGTCACAAGAAGGAAAACTCCCTTACCTTTCAACTCCTCCAACAGCAGCAAAGTTTAATATATTATGTTTCTGTACTCAGATGGATTCTACCAGTTACATATCAATATATTAAAACTGTTCATTGTTTCCAAATATTGATGTTGCTCTTTGACTTATCTGCAAATAAATCTTTCACACCCTTCACACTGCTCACAATTCTCTTCAACTAATCTTATTCTCTAAGTACGTCCACGTACTTCTGCTCTATTAAATTAACAGCTTTCCTCTCCCAAGCACTCACTTTCACATTGAAACTTCTAGTAATAGATTTATTTTGATTGAAAAAATTCAGTCAAGATGACTGTCTTCCTTAGTTTTTATTTCCATATTATTTTGCCGTAACTCATCACTTTTCTCAGCGATATTAGCTGTAACTCCTTAAAGCGAGACGTTTTAAATAAAGGTGCATACATGTATGTATGTATCATGCGTAACTAGCAAGATAAAATGAATGCCAGACATGTCGCCCCCTCTCCAACTCGCCCCTGTCAGGTCGCCCCAAATTGTAGCAGTGTGTCTCGCCGCACTTGAAGTTACCTTAAACAAGTTACCCTTACAATGTACCATCAAACATTTTTGTAATAGTCCTTGTGAAAGTGTATTGCTTCTGTTCCTACTTTTCGCGGAAAACCATCTACGATGACCTACGTTGCGCGTAAGAATCGTCGTGTGCATAACGCGTGAATAAACATATAATGGGATTCCCACAATTCTAGACTCTGAGTTAAACGCCCTTAATATTTCGGCTAAATACCGAGTGCATGACCTACATTAGGAAACAAGTTTTGCTGTCATGC